>JAZKLR010000092.1:0-1200000 GCA_037103525.1 Ganaspis brasiliensis | reverse complement strand
AAATAATAAAAAATTAGGGAAACAAATTCAAGATTGAAACATCAAATTAAAATTTAAAATTTAAAATAATTGATAATTGTAATTAAAAAAAAAAACGAAATGACGAAAATAATTGACAATTGAAAACAAAATTAAAAAAATGTCTAGATTAATGCACAACGACAAATAATAAATTAAAAAATCAAAGAATAATTATAAGATTTTAAGATAATAATTGAAAATTAAAAAAATTGTAGAAAGTAATTGAATAATGGGAGAAATAATTCATAATTGAAGAAAACAGTTGAAAAATGACGAGAATAATTGAAAAATTGAAGAAAATATGTGAAAAATGATGATGTCAATTGAAATCAAAATTCGAAAAATGGCTACATAATTACACAATTGAAAAAATAGTTTAAAAAATTAAACAATAAATATTATATTTAAAAAAAATATTTAAAAAATATTAGGAATAACTGATGCGAAAAATTGAAAATTTAACAGCTGTATTCAAAATCGAAAAAATAATTGAAATTAAAGAAAATAATAAAAAATCAAGGAAATAAATTGAAAATTTAAGGGTTAATTTAAATGAGAAAAAATAATTGATAATAATTAAAAAAAAATGTAAAATGACGAAAATAATTAATTATTGCGGAAAATGATTAATAATTGAAAAAAATAGTGAAAAATAACGAGAATAATTAAAAAATTGATGAAAATATGTAAAAAATTACGAAAATAATTGTCAACTGAAAACAAAATTTGAAAAATGACTAGATTAATAGACAACTGAAAAACATATTTGAAAAATTAAACCAGAAATATTAAATTTTAAAAAAATTATTGCAAACTGAAAAATGAAGAAAAATATAGGAATAATTGTTGGGATTAATTGCACATTTAAAAACTGGATTGAAAATCGAAAAAAAAATAGTTTAGAATTAAATAAAGCAATTAAAAATTGAAAAATGGAATTGAAATTTAAAGAATATACTTAAATATTGAAAAAAATAAATTGCTAAAAACAGAAATTAAGAAATATAGAAGAAAACAATTGGATACTGAAAAATGGAAATAAAAATTGAACAATGGAATTAAAAATTATGCATGATAATTGAACAATGGTATTTAAAATTAAAGAAACTCAATTATAATCGAACAAAAATAATATAAAAAGGCGATAATTTTTTAATATTAAAGAAAATAATTAAAATTTTAAAAGTAGAATTTAAATTTGTGTAAAATAACTAAGAATTGAAGAGAATAGTTCTAGTCTCGAATAATTAAATTAAAATTTAAAACAATTTTAGTCAGTGAAAAAAATTATTGCAAAAATTTAAGAATTATTTTATATTCAGGAATTAATTAAAAATTGACCATAATAATTTTAAATTGAAGAAAATATTTAAAAATTGAAAAAAAAAATTAAAAATTGAAGAAATAAATTGAAAATGAAAGAATTAAATGGAAATTTCAAGAAAATAATTGATAATTAAGAAAAAAACATTACAATATGACGAAAACAGTTAAATATGGACGAAAATAATTAACAATTGAAAAAAGATTACAAAAATGGTGAGAATAATCGGCATTCGAATGAAAAAGTTTAATTTAATGAATAACACAGGCCTGCGAAATTATTCTTGTAGATTTTTTGACGCAGAATCAGAATCTAACTTTAAAAATGTCACGTCAGGATTTTTTGTAATATTAGCTTAAATGGACATAAAATGTCCATTTTGGTCATTTTCTTGAATTTTTTGTGGCTTACCAAAATTTTGTTTTCACTTTCCTAAATAGTATCGTATGGCAATACTCTTAAGCCTAATACTCCATTTTTGAAAATTAGTTTATGATTTTTAAAAAAAAGTTATAGAGATTTGAAATTTTTTTATTTAGAACTATAGTTTTTCTAAATTTCTGGGTGTGAGTTTTCACTCCACAAAGAGTGAAAATTAAGCTATTTCAATCAGAGTAGAAAATCTATTCTAAAAGAGTGAGATAAGAGTGAATAGAGTGAAGTTTCACTCCAATTCGAGCGGAAATTCACTCCGAGCAAAAAGTGGTTCACTCTAATTTTGGTGTAAATTTGCACTCGAATTAGAAATTGAAAATTCAATCTATTCACTCTTCTCTCACTCTTTTAGAGTGTATTTGACACTCTTTTAAAGTAGATTTCTTATTTTTTTAACCCTCAACTGATAGACTGGGTCTGACAGACCCGGTTTTTTAGAGCCTCTTTTTTCACTATTTTCAATCTACAGTCCGCTGTAAGAGAGAGCGGAAAAGGTCTACCGGGTCTGTCAGACCCAGTCTAGTAGTTGAGTGTTAATATTCTATTATAAATATTATATTACTAATATTCTATTATTAATTCACTCTGATTAAAGTGACTCAATTTTCACTCTACGTAGAGTGAATGATGATGCCTTTCTAGCTTTTGTAAAAAGCAATTTTTAAGTTTTTTTAATATTTATTGAGATAATTGTTCCTACCCTCTTTTCGACGCTTTTTGCTCTGCACCATCAACTCCATTATTAATTTTCTCGAAAACTATTAGAGATATCAAAAAATTGTATACTACAAAAAATCTGTATTATTAAAAGGCCTATAACTTTTATTGAAAGCAATTTTCAAAATCTTTAATATTTATTGAAATAATTACAAAAAACTAAATATTTATGGGTTTTTTATAGTTTTCACCATGATAATCTTTTTTGCTCCAATCTTTACTATTATATTCGTAATCAGCACCTCAAAATACGTAGGTATACCAAGTATAAAAAAAATCGAGGGTACCTATTATTCGCAAAATTCCTATTACATCCAGAAAAAAAAAATTCTACTTCCTTTTCCTGCCAGTGAAATTCAGAATTCCTATATTCTTCACGATTTAAGTATTACAATCAACTGCTAATTTGAGCCTGAATCAGATCTTGAACAAGTACATCCTGATTCTGCAAAGAAAGGATTTTTTCAGGAATTAAAACAGGTTTCAAGTATTGAATCGTGAATTCATCGATCGTGGTGCGGTTGTCTCGATCCAGCGAGGAGAATCAAGCGCAAGAGAGGAACCGAGGTAGAACCAGAACTCAGAACCAGTCTTGAATCCTCCTTCCCGGGAGGTAGGCATCAAATGACCTATGACCCCAGAACCGGGGCATCGGCTGCTTTCTCACGTAACAGTTACGACACTTTGAAGAGCACGAGAGCTCTCATCTTGTTTTCACGGCTCACAGGACCGACAGTCGTATAAAATCACTCCTGGTCCTCGAAATAAAGCTGAAAAGCTCTCCTTCTATTTCGCGTAGTTCACTCTGTCTGGAGTTCTACCACAAACATCTCATTCTTCTCTTAAAATATTTCCTGAAAAATGCAAGAGAAACCTATTAGACTTTCCACTTTAAAATCTAATCAATATTTACAACCTTCTTATTCAAACTATCTTACTTTTAGATTTACATCGATTTGTACTTGCAGTGAAGACAGGTGTTACAAAAATAATGACAAAAATTGCTTCTGTAGCATGTTTCGGAATTTTTTCTAGATTGAAAATCCATTTTATAAAAGGTCCTATCTGGTACTGTTTTAGAGAAATCTGTAATTTCGTAGTGCGCAGAAAATTTAGTATTTTTGCTAATTCGAAATTAGGGATTTCTGAAAAATTGGAGAAGATTTTGTTTTAAAATAAACTGATTTCTAAGCTAAAGAAACTTAGAAAACGCGCTAAAGAAGTCGTTTTTGTCCGCATTGTAGTAACACTTATTTATCAGACGTGAAAGATAAAATTATGAAAATATATTGTGTAATACGATTTTAAGGATTTTTTGAGAACAGTTACAAGTAGCATTTTGTTTAAAACGGATTTTTAACATTTAGAACCTTGGAATTAACGCTAAAGAAGCCATTTTTGACACATTTTTCTCTGTTCCACCTGTAGGAGGTTAAATTTTAGAAATATATTGTGTTATTCAAAATACCAAATTTCTTGAAAACGGAAACAAATAGCCTTTTACTCAGAACGGATTTTTAACTTAGAAAAACATAAAAAATGTGCTACAGAAGCTGTTTTTGTTCATATCATTGTAACACACATCTACCTTCTGTAAACAATGAAATCTTAGAATTTTACTGTGTAATGCGAAAATACAAATCTTTCGAAAAAAGGAACACATGGGATATCTTTTGAAATGGATTTTTAACCAAAAGAAATGTAGAATTCACGCTACAGAAGCTATTTTTCTCTGCTTTTTAGTAATACCTATCTACCACCTGTAGAAGATGAAATCTTAGAAATCTATTTCGTATTTCAAAATTTTGGATTTCTCGAAAACAAGAACAGATAGGATTTAAGTAAAAATGGATTCTAAAGCTACAAAAACTTAAAAAAAACCCGCTACAGGAGCCTTTTTTATTTGTACTTTTATAACACGGTTCTAGCACTCTTAAAAGGCGAATTTTTAGAAATCGAATGTGTGTTATTAGAAAATACAAATTTTTCAAAACAGGGAACAGATAGGTTATTTTTTAAAATCGATTTTTAACCAACAGAAACTTAGAATTTACGCTACAGAAGCCATTTTTGTCTGCATTTTAGTAATCCCGATCCACCACTTGCCGAAGATAAAATCTTAGAAATCTGTTGCGTAATACGAAATTATGGATTTCACAAAAATGGGAACAGATAGGCTTTTACTTAGAGCGGTTTTTTAACTTAGAAAAACATAAAAAATGTGCTACATAAGCGGTTTTTGTCCACATTATTATATTACACATCTACAATCCATAAAAAATAAAATATTAGAAAGCTGATGTGTTATTTGAAATTACAAATTTTTCGAAGAAGGGAACAGATAGCATATCTTTTCAAATGGATTTCTAACCAACAGAAACTTGGAATTCACGCTACAGAAGCTATTTTTGTCTGCTTGTTAGTAATACCTATCTACCACCTGTAAAAGATGAAATCTTAGAAATCTATTTTATATTTCAAAATTTTTGATTTTTCGAAAACAGGAACAGATAGGATTTGACTAAAAATGGATTTTGATGCTGCAAAAACTTACAAAACCCGCTACAAGAGCCTTTTTTGTCCGTATTTTAATAAAACGGATCTATCATACTATAAAATATGATCTTTTAGAAATCTGATGTGTAATTAGAAAACACAAATTTTTCAAAAAAGGGAACAGATAGGATATTTTTTGAAACGGTTTCTTTAACCCCTAAAAAATTACAAAGCATGCTATAGAAACCATTTTGTCTGAATTTTTGTGTGACCTATCCTAATTTCAAGAGCATCGTGACTAAAAATGATTTTTTTGGTTTTACAAGATTTCGCTCGTGAAGTAACGATGAGTTACATGAAGATTAACAAAAAGAACTTCTATAGCAGATTTTATAATTATGTAAAGATTTAAAATCCGTTATAAATGAAAAGCTATCGGTTCCCTTTCACGAGAAATTTGAAATTTCGAATTACGTAATAGATAAGGTCTCTTTACGTAATTCGATATGACGTACTTATCAAAATCGGGAACAGATATTATTTCATTTTAAACGGATTTTTAGCATGCATAAACTTACAAAATATCTTACATAAGTCGATTAATCAATATTTTCTTAATTCCCGCTGCAATTTGTTTTTTTTCCCGTCTCGGTTAGCATTTAAAAAAATGTAAAGTTGTGTAAATTTTTAACGATTTTCATATTTTATACGGTAAATCCTTTATGGCATAATTTAACACATGAGACGATTAAAGCGATTAAGCATGGTTTATGTTTCCAAGTTTCATGGTTCTTAATGATGGGATAGAGAATCATGCTTTCGTCGTGTTTCACGATCCCTTATCGACCTTAAAAGGATTTGCGTCTGCGTCATGGTGTCATGATCCCTTATTCTGCGTAATCGTTTCTTTTTAACAAGGCACTTTTCTTCCGAATACGATAACGATCTTCGTAACTTAATGATAAATAGCAATTTAAATGATAGTGATTTTTCCAAGTGTCGTTAATAAAAGGCTTCAACATCCCATTTATTTCTAGTTGAGCGAAATGTCTTGAGGATTAATGGTAATCTTTTCAAGCACCTTGAGCGTTTCCTATATACACTTAGCTAGCTGGTATCATAACTCGTGGTTTCCCGTTCCATGTCTCCTTTAAGGACCTCTAATAATTTTTCGTTTCACGCCAGTTCTACCGGCATAATTACTCGAGTCGTTTTTCGAAGAAACGAGGCTATTCCGGGACAAAAATATTTTATCTAGAGAGTCATAGCGACACAGATCGTACGGCAAGTACACCCGCGATTGGCCCGAACCACAATCGTGCCAAGTTTGTTGGAGGCGAGCGTCGCCCGATGCACGAGCACATTGCATGATCGCTGAATTATCGGTGGAACACCCTGGCATAAATATGTATGTTCCGAGTATTCTGGATTTCGCGATGCACGAAAAGGGTTTACAGCTGCTATTGCTGTACTTAACATCCTCGTGCTGGAAGAGCTTCTTGGCCATAAAGTGCTGTTTTCTTAACACTCACAGAAATTCTGTAATTAATTTTACGCTTCGAAACATTTGGGTATTTAGAAGAAACTTTAAACGTTGATATTGGTGAATATTTATGAGATTAATTACAAGTGATTATATTATAAAAAAGGGATGGGGATGAAGAGAGGATAAAAAGGGATAAGGATTGAGTAGGAAGAAAAGATAGGAGTCGGTAAAAGAGGAAGAAGGGGACGATAGAGTGAGCCTCGTCCCCTACCAACACCTCTTCCTATATTCTCTTCCTATATTAGACCTTAAAACCTACTCTAATCTTATCCCACCTTATACCATCCGCGCATTGTTTCTAACTTACCCCCCCTCGTCTATCCGACCCCTCTTTCTATTAGACTTTTCAACCTACTTATTCTTATTTCTCCCTATTTCCCTTTTTACCTACTCTTTCTCCTTTTCCAACAATCCCCATATTTGACCCCTTTCTTATTTGACATTCCAACTTAAAAAATCGTTCAACCTACTCTATTTTAATCTCCCCTAATCTCTACTTATGTCATCCTTTTCTCAATCCACATCTTACTTCACTTCTTCCATCCGACCCTCTCTCTATTAAATCTTCCAACCTTCTTTATCCTATTTTATATTTATGTAAATGTATTCTTGCATTCTTACATTCTTCTATCTCTTCCCCTTTCTACCCTTTCCCCTATTGGGACCATGACCCTATTTGACCCTACTTCTAACTAATACCTGTCCCTACAGAAACCGCTTAACCTAGAAAATTCTTATACCCCCCTATCTCTTCCCCTAATTACCGTTTCCCCCTTTCGGAACATCCCTCTATATGACCTTTCTCCTTTCCGAACCCTTCTCCCTATAAACCTACTAAATTATTATTTCCCTCTGTCTTCTCCCCTATCAACCCTTTCCTCTATTTAACCCTTATGCTATTTAACTTCTCTTCCCGTTCCTCCTTTCAACATACTCTTCCCGAATTATCCTTATGTTTTCCTTCAACTAATCCTTAGCTTATTCCTATCTCTTATTAAACCCACTCTATATTAAACCTTTTAACCTACTCTACTCTTAGGTTCCTCATGCCACCTTTACCTAATTCTTATCTTTATTCTTTCGCCAGTTACACCCTTTCCCTATTAGACGTTTTAACCTATTCTATTCTAATCTCCCTATATGCTATCATTTACCTAATTCCTATCTAACTCTTTTTCTCCAACTTACTCTTACCGAATTATTCTTACGTCATCCTTTAAATAATCCTTATCTTATTTCTATCTTTTATTAGATTAAACCTCTCTCTATTAAACCTTTCAGCCACACTAACCTTATTATCCTAATGTTGTCCTTTACATAATAATCCGTATCTTATTCATTTCTCCTATTAGACCCTCTCTCTATTAAACCTTTCAACCTACTCTATCCTAATCTTCCCTTATCCCATCCTTTACCTAATCCCTATCTTACTCTCCTTCTCCTATTCAAGCCACTCCTTGTTGGATTCTTCAACCTACTCCTTCCGAACTATCCTTATGTCATTCTTTAACTAATCCTTATCTTTAACCCATCTTTTATTAGATTAAACCTCTCTCCATTAAACCTTTCATCCACAATAACCTTGTTATCTTAATGTTATCCTTTACATAATAATTCGTATCTTATTCCTTTCTCCTATTGGACCCTTTGTCTATTAGACGTTTTAACCTACTCTATTCTAATCTTCCCTTATGCCATCCTTTACCTAATCCCTGACTTACTCTCCTTCTCCTATTCAAGCCTCTCCCTATTAGATACTTCAACTTACTCTTCCCCAATTATTCTTATGTCATCCTGGAACTAATCCTTATCTATTAAACCTTTCAACCTACTTTATCCTAATCTCCCCTTATCCCGTCATTTACTTAATCGCCTATCTTACTCTCCTTCTCCCATTCGAGCCACTCCCTATTAGATGCTTCAACCTACTTTTTCTCAATTATCTTTCTGTCATCCTTTAATTATTCTTTATTTTATTCCCATCATTTTTTAGGCCCTCTCCCTTTTAAACCTTTCAACCTAATTTCCCCTTTATTTCCTAATGTCATCCTTTGCACATTTCTTATCTTATTTCTTTCCCCTGTATTACACTGCAAAAAGAAATCTCTCAAAATGAGATACGATATGAGTTTCAGGGGACACAAGACACGTATTGCATCTGAGTCTAAGACATATGCGTTTTAAAGTGTCTCATTTGGAGACATATTGTCGCAGCAATTTTTATAGTGCAGACCCTCTGCCTATTAAACCTTTAACCTACTCTATCCTATTCTCCCCTCATACCTTCCTTTACCGAATCCTTATCTTATTCTCTCTCTCCTATTCAAACGTCTCCCTATTAGATCCTACATGCTACTAAATACTTATTTCCTTCTATCGTCTCCCCTATCATCTCTTTCTACACTTTCGTATATTCGGACCATCCCTTTTATTCGACCCTTATTCTATTCAACATTTTTTCCTATTAGATTATTCGACCTAATCTATTGTTATCTTCTCTTACCCCTTCCTTATAGAACCTTGACTCTATTTGGACGTACCCATTTCAACCTTTCTCCTAAACGGTCCCCTCTCCTTATCACGCTTTTCAACGATCCCTATTCTTATCCCCTTACCTAATCTCTTACTTTGTCCTTATCTGACTCTGTACTTATCTTATTCCTCTTCTTCTATCGTATTATCCTTATCTAACTGTATGTTTATCTTATTTCCCCTTTCCTAATTGGAACCCTTTGCCTAGCATTTCCTTAAACTCAACATCTATCCTTTTCTCTTCTTATCTTCCCTTATCACCTTTCCTGTCGATTCATTTTTCTAATCAGAACTTCCCCTAGTTTGACAAGTCTCATATTAACCCCTTCCCTTGACCAGAGCAGCCCATATTCGATCCTTCCTCTAACCTACTTTACCTATTCGGATCCTTCTCCTATTCGATCTGACCCTTAAGGGCGCAGAGGGTATGGTCTGACGAACTTCAAAAAATAATTTGGTTTCTTATTATAAAAGATCTCAGAAATATTCCATTAAGAATATCCGATCCTGATAAAAAAATACATTTTTCGCCACTGTGTATCAATTCGCGGATAGATGGAATAGGCGAAAAATCCGGTTAGGGTGAGGGGTTGGTTAGGAGAAGGGACAAATAGAGGGAGGCTCTGGTTAGGGACAGGGGAGAAGGATAGAATAGATTGAAGGATGTGAAAGAGAGAATGGTTGAAGAGGTGAAAGGTCAGAAGACAAGGATAGATTAAGATAAGAAGATATGATAGAAGGATAAGAAAAGAGGGGTGTAATATGATTAGAGTGGGGTAAGGAAATGTCAGGAGTTGAGATAAGGGGAGAAAAAGATAGAGTAGGTTAGAAGGTCTAATAGAAAAAGAGGTTTAGGAAGAGTGTCGAATAAGAGAAGGTCTAAATAGGGGAAAGGACAAGTAGGGAAAGGAGATATAGAAAAATAAGGATAGATTAAGTTGAAGGGTCTAATAGGAAGAAGGTTTGAGAGGAAACGGAAAGTAAGATTGTGACGGAGTAAGATGAGGATACGGTAGAGGATTAGAAAAGGTAAGATAAGAATAAGGATACATAGGATAATGAGTTAGGATAGTCAGATAGAAGTAATCTATGGATAAAGTGAGATAATAAGGATAAAGAGTTGAGATAATGGGAAATAAGAACAGAGTAGGTGAAAGGCTCAATAGGGTGGAGGGATGTGGTTAAAAAATGTGTCGGATAGGGGAAGTTACGAGTAGAGAAATATTAGGTAAAGGAATAGATAGGAGGTTAAGTATAAAAAATGTTAAAAGTCCTAATAGGAGGAAAATAAGAAAAGGGATGAGAGTTGGAAGGGTAGGAGATAGAGGTAATTAAGCATTTAAGTAGGTTGAATGGTTTATTAAGGAAAGGAGTCAGATGGGAGAAGGGGAGCAAAGTAAGGATCCATTAGAATAATGCGATAGGATAAGTCAGATAGGAGTAGGATATCGATAAAGTGAGATAATAAGGATAAGGAGTAGAGATAAGGGAAGATAAGGACAGAGTAGATTGAAAGACCTGATAGGGTGAGGGGCTTGATTAAAAAAAGTGTCGAATACGGGAAGTTACGAATAGGGAAAGAGTAGGCAGGGAAATTGATATGAAGAAATAAATTTAGATTTGGTTGAAGTGTCTAATAGAGAGAGGGTTGGAGATGATAAAGACAGTGATATTATAATAGAGTACGATAAGGATTAGGTAAAAGATAACATAAGGTGGGCTTAGGATAAAATAGGTTAAAATACCTAATAGAGGGATGGTCTAAATAGGGGGGAGGTAGGTAGAGTAGGAGACAGAGGGGAATAAGCATTAAGTAGGTCGATAGATCTGTTAAAGAAGTGGGTCAGGTTGGAGAAGGGAAGACTAGGAGTAAGATAAGGATATAGTAAGATAATGAGATATAATAATCAGATGGAAAAAGTCGGAGTAAGTTGTAAAAAGTTTTAGATAAGCACAAGGAGCTGACTTAAGACTTGATAAGAATAGAGTTAGTTGGAGAAGTTAATAGGAATTGTGGGTCAGATAGAAGAAGGGTCGTTTAGGGTGATTGCTCGGGTAAGATAAAGAGTAGGTAGAAAAAGAGATAGGGAAAGTATATCGGGAAATAAGGATAGAGTAGGTTGAAGGATCTAATAGGGAGAGGGTTGGATAGGCAATGGGTAGAAAGATAAAGATAGAGTACGACAAGGATATGGTGGACACTGAGATAAGGGGAGGTAAAGATATTGAAAGGTCTATTAAGGTGGAAGGTAGAATATAAAGGGGTCAAATAGAGGGATTGTTAGCATAGGAGAAAGGGTAGGTAAATAAGGAAATAGAGAGAAATAAGATAAAGTAGGTTGAAGGGTCTAATAGGAAAAGGGGTCGGATAGATGAGGAGGATTAAGATAAGTTTAGAGTAAGATGAGGATTGAGTAAGATAAGGATAGAGTGAGATAAGGATAATGTAGAAATTGAGATAAGGAAGATAACAATACAGTAGGTTCAAGGTTTATTATGATGAGAGGTCAAATAGAAGGATGGTTAGAGTATAGGAAAGGGTAGGTAAAAAAGGAAATAGGAGAAAATAAAATAGGGTAGGTTGAAGAGTCTAATAGGAAGAGGGTTCGGATAGACTTAGGGGAGTAAGATAAGGATAGAGTAAGATAAGGATAATGTAGAAATTGAAATAGGGGAAGATAACAATACAGTAGGTTGAAGGTTTATTAGGATGAGAGGTCAAGTACAGGGATGGTTAGAGAATAGGAAAGGGTAGATAAAAATGGAAATAGGAGAAAATAAAATAGGGTAGGTTGAAGGGTCTAATAGGAAGAGGGTTCGGATAGAAGAATTGGAGTAAGATAAGGATAGGGATACATAGGGAATAAGATAATGAGAAATAAAGTTAGCGTACGTTGAGAGGTCTAATAGGGGGAAGGTTTAAATAGGGGAAGGCGTTTTAATATAAAATTTTGGGGAAGATATAAACGTAGGAAATATGAGAAGGGTTAAAAGGAGGAGGGTGCAATTAGGGGAGGGTTTTGGTTAAGGGAAAAGGACGGATATGTTTAGGGCCTCAATTCCTGAGGCAGTAAATAATAAATGAAAATGATAATTAAGTGAATAATTCTAAGTTTTAGGTTTTTTCATGAAACAAACAAAAGTGGAGAAAAAATTTTCTTACTTTTCCAGCACGCGTGTCTGTTCCACTTTTGCAAGCTACTTTGCAGCTTTTAGAATTTAGGTGCTCGCTGCCGCATAGCCAAAGCTGGCAGCGCAAGATGTGGAGGAATGAGGATGGGGATCCTATTTTCACCCCTTGCCGCCCTTTGTCGTCTGAAATATGCGTTTCTGCAGCAGGCGTGTCTGTAGGTGCACGTCTGTTGTCTTCTTTTTTTTCCTTTGTTCAGATCTTCTGTCTCACTCTCCCTTTTTAACAAATGCAACGCACCCGGTGATTAATCTTGCCGCCAGCATTCCCAAAGGATACTTAGTCGTGATCTGTAGAGCCACTATCCTTGACTCCCGAGCAGTCCTTTTCCCTTGATGCTGATCTCACCTGCCCGTGCTTTCATTTTACTTTGCAACTCTAATCTAATTTTATTCAAATCCAAATCTATTATCGCAAAGGATAAGATAAATAGAATATTATGTATAAAATGCAGATTGTGCTATTTTGGGTCTTTTTTGCACTGGTTATAAAATACTTTTCAATTATTTTAGGTAAATTAACTTCCATATAAAGTGTTTCTTCTTTTATTTGCATAAACTGGTAAAGCATTGCAACTTGCTCCTTAAATCTGAATCAGCAATATTTCACTTTATTTATTCGCTGCATGTGTTTGTTTACTTTTTATTTCGCATAAAATTTGAAAGTATTGTTGATTTTGTGTCACCTCACGATTTATGTAAAAGACGTGTATCTTAGATTCAGTGTACCAGGTGCAGAGAAACAAATATTATTTCCACCTTCAACTCCAGCCGTGACACGTTTCTATTTAGCACTATTTCTACGTTCTGTTTACATGTCAATCTTAAATTTTTTGATTTTTGACTTTTAAACAAGAAAATTTATAGACAAATAAAACAAACAAAAAAATATCGGATCTAAGATGTCGGACAAGAAAAATAAGATATTGATCAATTCAATTGATTCTCAGTTGTAGAGGGTTTTTGAGGTCGCTGATTACGAATCTGACGTCATTTTCAAAAAAATCAAAATGGCGGATCCAAGATGGCGGACATGAAAATCGTCCTCCATATTGATTCCGTCATTCTACTTTTTTGGAAACCAACTTCAAATTCTTTTTCATCGACCTTAAAAACCCTTGAGTTGTAAGTTTCAAATTAACCTGCCAATTTTTAAAATTTTCGTTTGCCATCTTGGATCCGCCATTTTGATTTTTTTGAAAATGACGTCAGATTCGTAATCAGTGACCTCGAAAACCCCCTAGAACAGACAATCAATTGAATTGATTAATTTTTTATTTTTTGTGTCCGCCATCTTGGATCCGCCATTTTTTGTTGAAAAAAAAACGTCTGATCAGATTTTGTATCCAAAGAATGTTCTCATCAGTCAGTAAAAGGTGATTCTAAAACAAAAATAGTAAGTTAAAATAAAGAAGCTTTTTTTATTTTTTATTTATATTTTAGGTCCAGTCTGAAGTAAAAACTTGAATCAGCGCAAATATTATTCTCGATTTTCATGTCTACCCTAAATACGCCGCCTTTCAACTCTCAGCTAACGAAACCTGCTTGCATCCACTGTTCGGCTTTCATCGGGTGATTTACAAATAACAGTGCACAAAGCCGGTTTTAATGACACGACTTACGAAGGAACTCATGCCTTGTACTGATGTACGTGCAGCCCAAGGGGAAATCGCCTCTAATGATGTCAAATTATTTTTCAACTTTTATGATTTGGTGAGAGGTGCATGGTCGAAATATTGCCAGCCTAATCCTTTACGGAATAATTATTACTTAATGAAATGTTAATGGAAAAAAATTTCCTGTATAATTCACAGAAACTCTTGTATTATCTAAAAATGGAGATTATAGTTTTCATAAACAGCTCAGTTTGTGGAATACACAAAACCATTTTTGTGAAATACACAAACTATTTTATGGAATACACAAATCAGTTTGTAGAATGTACAAAACAGTTTGTGGAATGCACAAAACAGTTTGTGGAATGCACAAAACAGTTTGTGGGATGCACAAAACAGTTTGTGGAATGTACAAAACAGTTTGTAGAATGTACAAAACAAGTTTGTAGAATGTACAAAACAGTTTGTGGAATGCACAAAACAGTTTGTGGAATGTACAAAACAGTTTGTAGAATGTACAAAACAGATTGTGATTGACACAATTGTACGTATTTCTGCAATCCACAAATTAAATTTGTGGACACTACAGGACCATTTTTCCGTGTTCGATTGAAAATAAAAACAAGAATATCCGATTCTTCTTTTTTCTAGAATAAGGTCAAGAGAATCTCACATTAGAAATATTGGAATTTTCAATATAACAGGAGGAGCAAAATATAGTTGGTTTAAATTTCATACGCGGCTGCACCACCGATAGGGTTGCCCTTTTTCTTTTAGCTTTAATGTTATGAAATTCTTTGATCGGATCGGATCACTTTATTGGCGTAACGTGTTAGGCAATGTGACTTCAAAGGAATACGAAGCTGATCCTGTTATTAAATTTTGTGACTATGTGGCTGATTCTTTAGAAAGAGGTAACATTCGACAATTTTTTCAAAATTGTTTTCCTCTGAGTTTGACAGTAAAATGTTTTTATAATGCTCGCTTTATTGAAAAGTAGAAGACATTGACTACAATGTTTTTTTTAAATTAGTTTTCTTCTTCAATATTTTGATTTTGAACCGTTATTTACAACATCTTTTTTAAAGTTTTATGATTTCCTTTGTAACACAATTTACAACCGTAAAAAACACGTGGTGAAGGCGTCATCCATCTCAGCACTAACCCCATTCAACATTGCTTAACCTTCAAGTTTACAAGGCTACTCGGATCACCACCAGATGCAGAGCATATTTTATAATAGTTAAGATTAATTAATAATTTTTTTTATTAATTTCCAAATTTACCCAATTGTCATATCCCAGATTTCAAATCTCAGATTCCACATTCCAGATTCTACATCTCGGATTTCAAATTCCAAATCCCACGTCCTAAGATTCATATCTTGATTTTTCATTTCAGATTTGACATCGCATTTCCGGCTTTCGGATTTAAAATCTTACATTATACATCTCAGTTTCCACAACCCAAGTTCCGAGATTCCACTTCCCAAAATTTACATACCGAATTCACGATTGCAAATTCCAGATTCTACATCTCAGATTCTGGATAACACATATCTCATGCCTTATTAAAAAATTCCAGATTCTTAATACTAGATTTTGCATCCCAGATTCCACATCTTGTGTTCTACAACTCGAATTCCACATGTATGATTTCACAATTTAATCCAACATTTTACATTCCACATTCTAGATTTAAGATACTAGATTCTACATTCTACATTTTACATCTTGTCCTCCATGACTCTAATTTAAGATCCAAGATTCCACATCGAAAATTCGATATCTCATTTTATACATTCCAGATTTTACATTTCAGAATCCATATCTAAAATTTTGCAATCAGTATTCCAAATCCAACATTTGTCATCTCGAATTCCAAATCCCAGATTGCAGATCCCAGGTTTTAAAAGCCACGTTCCAAATTCCAAATTCTAGATTCAAAATTTTTATCCTATATACAGAATTCCACATTCCGAATTCTAGTTTCGAGGTTACATATTTAATCTTCCACAACTTGAAATCGAGATTAAGGATTTTATGTCCTAAATGTAACATTTTAAATTCAACATCCCGGAATTCAGAAACAACATTCTAGATTCTAAATTCCACATCCTAGATTCAAAATTATTCACCTCATAGACAAAAATCCACATTCAACGTTTCTTTTGCCAGATTTAAATTTCCACTTTCCATATTCAAAATTTCGTATTTCATATTTCAGGTCATAAATTCTTGATTTAATATTTCAGACTCTTCATCCTAAATTCCAAATATAGCATTCTAAAATCCACGTTTAAGACTTTTGGGATCCAAGTCGGAGGTTCCAAATTCAACATTTTAGATTTTATATTCCACATTTTTTATTTAAAATTTGAGATCCAGGTTTTGGAAAGCAGTATGTGAAATTTGAGATGCAGAATTTGGAATGTAGAATCTAAGATGTGGAATTCAGAATGTGGAATCGAATGTGAGAAATGTGGAATTCATTATGCGGAAGGTGTTATTTGGAATAATAATTCTAGAATGCAAAATCTTGAATGCGGAATTTGGGATGTAGAATCAAAGATGTGGAATTTAGAATATCGAATCGAATGTGAAAATGTGGAATCCAGCACGTGAAATTTGTTATCTGGGATATTGAATTCTGTATGTGGAATGTAAGATGCAAAATCTGGGATATTAAATCTGAAATGCAGAATCTGGAATGCGAAATCTAGAATGCGGAATCTTGGATGTGGAATCTAAGATGTGGAATTCGGAATGTGAAAAACGATTGTGGAAAATGTGGAATCAAGCGTATATGGAATGATATATTATGATATTATCTATGATGAAGAATCTGAGATGTAGAATCTAAGATGTGAAATTCGGAATGTGGAATCAACTGTGGAAAATGTGCCGTCCAGCATGTGGAATGTGTTAACTAGAATATTGAATCTGGGAAATGTGGAATCAAGCTTGTGGTATGTGTTATCAGGGATACTAAATCTAGGATATTAAATCTGGGATATTGAATCTGGGATGCGGAATCTGGCATGTAAAATCTGAGATGAAAAGTCTGGTATTTAGAAACTGAGTTTTGTAGTCTAGAATGTAGGACCTGGAGTTTAAAATGTGAAATCTAAGATGAGAAATAAGAAATCCAAAACGTGAAATCTTGGTTTTAGAATCTGGAATGTGGAATCTTAAACGTTAAATCTAATATGTTGAATCTGGGATGCGAAATCTGGGACGTAGAATCTAAGGTGTGGAGTTCAGAAAGTGGATTCAGAATGTGAATCCAGTATGTGGAATGGGTTATCTGTGATTTTAAATTTATAATATTGAATCTGGGATATTAAATCAGGGATGCAGAATCGGGGATGTGGAATCTCAGATTTGGAATCTCGGATTTGGAATCTTGGAAGTGGAATCTAAGATGTGGAATCCAGCAGGTGGAATGGGTTATCTTGGATATTAAATCTGGGATATTAAATCTATAATTTTGAATTTGGGACATTAAATCTGGGGTGGTAATTCAGGAATGCAGAATCTGGGGAGTAGAATCTCAGATTTGGAATCTGGGATTTCGAATCTGAAATTTAGAATCTAGGATTCGGAATCTGGGATTTGGAATCTAGAATTTAGCATCTGGGATTTGTAATCTGGGATTTGTAATCTGGAATTTAGAATCTGTGATTTGAGATCTTGGATTTCAAATCTGCAATTTAGAATCTGGGATTTGGAATCTGGGATTTGGAACCTGTAATTTGTCTAGAATCTTAGAAATAGAGTTTGGAATGTAAAATCTATGATAAGAAATAAAAAATCCCGCATATAGAATTTTGAATTTAAAAATTTGGAACATGGGATGTTGAATCCCAAACCTGAATTCTGCCATTTTGAATTCAAAAACTCGCACCTAGAATGTAAAATTCAGTAAAAATTATACAATCGACCCCTTGTTAAAAATTTTTTATTCATTACCCCAAAAAATTCTAAATTTCTTTTTTATCAATAAATTCTTATTTTTCTCCTCAAGCCTAAAAATCCACAATCTTTCAAATCTTTAATTCTCAATTCCACCAGTTTTCGAATGAATATTCAAGCCAATAAAGTGGACAAAATTGGCAAAAACTTCCCGTCGTTTGAAAGAACTTTTATCTTATCGTAATCACTGGGAAAGTAAACACTTTACTCTTCTTAATTGACAAATGCAAAATCTGTTTGCACCGAGTTAGAAGGAAACTTTTTAATGTTAGTGATGATAGTGTACCAGCAGTGAAGAGATCTGCGAACACTGAAATAACTTTTTAAGAGTAAACGATCCTTGGTAAGTAAAGAACAAGAAGCGGGGTTATCGGGAGTGGGAAAAGTGGAATCGGGGGGGGGGGGGAGAGGATACTATGAGCGTAGGACAAAGGGACCAGAAGTTGAGGTGGATTAATGTGGAAAGAGTCGTCTCTCGATGTCGAGTTCTTTTCTACGTGGAGCATTAGATAGAGATGAAATGGACAAGAAGCATGGGAGGAAAAGAGAGAGAAAAGGAGATTGAATCCTCGGTTCGCATTCCGAACAAACAAATGAATAACGCTGACGACCGGAAGGGGTGGGACGCGACGAGCCCTCGTTTCCGAGTTCCGGCGCATTACGGATAATTAGATTGGATTCCGTTTGTTCGCTTTGCTCGACTCTGAACGACTCGTTGCGAAATTATTTCGTTGCTATTCAACTTCGCACTCGGAATTCACTGCCACGTGACATTTTTAAAATAATCAACGCGTGCTCAAATGGAAATGGGGCTTTCGGCTAGTTTGCTTCATTTCACAGGAAAAGGGCTCACTTTTAATGTAAAGCGTTCTACTTCCTGCATTCTTTTCACTTTCATAGTCAATTTTAACAAATTGTTCATATTTTATGCTTTAGTGCTTATTTCTCATATTGTCGTTTCATAAGGTGATGCATGACAGAATGATGTAATGATATTTTAAAGTTTTTTTGAAGATACTTCAAATGATAGAATTTAAATAAAACATTAAGTTAATAATTATGGAATTTAGAATAAAAAAAAGTGGGAGGATTCATACGAGACAAAGTTAAAAATAAATATGCGATATAATGAGCTTTTTTTAAATAACAGTTGGTTTTTCAGATCAGTGCGATCAATTTTTGTATTTTCAAAACGGGAATTTTGTAAAATTAAAAAAAATATATAAAAAAGAATTTTTTTAAACAAAAAAAACAAAGACTTTTAGGATTCACGAATAAAAACATTGAACTGAAAGATCCGGACGCAAACTGACGTTCAAAAAATTAAAAACCAAACTCTTGGTTTTGTTTTTAAAATTAGAGCAATTAGTTACAGAAAACTAATGTATTTTAAAGTACTTCATATTATTGAAACTAATTCAAAATATTTAACGATAAATCAAGAACCTTCAAATAATAATTCGTGGTACTTCAGATACTGAGGAGTACTTCATAATACTTCAGATAATTCAGGATACTTCCAGGAACTTCAGGATAATACAAGTTACTACAGATAATTCAGATAATACTTCAGATAATTCAAGATATTTCAGATAATTTAAGATACTTGATATAATTCAAGAAATTCCAGGTAATTGAAGATACTTCAGGATACTTCCAAGTACTTTATGATACTTCAAGCTATTTCAGTTAATTCAAGATACTTCAAATAATACAAGATACTTCAGATAATTCAAGATACTTCAGATAATTCAAGATATTTCAGATAATTTAAGATACTTGATATAATTCAAGATATTCCAGGTAATTGAAGATACTTCAGGATACTTCCAAGTAATTTAGGATACTTCAAGCTATTTCAGTTAATTCAAGATACTTAAAATAATACAAGATACTTCAGATAATTCAAGATACTTTACGTTAATTCAAGATACTTCAGATAATGTCAGATACTTAATATAATTCACATATATTTCAAGATACTTCAGGTAATTGAAGATACTTAACAGTAACTCGAGAAATTTCAAAATAATTCAAGATACTTCAAAGTAATCGATGCTACTTCTGGGTAGCAAAAATTATGATTTTATGTATATTTTTATGTATATTCTTTAAGCTCATAAGATACAGATTATACTCTCTATTATTTTCCCTATGGTGTTCTAGGATAAAGAATTAAATAAAGAAATAATTAACGGTACTTCAGATACTTCAAGATATGTTCACCGTAATTAAGTATGCTTTATATAAGTTAAGATAAATCATAGTAATTCGAGATACTTCAAGGTTGTTTACAATACTTCATATAATACAAAATACTTAACAGCATTTTAAGATATTTCGCATTAATTCAAAGTACTATAAAGTACTTTATGATACTTCAGGGTCATTCACGATACTTCAGATATGATTCAAGATATTTTACCGCAATTGAAAATACTTCAGATAGCTCAAGATAATTCAACGTAATTGGAGATATAATATGTATACTTCATATAATACATAGATGTTTCACAGTAATTCGAGATTCTTCAGGGTAAGTAACGATCTTTTAGATAATTCAAGATACTTCAGATAAATCAAGATAAATTACTGTAAATGAATATACTTCATATAATTGAATATACATCAGATAAGTCAGTATACTTAACAATAATTCCGGATAATTGAGACAAATTTTAACTACATCAGAGTACTTCAAGATACTTAATGGTGATTCACGATACTTCAGATAATTCACGATAATTCAAAATACTATAGAATAATTTATAATACTTCAGAGTACTTTACGAAACTTTAGAAACTTCAAGATATTTTATTTAATTCAAGATATTTCAGCATAATTCATGACACTTCAGAGCAATTCACGACACGTCAGATAATTCGAGATACTTCAGACAATTTGAAGCAGTTCAAGATACTTCACAGTAATTTACGATACTTCAGAAATTTATTAATACTAAATATAATTCAAGATTCATCAAGATACTTTATAGTATTTCAAGCTATTTCAAAGTGCTTTATGATAGTTCACTGTACTTCACTAGACTTCAGATAATTCAATATACTTTAAGTAAATAAAGATACTTTACAATTATTCAAGATTATTTACAGTAATTCAAGGTACTTTAGAGTAATCCATGATACTTCAGAGTAATTTATGATACTTTAGACTAATTTACGACACAGCATATAATTTAAAATACTTCCGATATTTCACAATATTTCCAGATACTTTAAAGTATTTTATGATATTTCAGAAGTAATTCACGATACGTCAGATAATTCGAGATACTTCAGAAAATTTACAGCAATTTAAGATACTTCACAGTAATTTATGATACTTCACAGTAATTTACGATACTTAAAAAACTTGTTAATAATTAATATATTTCAAGATACATTAAAAATACTTTGCAGTATTCAATCTATTTCAGAGTACTTTATGATACTTCTGGGTAATTCATTAGACTTCAGATAATTCACGATACTTCAGATAATTTAAGACATTTCATATAATTGAAGATACTTTAAGTAAATTAAGATACCTTAAGGTTATTCAAGATACATTAAGATACTTTACAGTATTTCAAGCTATTTCAGAGTACTTTATAATACTTCTGGGTAATTCACTAGACTTCAGATAATTCACGATACTTGAGATAATTCAAGATACATCAGATAATTTTAAGATGTACTTAAGATAATACAAGATAATTCACAGTATTTCCAGATACTTCAGAGTAATTTATGATGCTTTGCATCATCATTTATGACACTTCAGATGAACTCATGATGCTTCAGATAATTCAAGATACTTCCTATAATGCAAGATTGTTTACGTTGTTTAAGATACTTAACGGTTGTTTAAGATTTTTCACAGTAATTCAAGATAATTCAGAGTACTTCATGATACTTCGGGGTACTTTAAAATACCTCAGAGTAACTCACGATGCTTCAGATAATTCATGATATTTAATATAATTCCAGATACTTCAGGTAAATCAAATTACTTAAGGTTGTTCAAGATAATTTACAGTAATGCAAGATACTTTAGAGTACTTCATGATACTTCAGGGTAATTCGAGATAATTTAGAGTAACTCATGATACTTCAGATAGTTTAAGATATTTAAGATAATTCACCGGATAACCAGATTCTTAAAAGTGTTTATGATTCTTCTCAGTAATCCATGAGACTTCAGATGAACTCATGATGCTTCAGATAATTCAATGTCGTTCCTATAATGCAAGATACTTCAGATAATAACTTAAGATACTCCACGGTTATTCAAGATATTTGACAGTAAATCAAGAAACTTCAGAGAACTTCATGATATTTCAGGGTAATTAAAGATACTCCAAAGTAACTCATGATGCTTCAGATAATTCAAGAAACTTTATATAATTTAAAATACTTTATCTAAATCAAGATACTTTAAGGTTATTCAAGATAATTCACAGTAATTCAAGGTACTTCAAAGTAATACTTAGTATTAGTAATACTTTAGATAATTCGAGATAATTCACAGTATTTCAAGATAATTCACAATATTTCAAGATACTTCATATAATTCAAGATATTTCAGATAATTCAAAATACTTTACAGTACTTAAATTATTTCACATTAATTCAAAGTAGTTTGGAGTACTTCATGGCACTATATGGTAATTCAAGATACTTTGGAGTATTTTATGGTACTTTATACAAATACACCATACGGTAGATAATTTAAGATATTTCAGATAATTCACAAGAATTCTAGATACTTTAGAGTAATTTATGATATTTTAGAGTAATTCAAGGTACTTTAGAGTAACTGATGATATTTTAGAGTAATTCAAGGTACTTTATATAATTCAAGATAACTTTAAGATACTTAAGATAATTCAAGATAATTCACAGTATTTACAGATACTTTAGGTTGTTCAACACAATTGAACAGTGTACTCCTAACCTCACTAGTTGTTATCCCCTCCACAGAAAAAAAATGTAGGGGAGAGGGCCCCAAGTTGGACACCCCTTCGTCTTATTGCTGTAGAATCCAAACCAAATAAAATATATTAAAATATTTTATACCGGATGAAAGTACAATTTATAAGGTAACTTATGGCCACAGAGATAAAATTATATTTTGAACATAAACATTTTTTTAAGCATTTTTTCTAATTGTTAAAATTTTCGGTCTAAAAAAAAGTGGCCCCAAGATGGACACCTTCTTAAAAGTCTCTGAAAATTGTAGTAAATAAAAAATTAACATCCTGTAACAATTCTTAAACTAATTTTTAATCATTTTACGGAATTTATCAGAAAATAACATTTCTTAAAACTTCAATCTAATAGTTTAACAGTAAAAAGTAATAAAATATCGAAAAATATAGATATAGGGGAGAGTGGCCATCAATGTACCAGTTTTTTTAATGAACCATTTCAATTTTCTCAGAAACAATTAAATAAAAATTCTCCTAATTTTAAATATAAATGAAGTTTGCGTAAACACACTACGTCCATAAATTTAAGACGTGTGGATTTCTTCTTTACACAGAAAACTGGAAAAAACTGTTTTTGATGTAGGGGAGAGTGGCCATCAATGTACCGAGTTTTTTTCAAGGTCATAGTACTTATTCAACTTCACCAATTTCAAGCACTTATTTGCATCAATATAAAACTACAACACTTCTCTAGGTAATGCACACATATTATACACGATTTATTTTGATTAAATAATAAAATTTAGGATCTTTCTAAACTAACAAGCTATTTTCATTTTCAACAACCTGGGTACACAATGAACCACCTCTATAAAAACACTTAAAATGTTCAACAATAATAATATTGCAATTTTCACTTTGTAAAAAAACTTATTTTCTATCAAATACTATAAAAAATTATTACTTAACACTTTTTAATTGATAATGTATAACATAAATATACCTCAAATTTAAGTTAACTAGCTAAAATGGCATTTTAGTTTTGCTATGTTGAGAAAAGTACTGATAACAATCGCTGTCACATGCTGTACGCATGCCTAGTTTTATAATCAGGCATACCACTCTGGAAATCGAAAATACACTGAAATTCCAGGTGGTTCATTGTTCCCCGGTACATTGAATCAACATGACATTTGCAACAAAAATGGTTATTTATAACTTAATCCAATATTTCAAAATCTTTATCTCATTAGAATATTGTAGTTAAGGCCCAAAACAAAATAAATCGTAAGTACTTTTATTTTTAAATTGCCTTATTTCAATTAAAAAACGTGTTTGTATTTTAGGTAAATTTTTTCTTCAGTGCATCAAAAACAGTTTTTTTCAGTTTTCTCTGTAAAGAATAAATCCACACGTCTCAAATTTATGGACGTAGTGTGTTTACGCAAACTTCATTTATATTTAAAATTAGGAGAATTTTTATTTAACTGTTTCTGAGAAAATTGAAATGGTTCATTGAAAAAACTGGTACATTGATGGCCACTCTCCCCTACTGAAGAAAAAATTTACCTAAAATACGAACACGTTTTTTAATTGAAATAATTTAAAAATAAATGTACTAACGATTTATTTTGTTTTGGGCCTTAACTACAATATTCTAATGAGATAAAGATTTTGAAATATTGGATTAAGTTATAAAAAACCATTTTTGTTGCAAATGTCATGTTGATTCAATGTACCGGGGAACAATGAACCACCTGGAATTTCAGTGTATTTTCGATTTCCAGAGTGGTATGCTTGATTATAAAACTAGGCATGCATACAGCATGTTACAGCGATTGTTATCAGTACTTTTCTCAACATAGCAAAACTAAAATGCCATTTTAGCTAGTTAACTTAAATTTGAGGTATATTTATGTTATACATTATCAATTAAAAAGTGTTAAGTAACAATTTTTTATAGTATTTGAAAGAAAACAAGTTTTTTTACAAAGTGAAAATTGCAATATTATTATTGTTGAACATTTTTAGTATTTTTATAGAGGTGGTTCATTGTGTACCCAGTTTGTTGAAAATTAAAATAGCTTGTTACTTTAGAAAAATCCTAAATTTTATTATTTAATCAAAATAAATCGTGTAAAATATGTGTGCATTACCTAGATAAGTGTTGTAGTTTTATATTGATGCAAAGAAGTGCTTGAAATTGGTGAAATTCAATAAGTACTATGACCTTGAAAAAAACCCGGTACATTGATAGCCACTCTCCCCTATCAAATTCTCTAACGATAACATCACATTTTATGGTGGAAAATAAAAAATTTTAATTAATTGGCTCAAAAAATTATTAAAAAAAGTGTATAATCGAAAATATGCAAATAAATACATTGAGATTTGAGGCCTGTCCATCTTAGGGTACATGACACCATTTTTTAATCCCAAGTAAAAATATATATACGAACACTGAATTAGTAAAATTATTTTAGGATATTATTATACGATAAATAAAGAATATTATAACGTTAAGGGCATGTGATGGATTATGACGTCACTGGTATAGGCAAAATTTGTCCGTAACTTTTCTCTAAAAATATTGAATATTTTTTCATGAAACTTGGTAGAATTACATAAAATGTCATTATGAAGGTCTCTCAGACCCGAATTTGTTTAAATTTTGGTCCAAAGTTAATTTTTGGAAATTTTCGACAAATTGCAAACTTTTTTAAAAATCAATTTTGAGACAAAATTCAAACAAACTCGGGTCTGAGAGACCTTCTTAATGCCATTTTAAGTAATTCTACCAAGATTCATAAAAAAATATTCAATATTTTAAGAGAAAAGTTGCGGACAAATTTTGCCTATAACAGTGACGTCATAATCCATCACATGCCCTTAAGTACTCATTATAAATCATAAATTAAAGTAACTTTACCAACTTAAGAAAAAACTGTTACAAAACTTTTTTAGACCCAAAATTCGTGGCATGTATAGAAGAAAAACCAACTGTTTTTTTTTCAAATGTGCATCAAAATCTTCGTCTAGACAAACAACAAAAATGACAAAAAGCATAAGGTGCTGACACCTTAAACAAAAATTTTATACGAAATGTCCATTTTGGGGCCCTGTCCATCTTGGGGCCCACTCCCCTATTCAATGTACTTCAGACTAATTAATCGTTTAAACTAAAATTTATCCAAAGACTAATTTAATGAGAAAATAGTGTTTTAAAATTAGTCATTAAAGTCTAAGAAAAAAAAACTAGTCCTTATAATGGCTATTGTCTTGTTTTGAGACAATTTCCATTTCAATTTAAATTTATATTTGAACTCAAAGCTTAATTCGAGTTTTCTTTAGGACTAGTTTTACGACTCAAGTTAGATTTGTTAAAAGATTTCTATCATCAGCTAGTTTTTATTCCGATAGGTTTATTTTATAATTCACCTAAAAACTAGTCGCTTTTTGACATTGAAATAATACTTTTTTTTTTCTGTGTCGGCTTAGAGCTTGTTTTAAATTCTTTGAATATGTTTTAAAACAAGCTTAAAGAACTGCCTTACCGGTTTCAAAAATTAACACTTTTTTCAAAATATCTTGAAGCAAAATTTAAAAATTCCTAACGACAGTTTCCTAAACAAGGATATAATAATTACAATGATCTAAAAATAAAAGAACATTTTTTAACTTTGGTGCTGACAGCAACTACGTGTAGACACAGGAAATTTTGCGTAATAGCTGTAACAAATTTATGAATGTAAATGAGCTCGTTTGATTTGATATATTATGAATTGAAATGGTGCGGGTACAATGTTGAATGTAGAATTTGGACCAAGTTTGATGAAGAGACGTGAATACGTAGAAACGGAGGACCATTATATATCGGGCGCACATCCAATAACCTGCTCTCAAAGCAAGAACACGTCCAAAACACGTTTGTAACTAGTACAAGCGGCAGTTTGACTTGTGCAGGTTAATCACTCTCCGACGTATGTTAATCGCGGAATTACGATGCCGATGAGAAGACCGATGTAAATCTCGGTGATTTGTTCATCGGCTGTTAATCATCGCCACCTCGCGCTTTGCAATACTCTCGCTGGCACGCGACCTGACCTATCTCACCGAACCACTCTCAATCAACATCGAGCGAGTTCGCAATGAGCGCCTTATAAATAATGACGGAATTAGAATAAATATCCTTTTTAAAGATATAATGACTTTGAACTTTACAAGGAACAATAAGCATTAAATGTCGATTTATTTATTGGCACGAAAAAACAGAGATGAGCTATTATTTCTTATGTTAATTTCTTGTAAAAATTATTATTTATTATGCTTTGGAAAGTTCGTTCGCTGCAGCTAAAACATAAACGTTATTATATTTCGAAATTTATAGATAGAGGTGTCAGATTAGAAATAACAGGCTTTTAAGTACCAGACTATTTTTCTTTTTTTTTGGGTAAAGCTACTTTTTTACTGCTAATTTTGCTCAACAGCTACAAAATTATTCTTTTTTTTAAATATTGTAAAACAATGGACAGAATCTAAATTTTTTTATGTTAATTTATTAAAATTAAAATTATAAATAACTAGCTAAAAATACGCGCGCTAAAGCGCGCGAGAATTACATTTTTCAATGGTTTCAATACAAAAATAAACTGAACTTATTTAGATTAAATTAATTATACTATTAAATTAAATTTTGTCAATTATTTTTTATTTATTAAAATGTGCTATAAATTAACAAACACAATGAAATTTTAGAGAATAATATTCCAAATTTCTATTGATATGAAATCTTTATTTTTTAAGTTTCTTTAAACAATACGAAATTCGATTAGTAACAAACCAATCTCAAAAATTTCTATCGACATAAATTTGAATTTTTCCAAATTAAAAAATTCTCAACTTCTATTAATTTAATCAAACTTCAATTATAATCAAAATTCATTGTAATATAGGTAACCAAAGTTTTAAGATTTATAAATCGAGTTTAAGATTTTTAATTTAATTCAATTTGTAAAAGTGAAAGATTGAAATAATTAGTGTTTTTTAGAAATTAAAATAAAAATGAGTTCATTTTATTTTATTTCCATCTTTAACTTTTACAAATTAAATTATATTAAAAATTTTAAACTTGATTTTATTAATATGAATGCAAATTGTTTCAAATTTTAATTAGTTTACTCTAAAAACAAGTGTCTCGAAAGTGTCTTAAACTATGATATTATGGTATCTTTATTGTATCTGAGGCTCAAAAAGTGTATTAAAATAAGATATGTAAGAATTATGAATTATTCAAATTTGAATAATAATAAACTTCAATTATTATTTAAAACTTTTAATGGTTCAAGCTTCAATCATGTTAAAATTATTATAAACCTAGAAATATTTTTTAATTTTAACAATGCATATTTAAATTAGGAATTTCAAACTTCAGCCAATATTAAAATCTTCAAATTATAAAAAATGTGTATTATAATATTAAAACTTAAATTAATCAAAACTTTATGATTACAATTTCTACTATTTAAGTCTAAAAATATTTTAAAAACTTCGAAACAATGAAACCTAAAATCATTTGCAAATATAAAAACTACTAATTTCAACTTATAGAAATTTGGAAATTTCAAATAGATTCAAACTTAAATTTAATCCAAACTTTAATCAATTAATACTTGAATTTACCGATTCTAAATTTTTTATTGATGCAGACTTCTTTTCCTAAGAATTATTTGAAACAATTTAAAATCCTAAAAGCCTTAAAAAATATTGAAAAACTGTGCTCGCTTTCTTCAATTTAATTTTATAATATTCATTTCTATTCTTATTTATGTTGTATTCAATAAAATTATAATTAAATCGTCGAATATATTGGAAACATTAAATTATTTTAAATTATTTATATCTACATATTTTTTCATTAATTTTCATATTATGTTTAAAGTGTTTTCAATCTTTATTAAAAACTGTAAAGTATATTAAAGTAAAACACGCATTTATATTTCAATACACTATTGTTAAAAATAAAATATAAATTTATTACTTAATTTAAATTTAAAATTCAGGAGAATTAATAAATAATTAAGTAAAATTATTAATCATATATAAAAATACATTTTTTCAAAAGTTCTTGATTTAAAACAGAAAAACATCTATAGGTGTGAACAGAATGAAAGAATGAATGAATAAAGTTTGCGATTATTATTATTACTAAGCAAAAAAAAAAAAAACGCGCGTATTTTATTGGCTAGTATATAGTTTAAATGCAAAAAATAAACTATAAACTTATTTAGATAAAATTAATTATATATTATCAGATTAAATTTTGTGAATTAATTTTGATTTATTAAAATTTGTTACAAATTAATAAATAGAAAGAAATTTTAAAAAATAAATTAAATTTTCTTCCCCAGTTAAAAATAAAAAAATTTATTGTATGTTACAAAAAGAAAGAATATTTCTCTTCCAATAGTGTTGTGAACAAAATATATTTAAACTTTTATGCAAACTTAATTTATTCCAAACATCTTTTGATAATAAGAATTCCTTATTTTTAATTTTTTTTACGCAATTCAATTAATAGCAAACCATTCTTTAAATTTTTTATCAATATTTTTTCATTTTTCCAAATTAAAAAATTCCTAACTTCTATCAATTCAAATTGAAAATATTTCAAACTTGAATTAATCAAAATTGAAATATAACTAAAGTTTTAAAATTTATAACTCATTTTTAATTTAATCCATGGGAACAATTTTTCCAATCTTTCACCTTTACAAATTAAATTAAATTAAAAATTTTAAACTTGATTTTATTAATACGAATTTTAATTGCTTCAAACTTTAATAATTAGTATAAGAAGAATGAATTTTTAAAATTTTAGTAATATTAAACTTAAATTACTTAAAACTTTTAATTGTTCGAATTTGATTAATTCATGCTAGAATTATTATGAACTTCAAATATTTTCAAATTCTCACAATTTATATTTTAGATGTTCAAACTTAAACCCATATAATTATAAGAATTTAAAGAAATTTGGAAATTTTAAATCGATCCAAACTTTAATATAATTCAAATCAATTAATATTTCAATTTATCGATTCTAAATTCTTTTATTAATTCAAACTTCTATTAATAAATAGTTACTTTTCTTTAATTTTATGAAATTATTTTAAGTACTTGATTTTTGTGATCAACGCTTTTTTTGTGAAAATTTTGGGATCTTGATCTTGATTTTAATGAATTTTTAGCCTGACGGGCTTGGCAAATCTATAATATAGTGAAAACTATATTTCAGTCAATCTTATTTTTTATTTTTACAATTGAACTGATTAAAATTATAAATGATCCTAATTTGAAACCTATAATAAAATTAGAAATTAAATAAGTTTAATAATTCACCAATAAAAAATAAGCATTTTGAGATAAAAATACAACATTTATTTGGAGAAATTTAATTTGGTACTTATTTTTATTTAAAATAGAGAAGAAGATTTCAAATTAAAAAAAAATGATTAAAAGAGGAATAAATTATAAAGAAGGTATTTAAAAATCTTAAAAATTATTTGAAAACAGTGCTCGCTTTTTTTTAATTATATCATGATATTTCATTCTTTATTCCTATTTATATTGTCTTTTTTAGAAGAAATTAAAAAACGAAATATTATTATGAAAATTATTCATATATTATTATAAATTATAACATAAAATATTCATTAATTTTCATATTAAGTTTAAAATTTTTTGAATTTTTATTAAAATCTGTAAATTAGCTTTAAATAAGACACGTTTGTATTGTAATACATTATTATTATTGAAAATAAACTATATAAATTTGTTAATTGATTTAAAATTTAGATTCAAGAGAATCAATAATTAAATAAATAAAATTAGAAATCTTATAATTAATATAAAAATACATTTTTTCAAAAGTTATTGATTTAAAACAAAAAACATCTATTGTGCCAAACTTCAGGTGTGGACAGAATGAAAGAATGAAAGAATGAAGTTTGCGATTATTATTATTAATTATTTATAACTCTCTAAATCTAAATTTTAGTTAAAAATAACTAATTATTAGTAAAATCGTGTCTGAGTTTTTGTTTAGCAATTAGTGAAAAATAACTAATAATTAGTATAAAAAAATTTAGAGAGAAGTTTCATTTATTTATTCATTCTGCCTATACCTGAAGTTCGTCACTAGATGTTTTTTTTTTGTTTTTAAATTTAAAACATTTTTTACTTAGATTTAGAATTTTATCAAGTTAAAAATTTACAGATATTATAATTACTTCAAACTTTAATTAATTTTAACTTACATTGATTATAAATTTTGTTAATTTAAATTTCAAGTATACAAAATTTAAATTATTAAAAAATGCCATTAATTGTTAATAATTCTTTTCTATAATGATTTAAATTACTTCCTAGAATTTTCAACTATTTCAATCATTGTGCAATAATTTTCTTTAACTTTTAAGTAATCTACATTTTTCTCCTCAAATTTTAATTCTCTTTAATTTTTCCAATTTCTTTTTCAGTTTTTATTTTTTTATTTTTTATTTTTTAGATTTTATTTTTTTAAAAATGTTTTCTTATTTGGAATTATTTAATTTTTATCCCAAATAATTTTTAATTTTTTAAATAAAGTTTCTTTTTAATGTTCATTACCGTTTTTTCACTGGTTTTTTTAAATATTACCTATCTTAATTTAGAATGAAAATCTAAGTTAAAGTTTTTATTTTTTATCAGGACTTTTTTAGTTTGTTAAATATTGTTTATCAGTTTTTTCTTTCTTAATAATTTTTCTTCTTTCTTCTTCTTATTTAATAATTTTCACCTGTTTTTAAAATCTTTTTTTTTAACTTTTTAATTTCAAAAAATTTGCTCATTTCTTTTGTACCTATATGTGGAATGTTTTCTTATCTGTTTACATTTTTATAACTTGAACTTTTTTATTTTTGCGTTCAATGGGTTTATATTAATATTATAATATTTCTCTTTCTCATTCATTACTTTTTAATTACCAAATATAATTATTATCTTCAAATTACAACTAATTTTTTCGCTATTAAATTATTAATGCAAATTTAATTATCCGTTTAATTATTTCCAATTATTGTTTTCTTTTAAAGATTTTTTAATTATATTTTTCAATATTAAAAAACTGCTTTATTGCTTCAATTTTTATTAAATTTGTAGTTATTTTCAAGTTTAACTATATTTCTCAATTATTTGAATGATGTTCTTCAATTTTCTCAATCTTTTTTATTAAAATACATTCTGTAATTTTCTCAATTATTTTTCTTAAATTTAAATTATTATCTATAATTTTTACTTATCTTTATCACTTTTTAAGCAATCTCATTTATTTGAAATATATTTTGTAATTTTTCAATTAACTATCACAAATTTTTATGGCATTATTCAATTTTCAATTATTTTTACCATTTTTCAATTTTTTTTGACAATTTTTAATTATTTTTTACCTCTTTCATAATTTCAAATTTTTTAAATTATTTCTATAATTTGTTATTGTTTTCTTTAATTTAAAATATTTAAAATTATTTCACAATTATTTTCTTTTACTTCAAATATATTTTGTTATTTATTTAATTACTCCCACCAAATTATTTCTTTAATTATGAATATTATTTAAATTATTCTTCTATTGATTTTCTCAATTTTCATTTATTTATCTTAAATTTTAATTATTTTTTTTAATATATAATTGTTTTTATCATTTTTGAAATAATTTCCTTAATTTTTAATAATTTTCATTACTTTTCAATTACCTTTCTAATTTTTAATCATTTTTCTCTAGTTTTAACTTTATTTTCCAAATTAACATTGTTAAAAAATTTTTTCAATTCATTTCCCTAATTATTAACAATTATTATAATTCAATTTTCTTTAAGCACTTTAACCAATTTTTAATTATTCGAATTTTTTGAAAATGATTTTTAAGATTTTCAATTATTTTCATTATTTTTAAATTAATTTTAAAAGTGTTCAATCAACTGTCTTAAATTTTAATTATTTTTGTCACTTTACAATTATTTTTCAAATTTGTTTTTATTCTTATTTTTGTTTTTTTATTTCTGAATTTTACAAGTACTATAATTATTTTTGTTATTTTGACATTATTTTCTTCAATTTTTAATTATGAACTTTAATTACTTTTCTTTTAATTTTCAAAATTATAAATATTTTTTTCAATTTATCCTTGTCTTTATTATTCTGGAATTTCTTTCATTAATTTTAAATATATTTTGTAATTTTTTCAATTATTTTTCTCATATTTCAATTAATTTCATCAATTTCAATTAATTTTATCATTTTGCAAGTAATCTCGATTAATTGAAAAATATTTTACAACTTTTTCAGATATTTTTCACAAATTTTTATACCTTCTTTCAGTTTGAAATTTTTTATATCATATTTCAATTACTTTTACTATTTTCAGTTATTTTCATTATTTTCCAATAAAGTTCCTGAATTTTCTCAATTACTTGTTTCAATTAATTTCATCAATTTTTAATTATTTTTATGATCAAAGTAAATTCATTTAATTGAAAAATATTCTAAATTTTTCTCCAGTTATTTTTTACGAATTTTCATTACTTTCTTAAGTTTTCAATTTTTTTAAGTTATATTTCAATTACTTTTCCTATGTTCAATTATTTCTATTATTTTTTAATAAATTTCCTGAGTTTTCTCAATAACATATCTCAAATGTTAATAATTTTCTTAATTTTAACATTATTTTTATGATTCTGCATATATTTCCTTTTATTTCAAATATATTTTGTAATTTTTTATATTATTTTTCTCATATTTCAATTAACTTAATCAATTTTCAATTATTTTTATCTTTTTGCAATTATTTTTCGAATTTTTAATTATTCTCATTAATTTTTTTTTAATAAAGTCCAAATTTTTCAATTTATTATTTTTCTCAAATTCTAGTTATTTTCATCATTTTCAATTATTTTCTCCAATTTTTTATCTTTGAATTATTTTTCAATTATTTGCATTGTTTTTGAAATAATTTCCGATATTTTAAATTATTATCCCAAATTTAAATTATTGTCTTTAATTTTTTATTTTTTAAATACTTTTTTTTCAATTTTTTTCTCTTATTTAAAATATATTTTCTAATTTTTAAAACTATTTTTCTTTTTAAATTTTTTTCTTCAATTTTTAATTGATTTCTACAAAAATAACATTCTTTTTACACGTCAAATCAGTATTATTAATTAAATTTATAATTTCATGTTAAAAATAACATTTTTTGGCATTTTTAAAAAGTGGAATAAATATAAATTCGCGCAAACACAAAATTGGGAAAAATAAAAATTCTGTCAAAGGAGCTTAATGGAATTTAAAAATTCAACTTATTTAGAACTCTGTTAAATGAGAATTATGCTAAAAAACAGTTTTGTTGTAATCATTTTTTTTTCTCATTTTCAAAAGGTTCTTGTATTACTTCTAAATATGTATTAAAATAAAAATTTTTAATATATTTTTTTTAATAAAAAAAAATTTTTCTGTTTTTATAAGTTTTTAAATTGCTTCCTCTAATTTTTATTTAATTCAACATTAAAAAATAATGTTTTTTCAATTTCTAGATACTTTTTTTAAAATTTTAGTAATTTTCCTGTTGAAATAATGTTCAGTTTATCTTCCCCTATACAATAAAAATAAGATCCTGTTTATTTGTCTACGGAGATTAAAATTATTTGAAATAGTTCGCCAAATAGGACAAGAATTTTCCAATGAAAGTCGATCCTTGACCTCAATTCTATGTTGTCCCTTTTAAATCAAACCATTCTTCCGTTATTCTAAGAAATAATTCTCTTTTTCCTGCAATATTACAACCAACAGCACAGTGCATCCTTCATTAAAATTATTTACGACGAAAATTTGGCGTGGGTAATTCAGCGTGACTTTTGATTCCTTGTTTTTCAGCACGCAATCTCATCCGTAAAGTGGCACACATCAAAGAGAAGAAGTCTAAAGTTGAGAATGACAAGAATGGGAGCTTTTAGTCGAACGGGCTAAGGAATGGAAAATGCCAGTAAAGCACATATTCTATTCGCTCGAGGGAATAAAATTGACAAAAAAAAAATATATATATATAATGTATACATTGGTTGATACAACCAGAGAGAAGACGTGACAGGAGACGTGTTCGAGAGCGTTGAAAACGTGGAGTGAGTGTATGATTTGTCGCCGCGTCGCTACGTGCAGCGACTGGTCAGGATTGCCAGCCCACTCGCTAGAGAGACAAATAATTAATGAGCCAACCAAAAGACATAATAAGCGTCATTAGAGAAAGCAGAGCGACCCGTTTCGCATTCGTCATGGACAAAAATGATGTTCCGTGAGAGTTCAGAGAGTCCTCGTTTGGGCTAAGTGTATTTCTCTCAGGGCCAAGCGGAACTACGACCATGATGAGCCGCAACCGATGCTACGATTTTGCACTAATTACATTCTGCGTGTTATTTTCAGGCAAATTTATGTAATTATTGCTCTTAAAGAGAAAAAAAACTGAGACGCGTGTTTTGTTCTGTTTATTATTAATTGCCTTTTTAGAGAAATTGTAAGTAAGACAAAGGAAGAAGATTATATAATAGCAAATTTGATAATAGATTTCAAATGCCGGAGAAATTAAAAATTATTAATAAAGAACAAATTTTTTTGCATTTATTGTTAAATTTATTTATTTATTGTTTACATTTTTTGTTGATTAAAGGTTTTCGGGAACGGTCATTATACAACAGTTGCTAGATACCGGTTGCTAGATACCGGGTGCTCGATACCGGGTGCTAGATGCTGGTTGCTAGGTAACGGTTGCTAGGTGATTATTTATAGAAAACGGTTTCTAGCTGATTGTTGGCAGTTGATAGTAATAGGTACAACTTGTATGGTGACAGCTTATCGGTGACGGTTACTAGGCAACGGTTTCCAGCCGACGTTTGCTAGATACCGGTTTAGAGTAATAGTTGCTAGATGACGGGGTTTAGGCAACAGTTTCTAAGTAACAATTGACTGTAAACGGTAGCTAGGTGACGATTTCTAAGACACAGTTTCTAGAGGACGATTGCTAGATACCGGTTGCTAGATACCGTGTGCTAGATACCGGTTGCTAGGTAACGGTTGATAGGTGATCATTTATAGACAACGGTTTCTAGCTGATTGTTGGCAGTTGATAGTAATAGGTACAACTTGTATGATGACAGCTTATCGGTGACGGTTGCTAGGCAACGGTTTCCAGCCGACGTTTGCTGGATACCGGTTTCGAGTAATGCTTGCTAGATGACGGGGTTTACGCAACAGTTTCTAGGTAACAATTGACAGGAAACGGTAGTTAGTGGGCGGTTTTTAAAATACAGTTTCTAGGTGACGATTGCTAAATACCGGGTGCTAAACACCAGTTGTTAGGTGATCGTTTATAGGCAACGGTTTCTAGCTGATGGTTGGTAGTTGATAGTAATAAGTACAACTTGTATGGTGACAAGTTTTTCGTTAACTGTTAATACAATTTTTTGGTGACGGTAGCTGGGCAACGGTTTCAAGCTGACATTTGCTAGAAACCGGTTTCGAGTAATGGTTGCTAGATGGCGGGTTTCAGGCAACAGTTTCTAGTTAACAATTCACAGTAAACGGTAGCTAGGTGACGGTTTCTAAGATACCGTTTCTAGATGACGATTGCTAGATACCGGTTACTATATACAGGGTACTAGATACCGGTTGGTAGTCGACGGTTGGTAGGTGATCATTTATAGACAACGGTTTCTAGCTGATTGTTGGCAGTCGATAGTAATAGGTACAACTTGTATGGTGACAGCTTATCAGTGACGGTTGATAGGCAACGGATTCCAGCCGACGTTTGCTAGATACCGGTTTAGAGTAATAGTTGCTAGATGACGGGGTTTAGGCAACAGTTTCTAAGTAACAATTGACTGTAAACGGTAGCTAGGTGACGATTTCTAAGATACAGTTTCTAGAGGACGATTGCTAGATACCAGTTGCTAGATACCGTGTGCTAGATACCGGTTGCTAGGTAACGGTTGATAGGTGATCATTTATGGACAACGGTTTCTATCTGATTGTTGGCAGTTGATAGTAATAGGTACAACTTGTATGGTGACAGCTTATCAGTGACGGTTGCTAGACAACGGTTTCCAGCCGACGTTTGCTAGATACCGGTTTAAAGTAATAGTTGCTAGATGACGGAGTTTAGGCAAAAGTTTCTAGGTAACGATTGACAGTAAACGGTAGCTAGGTGACGATTTCTAAGATACAGTTTCTAGGGGACGATTGCTAGATACCGGTTGCTAGATACCGGGTGCTAGATACCGGGTGCTAGATACCGGTTGCTAGGTAACGGTTGTTAGGTGATCATTTATAGACAACGGTTTCTATCTGATTGTTGGCAGTTGATAGTAATAGGTACAACTTGTATGGTGACAGCTTATCGGTGACGGTTGCTAGGCAACGGTTTCCAGCCGACGTTTGCTAGATACCGGTTTCGAGTAATGGTTGCTTCATGGTGGGTTTCAGGCAACAGTTTCTAGTTAACAATTCACAGTAAACGGTAGCTAGGTGACGGTTTCTAAGATACCGTTTCTAGATGACGATTGCTAGATACCGGTTGCTATATACAGGGTGCTAGATACCGGTTGGTAGGCGACGGTTGGTAGGTGATCATTTATAGGCAACGGTTTCTAGTTGATTGTTAGCAGTTGATAATAATAGGTAGAGCTTGTATGGTGACAGTTTTTCGGTGACGGCTGCTAGGCAACGGTTTCCAGCTGACGTTTGCTAGATACCGGTTTTGAGTAATGGTTGCTAGGTGGCGGGGTTTAGGCAACAGTTTCTAGTTAACAATTCACAGTAAACGGTAGCTAGGTGACGGTTTCTAAGATACCGTTTCTAGGTGACGATTGCTAAATACCGTTTGCTAGATACCGGGTGCTAGATACCGGTTGGTAGGTGACTGTTGCTAGACAACTGTTACCAGCTGACGATTGCCAAATACCGATTTCTAGTTAATGATTGATAGTAAGCGGATTATAGACAACTGCTTCTGGGTATAACAATTGACAAGAAACGTGAGCTAGGTGTTCGTATCTAAGAAAGTTTCTAAATCAAGATAGCTAGATATTGGTTGCTCGATAACGGTTTCTGTTTGAAGGTTTCTAGTCATCAGTTGCTAGGTGACGGTCACTAGGCAAGGGTTTCCAGATGACGATTATTAGATCGGTAACGGTTTTAGACAACGCTTTTAGATGATGCTTGCTAGGTAATGGTTTCTATCCTACAGTTTCCAGTACGGGTGCTAGGTGATGGGTATTAGGCAACTGTTTCTAGGTAACAATTTTCAGTCAACGTAGCTAGGTAATGGTTTCTAAAAACTGATTTTAGGTAATTGTTGCTAGTCATTAGTTTCTGTTTTTCGGTAACGGTTGTTAGACAACTTTTGTTAGATGACGGTAGCCAGGTGACGGTTTCTTTCAATTGGTGTCTAGGTGACGATTGCTAGATACCGGTTGCTAGATAACGGTTTCTGGGTACCGGTCATTAGACAACAGTTGTTCGGTAACGGTTGTTAGACAACTGCTTTTAGAAGACGGTTGCTAGGTAATGGTTTCTATGCTATGGTTTTTAGTCGACGTTTGAAAAATACCGGTTTTCAGGTAACGGTTGCTAGGTGACTAACTTAAGGCAACTGTTTTTAGGCAACAATAGGTAGTTGACGGTTTCTAAAAAAACTTTTTCTAGGTGAAGATTACTAGATATCGGTTGCTAGGTAACGGTATATCTCTTAGGAGCACATTGCCCATGGAACATAAGTAATAAATTGTTTTAGGTTTGGGGAGAAATTTCTCTGAGTGGAAATAGTGGAGTGTTGGTCAGACCGATCGATCCACAGGGAATTCGATTCGAATATGTCCGAGGTCTTCGTTTACGTACGCACTACTCTAAAGAACGAAGAACGTTTAAATTTATGGTGCATAAAGTCGCTGCTACGGGTTTTACAGCGCAAAGAGTCGTGACAGGTCTGCAAGTGAGTATAAGGTGGATAGGATCGTGCAAACCCCGAAGCCTTTGCTTCTTCCACCCTTCATTCTCGGTCCGCCACTTGAGGGCTTCGCCCTTCGCTCCACCCGACATACCACGCTTTTTGCCCTATTTAATAAAGAGAGATTTACAGGGATTTACGATACGGACAAATTCACGTCGTTATGAAACCTGACATCAAGTGCCATCTCTGCTAAATGACGCATTGAAGACGTCACCAGACACGGTTATTTTATGTATCTCGTTTTTATCGTACCATGCGAAAAATGTTGTTCTCAACCGTCTTTAAAATAAGAGATAATAAAACAGAAATGTTTTTGGGGATTTAGGTGTTATTATTAACGTAATTATTAATAGGGCTTAGCCAATATAATAGCTGTAAAATAAAAAATTAAAAATAATAAAAGTTGCAATGCAGTTTTTAGCAAGCTGGATTGAAAATAACAATGAAATTAAGTGAGTTTGAAATTTTAATAATTTAGGTTATATTAATTGTTGCTAGGTAGGAATTCGTAGGCACAGGAGTTGAGTCACAGATTGTAGGTAGCGGTTGCTAGACAATAGTTAGAAGCAGCGGTCGCTAAGCAACGGTTGCTAGGTGAAAGTCAATAAGCAACGGTTACTAAGTAACGGTCCCTGGGCATCGGTATCTAGGGAACGGTAATTAGGAAACGGTTGCTAGGTTAAAGTCGGTAAGCAACGGTTGCTAGGCAGCGGTATCTAGGCAACGGTTACTAGGAAACGGTTGCTAGGTGAAAACCACTAAGCAACGGTTGCTAAGTAACGGTCCCTAGGCAACGGTTACTAGGAAACGGTTGCTAGATAAAAATCGATAAGCAACGGTTGCTAGGCAGCGGAATGTTGGAACGGTTGCTAAATGAAAGTCGCTAAGCAACGGTCGCTAGGCAGCGGTACCTAGAGAACGGTTACTAGGAAACGGTTGCTAAGTAACGGTCGCTAGGCATCAGTATCTAGGCAACGGTTACTAGGAAACAGTTGCTAGGTCACAATCGTTAAGCAACGGTTGCTAGGCAGCGGTATATAGATAACGGTAATTAGGAAACGGTTCCTAGGTGAAAGTCACTAAGCAACGGTTGCTAGGCATCGGTATCTAGGCAACGGTTACTAGGATACGGTTGCTAGGTGAAGGTCGCTAAGCATCGGTATCTAGGCAACGGTTACTAGGAAACGGTCGCTAGGTAAATGACGATAAGTAACGGTTGCTAGGCAACGGTTACTAGGCAACGGTTACTAGGCAACGGTTACTAGGCAACGGTTACTAGGAAACGGTTGTTAAGTAACAGTCGCTAATCAACGGTTGCTAGGCAGCGGTATCTAGGTAACGGTAATTTGGAACCGGTTGCTAGGTGAAAGTCGCTAAGCAACGGTCGCTAGGCAGCGGTATCTAGGGAACGGTTACTAGGAAACAGTTGCTAGGTGAAAGTCACTAAGCAACCATTGCTAACTATCAGTTAATAGTTTCTTTAACAGTAATCGTTCAATTCCTTTTATTTAATCACTTCATGAATTATATACAAGTTTTCATTTAAATTGAAATAAATTTTAATTTGCAATTAACTATTGGTTAAGCACAATTCCAAATTACAAATTTTAAAAAATACAATTACTGAATAAAAATGTATAATTGAAAATAGAAAAAGGAAGAATATAAAAATTAAGAAGTTAATTGAAAGTAGAATATTTATGTAAATTGGAAGCGAAACTACGGAAAATGAACCACTTTCTACATTTGAATGCTTTTGGATACTCATAAGGTAGTAAATTCTTTTGACAAGCTAGTTTCTAATTTCCTTTTATTCTAGCTTCTATTTTCATTTCTCTTTTGAAAAGCTATTTATTTTACGCGCATTTCATGCAGATCCAGTAGCTCGTTCATGATGAGACCGTTGCCCTCGGGAAAAGGTATAAAAGGCAAGCGATTTAATACTTAAGTTTCCTGGGACATAAATCTCCAGCAAGAACTTTTAAATGTTTTCACCTTTTTGAAAATTGACCTTGAATTTACAAGTTCTAGGGTAATATTGCTTTCGTAATCCAATGCCAAAAAACATTTGCTCTGACAAATATAATTATTCGGCTGCACTTTCCATTAATAGGTCCCTCCGATTTTTTTCCTAGATTTATTATAGTGAACACCTTTTTTTTAAAAAACAACCATAAAAATTGTATATTCTACATTTACCTCCGGAAATGAGAAAAATCTCAAAAACTCTTTTAGACAAAAGTTGTAAATTTTAACATCATACACATTTTATGTTTGCATTTTTTCATAAAAATAAATAGTTTCCGAGCAAAATGCTATATTTATTAAAACCTTTTTTTTAAATTTACTCCATACAAATGTTTTTCAATCAGCAAATCATAAGAAACATTTGATCAAATGTGAAATATAAAATAATGAGAACATGTATTTCAAGATGCGAAAATATTTGAAATTAATAAAGACGTGTGCATAAAATATTACAGGAAATAAATCTGGATGTGTGAAATATTTAGAAAATATGTTAGACACGAGAAAAATTGATGGAAACTGGTATATCAGAAATTTAGAAACTTGTGAAGCTTCGACTGATGTTATTCTAAGCAGCAGCGCCGCAACGAAACGGACATTAGTCATTTTTAGTGCTGACAGGCCTTTAAAGTGTATTTCAACCGGAATCTCTATTTCACTCGTCTTTAACCTGACTCGTGCAGTACAAGTTCCTTTGCCTCTTCGAATAACTTCATATATCGAGTTTCTTGACCCTCGATAATGTTCTTCTGTTTTTCTTGATTCCACGATCGATTAAAATAAATAAATAAACACGATTCAGGCTCAGCGGTAATGCATTAGTAGAAACGCAATTCAAGAAACTCGAGAAATATTTGGTCTCACAACTGATTTGATTCTTTACAGTTAGCGATCGAATTTTTAAATTTATCCCGAAGAAGCTAAACCTTTCTATTTTTGGAAAAAATATTTTATTGCAAAATTCATAAAGAGAATATTTTACTGGTTTTAGTGAATAATATATCTTGAGTTAATGATGAGAGAATCTTAATGATTAGAACTTTCTTAACAACTTGAATAATAAATACTTAGTACTTTTTTAGGTCATAGCTGCTTTTTAATACTAGTTTTGCTCACAGGCTACTTAAAAGCTTTAATTATTTAAATTTTGAAATCTGTGAAAAAATATCGGACATTTAGCTCCGCCGGGATTCGAACTCGGGTCTTTCAATTGGCGCTTGACTGCTCTAAACCACTAAGCTACAGAGGTCCATGTCAGATATTTTCTCACAGATTAAACGCTTCATTTAGCTATGACTTTCGTCTTCATATTTCTAATTAAAATTAAAAAAAAGCTTTAATTTAAAAAAATAATAATGAAAAGTTTTTAGAATTCAAATTTTTTTTATTTTTTGTGTTAATTTACTGAACTCAAAATTTCTCATTTTAATATTATAAGAATCAATGAAAATTGTAAATTCTTATCTACATTCATTGCGAATGTTAAACAGTTTTAATAATTTACTTCCTTAGGGTTAATGTACCAATTACTGTGGTGTTCAATCAAAGTTCGGTAAAAACATTGAAAAAAAAGATAAACACAAATGAAAAATAAATATTTGACTGGTTTTAAGATCACTATTGTTGTTTATGAAAGTAGAAACCACTAATTAAAATATTTAAAACAAAATTCGTATTCCTAAAAATAATGAATTTATGAAAAAAAAACTTTGTGTTGGTATTACTACAGGTATGCATGAATTACTGTGCCTCAATTATTGTGTCGGGTGTAACCTGTATGTCCCAATTACTGCCGTTACTTGTAATTTAATCTTGAATAATTAAATTATTAATAAAATTGAAATGTACATTTTTTTATTCGATTTGAATTAATTGTATACTCTTTAACAGTGGATAATAATTGCATAATAACTTTTTTCAAAAAAACTGCAGTAATTGGGGCATTCGCAGTAATTGGTACCTATTTACTATTTAAATTGAAATATGTACGTTTCTACAAAAATAATTTTTTTTTTACATCTGAAATTGGTATAATTGATTAATTTTTTAATTTAACGTTGAATAACATTTTTTATCATTATTAGAAATTCTAATAAATATAAATTCTTGTAAAAATAAATCAATAACAAAACTTTGTATTTTATCATTATCTTTTTACCCGTCTGTATATTTTTCTTTTTACTTTTGTCTATTTTTTTTTATTTTAAATTATATTTACTTTTGTCTACTTTTTTTTAATTTTAATTATATTTAATAACTTTCTGCATTTTTTTCTTAATTTCCAAGTTTCTTTCAATTTCAAATTACTTTTCATCAAATTTTATTTATTTTTATTACTTTACAATTGTTTAGTCACTTTATAGTAAAATTTATAATATTTTTTTTCAGTTTCTAAAATAGTTTGTTTCAATTTCTAAATTTTTTAAAAACTTTTTATTAATCTTTTTCATTATCTAGATTTTTTTTTATAAATTTTATTTATGTATTGTACCTGCAACCGTAGTTATTAAATCACTTACCATTAACCTTTTCTGTTATAAATTTTTTAAAATTTCTATTTTTATTAAAGATCTTATTTTTATGTCAAAAGTATATTTTCTTTAACATTTATTTTTATATTTCTTTTCTTTTAGTCTTCTTTAATTTACTCGTTATTTTTACATTTTGCAGGTGTTTCCTTTATCAGCATGAAAATTTTTTAAATTTCCAGTTACTTTTATTTAAAATTGTGTTTATTATCAAGGCTTCATAGTTATTTAGACACATTCTGGTAGTTTTTTCTACTTTTTAAACAATTTCTATTTTCTTTGTATTTTTTCCTTAAAGTTATTTTTTTTAAATAACATTTAGTTACTTTATTGTAGTTTCTTTCAATTTCTAAAAGCTGTTTTAAGTTTTCTAGTAATTTTTTCAGTATTCTTGTTTTTTTCTAACCACAATTTTTTTTTGATTTTCCAATTATTTTTTTTTTTATATTATTTTCACATTAAGTGTTTTCACTTATTTCTAGTTATCTACTTATCTACAATTCCACTTATTTATTATTTGATTTCTTCATTTTCTAATAATTTCTTTAAATTTTTAGTTCTATGCTTTTATCTAATTAATTAGTAGTTATTTTCTTAACTTTTTGCCTATTTTGAAAACTTCCTATTAATTAAACGTCGATCTTTTCAATTTAATATTAATTTTTTTTATCTTACTAATATCTCATACATTTCTTTGTTTTTCACCATTTTTAATTAATTCTAATTTATTTAGTTTTTTTAAATTCTAAATTAATTTTAACTTTTTAGTTAAAAAATCTTGTGAGTTTTTTCCTTTCTAGTAATTTCTATTTATTTATTTTTTTTTTAATTTCTATTTATTTATCATATTTCATTGTAACTTGGTCACATTCTAGGAATTTCTTTTTTTTTATTATTTATCTCTTTTATTTTCTTGTTATTTTTCGTTATAATTTATAATTTTCTTAAGGGCATGTGATGGATTATGACGTCACTGGTACAGGCAAAATTTGTCCGTAACTTTTCTCTTAAAATATTGAATATTTTTTTATGAAACTTAGTAGAATTACTTAAAATGTCATTAGGAAGGTCTCTCAGACCTGATTTTGTTTGAATTTTGTCTCAAAATTGATTTTTATAAAAGTTTTCATTTTTTCAAAAATTTCCCAAAATTAATTTTGGGCCAAAATTTAAACAAATTCGGGTCTGAGAGACCTTCCTAATGTCATTTTAAGTAATTCTACCAAGTTTCATAAAAAAATATTCAATATTTAAAGAGAAAAGTTACGGACGAATTTTGCATATACCAGTGACGTCATAATCCATCACATGCCCTTAAATAAAAAATTTGTATTTCTATAGTAAATTTTTCAATTTCTAAAATTCTCTTTTTAATCCTAGTAATTTTCTTCGTTTTCTACTGGTTTTTCTTTCATTTAAAAATAATTTTTAATTGCAAATTATTTTTCTTTATTTTCTAGTTATTTTTTCTCAGTTCTCATGTTTTTTTATTTTTTCTAATTCACATTTCAAATTTTTTCTTTGCGTTGTAAATTTTCCATTAATTTTGCATAAACTACAATTTCTTTTTATCAATTTCCAGTTATTTTTACACTGTTTAGTTAATTTGTCCACATTTTTTTTCATTTTCTATTTGCCTTTTGTTTTTGTAATTCCTAGAAATTTTATTTTCAAGTTTCATCATTTATTTCTTAATTGCTTTTTACTTTCCAGCCATTTTTTGCAATTTCTAGAAATATCTTGAATTTCTAATACATTCTTTCCTTTTCTAGTTATTTTCATTTATACGTTCTTGCCTCTTTCTAGGGACTTTTATCATTTTATCAAAACCAATTCCCTTCCCACATCTTATGTAATTAAAAGCTAATTTTACTTTTTTGTTAATCAAACCTCCATTCTTTATCCTTTTTTCAATTTTCATGACACTATATTTTCTTTTCTTTATATTTAGTCTTTAACTACGCTTCGAGGGCTTAAATATCTACATAAATCATAACCTAAAAATGCTCTTTTGCGAGATACAAAAAATCATACCGAATTTTGTCAAGTCTCAAATAGGTAATATTTGTGAAGAAATTCGCCAGAAAGTATAATTCCGAAAATAATTTTCACTTCAGTATTTATCATAGAAACGACGAAATCCAAGTAAACTGAAATATGATTCGAAAAAAAGTGAACAATGCTCTCGTTAGAGGCGATTTCGAGTGTCTGTAGCGATACACCTCTTAACTCATTCTGGTCTCGCCTCTCACGAAAATATCTCAAGAATTCGGAAGTGAAGGTGGTCTCGTTTTGATCCTTTTTGCGCGAGGTGATTTCCAAGAGGGGAGCTCGCCTACGTGAAATGTCCCAAATAATCTTGAATTCGAGCGGACAAGTGGGCGGATCTGGCCTCAGTCCAGTGGTACTTTCCGTGCCGAATTGCAGCCTGGCGAAGAACGGAAAGTATAAAAACTGTAGGGGTAACATTTACCCCTCCAGCTTTTTCTCCCAGGGGCGGATCTACCATGAAGCACGTGCTTCAGGGCCCGGAACCCAAAAGGGCCCGGTGCCAGAATTTAATGTATCGTGAAAAAAAAAATTCAAATTGACGAGAATTTTTAAAATAATCCGTCAATTTTGAAAACGATCCGCAAATTTTTAAGAAACTCTGGGAAGATAGATAAATCCTAAAAACTTGAATTTCAATCTTGTATTCTTTAATACGAATATGAAAAATTGAATTTAAAATAATCAGAATTTAATCAAAAAAAATTTTGATAGGAAGAAAGTCAAAAACTGTATTAAACTCAATTAATTCCAAGCCATTATTATTTATATAAATCCCAAACGTCAATTAACTCAAACTTGATTTTTTCCAAACTTATAAGTTTCAATTAATAAAAATTGCAATTATTACATGTATATATAGTAAAATAATAATTAACAGCAACATTAATGTGAAACTTTACATTGCTGTTCGTCATTTCAAACTATAAATTTTTGGAAATGCAAATAATGAAAATTACGAGAATAATTACAAAATGGAAAAGATTATATATGAAAAATGACGAAAATAATTGACAATTAAAAACAAAATTCGAAAAATGGCTAGATAAATACACAATTGTTAAAAATAATCTAAGAAATTAAACAATATACATTCAATTTAAACTAAAAAATTGAAAAATTAAGAAAATTATAAGAATAATCGCTGAAACCAATTGCAAACTAAACAACTGGATTGGAAATCAAAACAAAACAAAATTGAAATTATAGAAAATAATTGAAAACTTTAGAAAATAATAAAAACTTGAAGAAATAAATTCATAATTTAAAAATTAAACTGATATTAAAAAAAAATAGATAATAAAGGAGAAAAATTACAAAACGTGAAAATAATTCACAATTGAAAACAAAATTCGAAAAATAGCAAGATTAATACACAACAACAACAAAATAATTGAAAAACTCAAAGAATCATTATAAAACTTTAAGAGACTAATTGCAAATTGAAAAAATTGTAGGAAATAATTTCAAATTGCGAAAAATAGTTAATAATTAAAAGAAATCATTGAAAAAGGAGAACAATTAAAAAATTGAAGAAAATATCTACAAAATGACTAGATTAATAGACTACTGAAAAAAATTGATAAAATATAACAAAAACTTTAAATTTAAAGAAAATAATTAAAAATTGGAAAACGAAGAAAATTATAGGAATAATTGTTGGAAATAATTGCGCATTGAACAAATGGATTAAAAATTGACAAAAATAATTAAAATTGAATAAAATAATTAAAAATTGAAAATTTAAATTCAAATTTAAAGAATATAATTAAACATTGAAAAAAGTATTTGAATAAAGCTGAAAGTTATTGAATATAGAAGAAAACAATTAAAAACTAAAAAATGGAATTAAAATTTGAAAAAAAATTAAGAATTGAAGAAAATAAAAATTTGAAATTAACGAATCTGATTGATAAGGGAGAAAAATAATTGGCAAAAGGCGAAGATTTTAAAATATTAAAGAAAGTAATTGACAATTGAAAAAAAAATCAAAAAATGACTAGAAAATTGAAAAACTGAAAAAAATAATTGAAAAGGTTGAAAAATAATGTCTAAAATTTTAAGACAATGAATAAAAATTTAAATATTGTAAGAAATAACTAAAAATTAAAGAAAATAATTAATAAATGAAAAAAAATGAAAAATAACACAAATAATAGCAAAATTAAAGACAATTTCTGAAAAATGACGAAAATAATTGACAGATGAAAACAATATTCGAAAAATTTTCGAAAAAATAATACACAAAAAAAATAATTTAAAAAATCAAAATTTAAATATTTAATTTAAAAAAGAATTGAAAAGTGAAAAATTAAGAAAGTTATAGAAATAATTGTTGGAAATAATTGCTAATTGAACAACTGGATTGGAAAAAAAATTGAATCGAACAAAATAATTGAAATTGAGTGAAAAATTAAAGAATGGAAATGAAATTTTTAAAACATAATGAATAACTGAAGAGAATAATTGAACAATTGTACATAAAATTAAAAAATCATATTGATATTCGAAAAATTAATTGAAAATTGAAAAATGTGATTTAAATTTGAAGAAAATAATCAAAAATTAAAAGAATAAATTGTAATTTGAAATAATGGTTTATAATTGAAAAAAGTCAAGTTTTTTGGAATATTGAATAAACTTAATTGAAAATTGTAGAATGGAATTGACTTTAGAAAATAATTCATAATTTAAAGAAAATTACAAAATGACGATAATAATTTAATATAAAAGAAAATAATTGAGAAATGCGCAAAATATTTGACAATTGAAAAAGAAATTCGAAAACTGTCGAGAATAATCTACAACAGAACAAAATAATTAAAAAAGTTATAGAATAATTATAAAATTTATGGAGAATAATTGTAAATTGAAAACGGTTGAAAATTGTAAACAAAATTGTAGACTTATTTACACACTAATTTATATCACTTTCTTGAAATATTGAATTATTCTTTCTTGCAATTTTTTCTTTTTTAAACAATCTTTTTGGTAGGTTATGTTTTATATTGCTTTTCTGTATTTTTCAAAAATCACTTATAGATAACTTTCATTTCTTTTTAAAAATTTTTCTTTTTTTATGCGTTTAATAATACTTTTTTATTTTTTAGATTTTTTTTTAATTTCATTCTTTTTACAAAAATTACTTCAGTTAATTTTATACAGTTTTATTTTAACAATATTAAAAAATATTTATTTACTTTTCCTGTAATTAATTTTATTTATTATTATAATTTGGGAGTTGAAAAATATAATATTTTTCAATTTTATGATTTTTAAAATATTTATTTGGTTTTTGTCATTTGTCATAACTCATTAATTTTTATAATTTTTAAAGACTTTTCTTCGTTTATTTAATCTTTCGTTAATTTGATCTTATAATAAATTTTCTCATTTGATCAGAATTTTTCTATTTCTTAGAAGTATTGGTTTTTTTTCTTAAAATTGTTTAATTGTTTTTACTTAATTCTTCAACAACAAAAAATTATATTGCTTTTCACTTGATTTTCAAAACAAGTTTTTAAAGTATTTTTTTATCTTCAGTAACATTTTTTCGTTTTTTTTACTGATTATCTTATTTATTTGCTTAATTTAAAAACACATGTCCGCAAATATTTTAACTTTTTGAAAATAATTTTTTCCTCAATTTTGTAATTTCAATTTTTTGTTTTAAAAACTTTTACTGTTTATTGCGTAGTATTTTGATTTAAAAAAAGCAATTTAATCAATCTTCCTTAAACTGTTAAATATTTTATAACGCATTATTACCATATTTCTTAATTTTCTTTCTTTTACTTTCATTGATTTTTTAACCTTTTTTGTTTTTGAAGAATTTATTTTTTTTTGCAGGTGTTTCAATTTGTACAGTTTTTACATCTTTTTCCGTTAATTTTCCCATTTCAATGTAATTTATCCTTTTAACTTTCTTATCTGTTCATTCATAATACTGGTTTTAACAAAATTTTGTAATTTTTGTAAAATTTTATTTTTTTACATTTTGTTAAGATTCTTTAAAATTTTTCTCCATTGTTTAAATGATTATTCGCTAGGCACTCTAATAAGATATAAATGCAGAAACTTTTGTTTTTTTAGGGGGGCCCTGAAATTTTTTTGTGCTTCAGGCCCGTGACAGCCTTGATCCGTCCCTGTTTTCTCCCCTATCAAATTTTACCTGGAGTATGACGTCATTGGTACTGGTAAAATTTGTACGCAAAATTTTTACATAAAATACGTACTGAATATTTTGTAACGAAATTTGGTGGGAGACAGACAGACAGACGGATGGACAGACGGACAGACAGACAGACAGATAGATCTTTCTAATGGTATTTTCAATAAATAAATATATAAAATAGAAAACGGATCTTTCTACTGCAAGCAAACGAGTTGCATTTTTTTTTTTTTTTTTGTAATAAATAGTTTGAATGCCATTTGAGATTGCATCCTTTCAATAAAGTGCACCATCATTTACGTAGAATGGGTCCATGGGTCATCGGGGATTTAGATCTTACTTGCCATTTCCCGTCTCAGCGCTTTCACAGATTTCAGAATTTATCAGGCAAATTGACGTTCACTTCGCTTCCGAATAAAGGAAAAATTTAAATCTCGAGATCAGGAAATTTTCAAAGGAATTTCTTTTACTCGATGATAAAAGTTGAATATCAAGATTTTACTGTCATACTTTCCATGGAATTTACTTTTTTTTTATTTTTTTTATTTTTTAGATTTATATTTATGTTTAATGGCTGAGTTGATGATACAATGGCAGAGTTTTACTTCAATATTTTTCGATTAAACAAAGTCCGACTCAGCATTACCGATAATACAACATTAAATATGAAAATATATTCTTCAAAATCCGACCCTGCACTGACTCCAAAATAGAATTGTCAAAAAAATTTTGTAAAAAAATCTTTTTGATTTTTTATACTCTCAACCCCTAGGATTATTCTTTATAAAAAAATACCTATTTTTTTTAAATTAATTAATATATAGGGGTGGTTCAAAGCAGACAAAGTTTCCCATGTATTTTGCATGGGAAAATTTTTTTTTCGAAAATTTAGCATAGATTTACAAATTATTTATTTACAAATTTTTGGTTATTAAGTATTTTTTACAGGGTTGCAAAAAACTCTCATAAATTGCAAACTTACTCTCTAAATTTCTTAGAGTGAAAAATCCCTCCAAGAAATTTAAAAAGTACAGAAAAATCATAAAAAAATGTTTTTTTTTATTTTTTAGGGAGTTTTTTGCAACATTTTACAAAAATGACTAATTATAAACTTTTACTAATGAATCCATGTGATTGTTAATTTGTTTAAACAAATTATTGCAATTTTTTCTCAATTTTGCAACTTTCTATACTTCACGTAACCAAAAATAATCAAAGACTATAAAATTTATTTATAACAATTGTTTAACTAATTAATTGTTTATCAATTTTTCATAAAATAAAGCTGCAGACATGCAATTTTTTCTCAATTTTGCATCTTTTTATGTTTGGAGTAACCAGAAATTAACAATGACTTTAAAATTTATTTATAACAATTGTTTAAGTAATTAATTGTTTATCAATTGTTTATCAATTTTTCATAAAATAAAGCTGCAGACATTCAATTTTTTCTGAATTTTGCATCTTTTTATGTTTAGAGTAACAAAAACTTAACAATAACTTTAAAATTTATTTATCACAATTGTTTAAATAATTAATTGTTTATCAATTGTTTATCAATTTTTCATGAAATTAACCTGCAGTCATGTAATTTTTTCTCAAATTTTCAACTTTTTATGATTGAAGTAACCAAAAATAAATAATAACTTTTAAATCGGTTCTTAACAACAGTTTAAACAATTTATTGTTCCTATTTATCAACTTTTTATAAAAAAAAAGCTAAAAGCGTGCAATTTTTTCTTAATTTTGCAATTTTTTACATTTAAAAAAACCACAAATTAACAATTACTTTAAATTTTATTTACAACAATTGTTTAAATAATTAACTATCGTTTTTTTAATGTAATTTTATTATTTGTTAATTTAATTTTTTTTTGCTTGAAGTAACCAAAAATAAACAGAAACTTTAAAATTAGTTTTTAACAATTGTTTAAACAAATTATTATTGTTTTTATCTATTTTTGACAAAATAAAGCTAGAGACTTGGAATTTTTTTCACAATTGTGCAACTTTATAAATATATAAAACTGTTTGGCAAAAATTGTTAGTTTAAATAATTGTTTAAAGTAAAGAACTAAGTTACACTTTATTTTCGGCTACTTTAAACATAAAAATTTGCACAATTCAAACAAATTGCAAGTCTCCAGTTTTCTTTTTTCTAAAGTTGATAAATGACAAATGATTTGTTTAAACAAGTGTTAAAAAAAAATTTTTAAGTTATTATTAATTTTTGGTTATTTCAACCATAAGTAGTTAAAAAATTGTGAAAAAATTGCATGTCTGTTGCTTTATTTTATGAAAAATTGATAAACAATTGATAAACAATTTATTATTTAAGCAATTGTTATAAACAATTTATTATTTAAGCAATTGTTATAAACAATTTATTATTTAAGCAATTGTTATAAACAAATTTCAAAGTTTTTGTTTACTTTTGGTTACTTCAAACATTAAAAGTTGCAAAATTGAGGAAAATGGCACAATTTAGCTTTTTTTTTGCTGAATTCGAATCCGAAGTAAGAATAAGTAGATTGGCTAAATTTTATTTAATAATATCAAAAAATTGCTAAAAAACACGAAAAAACCTAAAAAATAATTTTTTTGTCCGAGACAATAAACTAGTGTATTTCAACGTATTTTTTTCTGTTGAATCCGAATCCGAAGTCAAAATTATCAGATTAGCTAACATTTTTCAGATAATTTTTAAAAAAGCGATTTTTTCGTGTTTTTCAGCAGTTTTTTAAAATTATTTCAAAAAGTTTAACTAATCTAGCAATTCTAACTTTGGATTTGGATTCAGCGAAGAAAAATACGTAGGATTACACTAGTATATTGTCCCGGCAAAAAAAACTTTTTTTCGATTTTTTGGGGGATTTTTGAGCATTTTTTTAGATTATCTCCAAAAATGTAGGTACTTTGATTATTCTGACTTTGGATTCGGACTCAGTGAAAAGAAATACGTAGAAACACACTTGCATATTTTCCCGGCCAAAAAAAGCTTTTTTTTATTTTTTTTTGGGATTTTTGAGCATTTTTTTTAGATTATCTCAAAAAATGTATTTTGGGGGTTTTTGAGCATTTTTTTGAAATTATCTAAAAAAATTTAGGCAATTTGATTATTTTGACTTTGGATTCGGATTCAGCAGAGAGAAATACGTAGGACTACACTAGCATATTTTCCCGGCCAAAAAAAAAACCATTTTTTTCGATATTTTGGGGGTTTTTGAGCATTTTTTTTAAATTATCTAAAAAAATGTTCGCAATTTGATTATTTTGACTTTGGATTCGGATTCAGCAGAGAAAAATACGTAGGATACACTAGCATATTGTCCCGGACAAAAAAAAACTTTTTTTTCGATATTTTGGGGGTTTTGGGGCACTTTTTTTAGATCATCTAAAAAAATTTACGCAATTTGATTATTCTGACTTTGGATTCGGACTCAGCAGACAGAAATACGTAGAAATACCCTACCATATTGTCCCGGCCAAAATAAAACTTTTTTTCAATTTTTTGGGGATTTTTGAGCATTTTTTTAAGATTATCTCAAAAAATGTAGGCAATTTGATTATTATGACTTTGGATTCCGATTCAGCAGTGAGAAATACGTAGAAATACACTAGCGAAGCGTTTTGGACAAAAAAAAATTTTTTTTGTTGATTTGTTGTAAAAAATTATTTGAAGTTATTTCAAAAAGTAGAACCAATCTAACAATTCTGACTTCGGATTCAGCAAAGAAAAATAAATAGCAAAATATACTTGTGTAGTGCCTCGGACATAATTTTTTTTTTTTTTTGTTGGACTGTGTAATCCATTTTGTAAATATTGACATATAACATATAATAAATGTAACATGTAAATGTATAAATATATAATAAACATATAATAATAATTTTATTAGGCATAATGACACAAAAATCTAAAAAAAACCCATTTCTGTTTCAGGTGAGTTCATTCTAAAAGTTTTCCGAGAGTATAAATCACGAGTTCGTAAGTACTTTAAAATTCTGTTTTTCCTCTTGAATGTTGAATGTAACTTTTATGAAGACGGATCGAGCACAATTTTCGGAATGTAAATATGTATAAAAAAAGCTGTAAGAATAGAATGAATGTGGCAACAGATTGTGAAAGGATTCCCAAGAGTAGTGATTCTACTTAACTTGGAGATTACAAGCTCTCCTGTTTTTTTTTTTTTTTTTTTTTTTTTAAGACCAAGCAATTATCAATTTAGGCATTACAACTACTTTCAAGTCTTAGTGTTCGGACCCGGGGGTTCAATTATTCATCCGCTGTGTCCGCTCTCTTCTTTCCTTCCGTTTACTTTTTTCCCTTCGAGGGTCTTTAGGCGAAGAGGAAACCGCGACTCGCTCCTTCCTACTTGTACACTCTCCTTCTCTCTTTTTTCACCAGGAACTCTCTCGAGGTTTCTTTCCTCGCAGAAACTTAAGGCCGTAACCCCGGTGCGATTTCCGCTCGAAGGATTTCTTTCAAATCCTTCGACCGGATCGCCTGTACCGACTTTAAATTGTCCTCGACGTTTTCCTTCAGTTTTTTTTTCTCGACTCCCTTTTTACACACTTTTTTTCTTGTACTAACGTAACTGTTGCTTATCAGAAGGATACTTTTATGAAATTTCAAATCAGTTGGCTAGTTTTTTAAACGAAAAAAATTTAATTAAAATAGTCCCGGTTACCTATCACGTAACCTCAAAAACAAAAACGAAAACGCAAATTCGATTTTCAAGTTTTTTTTTGGAAATGTCAGTTTGTGATAATTATGATCATTGATTATATTTAGAAATCGTTGCGATTGTGTTTGGGGTTAATAGAATTTTAAAAGTTTAATAATTCTATAAAGTAAAAAATAAATTAAAGTTTGGAAACTTTTGAGATTCCCTTGAAAACTTTGTAAAATTTTGGAAAATTTGTGGGAAATCCTTAAGCATTTCTGGGAAACTTCTGGAAATCTTATGAAAATCCTGGTAACTCTTGGGAAATTCCTGAGAAATCTCCAATGTTTCCTGGAAATTCTTTGGAAATTCGTATAAAATACCTGGGAATTCCTGGTAGTTCCTGAAAAACTCTTGGGAATCCCTTGGAAATTACTGGGAACTCTTGGCAGATTCTTAGGAAATTCCGAGGCAGTCATGGCAATTCCTCGGCATCTACTGAACATCCCTTAAAAATCCTGGAAACTTTTAGGAAACCCCTTGGATACTTCTGGGAATCCTTTGAAAATTCCTGGGAACTCTTGAGTAATTCCTGGGAAATCCTCAAACATTCCTGGGAATTCCTGGGAAATTCAAGGGTAATTCCTAGGAAATCCTTAAACATTCCTGGGAATTCTTGGGAAATTAGTGGAAAACTTCTGGAAATCCCTTGAAAATCCTGTGATCTTTTGGGAAATTCGAGAGAAATTCCTAACAATTCCTAGGAATCCCTGGGAAATTTAAGAGTAATTCCTAAGAAATTCCTAAGAAATTCCTAAGCATTCCTGGGACTTTATAGGAAATTCATGGGAAATTTCGGGAAAATCCCTAAGAATTCCTAGGAATTTGTAGGAAATTAGTGCTACCTTCCTAAGAATCCCTTAAAATCGTGGGAACTCTTTGGAATTCCCTGGGATCCAACTAGGAATCCCTTGAAAATGCCTAGGATCTCTTGAGAAATTGATCCCTTGAAAATCCTGTGAATTTTTTTTTTTTTGGGAACTACGTAGAAAATCTCTAAGCATTACTAGGAAATTCCTGAAAATACCTGGGTAACTCCAGAGAATCCCTTAAAAAACCTGGGAATTCTTGGAAATCAGATTAGAAATTTTTAAGTATTCCTGGAAATTCGTTAGTAATTCACATTAAATTCCTAGGCAATCCTAGGACTTCTGTGAAATTCGTGAAATCAAATTAAGATCTTGGAAACTTTTCGGATATTTCTGAGCAATCCTTAAGCATTCCTGAAGAGTTGTGGAAAATTAGTGATAACCTCCTGGAAATCCCTTGAAAATCCTGGGAAATCCCTAGGTTTTCTTGGGGGTTCTTGCGAGATTTGTAGGAAACTGCTGACAATCCCTTGAAAATCCTGTGAACTTTTGCGAAATTTGTGAGAAATTCCTAAGAATTCCTAGGAATTCCTGGGAAATTTAAAAGTAATTCCTAAGAATTCCTGGGAATTCATAGGAAATTTCAGGAAAATCCCTAAGAATTCCTAGAAATTTGTAGGAAATTTATGGGAAATTTCAGGAAAATCCCTAAGAATTCCAAGGAATTTGTAGGAAATTAGTGCTAACCTCCTGAGAATCCATTAAAATCATGGGAAATTTTTGAAATTTTCTGGGATGCAACTGGAAATTCCTTGAAAATTTCTAGGATCTCTTGAGAAATACCTGAGAAATCCTTAAGCAATTCCTGGTAATTCCTGGAAAATTTAAGCTAAATTCCTAGGAAATCCTTAAGCATTCCTGGGAATTCTCGGGAAATACGTGGGAAACTCCAAAGAATCCCTTAAAAATTCTGGTAATTCTTGGAAATCCGCTTAGAAATTTTTAAGTATTCCTGGAAATTCGTTCGTAATTTACATTAAATTCCTGGGCAATCCTAGAACTTCTGTGAAATTCCTGAAATCCAATTAAAATCCTGGAAACTTTTGGGATATTTATGGTCAATCCCTAAGCATTCCTGTGAATTCTTGAGAGATTCATGGGAAACATCTGGAAACCCCTTGAAAATTCTGTGAACTTTTTGGGGAATTCCAGTAAAATCCCTAAGCATTATTAGGGAACTTCTGGTTAACTCCTGGGAATCCTTTAAAAATTCTGGTAATCTTTGGGTATCCCTTTAGAAATTATTAAGTATTTCTGGAAAAACGTTAGTAATTCACATTAAATTCCCTAGGCAATCATAGAATTTCTGATGAATTCCTGGAACCCAATTAAAACTCTGGAAACTTTTGAGTTATTTCTGGTTCATCCCTAAGCATTACTGGAAACTCCTGGGAAATTCATGTAAAATTCCTGGAAATCCTTAAGCATTCCTGGAGTGTTGTAGGAAATTAATGTTAATCTCCTAGGAATTCCTTGAAAATCCTGGTAACCCTTGAAACTTCCCTGAGATACTACTAGGAATCAATTGAAAATCATGGGAAATCCCTTAGCTCTCATGGAGGTTCTTGGGAGATTTGCGGAAAACTTCTGGAATTCCCTTGAAAATCCTGTGAATTTTTTGGGAAATTCGTGGAAAATACCAGAGCATTCCTAGAAAATTCTTGGTAATTCCTGGGAAATTTAAGGAAAACTCCTGGGAAGTTCCAAAGATTTCCTGGCGATTTTTAAGAGATTTGTGGTCAATTTGTTGAAAATCCCTAAGTATTCTTAGTAAATTTCTGGGAAATTCATGAAAAATTCCTGGAAGATCGTAGAAGATTCCTGGGAATTCTTGGGGAATTAGTGTTAACCTCTTAGGAATCTCTTAAAATTCCTAGGAACTCTTAGGAAATCCCTGGGATGCTTCAGTAAATCCCTTGAAAATTCATAGGAACTCTTTGGAAAATCCTTGGAAATTCGTAGGAAACTTCGAGAAATCTATTTAAAATCCTGAGAATTCTTGAGAAATTCCTAAGCATTACCTGGTAATTCGTGGAAAACTCATGGGTATCCGTTGAAACTCATGGGAACTCATGGGAAATTCCTGGGAAATTTATGGGAAATCGTTAAGTGTTCTTGATGATTTTTGGGAATTTCGTGGGAAATTCCTAATCATTCCTTAGAAATTGCTGAGAATGTCCTGGGAATCCTTTGGAAATTCCTGGGAACTCTTAAGAGATTCCTGTGAAATTCCTAGGAAACCCCTAAACATTCCTGGGGATCCTTGGGAGATTCGTGAGAAACTTCTGGAAATCCCTAGAAAATCCTGTAGACTTTTTGGAAAATTCGTAGAAAATCCCTGAGGATTTCTAGGAAATTCCTGAGAAATTTTTGAGAATCCCAAAGCTTTCCAGGGGATTCTTAGGAGATTTGTGGGAAACTTCTGGGAATCTCTTAAAAATCCTGTGAACTTTTGGGAGTTTGTGGGAAATCCCTAAGTATTCCTAGTAATTTCCTAAGAATTTCTAAGAAACTTCAGAGAAACCCATGAAAATCCTGGCAAATCCTGGAAATTTTCTAGGTAATCACTAGGCATTCCTGGAGATTTCTTGAAAATTTGTATAAAATTTCTGAGAAATTGTAGGTTACTCTTGGAATCCTTTAAAAATCCGGAAAACTCTTGGGAAATTTCTGGGCAATCCTAATGCAATTCCTGAGAATTTCTAGAAACTTCATGGGAAATTCCTGGAAAATAACCTTCTAGAAATCTCTTGAAATCCTAGGAACTCTTAGTAAATCTCTGAGATGCTTCAGAAATCCCTTTGAAAATTTTTAGGAACTCTTGGGTAATTCCTAGGAAACTTCTGGAAATCCATTTAAAATTATGAGAATTCTTGGGAAATTCCTAAGCATTTCTTGGAAATTTGTGGGAAACTCATGGGTATCTGTTGAAACTCATGGGAAATTCCTGGGAAATCTCTAGGTATTTCTGATGATTTTTGGGAATCTCGTAGGAAATCCCTAATCATTCCTTAGAAATTGCTGAAAATGTCCTGGGAATCCTTTGAAAATTCCTGGGAAATCTTGAGTAAAAAATTCTTTAGGTGATTCCTGTAAAATTTCTAAGCATTCCTGGGAAATTCAAGGACAATTTCTAGAAAATCCCTAAACATTCCTAGGGATCTTTTGGAGATTCGTGGGAAACTTCTGGGAATCTCTTGAAAATCCTGTAAACTTTTCGGAAATTCATAAACATTTCTAGGAATTCCTGGGAAATTCAAGTGTAATTCCTGGGAAATCCCTAAGCATGCCTGGTAATTCTCAAGAATTCTCTTGGAAATCTCTAAACGTTTTTGGGAATTCCTGGGAATTTCATGGGAAATCGGTAGGTATTCCTGATGATTCTTGGGAATTTCGTGGGAAATCCATAAGCATTCCTTAGAAATTGCTGGGAATTTCCTGGAAGCTCTTGAGAAATTCCTGGGAATTCCTGGAAAATCTTTAGGGATGCCCTGATGTTTTTAATGGGAGTAAGAGCATATATTTTTATATTGTTTAGACTTAGGCATAAGACCTAAGACTTGGTTCGGATAATGAATATATATGAATTTAATAATTGATATATCAAACTAGGGGAAATTCATGTTCTTAAACTTGCTCATTTTTAAGTATATTAAGTTTCTCCACTTTCGTGTGTTTACACAATTTTTTCATTTCTTTTGAAGGCTTCTAACTCCACTCTTTACATTCTCGTCCTTTTTAGGGTTTCGTGGTTCGGGACCGAAACCCTTATAGTGAGACCTTGTCGTCCGTCCGTCCGTCGTTGTGACAGAGACAGAGATACGTAAGTTACCGAGAGTTACGTAAGTTACCGAAATTTACCGTGAGTTACGTAAATTACCGTAAGAATTACCGCGAGTTACGTAAGTTACCGTTAGTTACCGAAAGTTACGTAAGTTACCGCGAGTTACGTAAGTTACCGTAAGAATTACCGCTAGTTACGTAAGCTACCGTAAGAATTACGGTGAGTTACGCAAGTTACCGTAAAAGTTACCGTGAGTTATGTAGGTTACCGCGAGTTACGTAGGTCCGTGAGTTACGTAAGTTACCGTATATTGAAACTTTTATCGTCCGTCCGTCTGTTCTTTCGTCGTTCATAGCCAATAGCTGTCAATTTACGGTTGTGTGTGTGAGAGAGAGGGAAATAGTGAAAGACAGAGACAGAGATTAGCGACTATCGATAAAAAAAGTTTTTCTGGGAGTGTATGAGAGAGAAATAGAGATTAAGAGAAAGCCACGAAACCCTTGAGTGTAGGCACATTGTGCCTGCTTTCTGTACTGTCTATTTAATTTAATTTATCAGTTTTTCGCTTTTTGGATAATTTATTCGAATTTTGGTTGTTGTTAATTAAATTTGCATACAGAAATGAAATTATAATGTTATTATTTCTAATTGTTGAAAAATCCAAGAAGTAGATTAAACAGACATTTTATATTTAAATTTCGTCAATAAATGTCTTGGTGAACTTAGCTTGTTATTTGAATCACGGAAGAACGGTGGAACGGCATCGCAATTCTTCGTGAGAACTCTCAGAATGCAAATGCCTTGCTAACGAGATACGTCCACGTCAGTTGACACTAGGTCCCAAAATTTGGACCGCTGCCATTGCTATGAGCGGGCGCAGCATCTCTAAGTTTTCTCGTTACCCTGAAATATAATAATAAGGGTAATAACAATGCGCTTCTGTGCCTGACGAGTACAACGGGTGGAAGACCGGCTTAGTGAGAATGTTATACTTCCCAAATGTGTTCTCGAGTTCTTGCCACGAATTACTGATATATACATTTCTGCTCTAGCCAAATACCGCATGATTGGTACATTTTGTCGAAAAATAATTGCAAATTTTGCATATTTCTCACAAACTCGCTTGGAAATGGATTTCAAATTTTTGACAAAATTAAGAAAGGTTGCACTTTTTTGATTCAACATGATATACTTGACAGGCTAAAAATTCATGTGGCGAAGTCTATTCTCTAAATATCAATTTGTAAAATGCTTTTAATTTCATAGTGAAAACTTATTTACCATATTACATAATGTTTTTGCTACTAATCATTTAGTAAAATTATAGAAAAAAGAAACTTATTTAATTAGTTAAAGTGATTTTGAGGTTATGTTAGACAACTAAATATATTAAAAGATTTTTCTCCGTTAATTAGGTATTTCTTACTAGTAATTAGAATATAGTGAAAACAAGATGTTTTACTATTTAATTTAGTGATATTTTACTAAATTAGTTTACATATAAAATGTATATATAGAAAAATAACTAAAAAATTTTAATTATTTGGAGTTTAAGCAAAATGACTATAAACGGAAAACAATGAATTAACTGTAAGTTGCGAGATTTAAAAAAGTAATCAATTTTTATGAAACTAGGTATCAACGGGTTTTTGCTAATCGAAACTTTGAAGTCAGATTTAAAAACTGTAAATGATGGATATCCTATATCACCATAGAAATAATTTAATTTAATAATTAAATGAAGGATTAATTATATAGGATATTTATATGTACATAATTTTTAGGTTATGTTTTAGAATACTTTAAACTTTTTTATAATTCACGATTGTTTTATTTAACAATATGTTGTAATAATTCTTAATAGAAAACAGACAATAATATAATTATAATAATATATTTAAGGACGTTGGAACCCGAAAGCTGAGAGTGGCGTAGAAACACTTTTTCCTCCTTTGCTCGAAAATTTCCCTTTTATGAATTTTTTTTAAAAACACAGGACACTTTTTCAAAAAAAAGGCTATGGTAGACAAAAGTATTTCAGATAAGGAATTTTTTAAACATTTGTTTTATGCAAACAAATGTGCCTACGAGCGTCAAAATTAACTCCCGTTTTGACATTGCAAGTTGTCAGGTGAGCGCATTTTTGTTCATAGGTTTCATCAGCAAAGTTGTGTATACGTAATATACTTTAGGTAATTTACATGGAGTTCTCTACTTATTGTACGTAGGTAAATTAATAAGAGCGAAATCACATGGATCCGTCAAAAGTTGCGTCGTAATCAGAAAGAAAAAGACGCAGATATGTGTCTATCTCTTTCTATCTCATTACGACGCAACGTTTGATGGATCCATGTGATTTAACCCTTAGGGTGAAGTCCCATGATTGAGTTTTAACGTCCGTTTTTTAACTAGACCATGAGTGCGAAAGTGACAACAGTATATCTGCATCTCTTTTGCACTCATGGTCTAGTTACAAAACGGACGTTAAAACGCAATCATAGGACTTCACCCTAAGTGTCTAGTTTTCGACAGAACGCAGTTTACTTTTACAAAATGGCGGCGCAGCATTGGAATTATCAACATAACCTTAAAATATTTTCCGACAACTTGTTTTTACACTGAAAAAACCGTGTTAGCTAAATTTTTTACATTTCCTACCATTTGTTACGTATAATACGCTTTTGACGTATAATACGTAACTGATGTCCCTTTAATAAACTATGAAAATACAAATATTTAGGGTAACTTAAAAATTCACAAAAGCCGCTTATCTGGATAATTACCATATTTAGTATAAGTTTATTATTTACGCAGTCAAAAAAAGAGTGCAGACGCTCTTTTATTGAATGGACGTGTTATTATCCTTTCCGCAATATTGGTCTGGTCTTGCAAAGCTTTTCGTAAGTTTTCGTAATAGAGCGCATAATACATTGAAGTGAAAAGAGCAAGAATCGTATAGAGTGGAATCTTCGTACTTACCAGAGTTTCTTAAGTTTGAGATCGTTGGCAATAGTCGCGATTCTCGCAATACAAGAAGTGAACAAGATTCGTTTCAAGTAGGAATGAAAACGAGCTTCTTGTGCGCAAAATTTCCGGAAAATCGGCGAATTCTTATACTCTCGTGTATAGGTGGCCAGGCCGAGTTCATATTTGAAAGAAAGTCCGTGCTGGCTTGGAGTTGGGCCAACCACGCCTTCTTTCCCATAAAGCCTCGAAACCAATCGTGTCCCGTACACGGCGCAGCAAGTATAGACGTCCAATTTAATAAAGGTAATAACGTTAAAGGTATTTTCGTTTTTCGCCGGCTGTATATAAATCCAAAAGACGAGGCAGACGAAGCAAAATGTGGCGGCTATTGGGCGATCTTCCAGGACCCTTCCCCTGGATCCTCTTCTAGATCACGAGCATCCTTAGTCGACCGTCCAATCGGCCAACTCGACAACCCGACGACTGCTTTCGAATTCTGACTAGTTTTTATCCATTACCTCGTCCTAGCTTCTATCTCACTTCACGTCGTTCTTCGACGGTTTAACGAAGCGTTCCTAAATTTTCGTGCTGATCGTCTGCTGGGCGCGATTTATAAAACTTGAGCCCTTACCGCATTGCGGCAACAACTTCAAGTTATTCAGCATTTAAACAAAACAAAACCGTTACTTTGATTGAGCACGTAATATACATCAGGTAATTTACATGGAGTTTTCTACGTAATTTACGTATCTAGTTTTCCATAGAACGTTATTTACCTTTTCAAAAATTATAATTTGTCAACATAACCTTATTAAAATATTTTTCCGGCAACTTGCTTTTATGTATTGTCCCATGTCGTCAAAAGACGTAAACCATGTGATAGAAAAGAAAAGTAAATATCACATTCTCTCTCTCTCTCTCTCATATGGTTTTCGTTTTCCTCGGATGCTTTGAGGGTGAAATCACATGATTTGTCAAACGTTGCGTCGTAATAAGAAAGAAAAAGACGCAGATATGTTTCTATCTCTTTCTATCTCATTACGACGCTACGATTGACGGATCCATATGATTTCACCCTAAGGGCCGTTTCACACTTCCACGTCAGACGTTAAGCCAAAGTCGTTGAGGGTTGAAAGCACGCTTTAACCATGGTTGCACATATTTGGGTACTTTGTAAAGGGAGGGTCATTTGAATGTTAGCAAACGATTATGTTTAAAAGGATATTATTTTTATGATAAACTGTCATCAATATGTATAACTTTATTAATTACACATTATTATGACATTTTATCAAAATAATATTATTTTTTTAAACATTATCGCTCGCCAACATTCGAATCTCCCTCCCTTGACACAGTTCCCAAATTTGCACAACCATGGTTAGAACGTGCTTTCACACCTCAAGCCCAAAGCACAATGCTTCCGGTTACGGGAGCATGGCATGAGATAAAAAAGGACAGAGACCGTTTCTGTCCTTTTCTGTCTCATGCTTTTGTCCAGTTAATCTGCTTAAGGCCTCACCGACTTTAGCTTAACTTCTGACGTGGAGGTGTGGAACCGCCCTAACGCCGACATAGCACGGCACCTTTAGTTTTTTTACATTTTCTACATTTTTTACGTTTATTACGTTTTTACGTATAAAGGCGCTTTATAGCTCGTCCTGTAACTTTATTTTTTTCTCATTCTACTACACAGCAGTGGCATAAGTTTGTCTCGTTCTCGCACTATTTATGTGCTCAGACCGTCCAGGACACATAATTAGTGCGAGAACGAGACAAACTTATGCCACTGCTGTGCACTAGAATGAGACAAAAGTAAAGTTCCTGAAAAATGTATGGTAACGTATCCCTGCCGATAGGAAATACCTAAAAAATGACTGGCTAAAATGACTAAATGAATTCAGTCATTTTTGAAGTACGATTTGAATGATTCCGTGCTTAGAAAATGTCCAACGAAAAAGGGATCAAAAAGGTTAATTTATGGCTATTTATGACCGTAAATTCTAAACCCTGAAGAATTTTATTATGCTTTTACCCTCTCATAAAATGAAAGGTTCTTTTACAGTCCTTTTTTTAATTCTAAATTATTTATATTATTTATTGCAAAATTATACTCGATTTTCAATAATTTAGTTATTTATATGTTTATATGAATAAGATATATTCTTTTGAAACAAAATTCAAAAATGATGTCAGATTTTTAATATCTTCTACTGTTTACGAGTTACGCTACTATTCTTTTAATTGTAAGGCTTTTACCAAAAATTTTACATCTCTGTAATTGTCAGAAATTACAGATTCTAAATTTAAAAAAACCGAAGTTCTAACTTAAAAATTAGAAAAATTTTATTTATTAAGAAATAAATATTTTTTACCAGTACATTTTTCGCATTTGAGATTTCGAAAAAGGGACGAGCTATGTCGTAAAACTTTCAAACATCTGGAATGGATTAAAAATCAGAAATAAAAATTTCTCTAATTTTGTAATTATAAATTTATAAATTGAGAATTTGCATTCTACGTCTTTCAACGATTATGTGTATCTAATTTTTTTCCCGATAATGTTATTTTTTATAAAAAATAACAATATTTATAATAATTGATTGTCATTTAATTTTATTCATTTTGAGAAAATTTTTAGATATTTATAATCGTGAAAAACGAAAGATTTATAATTTTTTAATTTACAATTTCAAATTTGCAAATTGCAAAATTTTTGAGTCATAAAACTTTTGGGTTACCGAAGCCATAAATGAAAAAAATATCCTGGTAGGCATTCATATATTCCAGTTCAACGCATTTATGATCCTATTAAAACTTAAATAAGTACTTCCGAAATTTAAAAGGACTACCTACTCGGAGCAAAAAGTGGTACCTGGCATTGTTAGAGTAAAAATGACTAAAAAATGTCGTACCAGGCATATTTTGGATATATTTTAGGTATATCCTATCGGCAGGGATGGTTATTACTAGTGATGTGCTTGTCCGTTCTTACCCAGTAATTTCAAATCCTGACGCGTTAATACCGGTAAATCGTTAAAACCGTAATATTTGAATAATTAATTCTAGAGACGTCTTTTATTTAAATAATAACGCCTTACACTTAATAATGGTGTCATTTCACCATATTTAAAATTGTTATTTATGGAAATAATTCACAAGTAGTCAATTATTGCAATGAAAAGTAAGGCCTAACGCACAGTGAATCGTAATCGCTAATCCTTAATCGTAAAAATGAGAGGAAGCAGGACAGAGATATATGTCTGTCCTACTTCCTCTCATTCTTACGATTAAGGACTAGCGATTACGATAATTTGGAAAAGTTGTAGCAGAAGACAAAAATACAAAATGCAAACAAATCATGGTGAATCAGTGTCTCTATTATTATAATGTCTGTATTATGTTTTATATTAAGAATTACAACGTATTGTTAAATAAAACAATCGTGAATTGCAAAAAAGTTTATAGTATTATAATCTAACCTAAAAATAATGTACATATAATTACACACAAAAAACTGTTTTTAAATTTCTGTATTTATCAATGTAATTTATCATTAAGGGCATATGATGGATTATGACGTCACTGGTATAGGCAAAATTTGTCCGTAACTTTTCTCTTAAAATTTTGAATATTTTTTCATGAAACTTGGTGGAATTACTTAAAATGTCATTAGGAAGGTCTCTCAGACCCGAGTTTGTTTGAATTTTGTCTCAAAATTGATTTTTAAAAAAGTTTGCAATTTTTTGAAAATTTACCAAAATTAAGTTTGGGCCAAAATTTAAACAAACTCGGGTCTGAGAGACCTTCCTAATGACATTTTAAGTAATTCTACCAAGTTTCATGAAAAAATATTCAATATTTTAAGAGAAAAGTTGCGGACAAATTTTGCCTATAACAGTGACGTCATGATCCATCACATGCCCTTAAACGTTCACTTAATTAATAAAAGTTATTTTTATACTGATAATAAGATTTTTAATTTTGTTAATTATATTTTTAACTTGAGATTCAGATGCACATAAAGTGGAAAAAGAAGATCAAAGTCTTAATTGTTGTTTAGTACAATTCATTTTTTCTAAAATATTTCAATTATATATAATAATTTACAAGTTTCTTTCATTAATTTATTTTTTCATTCTGTTTACACTTAAAGTTTGTCACTAGATGTTTTTTTTGTCTTGAATTTTTACATCATATTTCACCTTTTAAAAATGTTCTCAAATTTTAAATTTATAGAAATTTTCATTTCTTTAAATTCTTAAAATTTTAGTTAATTTTTAATTCTTTTTATTTCTTTAAATTCTTTAAATTTTTGTTAATTTGTAATTCTTTTTATTCCTTCTGAATTAATATTCTGAACTTTAAAATATATATCTCCATTTTCAATAATTTTTTTCAATATTCATTTCTTTTTATCATTTTGCAATTATTTTCTCCATATTTTAATAATTTTAATTACTTTCAAATTAATTTCCTAAATTTTCAATTACTATCACAAATTTCGATAATTTTCTTCAATTTTCAATTGTTTAAGCGATTCTTCTATTATTTTCTTCGATTTTTAAATTTTTTAAATGAATCTTCAATTATTTTCTTTTACTTAAAAATAAACTTTGTACTTTTTCTATTATTTTCTCCCATTTCTAATTATTTTCATTCTTTTGGCATAATTTTCAACACTTTCAATTATTTTTGTTTTAAGTATTCTGTAATATTTTCAATTATTTCTTTCAAATTTCATTTTTTGTAAATTTATCATTTTTTTTATTATATCTGAATTGTTTTCTTCAAGTTTCAAAATTTAAAATAATTTTTCTATTATTTTCCCCAATTTTTAATTATTCTTATTTTATAAAATTATTTTCTAAGATTTTAAAATATATTTCATCAATTTTTAATTATTTTCAATTCTTTTTTACCATTTCCAAAATTTAAACTATTTATTTATTTTTTTATCCAAAAACAATCAATGCTGTCGTCTGCTAGCTTTAATAAAAACCACTCTTTTTTGTTATTTTTATTTTTACGCGTTCATAGCATCCCAAATTGTAACATAATATTAATACTAATAAAAACAATAATAGAAAAATTGTTTTGACTTTAGCAAAATCACCAAATATTTTAAATATGCATTTTTACCATTTTCGTATGGGTTTACCAGTAATGTAATTAATTACATTTACGTAATTGACTCAAGCACATCACTAGTTATTACGGTGTAATTACCAGTAAACTTTTAAAAATGTGGTAAAATAAGTATTATTAATAACTGAGTAAGTTTTTTTTATATGCCAAATATATTAAATGCTTTGTCATAATATGCCATAAACACAACTGTCGAATTCAATAAAATGCTTATATCCTATAATATAGAATTGTTATTTTCACCCAACGATAATCCGTAAATGGGTTAATTTCAATTCATCAATATTCAATAATCCTAATTCAATTATTCAGCCAAATGGATTTATAACAGGTTTTATTCGAGTGAATATACGCTGTTTGGATTTAATTAAACAAACAAAGTTTCATAACTGTTCCTTTATATGACACCAGAAATGTAAATTTCATCAATACTGACAACGTTTATGCTAATTATAAATGTGTTTTTCCAGATTGCATCTCAAATTGTCATTCTGTCATTTATGCTTAATGTTTAAGTTTGCATTTTGATTTTGATTTATTTACCACAAATAATTAAGGAGTAAAATTGTTTACCTATATAATCAAGAAGGACTAAATTCTACATGAATTTATTGATAATAACTTATTGTTAGGAGTAACTCATTATTATTATTGCCAGCAAGTTATCGCTCAAAGTATAATGGCACCTATAAAACATCATAGTGCTATATTTCAACCGAACTATATTATATTCTTATGAATAATAAATATCTTTAAGGGCATGTGATGAAGAATGACGTCACTGGTATGGGCAAAATTTGTGCGTAAACTTTCTCTTAAAATACTAAATATTTTGTCACCAAACATTGTGGAATTTTTTTAAAATATCACTCAGAAGGTCTCTCCGACACAAACTTGTTTAAATTTTGCTTTAAAGTTCATTTTTCAAAAAATTATCTTGTTTTCGGAAAATTAAAAAAATCAATACAAAATTGAGCAAGACAAACCTTTCTAATCCGATTGTAAGTAATTCTACAAAGTTTGGGGTCAAAATATTAATTATTTGAAGAGAAAATTTACGGACAATTTTTGCACAAACGAGTTACGTCATTCTTCATCGCATGCCCCTAATATAATAGTTCCAATTTAGAGGTTGCATAAGAATAAATAATTTTTCATTTAAATTGTTTATTCAAGAAAAATATGTTGAACAATTCAAAAAATGTATAAGAATTCGAAAAAATAGTATTCTAAAATTTTTAAAGAGCAATAAACATAAAAAATTATTAATTCAAAAGAACTGCTCATTTCTTGTACGGTTGACAAATTTCTCAACCTTGAATGTCGTGCTGACACTGAAAAAGAAAATCAATTTTATAAATTTCATATTTGTTACTGATAACACACACCCACAAAAAAAAATTTCGGGAATTTTTTTTTTTAGATAATCTTAAAAATAGAATTTAAAACACAAACCGAAACAAAAAAAAACTTTTCCGGGACACTACGCTTGTGTATTCTTTTGTATTATTCCCGAATTTTTTCGTAGTATTTTTCTCTGAATCCGAATCCAAAGTCCGAATAACCAGATTGGCTAAAATTTTTAAAATAATCTCAAAAAATTGCTCAAAAACCCGAAGAAAAAACACAGAAATTTTTTTTTGTCCGGGGCAATTTCGGCAGCTTTTTAAGATTATTTCAACAATTTTTGCTTATCTGATTATTTTGACTTCGGATTCGGATTCAGAGAAGAAAAATACGTAGAAATACACTAGCATATTGTCCGAGACAAAAAAAATCTTTTTTTGGGATTTTTTCGTGTTTTTGAGCAATTTTTTGAGGTTATTTCAAAATTTTTAGCTAATCTGGTTATTCTGAGGTCAGATTCGCATTCAAAGGAGAAAAATACGTAAGAATACTCAAGCGCAGTGTCCCGGAAAAAAAAATTTTTTTTTTAGATTATCTCAAAAATTTTAGGCTATCTGGTTATTCTGATTTCGAATTCGGATTCAGAAAATAAAATACGTAGGAATACACTGGTGTAGTGTCTCGAACAAAAAAACATTTTTTTGGCGCTGTGTAATGTTTCTCAAATGTTTCGAAACATTTGTTAGATTAAAAAGTCATTTATAAATGTTAAAAAACTTTTATAATACCGATTAATTAAAGAAACCAGAAATAAATTTAAATTTAAATTTAAAAATTAAAAAATATATTTTTTTAGCCATTTGTATATTTAGATTTTTTAGTTATATTTTTTGTCAAGTAAAATTTGTTACATACTTTTTATTACTCCTCATCACCACCACCACCACCAGTTCTAGTGCATCTTCTATTGTTGCACCGCAAGTTATCACAGCATCGACGGTTGTTGTCACACTAAAAATAATAAACAACGTATCTTAATAAAAATTAAGTTACTATCTTGTTAATCACATAAAACTAAAGTTTTCCGAAAAAGTTTGGTCTGGATATTTAAATTTTGAAAATACTAAATTTTGCGGATAAAGTTCCGAAAGGCTCAAGCCTCTTAACGGTTATTTGCTCCTATCTCATAAAATATTAAACTATTTTAAAAATGTTTTAGACAAAAGTTGTAGCTCTGATAAAAGTACACATTTCATGTTGTATTAATTTTTTCATAACAATAAATAGTTTCAGAGAAAAATACAAAAAATTGTAAAAATTATATGCGCTGATATCGGCGTGTATATAAACCGGAAGGTTTGAGGTTAGAGTGACCTATGAAGTAAAAAATTTTTTTATACGGATTTGGCGGGGTTGGGGTGAAACTAAAAAACTGTTTTTAAATCAAATTACATAAGTAACATATTTTTTCGTTAACCGGACAATTGTTCAGTAATAATATAATTATATAGGCTATTTTCATGGTGGTTGACAATTTTTAGTATTTTTTCAGAAAACTATTGACTTTTTGTAAAAAAGGTATAGAACATAAAATGTGTATATTTACAAGACCTACAACTTTTGTCAGAAATATTTTACAAAATTTTAAATATTTTACGCGATAATAGCAAAAAACCGTTAACTATGATAGTTTTTTATATTTTTTGCAATTAAATTCAAATTTGCGGATGTTTTCACTATGATTTTCGTAATGAGTGTATCAAAATACGTAAGTATACGCAATTTTAATAAAATTTGAGGTTGGGGCTTTTCGGAACTTCAACAAAAAATTTTTTTATTTTAGAAAAAATTACTTCCAAAAAATAACTTTTTACGATTTAACGTTTCCTGCCTTTTTTTTAATTTTTATATTATTTTCTAATAATCATATTTTTTTTAATTACTCACTTCTTGGTTCTCCCTTTGACATTGATCTCTCTGACACCTTCTGTTGTTACACCTGAGATTCTCACAACATCGGCGGTTGTTGTCGCACTAAAAATAATAATTAATACTTTTTTTTGGTTCTGTTAACTTTTGTTTTTGTTCGAAAAAATTACTTTAAAAAAAAACAACTATTTACAATTTAACGTTTTGTACCTTTATTTTATTTTTATATTATTTTCTAATTATCGTATTTTTTTATTAATTACTCACTTGTTGGTTCTCCCTTTGACATTGATCTCTCTGACATCTTCTGTTGTTACACCTGAGATTCTCACAACATCGGCGGTTGTTGTCGCACTAAAAATAATAATTAATACTTTGTTTTCGTTTCTGTTAACTTTTGTTTTTGTTCGAAAAAATTACTTTAAAAAAAAAAAACTATTTACAATTTAACGTATCCTGCCTTTATTTTATTTTTTATATTATTTTATAATTATCGTATTTTTTTAAAAATTACTCACTTGTTGGTTCTCCCTTTGACATTGATCTCTCTCACACCTTCTGTTGTTACACCTGAGATTCTCACAACATCGGCGGTTGTTGTCGCACTAAAAATAATAATTAATAATTTGTTTTCGTTTCTATTAAATTTTGTTTTTGTTAGAAAAAATTACTTTCAAAAAACAACTATTTACAATTTATTATTTTATAATTTATTTATTTAGTTATTTATTTTTTTTTTTATATTATTTTCTAATTATCGTATTTTTTTTATTAATTACTCACTTGTTGGTTCTCCCTTTGACATTGATCTCTCTCACACCTTCTGTTGTTACATCTAAGATTCTCACAACATCGGCGGTTGTTGTCGCACTAAAAAATAAAATAAACATTTTGCCTTAATTATAATTCATTCCTCCTTTTTCTTTAGTCAGAAAAAATTAATTATTAAATTTAGCCTTTTTTGCTTTTATGTGAATTTTCCGTTTATTTGAAAGTAACTTTTTTTTTTTAATAATTATTATTTATTTTAAATTATTTTTATTTACTTGTTGTCCCTCTCTTTGACATTGATCTTCTACTGCGCACCGCCTGTTGGCGCATATTAAATTTCGACAACAAGGTCGGTTATCGTTACACTTAAAATAATAAATAATTTTTTATTTATTTAAGTTTGAACACAACGTTTTTAAAACTTTCCTGACTAAAAATTTACATATAATGGAGACAATATTTTGCAAACTTATTAATAAATTATATTTTACATTCAAGCAAATATTTACATTTTTACATTTCTAAATAAAATATGTTTTAAGAAAAAAAAATATATTTCTCAATACCAAAACAGGAAGTTTAAGTTTTTTAAATTTAAGTTTCCGTGCATTTAATGGAACGTTTTAAGAAATTGTTGTCGGAATTCGAAAAAGTAAATTTTCTAGAATTTCCTTAAGAGTTTCGGAAAAAATTGATTTTTTATAGAGTATTGTTAGAGAATCAATTAACTTGAATTAAACAATTAAAATTAAAGATATTCACTTACAGCTTGACCGACATTGACACATGCTTGACAATTCACGGCAACGACAAAAAATCCGGCACACAAAAGAAAAAGAACTGAATATTTCATCTGTAAAAAGAAAAACAATTTCTTCTAGAGTAAAAACTTGTTATTTTATTATATAAAAAAGTATATATTATTTAATATAATTTAGATACTTTACCTTCAATTTTTTTTTGCTTGGAATAGTTTATGTCTTCAGGATTAACTCTGAATTGGTGTTTTAAAAAAATCGTCTCAATTTATATACTAAAAAATGACACTGTTCATAAACAATTATATTTGTTAATTGATTGTAAGATATTTTTAGAAATGTTTACTTATTTACATAAATTTACGTAATGGGAAAACTTTTACGAAGCAGCTGCGTTTAAAAATAAAATTTTATCTCATTTTTATGTTGCAAAAAAAATATGTGATATAATGTGAAGCTTAATAATTGAAAAAAAATTAGTCCCATTTTCTGTTTTTTCATTTCATTCTCATAATACAGATTCTAAGAAAATCGTTTTTCCTTCAACTATTGCAGAAAGTTAAAAAAATGTTTTTTTACTTGAATCTTTTTGTCAAACTTTTTTTTTCATTTTCTATTCACGTCTATATTTTTCTATCCTTTGCTAAATCGGATCAATTCAGTTTAATCCCTACATCTATAGATTATAATATCTTTCTAATTCTAGAAACATTATCGAAATCCATTAACAAATTTTTCCAATTTCATCTTGTTCAATTTTCTATACTTTAATCTCTGTCTATTCATCTCTATTCTCTTAATGAATCTATTCACTTTTATCTTAATTTTTCTATTCACATCTATTTTTCATTAATCTACTTTAATTTTTATTATTAATGCTGAATCCAAATAACATCTTTTTCACTTCATTCTTTTCATATCCAAATAAATCATTCTGAATCCCACCGGAATATTTTTTTATCCCTTTAAAATTACATAGCTTTAATATTTATTTCCATCCATGATTTTTTATCCAAATGTATCTTTTTTTTATTTATTTCATGATTTTTTAAAATTTTTTGAAATCTGAATAGCAACAAATCCTTTTTAATTCTTTCTTTTCATGTCTTAATAAATCATTTAGAATTGTACATTTTTTATTCTATTTAAAACTACAAAACAGTAGATTCACTTTTATCCCCGATTTTTTGTATTCAAATCTATCTTCTCTTTATTTATTTCAATTGTTTTTTATCGCTTTGAAATCTAAGTAACAACCAATCTTTTTTAATTCCTTCATTTCATATCTAAATAAGATATAATAATAATAATCTTAATAAATTCGCATTTTAATTTCGCATCGAAATCTAAATAACAACCAATCTTTTTCAATTCCTTCTTTTCCTATCGAAATAAATTATTCTGAATCCTGAAATTTGTTATTCCATGAACTACGAAGCTGTATATCCTTTTTTATACCTGATTTTTCATCAAGAAGTATCCTATCCTTATATATTTTAATCCCTTTTTATCCCTGAAAAATCTGAGTAACAATAAATGTTTTTCAATTCTTTCATTTCATATCTAAATAAATCATTTTGAATCTCTTTTAAATCTTTTTTTATCTCATTTAAAACTACAAAGCAATTTATTCATTCTTATTCCTAATTCTTTATTCAAAAGTATCTCTTCCCTTTATATATTTTTATCACTTCTTATCCTTTCCAAGTCTAAATAAAATAAGTCAATTTTGAATAAAATCCCAAGTAAAAAGAGAATAATTAAAAAGTATTAAAATATTTTAATTTTTTTGAGTGCCTTTTTTTAAAAATAAATTTCTATACAAATATATTTATAATTATTTATACATATGTCATGAAAGAACCTACTTTTACCCTAAAATTAATCCTTATTAATAGGTACCAATTTTTAATATTGGTTTATTTAAATTTTTTTTTTAATTCTAAAATAATATTCTAGCCTTTACTGCAAACTGATAATAGGAAAAATCAGGGATATTTTTAGGAGAGATTTAAATGAAGATAAAAAGAGATTATACACGAATATAGAAAATAACATTTATTAATAATGCTTTATTTTCCTTTAAAAAAATACATTTAAAATACATTTTCGGGAAGAGAATTGAATATTTTAAATAAATAATAAGAAATAAAGCAACTGCTATCAAAAACATTTTTTTTTCTTTAAACGAATTTTTCAAAAAATCAAAATTTAATGAATTTTCTTGTATTAGTTAATTTTAAAAATCCTTGTGTCTGATTCCAGATTTTAGTAGTAAAAATAACCATACCAAATTTTATTTAAATCCGTTAAAGCGTTCTCAAGTATCGTGTTTTTTTTATATTTTAAAATTGATTTTACAATTCAAGTTTGATTAAAAAATGTTTAATTTGTGATTTTGTCCTCCCTATCACGTGAACTATTTTGTTAACCCTTTGCCTTATAAAAAATGTTCCTTTTTTGAATTAAAAATAATTACTAATTATATATCTTTATCTTCAATATGACATGATTGGCGTAATATTTTTTTACAAATATTCAAATCTTGTATTAAATCTTTATATTTATTATATAATTTAGATTTATTGTTTTTAATATTTTTTTTGTGTTCTAGCTTAAAAGAGTTGAAATATTTTCGCTTTTTTTATGATTATGTACATAAAAAACCCGTTATAAAAATTTAAAAATTGTAAATAACTGCTTTTATATGGCTAATTTTATTTTTTAAAGTAAAGAATTATTTTTGTTACTTAGAAGCTTGTGCGGTTAATATTTTTCAATTTTTAAAAGAAGGCGTAAAATATTTTTAATTTAACCAAAAATTTATCGAAGTCTGTTATTCGACGAATTTTGGAATCCTTGATTACCAATGTTTAATTTACGAATCCCAAAATGTGTAAAAACACTGGAAATATTTTTATCAATAACCAATTTTATTTGAATTGACGAATCTTAATAATAAGGATGAAGTATATTAAAATATAATCAATTTTCATTTTAATTTTTTATTGAAGTGCTTGTGTTTCAAACAGTTCAGAAAGTGCACAAGATTTTACATAAATTGAATGATTAACTGAAAACAGAATAGAAAAAAAAATGTTTAGTTTTAATCGAACTGTTTATTTTTCTCCTGGTTGATAAATTGCTCAACACTGGAATGGCATCTTGACACTGAAACAGAGAAAATTTCATTTTTAGTTTTTTTCTAATACTAATACTTCACTTTTTCTATAATTTTTATTTGGATTTCAATTAACTTTAGTTAATCTATTTTGAATTAATTTTCCAATCTAATTGTTTTAAAATATTAGAAATAATTTTTTTTTCTTACTTTCTAGTCATCGCCACCACCACCTTCACGTCTTTCGCATCTTCTGTTTCGTCGATTGCATTCCAGACCGCGACAGCAACGTTCATTGTCGCCGCACTAGAAATAATAAAAATTTTATGTACACCAAACTTATATTAGAGAATAAAATGTTCTTCATTAACAAAAAGCAATAATAAAAGTTTTTATTTTAATTTATCTTTTTTGACTCGCAGAGTTAAGGCTGACTTAGCAGTGATGGGCGTCGACTACCATACTCGAGGTGCGGGGTTCGATTCCTTTCCTTGATAATTTTTTTTAACGCCTTATTATTTACTATCACTTAATTTAATTATTTTAATTTAGTTACTAAAAAGTAATGCTATTTTGTTTTTTATTTTTACAAAAAAATATAAAATATTAAAAATACAAAGCATATAGTAAGAATTAACTATTCAAAAATCGTAAAATTTGTTAAAAAATGATTTAAAACGTTATTTTGAATAAATAACAAGGTAGAAAAAAATCACTGGAAAGGAGAATCGAACCCTGTATCCTAGAGTATCCAAATTCACGATCGTTACCGCGGCGCTACTGCTTAAGTTGTTTTAAACTATTTTGTGCGCTCAATATATTAATGTGCAAGTCTTAGAAAACAATTATTATTTACTAATTATCAATTATTTTTTATCAAAGTAGATAATTAATAATCACTTACACGTTGTCCCTCTCTTTGACATCTGTCTCGCCTCTCACATCTCCTGTTGCGTTCATTGCATTCAAGTTCCCGACAGCACCGTTGTTCGCGGTCGCACTAGAAAAAATAAATATTTTATCTATATCAAATTTACAAATTAAAAAGTTCTTTATTAACAAAAAAGCAACAATAAAAGTGCTTTTTAAAAAAAAATTTATCTTTTTTGGCACTCAGAGTTAGTATCCGCATCGATTTGTTCGTGACAGTTAAAGCGGTGTCTGGCTTAGAAGCGATGGGCATCGATTAGCACTCTCAAGTTTCGGGGTTCGATTCCTTCCCTAAGTGAATTTTTTTTAATGCCTTATTATTAACTTAAAACACAACTCCTGTTATTTTTAATTATTTTTAATCCACTTTATATAAAAAAAAAATAATAATTATGCTTATTTTGAATAAAAATCATTCTTTCCAGTTTATTATAACTTACTTTACTTCTTTTAATTTAGATTCTATTGAGGAATCCTATTTAGTTGCAAAATAAACATATATTCTTTTTTTACAAAAAAATGCTGAATAAGTACATACAAAGAATAAAGTAGGAAATAATTATTCGAAATTTTGTAAAATTTGTGAAAAAAATGATTGAAAACGTTATTTTGAATAAATAACAGTATAAAAAAAAATTCACTGAAAAGGAGAATCGAACCCTGTATCGTATAGTACACAAATTGACAACCGTAACCGCGACGCCACCGCTTTAGTTGTCTTGAACTATTTTGTGCGCGCAAAATTATAATGTGCAAGTTATATAAACAATCAATATTTACCAATTCGTCGATTTTTATTAAAGTAGCTAATTAATAATCACTTACACGTTGTCCCTCTCTTTGGCATCGTTCTCGGCTTTCGCATCTTCTGTTACGTTCATCGCATACAAGATTGCGACAGCATTGACGGTTCCTATCGCACTTAAAATAATAAAAAAATTTTGTAAATTGAATTCTATGTACAACTTGCAATATCGTTCGAACAGAAAGCGATATTTGAAAATATTATTGAAATTAACTAATTTTAATTATTAAATTAATTAAATGAGTAAAAAGTGTTTTAAAATATTCGTTAAATTTTGGTTTATTAGTAAAAATTGGTTAAAAAAATAAATTTATACTTACGCGAGCACCTTGGTCTTGACATGCTTGAGAAGCGGCTAGGACAAAAAGTCCAGCGCATAAAAGAAAAATAATAGAGAATTTCATCTAGAAAAAAATACAGTTTTTTATAAATTGTTAAGTTACCACCTAATTAGTATAATCAATATAGTACTACAAAAATGTGAAAATTACATCATAATAATTGAAAACGTACATTAAAATAATTAAAAAATTATACCTTGGATTGCTTTTAGAATCGGTAGATGTCTTCAGAACAAGATCGGTACTGATGATTTTAAAAATTGGTGAACGACTTATATACCCAAAAAAGTGATACATTTTCCAAAAAGCATGTTTTTTTAGCTGTCAGTTATTTTTATCAGAGCTTCCTTATCTGATACTTTTGCATATCAGAATTATACTTATCGACAGATTTCAATAATCGCGTTTAAAAATAAAACTTATAAATAATAGACTTGGCGGACACTGCAGAATCTTTAATTAAGATAATCGTGATTAAAGCACTGATACTGTTACCAGATACATGTGTAGAATGTTTTTTTTAATACTTCGAAATTCTGAAAATTTCCTATATTAATTTTTTGATGTTAAGTGGATAAAACTTCTACGGAAATGTATCCATGAGTGAACCAATTTTTGTGTACAAATTACGAATTTAAAAACTGTTAATTAATTTGAACTTTGACATTTGAAATATCTACAATGCTATTATTGAAGTTTTTTAATTTATTATAATTGATATCTAATAGAGTAAGAAATTACAATTTCGGATTTAGAAATTTTCTTTTGAAAACTTTCACATTTTAAAATTGTATAATGAGTGAAGTGTAAAGGCGATTAAAATTTAGAATTCGTTAAAAATGAAAATTATATTTTAGCCATAAAAATTAAATATAATTTTTAAAATCTTGAATATCAGGTTCTTACTCTATTATATATCAATTATTATAAATTAAAACTTTAATAATTGCATTAACAACTTTTGCATTAAAAAAAATTAGAAAAAGAAGATTTAAATTCCGTTAAAAATAAAAAATAGCCATTAATATTCTATTCATTTCCGGAAAGATATAAACTTTATATAAATCAATGGATTCGTTTTGGAACGAAGAATATAATTACATTTTTATTTATAAATTTGCATTTCCATCATGAAAAAAAAGTTTGTAAAAAAACGATATTTTTCGATGAAAAACAAAATGTTAAAAAAAATTTAAGTTGGCATTTTGAAAAATCCTTGTGTCAAAATTTAAGTATTCATGAGTTTAATAAGCATACCAAATATTATTGAAATCGGTAAAAATGTTTTCGAGATATCGCGTGGTTAAAAAAGTTACTACACATACACACACACACACACACACACACACATATTTGTTCAAAAATTGAAATTTGTGTACTTCTGATAAAATTAAGTCGATTTAATTTCAGATTCGTATTTTGCAATCCCTAAGTCTCCGAGTAACGTGTATCAAGCGAATCCTAATAATTTTTAATATTTTCTTCCACCATATTGGATTCGCCATTTTTTTTAATATTTCTAAGAAATTAGTTAATTTGTTGTTAAAAATCATTGCAAAAAAATTTGCAATTTTACTTTAAAACTTATAGTAAACACACTAAGTATTAAAAAAATTATCTATTAAATGTAAGTATGCGTGTGTGTAGGTATGTATGTGTGTGTACTTTTTCTTGTTAAAACGATAACTCGAAAACGGTTTGACGGATTTAAACAAAATTTGATGTGATTATTTTCAATACTTAAATCTAAAATCACACACAAGGATTTTTAAAATTAACCACTAAAAATTTTTTTTACAATTTTTTCGCTCTTTGACGTTTTAGGAACCCTATGAAAAAAATCCCCCTATTAACAGTTATATATGGATTAAAAAAATATAATAAAACTTTTTAGAAAAAGATGATACAAAACTGTGTAACAGGAGGTGAAAATTGGAAAAATTGAAAGTTTTTATCATTTAAAATTTCGATTAAGAAAACTTCAGAAATTGCAATATTTAGAGAAATTTAAAAATTATGTAAATTAAAAATTGTTAATTAAAAATAAAATACTTTTTCTATATGGAATCAATTAATTGAGATTGAAATAAATTGCAATTTTTATAAATTAAGATTTCAATAAACTAAATAAATTTAATTTAGAGTGCATTAAAAATGTTAGCAATAAAATTTTAAACGGCTAAAAAAATTGCAATTTACAATAATTAGAATTTAGTAAAATCAAAAAGTGGATAAAAGTACAGAAATGAAAGTTTATTTTTTTTTATAATAGTTCAAATAAATTGGAAATTTGTATCTTTTGAAAATTTTTTCAACATTAAAGGTAGAAACAATTAGTTTGGAAAAATACATTTTTAGGAGATTCTCCAAAATTAAATTCGAAGAATTATAAAAGTTTGGGTAAATTAAATTAAACAATGATCAGAATTTTGAAATATAATTAAAAGTTTTATTTAATAAAAGTTAAAACAAATAAACAATTAAAATTATTAAAATTTATTTTAACTGAAACTTAATTCGATCAAAAAGGTGGATACATTTTAATTTGGAACAGATAAATTTGAGGATGACTGAAAAATATTGAAAATATAATAAATTTATATATTTTTTTTAAATTATGGTAGACAAAATTAAAAAACGAGTAAAAATTAATAAAATTAAAATTGATTGATAATCTTAATTTAAATTCATTTAAAATTAAATAAAGTGATTGAATTCGATCTTAAATACTAATTTTTTATGATTCAGGAATACTAATTCTAAGAAATTACACTTGTTCTTTTTGCTTGAATTTGAACTTTTCATTAAAGAATGACTTAAATTATACATGAGGATTAACAACAATTGTGTGATAAAATTGAAACTGAACTGAAAAAGTAAAATTATAAACTCAGATTCATTTTTTTGCGGCTACGTGCAACTCCTCAAAAAAACTGCATGCAGCTGTCGTGATAACCCTGAAAAAGATTAAATTTAATTTTTGTATTATTTTATAGTTTATTCTATGTTATTATTTTTAAAAAAACTTTTAAAATCATAAAATAAGTTTACCAGTTTCTTCACTTTCTTTTTTTTACTCACTATTTAGTCACTGGCACCTCCATAACGTCTATCGCATCTTCTGCGTCGTCGTTCGCATTCAAAACCACGACAGCAAACTTGACTACCGCCGCACTTGAAAAAGTAAAAAAATAATTTAAGTAAAGTAAAAATATAAATTTTAAATAAATGAAATAATTGGAAATAACTTTAAAAATTAAAGAAACATAACTAGAGAAAGAAAATAAATTTCTAAAGAATCAAAAATATACTTAGAAATTAAAGAAAAATCAAGTAAAAAAATCATTTGAAAATAAAAGAAATAACTAAAACATAAAAAACATTTCTAGAAAATGCCAATACAGCTGGAAATTGACAAAAATAAATTGAAACTATTATTGTGTAAATTAGAAATAAATTTTTTAAAATAATTTTTGAAATTGTTAATTATTAATTTCTTACGCGATCTCCTTCTCGTTGGCATTGATCTTGTCTCTGGCATCTTCTATTATGGCACTCAAGACCAGGACAGCATTGACGATTTCCACCGCACTAAAAATAATAAAAATGTCAAGTAAAAATAATGTATTTCAATTTTTTACATACAATAAATTTAATTGAACGGAACAATTATTTAACATAATTTTTCGGTGAAATAATTATTATTTAACATTATTTCCCCTTAAACAAATATTTATTTAACTTATAAATTTTAGGTCCTATGAAAATTAATATTAAAAATCGTTATAGAAATATTCAGTTAAATTTAATTTATTTTAACTTAATATTCAGAATTCAGATTAAATTGTTTCTTAATGAAAAATCAGATAAAAATGAGAACTCGTAATAATTTGAACATGCATCTGCTCATAATTCGGTTCCACACATTTTATGTTAAATTTTTAATTCGATATTTAAATTTCGCTTAAATAAATATTGTGACGACTGTTATTATATTATTTAAGATTGGTTAAAAAAAACTCAATATTTTAAAAATTTGGTTAGTACTTACACGTTCGCCTTGTCTCTGACATTCTTGAGCATTAGCGACTAGGACAAAAAGTGCAGCGCACAAAAGAAAAATAATGGAAAACTTCATCTATAAAAAATCATAAAAACTTTATTAATTTTAGCTAAATTTTTTTAAGTTATAAAATAATTCGTAAATTATAAATTACATTCATAAGTAACAAATTATATCGAACTAATTGAGAAATGTTACCTTTGAGTTTCTAGGATCTGTTAATGTTTTCAGAATTAAGTCTGTACTGATGTTCTTAAAAAAATCGGATCCATTTTTATAATGAAAAAATGCCACGCTTCGCAATAATATTGTTTTAACTGTAGTCACCTTAAATAGTTTTTCTTTATTTATATTTTGTATATAATTTCACGTATTTGCAAAAATTTTCCTTCATAAATGCGTTTAAAAAAAAACTTGACTTCAATAAAAAAATTTGTGCCACATTTTTAATTGAAAATTTTAAAAATAGATTTTTACAATACATTTGTAATAACAGTGAAAAAAAAATAACTGGAAAGTAAACAAATGATTATGAAATAAAAAAATAAATTCAAGACACAAAACAATTTCTCGGAAGTTAAAAAAAAATGGAAGGAATAACTAAAAAAAATATGAAAAAATGACTGGAAGAAACAATAATATGAAAAATAAGTAGAAAAAAATTACTAGAAAGTTTTAAAACAAGGGAAATGGAAGAAGTAAAAAAAAAAGTAACTAGAATGTTACAAAATAACTAGAAAGTGTAAAATTAAAAAAGATTTTTTAAAAAAACCAGTGTTTAATTACTAAAGAATGAAAAAAATTACTTAGAAAAAATTACTAGAAATGTGAAAAATTTAATATAAATAAAAACTATAATTCTCATACAATTTGAGGTAACATTTATTATCATTTATAAATAAAAAGTAGCCATTAATATTTTACTCATTTCCGGAAAGATATACACTTTATATAAATCAATGGATTCGTTTCGGAAGGAGGAATATTATTATTTTTATTTAAAATTTTTCATTTCCAGTATGAAAAAACTTTGGCAAAAAACGATATTTTTCGAAGAAAAAGTTGGTAAAAAATTTAAGTTGTTATTTTGAAAAATGCTTTTGTCAAAATTTAAGTATTCATGAGTTTAATAAGTATACCAAATATTATTGAAATCGGTCAAAATGTTTTCGAGATATCCTGTGGTTAAAAAAGTTACTACACATACACACACACACACAAACACATATTTGTTCAAAAATTGAAATTTGTGTACTTCTGATAAAATTAAGTCGATTTAATTTCAGATTCGTATTTAGCAATCCGAAAGTCTCCGAGTAAAGTGTTTCAAGCGAATTCTAATGATTTTCAATATTTTCTTCCACCATATTGGATTCGCCATTTTTTTTTATATTTCTAAGAAATTAGTTAATTTGTTGTTAAAAATCATTGCAAAAAAATTTGAAATTTTATTTTAAACTTATAGTAAGCATGATAAGTCTTAAAAAAATTATCTATTAAATGTAAGTATGCGTATGTGTAGGTATGTATGTGTGTGTACTTTTTCTTGTGAACACGATAACTTGCAAACGGTTTGACGGATTTAAACAAAATTTGATGTGATTATTTTCAATACTCAAATCTAAAATCACACACAAGGATTTTTAAAATTAACCACTAAAAAATTTTTTTACAATTTTTTCGCTCTTTGACGTTTTAGGAACCCTGTGAAAAAAATCCCCGTATTAACAGTTATATATGGATTAAAAAAAATATAATAAAACTTTTTAGAAAAAGATGATACAAAACTGTGTAACAGGAGGTGAAAATTGGAAAAATTGAAAATTTTTATCATTTAAAGTTTCGATTAATTAAATGCAGAAATTGCAATATTTGGAGAAATTTGAAAATTATGTAAATTAAAAATTGTTAATTAAAAATAAAATACTTTTTCTATATGGAATCAATTAATTGAGATTGAAATAAATTGCAATTTTTATAAATTAAGATTTCAGTAAACTAAATTTGGATAAATTGAATTTAGAGTGCATTAAAAATGTTAGCAATAAAATTTTAAACTGCTAAAAAAATTGCAATTTACAATAATTAGAATTTAGTAAAATTGAAAAGTGGATAAAAGTCCAGAAATTAAAGTTTTTTTTTCTAATAGTTCGAATAAATTAGAAATTTATATGCTTTAAAATTTTTTTTTAACTTTAAAAGTAGAAACAATTAGTTTGGGAAAGTACATTTTTAGGAGATTCTCCAAAATTAAATTCGAAGAATTATAAAAGTTTGGGTAAATTAAATTAAACAATGATAAAAATTTTGAAATATAATTAAAAGTTTTATTTAATAAAAGTTTAAACAAATAAACAATTAAAATTATCAAAAATTATTTTAACTGAAACTTAATTGGATGAAAAAAGTGGATACATTTCAACTTGGAACAAATAAATTTGAGGATGATTGAAAAATATTGTAATTATAAAAAATTTATATATTTTTTTTAAATTATGGTAGACAAAATTGAGAAACGAGTAAAAATTAAAAAAATTAAAATTGATTGATAATCTTAATTTAAATTCATTAAAATTAAATAAAGTGATTGAATTCGATCTTAAATACTAATTTTTTATGATTCAGGAATACTAATTTTAAGAAATTACACTTGTTCTTTTTGCTTGAATTTGAACTTTTTAATAAAGTATGACTTAAATTATACATGAGGATTAACAACAATTGTGTAATAAAATTGAAACTGATACAAAAAAGTAAAATTATAAACTCAGATTCATTTTTCTCCGGCTACGTGCAACTCCTCAAAAAACTGCATGCAGCTGTTGTAATAACCCTGAAAAAGAATAAATTTAATTTTTCTATTATTTTATAGTTTGTTTTATGTTATTATTTTTCAAAAAACTTTTAAAATCATAAAATAAGTTTCTCCAGTTTTTTCACTTTCTTTTTTTTACTCACTTTTTAGTCACCGCGTCTTTCGCATCTTCTCTGTCGTCGATCGCATTGAAGACCACGACAGCAACGTTGATTGTCGCCGCACTTGAAAAAGTAAAAAAAATCATTTAAGTAAACTAAAATTATACATTTTAAATGAATGAAATAATTGGAAATAGCTTTAAAAATTAAAGAAACATAACTAGAAAGGGAAAATAAATTACTAAAGAGTCAAAAATAAACGTAGAAATGAAAAAAGAATCAAGTAAAAAAATCATTTGTAAATAAAAGAAATAACTAAAAAATGAAGAACATTTCTAAAAAATGTCAAAATAGCTGAAAATTGACAAAAAGAAATTAAAACTGTTATTGTGTAAATTAAAATTAAATTTTTTAAAATAATTTTTTAAATTGTTATTTAATAATTTCTTACGCGCTCTCCGTTTTGTTGGCATCGTTCTTGTCTCTCGCATCTTCTATTATTGCATTCAAGACTACGACAGCATTGACGATTTCCACCGCACTAAAAATCATAAAAATGTCACGTAAAATTAATTTATTTCAATTTTTTACATACAATAAATTTAATTAAACAGAACAATTATTTAACGTAATTTGTATGTGAAATAATTATTATTTAACATTATTTTCTCTTAACGAATTACTGATTTAATGTATAAATTTCAGATTCTTCGAAAATTAATATTAAAAAACATTATATAGATATTGAGTTAAATTAAATTTATTTTAACTTAATATTCAGATTAAAATTGTTTCTTTATGAAAAATCAGATCAAAATGAGAACTCGTTATAATTCCAACATGCATCTGCTCATAATTCAGTTCCACACATTTTATGTTAAATATTTAATTCGATACATAAATTTCGCTTAAATGAATATTGTGACGACTTTTATTATATTATTTATGATTTGTTAAAAAAAACTCAATATTTTAAAAATTTGGTTAGTACTTACACGTTCGCCTTGTCTCTGACATTCTTGAGCATTAGCGACTAGGACAAAAAGTGCAGCGCACAAAAGAAAAATAATGGAAAACTTCATCTATAAAAAATCATAAAAACTTTATTAATTACAGCTAAATTTTTTTAAGTTATAAAGTGTTTCGTAAATTATAAATTACATTCATAAATCATAAGTAAAAAATTAAATCGAACTAATTGAGAAATGTTACCTTTGAGTTTCTAGGATCTGTTAATGTTTTCAGAATTAAGTCTGTACTGATGTTCTTAAAAAAATCCGGTCCATTTATATACTAAAAAAATGACACGCTTGGCGATAATATTGTTTTAACTGCAGTCACCTTTAACAGTTTTTCCTCATTTGTATTGTGTACATAATTTAACGTATTTGCAAAAATTGTCCTTCATAAACGCGTTTAAAAATACAATTTGACTTCCATAAAAAAATTTGTGCCACATTTTTAATTGGAAATTTTAAAAATAGATTTTTACAATACATTTGTAATAACAGTGAATAAAAAATAACTGGGAAGTAAACAAATGATTATGAAATAAAAAAATAAATTCAAGACACAAAACAATTTCTCGGAAGTTAAAAAAAAAATGGAAAATGGAAGGAATAACTAAAAAAATATGAAAAAATGACTGGAAGAAAGAATAATATGAAAAATAACTAGAAAAAAATTACTAGAAATTTTTAAAAGAACAGGGAAATGGAAGAAGTAAATAAAAAAGTAACTAGAATGTTACAAAATAACTAGATAGTGAAAAATTAAAAAAAAAATTATAAGAAAAACCGGTGTTTAAAAACACTGTTTCTAGAGAATGAAAAAAATTACTAGAAATGTGAAAAATATGACATAAATAAGAACTATAATTCTCATATAATTTGAGGTAACATTTATTATCATCAATATTAAAATCTTATGCAATAATTTTATCAATGTTGTTTTATTTATTACATAAGTCAACAACATTCATTTCAAGTTTATGCGTTTAAAAATAAATTTTTTACATACATTTTTTCCTGCAATAAAAAAAAGAAAATGTTAGATACGAAATCTCATAATAGTTGTATTTTAACGAAAAGTTTCATGAGACAACAACAATGACTTGATTTACAATTCATTTAATTTTAAAAATAATAAAAATCACCGTTTATTTGGAAAGTTAAAATTTAAATAGATATTAAATATTATAGTTCAAAAGTAGCTCCTCGACTAAGATCATATTATCTACGATTATGAACGCCAGACGATTTCCGTTTAAGATGTGATTACGACCCATAACTGAAGAAGTTTCTAGGAAACTCTGCATTTATTGCAGCGCTGACATAAATTTTACTATTTACCTTTTTCCTGTGCCGTAAAAGAAGCTTCGATTATATCACAGGAAATTACATCTTTTTATATCAATACACGCTTTGGTCGTTTTTATTAGAACCCATTAAACAAGCTTTCTTGAGATGCACAGAAAAGATACTTCATATTTTTTACACATTTATAAGAAGCATTCTCATAAAAGTGGTATTAATGAATTTCTTGCGATGGTTCGAAAAACCTTTTTGAAAACAAAATAAGGGTGTAGTTTAATTAAAGGGACAGAATATCTCGTTGTCAGTCTGAATATTTGCAACTGACTATGAATATTACAATGGAAATTTGATTTATATGTTGAAAAAAAAGGAAAAGATTTAAAAAATTGTAGTTTTTTTACATGTATTTCCATAAATAAATAGAATTTCGAAAAATGGTTTAGATAAAAGTAAGTAGTCTTCGAGTAAAATGCGAATAACATAAAACACCAGATAAAGCGCCATACCGCGCAGAGTGGGGGGAAAAAGTGACTTTGGGAAAAACAGCTAAAAGCTTGTAATTGTGAACGAAATTTAAACACAACAAAAATAAGGGTACCTTTGTTTATTTTCCTATGAATCTAATGTTAAATTTGATCCTAGTATGGAAAAAAAAACTTTTAAATAATTTGTTTAAACAAGTAACGTTTAATCAGTTGGAATCAAAAAAATGGGGGTGACTTCTTTTTATTTGCCTATGAATCTAATGTGTAATTTAATCGCAGTATGAAAAAAATCGACATTATTAATAATTTGTTAAAACAATTGCAAATTGCTAACAAAAAAAAAAGGTAATTTAATTTGTTTAAACAATTAAAAACTGCAAAAAATAAATAGGGGTACCTTTGTTTATTTTCCTATGAATCTAATCCTAGTATAGAAAAATTAAAACTTTTAAATAATTTGTTTAAACAAGTATTGTTTGAAAAGTTGGAAACAAAAAAACAGATGAGTTTTTTTATTAGCCTATGAATTTAAAGTGTAATTTCATCGCAGTATAAAACAAATCGACATTTTTAATAATTTGTTTAAACAACTGCAAATTTCTATCAAATAATAAGGGTAATTTAATTTGTTTAAACAATTGAAAACTGCAAACAATAAATAGGGGTAACTTTGTTTATTTTTCTATGAATCTAATGTTAAATTTGATCCAGGTATATAAAAATTAAAACTTTTAAATAATTTGTTTAAACAAGTATTCTTTGAACAGTTGGAAACAAAAAAACAGGTGAGTTTTTTTTATTAGCCTATGAATTTAAAGTGTAATTTCATCGCAGTATGAAACAAATCGACATTTTTAATAATTTGTTTAAACAATTAAAAATTTCTAACAAAAAATTAGCGTAATTTAATTTGTTTAAACAATTGAAAATTGCAAACAATAAATAGTAGTAACTTTGTTTATTTTCCTATAAATCTAATGTTAAATTTGATCCTAGTATGAAAATAATAAAAATTTTAATAATTTGTTTAAACAAGTATTGTTTAAAAAGTTGGGAACAAAAAAATAGGGTTGAGTTTTTTTTAATTGCCTATCAATCTAATCTTTAATTTCATCCTAGTATGGAAAAGATCGAACTTTTAAATAATTTGTTTAAACAATTGGAATTTGCTAACAAAAAATAAGGGTAATTCAATTTGCTTAATTTATTGAAAATTGCGAATTTTTGATAATTTGTTTTAACTATTGTTTAAACAATTTAAAATTGCAAACAATTATTTAAAATAGTTTACCTTCTTCTTTAATATCCTATGGATCTAATTTTTAACTTGATGGCAATATGAAAAAAATCGAACTTTCCAATAATTTGTTTAAACAATTGGAAATTGCTAAAGAAAATAGGAGTATCTATTTTTATTTTCCTATGAATCTAATGTTAAATTTGATCCTAGTATGGGAAAAATAAAACTTTTAAATAATTTGTTTAAACAAGTATTGTTTAAACAGCTGGAAAAAAATAACAGTAAATTTTTTATAATTGCCTATGAATCTAATCTTTAATTTCATCCTAGTATGGAAAAAAACGATCTTTTTAATAATTTGTTTAAAAAATTAAAAATTGCTAACAAAAAATAAGGGTAATTCAATTTGTTTAAACAATTGAAAATTGGAAACAATAAATAGGGGTAACTTTGTTTATTTTCCTATGAATCTAAAGTTAAATTTGATCCTAGTATGGAAAAAATAAAACTTTTAAATAATTTGTTTGAACATTTATTGTTTAAACAGTTGGAATCAAAAAAATATGGGTGAGTTTTTTTTCTTGCTTAGGAATCTAATATTTAATTTCATCCTAGTATGAATAAATCAAACTTTTCTAAAATTTGTTTAAACAATTATTGTTTAAACAATTGAAAATCGCAAAGAACAATAGGAATAACTATTTTGTTGTTTAATGAATCTATTAAATATGATTTTAGTGTGAAAAAAATAAAACTTTGAAATGATTTGTTTAAACAAATATTGTTTAAACATTTGAAAACAAAAGAAAAGGGGTTAGTTCTTTTTATTTGCTTATGAATATAATCTTAAATTTCATCCTAGTACAGACAAAATTAAACTTTTTAATAATTTGTTTCAAGTATTGTTTAAACTATTGAAAATTGCTAACAAAAAGTAAGGTTAATTTAATTTGTTTAAACAATTAAAAACTGCAAACAATAAATAGGGGTAACTTTGTTGATTTTCCTATGAATGTAATGTTAAATTTGATCCTAGTATAGAAAAATTTAATTTGTTTAAACAATTGACAATTGCAAACAATAAATAGGGGTAACTTTGTTCATTTTCCTGTGAATCTAATGTTAGATTTGTTCCTAGAACGGAAAAAATAAAACTTTTAAATGATTTGTTTAAATAGTTCAAAACAAAAAAATAGGGGTGATTTGTTTTTATTTGCCTATGAATCTAATGTTTAATTTTATCCTAGTATAAAAAAATCGAACTTTTTAATAATTTGTTTTAATTATTGTTTAAACAATTGAAAATTTCTAACAAAAAGTAAGGGTAATTTAATTTGTTTAAACAATTCAAAATTGCAAACAAAAATAAGTGTAACTATTCTTATTTCCCTATGAATCTAATGTTTAATTTGACCCTACTATGGTTACTTTCGTCTGGGTATTTAATGAGTTAAAAAGTATTCACCGTTTCGACCAAATTAAACTCGATTTGTATACCTTTTCGAGGTATTTTGCATTTTTGTCGAAAACTATTTGTTTTTATGAAATATGTTATAGAAAATGATTTATGTACCTCAATAAGATCTAAAACTTTCATCAAACACATTTTTTGAGATTTTTGTTATTTAAACAGATAATTATATAAAAACCTAGATTTTTTTTTCTTCAAGATTTTCCTTATTATAATTTTCCATAGTTCGGAAGTATATCCCAAGACAAACAACAAGCCTTTAAACAATTCTTTAAAATAAAATTAAAATTCTGAAGAAATTTCATTTTAAAACATTAAAAAAAAATGCACGAAAATGTCACACTAACGAGTTTCTTATTTAAAATATTTGTTTAACTACTTGTAGAAATAGAAAATTTCCCCAGATTCTTGGGCTTACCGTTAGTATGTATTGGCTGTTTCAGGAATCTGATAAATTTACGATCTATAAGCTATATAATGTTGAGCGCAACAGCGCGCAGTTGGAACGTACCCGTTGGTTTGTAGGTGTAGGTGAATCCGGTAATAAATCTATTTAACTATTCCAAGTCAATTAGAAAATTACGTTTTAATTAAGACGAACGAGCCGTGTTGTGTTTCTTGTACCTTCGAGGTATAACAAAATATAATTTCAATTACTTCATTTTCGCTAAAACTACCAAGTTTATGGACTATTAAACATTTCGTAATGCAAGTATATAAATCACAGAAAAAATTCCTCTTTTCTTTTTTTTTTAATAATTAAATTTTAGACCAGCTCATTTTTTACGCTCAGTTTACTTTTATGACGAAAATTAAGCGTAAAGTTAGTTTAAACGGCTTGAATTTACAAAAGATTCATTATATTAAGTTTGAGAAAGATTTTATCTCGAGAGAAATATTTTCAGACTCTGTGTAATAGAAGATTAAAACAAGCCAATTATTACATTCAAGTGCAATGAAATTATTAAAGTTAAATTCAATTAAACTGTAGAATAAGCTGGGTTATAAAGTTTAATTAAACTAGGAAATTATTGACTAAATGGTTGAATATCTTTATTTAAATTGTGCAATGGTTTTGATTAAATAATAGTCTATGCTCATATAGTAGGAAGGTAACATGTGCAAGGATCTACCATTTACTGATAATAATTAGAATTGCCATTCATAGCGGAATCGGATTTATTGCTTCACTTCACTATTTTATATTCGTCCGATTGTTGTTCACGATGAGGAGTGAAATCCTTTGGGGGGTAAACTGCCTGTGAATTCGCCAGATGATTACCATTGATACCAGATAATAAACTCTGTTAAAACATCAGTTAACGTCGAAGTTCGTTCACCTCTTTCGAATGTATTTCTATCAAATACCACGGTTCGTATTTTCGTTTATAATTTTATTATTCATTTTGTAATTATCTTTCATTTGCATTATTTTGCAGTATTTCGGCAGAATTTCATTATTATCATATTTTAAGGAACAGTTTCAAATGGGAAATCAACTGTTGACTCATTAATTGTTGGCTTCCATTTTGCGTGTTCTCGTTAATTCTTTATTTCAATTTTCTTTCAGTTCGTGAAGGAGAAAATAATATATTAATATTTGTTTTATTAACAATTACGTGATGATCGCCAAGTCCTAATAATACTTTTTATTTAGGTATAACATTCAAATTATTAGAGTTAAGTAAAAATGTTTAGTATAAAAGTTATAGACATTATTATTGTCTACAAAAAAGTATTACACAAAAATTTTGTCAGATGAATATTTATTGCAATATTTAAGAAATTAATTTTTACCCTTTAATCCAGGATGGCGGCCAAATGGACCAAAATTTTTTTGGTTCCTATTCTGTAAGGTATTCTCTATAAGAATCAATTAACATTTTCCACTGGAAATTATATTTCCACTGCTCATATTTTTTTAAGGGGTTATCCTGGTCTGGAGGGACAAAAAAGGTCTATTTTTATGAATTTTTTTCAAAGATCCTACGATATTTTTACAATTTTCGTTTATTGAATATTAATATATAATGTTTCAATTACAATCTGTAAAACTTTGAAAGAAAAATATCAAAAAATGAGCCATTGAGAATGCCTGAATGTTGACTACATCAAAAATAGTGCCCTGGCGGTAGTTGTCTTTTTTCTGCCAATTTTCATCTCAATTTTTTCACTGAAGAAAACTTTCTCGCTAAGCTTTACAAATTTTTAATTGGTAGTTTATTTAACAACAAGTTCTACTCTTTATGTCACTCCAACCCTCCTGTATCCGTTCTAAAAAATATTTTTTACTTCTTATTTTACCCCGATCTTCCTGTATTTGTTTCTCTACCTCTGACCTGACTAAAGGGAGATCAGTTTGTAGGTATAATTTCCCTCCATAGCAAGTTACATCTGACCTCTGTAGATTGTCCATTTGCAATTAATATTAATCCCACTTTTGTCGATCTTCCCTTCTACTTTTCAGAAATGTACCTGTTTCTACCGGATGATCCTCAAATCGTTGGTAGGAGTTCCCCCTCTCCTTTTAGGCAGCCAGCGAGGGCCTGATAAGATGATGGCGTTCAGTTTCATTTTGGCTTTTATAGAGTCCACATCGGGCGCATTATGCCATGCATTTCTCAACGGATTGTTGACGGGTTCTTCATTTTGTGTTCATAACGGGTGTACAAATGTGACGTATTCAATAATTGTAATAAGAATAAACTATATTACGTGAAAATAAAAATGCTGTAAGTTTTTTGTGAAAATACCATCAAAGATTCCTAACATTACCTTACTATAAAATCGTTGTCGAATTTACCTATCAGTCTAAAGTTGAATTTTGTCAAGTTCACTTGCTTTTCTCAAATGTGCTACAATTACTAGAAGTTTTTAATAAATAATTTTTCCTAAATTGTTTTATCAATCAATGTATCCTATCATTAATCTCCATAAAATTCTTAATCATTATTTAAGTTAATGTATTTGGTAAACAATCATCGGTGTTTAAGTGAGGAAAAGTTTGTCCAATTTAGTAGATGAGAGGTCTGGCTCTAAATTCGATGATGGGAATGTGGGCTGGGATAATTTTGATCGCTAAATAAAAGTGGACTTTTGAATTCGAGATCGGAATTTAAAGGGATAATATATTTCACTTCAATGTTTTAATTTTAAAATAAAAAATAAAATTATTACATTTTTTAGAAGAATAATGACATTTTTGATAAAGATCCACGATGTAACACAACAGATCCATTAATGAACTCTTTATTATGGACAGTTTTCTATTAAGTAGAATTACAAAACAATGAGAAAAAAGTGACTGCGTTAGAAGAATTACGTACAAAAGATTCAATTTAAAATACAAAAGCTCAATAATTCAAAGAGCTTTCCGACAAAAGAAATTATCTTATCTTCCGGATGCAATAAGCGAATAAGCTCTTTTTCCTTTATCGAAACCAGAATTCTTATCGGTTGTTCTAGCTCGTTTTGTCAAGTGGAAACGGGACGGACTTATTTAAGCATGCTTTTCTATGGAAAAAAGTAAGTACGTAATCCGAGATAATAAGACCGGACGTTCTAAAGCACTCCCTTCCGGTAAAGGAAAAAAAAAGAACAAATGTTGCACAGTTCCACGGTCGTTGGCTACAGTGGCTTATCGGCTTGACAATGCACGAAACGATGTACGGTCCGCACATTGTCCTGAATTATTTTAACACCTTGAACGAAAAAACGAGCTTGAGCACAAGCGACACCGATAAAGACGGTATGTACACAAGGGGCGTTAGTTGTTCTACCATTGGAGTCGTTAATATACACCCGAGGGCTTATCCAAACTGCGCTTTAATTTAAAACAAGAAGCACACGTTACTCGAGTCTCTTCCGGTCGATTACGAGTCGGGACAAGTCTTTTCTGAAGAGTGTTTTTTTCCCCGACGCTGACCAGTGTAATTTAGCAGTTACTTTGATGCTTTGTAGTCAGAAAGATAGTTTAATGCTATAGTATTAAATGACACTTTGATAGAAATTAACTGATGCACTTTATTTAAGTTAGATGATGTTTGGTGAAAACGGGAAATAATTATTTAACTGGATCACCCTAGGCGAAAACTCTTTTTTCAATTTTTGAATCTCAGATTCCACATTCAGAATTACTTAACCCCATTTCTAAGTCCCTAATTCCACATTATAGATTCCACCTCCCGCAATCTATCTCCCAATAAGGGAGATCATGCAATTGAGTTCATTTTCGGCCTTCTAACTGTCTACATCGAGCGGGTTTTCAAGTGATTTTCTCCACGGTTTCCTTATAGGTACTCCAATTTGTGTTTATAACAGGTTAACAAATGTGACATATTCAAAATTTGTAAAAATATAAACTATTCTTTGATAACTATAATAGAAAGACTTCCAGAAAATGTCTTACGTGATTTAAGAATGCTCCATATCCCAAATTTAATATTCCACATTCTAGATTCCACAAACTGTATTCCTTGTCCCGGATTTCATACCTCGAATTCCACATTCTGGATTTTAGGCCACAGATTCTATTTTTTAGATTTCATATTCCAGATTCCACATTCTGGATTTACTTTTATAAATTTATTTGTAATTGTAATTTTATTATAATTTAAGAACCTCTTTTTCAATTTCCTAGTTACTTTTTAAGATTTTAACTATGTTTGTTATTTCTACATTTATCCTTTTTTAATTTCTACATATTTCGCACTCTCCGGTTTTTTTTGTAATTGTAAACATGTATGTGTATGCTTATATTCACGCAAATGTATCTACTATACTTAACAAATATATACATATATACATAAATGTGTGAGCCTTAGTTATCTCAGCGTTTATTTACTATTCTCCCAACGACCACAAGAGCACATACATAAATCTATACCCCTTCTCAGCTCCTTGTTGCACAACTGCGGCTAAGCAACCCTTTAATGTTGAAATGGAAGTTTCGCTACGGGACGTAAAACTGTTTGACCTCTTTACCCACTATGTCCACTTGTTATTATAACCGGAAAATGACATTAATTACCACTCACAAGATGCTTTCTACCCAAAAAGATACATTTCTTTTAAGGGGTTACGTACAGTTAGAGCTTCAAAAGAAGCTGTTTTTTAGGAATTTTTTGTGGCCACACATTAAAATAATTAATAACAAATCTTTTTTGATATGAAATAAATATGTATTTCAAGAAAATATTCTGAAATTATAAGAAGTAAATATGAAGAAACAGATGAATGACACAACATTTGTGTGAGCTTCTTAAAAAAAATGGTTTCGCTGTGATCACGCTATCTCATGACTGGTTCATCTGAAATCAAATCGAAAAGGAATTGTTTGTTAATGAGATAATGCTGAAGTTGGAATATTTTGTAGACTAATATTATCTTCTAAAACCAATCCACTAAAAATATGTACTACATATGCTTCCATAATCATTTCTTGAGATTTAATATGTCTAACATCTTTCTCAGTATGGTTAACACATTGCTGCAAATGATGCTTGTTAATGAATACTGCAACCTGGAAATTAATGCTCAAATGGTTACTTTTTTAACTGGTATACATTACTCTTCTTCTATTATTGCTTGAATTGATTGAAGAGAAAATTGTACAAACCTTAACATTGCTAATTCTATTCTGACAAATAACAAGGCAAAGTTTACTTTCAAACCGAAGATAAATTGAGAGATGCATTATACAATCGTAAAAATGGAAAAGTAAAGAGTCAAGAAGAGAAGAGTTGTATGCATACATTTTCACGAAGCAGCTCAGCACTGCATGCAATTATGACATGTGGTCGCACGTGCACTCTCATGTAGACTCACCAATTCACAGGCTTTCCAGTTACCTTTGTAGGAAGAGAGCTCTCTTATATATGTCCACGTGCACCACCCGCACTCACGCTCACACGAATCGTCGCATTAGCATTCACTGGACACGCATTGCCGCACGTATTTGCAAATAAACCTTGCAAATGCTGTGCCCACATGTACACTTGTAATATTCGTGAGCACTATTCTTTCTTTGGCTACCCTGTCCACCCATGATTTTTTCTCAACGCATCTACATTCTCAGCCCTGCTCATTTCCAACCTTATTTTTTTTTATTACCTATTTTTACATCCATCTCCCATACAACCCTTTTATTATGCCTTCCTTTAAATTCTTATACACCTTTGCAGAGTTTACCTTACACGAATAATGTCGAATACCCTCATTGTCAGTATTTATAAGACGTTTTCTTCACAACTGACCTGGTTTTAACCAGGTATTGCACTCAAATGATTAGAATCTTTTTATACTTAGTGCCAAGATTATTTCAATCTCAACCAACAAAAAGGATCAATAATTTAATTAGACATTTCTTCATCAAAAGTGAATTGAAACTTCTAATGCAGAACCGTGTAAGACGAAAAGGAAAGCAAGTCACAAAAAGGATCAATAACTAAATTAGACATTTTTTTACCAAAAGTAAATTGGAACTTCTGATGGAGATCTACCTTGGTTCGCAACAATCAGGTTGCTCCTGGAGATCATTTCTCCGACCAAGATTCCTCTTTTATCGAGCCTTGTCTCGCCTTATTTTGGTGACTTTACCAAGAGTAAATTGGAACTTCTAATGCAGAACTTGTTCAATAGGTAATTCATTTTGCTGATTAACATTAATCTGAAGATGCCGGGACAGTTGTTACCACAATACTGGGATTGTTGTTCGTCCTTTAAGAATGTTGGTCTTTTTGATCCAGATAACATGTCCAAAATTGTAACAGCAGATGAACTAAACTCAGGAGACGCCACCTTGCTTGTCCCACAATAGTATAAGATGTCCTCCTCCAGCATGTTTTTTGCCAGGCGTTCAGTAAACACAGTAACTCTTTTCCACAACTCAGCACTCTTGAATTAATGGTGATTCCGCTATATTTATCATTTCTAGGTTTATAATCTGAAAGATTATAAATTATGAGTTTTTAAAATAAAAATAATACAACATACATGCAGCAAAATAAACCGGTGCAATTGTAGAACTCGCAGAATTAGATAGTTCTAAATAAAATACCAAAACAATGACATATCTGTAGATGAACAATTCCACGGGAAGGATAGGTTCAATCGGCCTCATATGAATGATATTTAAAGAATTTTTTCTGTATTTTCTCTATCTCAAGAACATATCTTTCAAGGTAAAAATTCCAGATTAACGACGCAAACTCAAGCTTAGATCTCGCAAGAGCATTAAATAATAAAAATAGAGCTTTTTGATCAGAAAAATGTTTAGTGCTTCTAATAAGGAATCCCAATGCTCTAGAAGCAGATGCAACCAAAGCTTACATATGGACTGAAAATAAAACCTTTCGTTAATCAAAACACCCAAATTTCTAGTTTGGTATACCCCTGTTAAAACGCTATTATTAATTTTATAGTCGAAAATAATTCTCTCCTGAGTCCTGACAATAGACATAAAATTTCATTTATCGTTGTTTAGAGGTAATTGGTTTTCTAATGACCACCGAAAAACAGTTTTAAGATCCAATTGTAGTAATTCAACGTCTAGTGTGCTTTTAATAATGCTAAAAATCTTGACATCATCGGCAAAAATAAGGATAAACAATTCAGTTTCGCATGCAATGTCGTTAATGTAAATTAAAAAAAGGGGAGGACCCAAAGACGATCCTTGAGGAACCCCTAAAAGGGGCGTAAACGGTCTCGAAGAATGACTATCTATTCAAAGTAACTATATGAGTCTCGTCTTTTAAATAATTCTATATTAAAACCTTTCGGTTCAAGGGCAGCCCAGTAGCACCAATCTTTTTTGCTAAAATATTATGATTAATAGAATCGAATGCTTTTGAAAAATCTAAATATATAACATCAATTTGCTGGCCATTATTTAAGGTTTCACAGACAATTTCAGAAAAGGAGATAAGATTGGTCAGTATTGATCTACTATTATTGCTCGTACATAGAAAGTTTATTGGTTAGATTAAAGTTGCTTCTGGTAAAAAGTGATCGCTGTCATGATACGTTTCACCCAAACAGTAATGAGGACGCCTAAGGCACTCGGACAGGAATCTTACTCGAGGAGGTCTTGTGCAAGATCTTCCGTAAGATTAGAAGTGGTGTCTCTTTAACTGTATCTCAGAGAGGACAACCCTTGCAAGGAATAGACTCTCTGATAAGGTAACCTCACAATACTCACTTGAGGTTTAGAATTATCAAAAGTCTTTAGCACTGATTTGAATCTGTTTAATTATCAATTCTTTCTGGTGCCGCATTTCCACACCAAAAATGTTGATGTCCAATTTTTGTACGACCGCAGAAACACATCTCTAGAGAATAAATTAGTAGGGTTAACCTAAAGTATTATTTCAGTTGCGATAAAACTGATTAAATGAGTTCCAAACTCAAACAGAAGTAAGGGTAATAGTGCCAAAGAGGACCCTTTTCATGCGTGCGTATATATCAATTAATCATTAATCCTGAATAAATCTCGAGAGTAAAAAGACTATTCCGGTAGAAAGATAGATCATGTTGTGGTTAAATCATAAATAGTAATGCTCATCTTTAAAATATGCGACAGGAAATATTGGGATACTAGATTATAACTGCGGACAAGGACAAGGAGGGTTGGCGGTTACAGGAAGTTTCAAAGGTCGCACTAAAGATGTCATCTTTGCGGATAAATTCGCAAGCAGTGCAAGCCAAAGGGCTGCGTTCCCCTGAGACGCCGTGCCATCGCCACACTCCCCAACTCCGCAGTAAATTGCAAGGCAAATAATTGATAGGCGAAGGCGATGTTTCTATTTTGTTGGCAGCACTTGTAAAGGAGCCCGCGATTTATTCCGCCTCACCGCCTCGCTGTCTACCAGGAGTATAAATGGCCAAGGCAAGGAGAGAAAAAACCTCAGACCCAAGGAACCGCCTGGGAAAATCGTCACGAAGTCGATTCCACGGCTTTTCTTCCGCCTGTATCTTCAACTCTCCTTCCTAAAAGGTTCGCCATTTCAAAAGAGTCATCTAACCACTTTCTGAAGGATTATTTTTTGCATTTTGACACAACTCACCTTAATGCTTTAGCTTTGCACGGGACGTTTGTAGGACGATATGTGAACAACAAATTATTAAAGATTTTAACACACGATACTAGCAAAAAAATAAATAAATAAAAATAAAATCGACAGTCGTCGTGATTGTTAATTTTGGTCAAGATAAATAAGTATTAGTGTGAACAACAAATTATTAAAGATTTTAACACACGATACTAGCAAAAAAATAAATAAATAAAAATAAAATCGACAGTCGTCGTGATTGTTAATTTTGGTCAAGATAAATAAGTATTAGTTGAATTGATTGGTAGTAAAAAAATAGTGGTATATTAACGGTTGTGAGTGTCTCTGAGTGAAATTCAGTGGATTCGTAGATAAATTACATGGTATAATTTGCAACGACCCCGAAATAACACTGCCTGTCGAGATAGCCATTTAAGCAAATTTATTGTGACCTAAGCTGCACTCCGCTTGCCGGAATAGTCATTTAAATTAATTTATGCTGGCCTAGAGCTCCTTACTGGAAGTGTATGTGAACGACGTCGGAAGGCGCGTGCTTTTGTTCAAACCACATCAGCATGTTATTCGTTATTTGCATTCTTCTTATATCCTAAAACAAAGACTCTTGAATTCTATTTTACACTAGAAAATACAAATTAAATTATAAATTTTTACTTTTTTCTGAACAGAAAACAAAAAAATATGTAATTTATTATGAAGTTTTATAAAGGTTATAAAATAATAGAATCATTAGAAATTTTTAACATTATTTTATTGAATCTGTAAATTGTAGAAAAACGTTTCCTTTAAAACAAAATAATCTCTTTCGGACTTTGCCTTCCTTAATCTTAATGTTTATACGCAACTTGCTTTACTAAACCGAAATGCCAATGCATGCTGAATCCATAAATAGGATCAATAATTAAAATAAATAGATAAGATCGTTTAACTAAAGCAAATTTTCATCGTCTGGATATTCAAAAATATTAATAAACTACCAAAAACCAACCTCTCTCCGTGCTGACTAAAAACTAAAAGGGAGATCCTGCTGTGACTATTATGACGCGATGCTGACGTTGAGACAGATCAAACCAATAACTCAATAATCAAACTCACCAATTTGAAGCAAATCAAACGAGATGAAGTAAAACCGCAGGACTCAAGTTCAGGACTTCTGGAACTCTTTATAAAAAAATAAACCTTATTCAAACCACTTTAAAATAACACTATTTATTCAATTAAATTTCAATGTAAAACTAATAAAATTTCCATAAACTCAAAATTTCTAGATTCACTTTTACAACGTTTAAACTTTCTTAACACTAGATACAGAACTCTTTCCAAAAATAAAGTGATTCCAGCGACGAAAAAAAGAACAATTAATAATGAGACGAGCCCACGGCTTTAACAATTCTGGGATCACACGTGAATGAATTATCGAGCACATGGCAAACTTAAATCGACCGGTAGATCCTCTTTTCCGCTATCCTTCCCTTTCCACGTCTTCTTCTCCATTGCTGCGTCGCATTTCCTCAGCCGCGAGGAAACCATACACCCTCTCAATTGCACCTAAGGAAAGGCGTCACCTAAAAGAAAAATCTGGATCCTTCTACTGACCTTCGTTCCAATTCGTGAACTTGACCTGAGCAAATCGCAATTTATGAACTCATTGTAGAACGACAATAATAAGACTGATGATCTAGGGAAAGAAAAAATAAAGTATAAATGTTGACGATTTACATTGTAAAAGTACATTAAGACTTCTTATGAAAAAACGTGCGAGATAAAAAGCAACGCTACAAATCAGATACACTTAATTTCACTTTAATTGGTTATTTTGTGTATTAAAATTGATATGAAGACGCATAGACTTAGCAGCCGGGCAGCGGGGATCCCAATACTCCGATAGCTGTTCGTCCTGTAAGGAGGAAGGTCTAGATCCTGATGGATATGTCCAAAAGTGCGTGAGCAGATGAACCAACATCGCTGTAGTGCTGACGCAACAGAACTGCGCGCCTGCAGACGACCCAAAGGTCTCTTGGTGATTAACAACTTGACTCGATGGACTCAGGAGGCGCCACCGTGCTTGTTTCACGTTAGTAGAAGTTGTTTTCCTTCAGCATATTTTTTTCCAGGTGAACAGCAAATATACAACTCTTTTTAATCCACATCTCGGCACTCGTGGATTAATAGTGATTCTCCTAAATTTATTATTTCTAGGTTGGTAATCTAAAATATAATAAATTATGTGTTTTTAAATAGAAATAATACAACTATATGCTCTATTGGAAGAAATATTTTTGATGTGTCCAACTTTCAAGTGGTGAATGGAATTCGACAAATGATATGATAAATGTTGTTACGATGTTATGAAGATTTATTAAATTTGGAAGCAATTGGTTCACTTGGTCGTTTTAGCGGTCAAATCGTCACGACTTTTTTAAATTGGTTATGAAATTATTAGAGTTTAAACAACAAAACCCCAGCTAGTTATAAGGGTGAGTTCATATCTAAATCTCAAATCTGATGAGTTGTTTAGATCGTTGAGATAAACAGTTGGGTACGACATCAGTTACATCAAAGAAAGAGAGACTTTTATGATGTTGAAAGTAACTTGGTAAGGATCATCAGTTTGAATTTGAAGAATAATTGCGCTAAGAGTGATAGACGAGAATGCAGCCAATAAGGAGTGTCTCTTCAGTCCTGCGAGACCTAATGAGAACATCATCGACCGCATGGATCACTGTGACGCCGAAGTTTTGAAGACCATTTCATGGTCGGATAGCCGAGTGTAAAAGGAATCACCATGTCAACCGAATTATTCATTATATAAACTGTTTAATTTTAAATTTTCTGGAACTAGAATATATTAGCTTGTGCGTATAATGAATTTTAACTTCGGTAAATTTTATTTATTTATTATTTAGTGTTTTTTTGTTTGTTTTTTTGTTCCACTTATGTTTGTGACAATTCATTAATTTTGTTAATAAATTTTAGAGCCTGATGATGATGACGAACCAATGTCATCGAAACGTCATTCTGACTGTTTAACAAATAACACTGTTTTTTGTTGTTATTTATTTGCCTTCCTTTGATCGAACCTACTTTCTCACAAAATAAACATTTCGGAAGGGAATCTACTTTCAATTAAAATGAAGTAGTTAAATTTGCAGATAGCTTATCATCAGGTGAGTCTGGTTTCAAAAATGTTTTACGTCAGAACGTCGGTTAGTTGGTTTTTGGACTTAGGCTTCCGAAGGTCCAATAGCCAATAAAATATTTCAAAAGAACAGAAGAACAGACGTTAGAAAAAACCAAACAATTAATTAAACTAATAAAGTCACTATTAAGTGAGAATGTAATTAGATTAAATAAAAACGTGGCTCGATCACTAGGTCGATTGTAAATTGTTGTTAAACTTCATGATTGTTAATTTGATCAATTTTGCCGAATATGGTGAATCTTAAATTTTTTTTACATTTTAAATTTTGTTACGAATTTATTTAAGAATAATTATCTCCAAAAACCCATTCCTGGGAAGTCGCCCTTTTAAGTAAGTTTCGTAGTTAAGTCAGTTAAATCAGTAAATTGAAGTCTTATTACAAGTATGGTGACGTTGACGGCGAAGAAATTGAGTTGACAAGATCCAATTTTCGATTTTGTTGATGACCAGGATGACCTGTTCAGTTTATTTAAAGTTATTCCTCCGTACCAGGCAGGAATTATACCCAGGTTTTCACTGCCCTGATTTCGCTCTACGCATTCCAAAAATTTACCTAAAAGATCGAATCATAGATAGCATGTATCATTACAAGCTACCTGTTTCCTGATTCTTTTTATAAGATTTTCATTAAGTTCTCTGGGAGAAAAACTGTACATGATTTCATTTCCCGCATCGAGTTGAGTTGCTAGAAGTATGAGAAAGACGGGAAAGTAAAAACCCGATGCGCAGCGGGCTTAGAAACCGACGTGGGCTGTAGTAGTTGGTAACGAAACAGCAGCCATAAATCCATGGGCCAACACATGCTTTGCATAATATAAGCTTTGTTTCCCTAGATGCACTGCGTTGCCACTCGCGTTCTTCCCTTGCTCTACCTTTCTTCTTTCTCTGGTTACCATGTCCTGTTGCACTCTTCTAGTCCTATGGTTTTTCCCTGCACTCTGCATCCCTCCTGCACCCACTCTACCTTCTTTTATTCTCCACTTGCTTTACGTTGAACGAGTTTTACCGGTTTCCGCAAGAAATTGTGTCTCAAAAAACGATTTAGCTGAACCGCTTACTCTGTTGGAGCAAGAGAAAGAGGAGAAATTCACTGAAAAGTCGGAAGACAAAGATAAGAAATAAGGGGAGTTGAGGAATAGATACCATCTGTCGATGAGGATAAGACTTCGCCCTTCTCAGATTCTTACCAGGATAATCGCTTTTAAGATTCTTACGTGGCTGCTGATTGCAGAATTACAATCCAAGGACGATTTATTCGTGAAATTCAATCTTCTAGATTTTATTACGAGGAATTCTCCTGAACAATATTCTGGTCTTTTGGGTATGGAAATTGGAAAAAATGCACGTTTAACGGGTTACAATAATTTAACGATAAAACATGTTTAATGAGTTAATTATTATCTTTCAGAAAAATAAAATAAATTCACCATAAAGTTTCTCTCTTGGAATTGATTCATTGAAGGAAACGAATGTACAGGAAATGAGCGACAGATTCTAGAAAAAGAAAGTAAAGCGGACAGGAAGAGACCGCAAAAGTGTGGAGAACAGGTAGAAATGAGTGCTCGTGCCAAAGGTGGTAATTTGCGAGCCTCTCACGTTTTTGCGTGAGAGCACGACTTGCATCGTGATTTCATATAATAAGAGAGCACGCACGTCTGAAGGTACTCATCTATGGGTGACAACATTCTTTCTTTCACGTTTATGCTAATTTTGATGGCCGTATCCAAAATTTATGAGGCATATTTTGTTGTATACTTCATTCAGGCCAATTACTTATTTCACCCTGCCATTATAAGAAACAGAGTATGCTCTTTTAAGATGTTAAATTTAGCTCTTTACTACGTGTAAATTATTATTTACATGCATTGATATTATAACTATATTTGAGACCTTATTTTAAAGCAAATACATTTCCGGTGACCTGTCGGAAAAAAGGTGCGTTCCCGTTGACAGTAGAACTCATGACAGGATCATCTAGAGTAAAAAAAAATTCGGGTTTTAGTAAATACCATAAACTAGAATTTGGACGAAGGAAAAAAAAAGTGAAAATTAGATTTTTTGCAGACCTTTTTTTTCCTAATGAGGAATTGCTTCGGGGGTTTATATATATGTATATATGCAAGAGACATTTTCTAGCATTGAATAAAAACATCGAAAGAGCTGAGAGTCATAAGACTGAGATACTGTAGTGAGGATACAACGAGTCTCCTCGACTCAGAATTTGGTATCCTCCTGGAAAGGACTTTACAGGGCGAACAGGTGTCACAGTATTGAGGCTGCAGCTGTTCACGTAGTTCTGCTGAGACTATGCGTTTGCATATTAATGTTTATTAACAAAATAAATTCCTTATGTTACCTAATGAAGTGAAATTAAGTGCACCTCGTTTGTAGCGTTGCTCCTAACCTCACATGGTTCTACATTAGAAGTTCTAGTTTAGATTTATTGTAATAACTTTGGTTTAGTTATTAATCCTTTCTATGAATTAGGATTAAAAAAATCTTGACGCTGTGTACAAAAAAATTCTAATTTAATTATTGATCCTTTCTATGAGTTGAGATTTAAAAAAAAAAAATTTAGATTTCGTACAATGAATCTGGTCTAAAAATAATAAAGGTAAACAAAACCTGACACAGCGTGTGTAAAATATTAATTATTTTAAATTTAAATTTGATCAATGCAACAAATAATCGACATTAGTTATAATAATTAAAATTTAAAAAAATGTTTTGTGTTTTTAAGTTTCACGATTCACTTTATTGCAATATTTTCTAAAAACGTCCTCACGTGTTACGTTTAAGTTTTTTGAATTTTTTGAATTTTTTGCACGTGCTTTTCCGTAGTTGGGTAATAAAATTTTCATTAGGAAAAGTGCTTCTGACTGCAATGAAATAGGATATTTCTGTAGGTTACCGTCTTTATTGCTTTTAATTTTTTTGCTATCGCTTTCTATAATAGAAATGTATTAAATGTATGATAAAAAAAAAATACAAGAAAGTTTTTTCTTAGTAAACTAACAGTTGAAAAAAAAGAAAATTTTGTAATGATAGTTTTGATTTTGGAAATAAAATTTTGTGCCTTAAATATTTATTATTGAAAGAAGCAAATCTTTTTCTTGGTGATGGAAAATTCTTGTTCGTTTTTTCCAGCTCTTTTTCGTCGACCTGCCTACCTATATCTTGATCTCCGCGATATCGTTTCCTTCCAATCTATCTCTTTCTCTGTACTTTGAAAGTTGAGGACGACGTCTGAAAAGACGGTCTCCAATGCCCCGAAGGATTTTCCTTGAGGAAACGATCAGTAATGACAAGAGAAGTGTAACAGATGTGGATTAATCCTAATCTTCGACAAACGACAATGATTACTTTTTCCAATTGTTGAGATTGACTGGAAAATTAATTTCCTATTAAATTTGAAAAGAATGTTTTCATTATGTTGTACTGTACTCTCCCTTATTATTTTTACTTGGCATCCGACCATTTCCACTTTTCTTAATACGTGAGCGGCAAGTGACAAAATAGGAAATAGCGCGGAAAAAAGAAAAGTTAGTTTTTTTTTAATTTAATGTAGCTTAAATAGAAGCTAATATAAAGGTGTCACAAATTTCTTTTTCGTGATTCGAAATTACGGATTGCTTAAAAATGGAAGCAGATAGGATTTTATTTAAAATAGATTTTTCACTTTCACAAACTAATAAAACATGCTACAGAAGCCGTTTTTGGAAAAAATTTTGCATAATCTTCTACCAACTGTACAAGATGAAAACTTAAAAATTTATTCCGTAATTCGAAATTACGTATTTCTCTGAAATGGAAACAGATAGAATTTTTCTCAAAACAGATTTTTAACCTAAAATCAATTAAAAAACGTGGTACAGAAGCTGTTTTGTCCACAATTTTGTGATGTCTGTCTTAACTTCAGGGTTATTGTGACCAACATTTTTTGTGTGTTAACACACGTCGCTTGTCAAGTTGGCTACCACTCACCACACTTCTGTAGCACTTTTTATTATTCATGACAGGTTAGAAATACTTTTTTAACTACTTGTTATCTTTTTTCGTTTTCGAGAAATTACGAATAAAGTATTTAAAAACGATTGAAGAACAATAACTGTAGACAAAATCTATTATTAAACTAAAAATTAAGCTAATTATCAAACTGAATATTAAACGAAATTATCATAAACAGTTTTATAATTACCTTGTCTCGGCTGATTTTAAACCTAAGCAGAGTTATTCTGGGAGCGAAAACTTGTCACCAGATTATACTTATATGCAAATAGGAAACTGTTAAGTAATTTTATTGCATCTATCATGTACATTGAAATGCACAGTGTGGTGCTACTAGTAAGGAGGACAATTTTTATCAATTATTTACTATACCAGTTAGAAACTGGTCTCACGATCTTGACAACACATTCAAGGGAATTATAGCGGTATTAATATTTCCCAGCTAAAAATCAGACAAATTTGCATGCATGCGTGCGTATATCGGGATTCTGAAAATCCACTGTACGAATTGCCTCATTTCAATATTTATAACATTTTCTCATTTAGGTTAAACGATTTGATGAATAATTTATCATTTCCCATCGACGGGATATCACTAATGTAATCGATATATTTTGTAAATATTTATTGCTGCCTATCTATTGAAATATATTAATTGCCGTAGATTAACTAATCGAACTACAAGCATTCTCATGTATGAAATTCGTTTATTTGTTTCAGGTGAGTCACACGGCCTATAAATTACACTGAGTGGAAACTCCCGTATGTACATATTTGTCAGATTATTTTCACTACAATAGAGTAAGTCCCGCTCTAATCTGTCAGACGATTATTTTGTTTGCTTTCGATCATTGCGGCTTTGAGTGAACGTGATGTGACACTATTCACGCTTCAAATTGCAATATACTAACCGCAGTATTAATACGGTTAATGAGCAGAAAATCGAGACGTTAACAAAGCGTAGCGGGGTGTCATAAATCACACTGCAACTGTTATAGCATTACCATCACATATAGATGTATATGTTCAGTGCAAAGGTGCACAACAATGGAAATTAGAAAAGTAGATTTACGTGACAGCGTTTATTACTGTCATGTTTGTTGTATGTGGCTCTTGCAAAATTTGCAAACGTTTCTATTGACGACATGGTGTTCTTAACTCACTCTCTGTGTTTTATTACATCACTAGCATTGTATTGTTTCAATTTAAATTTAACTGCTCTTAAATATCACTTACGCATGTTTTTTGCTTTTGGTAATTTTTGTTTGTAGTCAATTTTTTGACACATCGTCAAAATTAGATTCCTTCGGAGGTTCATTGAGAAAATAAGATCACTAAATATAACGAATTTTTGATGGAAGGTAACCTTCCAGTTAGATTTTGAAAGCAGGTATTTTCTCTTGTATGAATTGTGACGCTCTTTTTAATTTGTAAATTTATTTTATTTTGTAACTCCGTTCTTATGGCCTTTTTTACCCTTCAAGGAATTTTCTCTAATAAAAAATTGTCGGTCTTACAGAAAGAAAGAAGACAACTTAACTAAAATTCCGATAACTTGATAAAAAAATAATTTAGAGAGTTAAAACTTAAAAATTTGGAAAGCTTATTAAATTTTGCATTAGAAAAGCTATTAGTAAATTTTTTTAGAAATTTCAAAGTAATTATATTAGTTAATAAGTTAAAAACTAAATCTGACATTTTTTAATATCGTTAAATTTATTTAACGCGCTGACTGATCTACAAAAGTGAAATAAAAAAATTCAAACTTACTTCGAATTCTTCGTTGAAATGTCAGCTTTAACTTGTGCTAAGAAAATCTTAAAAATATAACGTAGTTCTTGAGATATGACTAAAAATGTCCTAGCATGTTTTTCTTAATAATACTCACCTCGTTTGTCGCCACAGGGCAGAGTAGGCTCGGACATTTTTACTCATACCTCGAGAACTACTTAATATTTTTTTAAATTTCTAAGCTCAAATTAAAACTGACGTTTCAACGAAGAAGGTGAAGTAAATTTAAATTCTTTTATATTATTTATGTCGCCCAGGCAGTGAGTTAAAGATATTAAACTTTTATTAAAAAATTGCAGATTTTTTTTTATTAATTAACCTTTAAGGTACTTTTTTTTTAAAAGCTGCTATTTCTGTTAAAAAAAAGATAAAAACATTTTATATAAGGGTTTTGCAAAGGTGAAAAGATTATCTTTATGACAGCGTCAGCCGTTTTTTAATTCATTCCATAAAGTATATATTTTTTTTAATTTTAAAATACTCTATTTTTGAAATAACAAAAAATTTAATCATGAAATTCATTAAAAATGTTGTGAATTTTTTTTCTATAATGTACAAAACATTCATTACGGACAGAGTTGATGATTATAACATAAAGAAACGACAGAAATTAATTTTTAAAATTTTTATTCTCGAAACTGACAAGATTTGATAGAAATCGTAAAATTACAAAAAGAAAATGAATTTCAGTTTGCGCAATTGCAGCAAATCTTTGCAGCATGCTCCCTGTACATTGTTTGCACATTGGCTTAGAGTTATACAAAGAGACAGCTTTCCCGTCACTTTAATAAATTGTAATAAAATTTATAAATAATGTTTCTTTATTTTTGAAAACTTTCGATATTTCAAAAAAATTTGATATTGTAATTTTCCGTAGAGACTGGATGAAGTTTATCCGAACATAAATTTTTAACAATACCAGCTTGAAGAGCAAGTGTCGACTGGCTCTGCCAATTGAGATACCATCGGTTGGTGCATCAAAGTTTTTTCTCCCACCGGTCCGAGTCCCCTCCATCGACTCGTTTAGAAATGGCGCAACATTCAAAATCCGCATGGGTTTCTCTAACTTAGTCCGTACCCTGAGGATTAATATAATCACTTTGACAATTCTAAAAAAAATTATTAACAGGTTCTCTAAAGCTGAATTTAATAAGCTTTTCAAATTTTTAAATTCCAAATCTCTATCTTATTTTTTGACCGAATTATCGTGACTTTTAGTTAGTTGCATTCTTTCGATCTACTTTGGTCGGTCGGTTCAAAATTTCCGACAGTAATGTAATTAAAAAGGATCAATAACTAAATTAGAATTTTTATTTATCATTATCAGAGTGATGCAAAATAATAATCTCCTCTTAGTTGTTAGGATTCGATTGACTCTGTTCCGAAAACCATTTCGATTCATTCTCTTTGCCTCCTTATACAATATTTGTTCTATCATTCCTTACCTGAAATTAAAAGAAATTACAGATCGTAGTTAAATTTTTTAAATTCGTGCAAAATGTAAAAATACTCCAGAAATTTTTTGCTTTGTTTAAGTAAACTAGAGATTTAATTTCAAACTTGGTTAATGAGGAAACAATTTAATTGTTATCGAGAGGATAAAGTTGTAAATTAGAGTAACTTTTGTTTGCCTGTGCTTTAGCGCTCTTCTTATTGCAGAGGTTTCTAATCAGCGCAGCGGCATGGTGTAGAATGTCTAGTTCCTTTACTATAGAGTTACTGAAGGAAGTCTCTGCACCCCGTCACCTCCCTAAAACTTGTCTCTTGCACTAAGAAACGTTATATATCACAGCATCCCTCGTCATCGCCACTTTTCATCCCACCTCTCAATCCTCCTCAAGCCACGACAACTTTGATCCTTCATTCTTGTTTTACCTAAAATTCTAAACTTTCTTACTTTTCAGAAGAAAATTTAATGCTTCGTTTGTATTTTAAGTTCATTTTATAAAAAATCTAAATACATAAATTTAATTGAAAGGAATTACACTACCATCTAAAATTGTGCGTCCAACCAAACGGAGTCGATCGAAAAAAGACAACTCAATTAAAATCACGATAACTTGGTCCAAAAATAAGATAGAGAGTTGAATTTTAAAAACTTGGAAAGCTTATTGAAATCTGCTTTAGAAAACCTATTAATAAAATTTTTTAGAAATTTCAAAGTGATCATTATAATATGAGTTTATAAATTAGAAAAAAAATTCTTGAATTTTTGAATAATCGTTCATGATATCTAACTCCTTGTATGATCTACAAAAATAACAAAAAAATTAAAACTTACATCACCTTTTTCGTTAAAATATCAGCTTTAATTTGAGCTAAGAAAAATTAAAAAATATTAAGTAGTTCTCGAGATATGACTAAAAATGTCCGAGCATGTTTTTCTTAATAATCATCTCTCCCGGCCATATTGCTCAGCTGTTCATCACCTCAGGGCCGTAAAGATGTCAACTTAAGCAGGTGCCTAATGCCTGGAGCCTCTCATTAACTTTTTCATTTTTTAAAATGCAGATTCCTGTTTTCTTCTATAACAAGTTGTTTTGAAAAATAAGGAAAAAAAAAATGAAAAAGTGCATAAAAGGCTCCAGATATTAGGCACCTACTTGAGTTGACGTCCACTTGTCTCTGTGGCGACAAACGAGGTAAACAATGTGACCACATAATATTTTTTAAATTTTCTTAACTCAAATTAAAGCTAATACTTCAACAAAAAAGGTGAAGTAATTAAAAATTTTTTTATGTCATGTTCTTAGTTTAGGCAAAAATCTGGTTTTTGCGAAAAAACCAGGTTTTTGAGAAAAAAATGCTCGGACATATTTAGTCATATCTCGTGAACCACTAAATATTTTTTTAAGTTTCCGGGGCTGAAATTAAAGCTGACAATTGAACGAAGAGAATAATATAAATTTCAAATTCTCTTTTCAGTTTTTCTACATTAGGCAACGAACTGAACTTTGTAAACCATAATTGAAAAATTCGAGAATTTTTTTTTCAAACTCATCAACTAATAAAATCACTTTGCAATTTTTAAAAAATTTAACTAATAGCTATTTTAAACTAGAATTTAATAAGCATTCCAAATTTTTAAAAGCCAAGTTTCTATCTTAATTTTCAACCAACATATCGTGGTTTTATTAAGGTTGTGTTTTTTCGATCCACTACAATCGATCGGACTAACAATTTCCGACGGTTGTGTAAAAAAAATTTTAATAGGTTTTTTGAAGCAGAATTTAATAAGGTTTCTGAATTTTTACATTACAACTCTCTATCTTATTCATTGACGAAGTTATCGTAATTTTCATTAAGTTGTCTTTCTTCGATCTCACCCCTAAGAATTAATCTTTATAAAAATAAAATTTCTCCTTTTTTAAATATTAAATAGTATTCAGAGACAGCTCGAAACTGATGAATTTTTTCACGTATTTTGCATGGAAAAAAATACTTTTTCGTAGATTTGGTATAAAATATACGAAAGTCAAAATTTTTTTATCAAAAAGCCCTGTATCTATTCAGAAAAGTTAAAAAAAAACAGCCAATAATTTATGTATAATTTTTTTTCTTTTTAACTAATTTTTACAAGGTCGTAAAATAATAAAAAAAATGATAAAGACATGAAATTTCTTCTGATTGTTGCAACTTTTAATATCTGAAATAACTAAAAACGAACAGTAAAAATAAGAATTTTTTTATAACAATTTTTTAAACATCTATAATATCTATAATAAGAAATTTTTAATTGGAATTCTGGGTTAAGAAATCTGAAATTTGCTATGCGAAATCTGAAATGTGGAATCCGGAATGCGGAATTTGGGATGCAGAATTCGGAATGTGGAATCTGGGATATGGAATTTGGAAGTTAGCAAATAGAATCCGAGATGTAGTATTAAAGATATAAAGTGAGGAATTCGGGATACGGAATTCGGAAACTTGAATGCGGAATAAAGGATGCAGAAACTGGAATGTTAAATCTAGAATCAAAGGTAAAAAAAACTGGAATAAAAATTCTAGGTCAATGAATTTGCAGTATATTATGCAAAATCAAAAATGTGGAAATCGGGATGTTAAATCTGGGATATGGTATCTAAAATGAGGAATCTGGAATCCATGGTGAAGAATTTGGAATGCTAAATTAAAGATATGGAATTTGAAATCTGTTATGTAGAATCTAGGATTTAGAAACGGGAAACTAGAACCTCAGATGCGGGATCTGGGATTTAATACCTGGAATACTAAATCGCGATAGTAGAATATGTAATCTTTTATGCGAAATCTGTGAAGTTAGAATTTGGAATATGGAATCTGAGATGTGGAATAAGGAATGCCGCATTTGGGATGTGAAATCTGAGATGTGGAATCTGGAATCTAGAATACATAATTCGGAAACTTGAACGTGGAATAAAGAATGTGAAATCTGCAATGTCTATTAAAGAATCTAATATTAAAAAAACTGGACGAACATTTTTAGAATATTGAATTTGCAGAATTTAGTACCGAATGTGGAATGTGAAATTCGGGATGTTAAATCTGGGACATAGTAGATTAGATGTGTAATTCGAGATACGGAATTTGAGATGTAGAATAAGGGATGTGGAATCCGAGATGTGGAATCTGGAATGTGGAATCCGAGATATGGAATCTGGAATCAATAATAAGGTATCCGAGATATGAAAAAGGGAATATTAAATCAGTAACATGGAACATGGAATAGGCAATCCGAGATGTGGAATCTGGAATGTGAAATCCGATATGAGGATTAAGGAACAATGAATGAGGAATCTGGAATTTGGAATCTGCGATGTGTAATCTAAGATGTAAAATCTGGAATGTGGAATCTCGAATGTGGAATCCGAGATATGGAATCTGGAATCAATAATATGGTATCCGAGATATGAAAAAGGGAATATTGAATCAGAAACATGGAACATGGAATGTGGAATCCGAGATGTAGAATTTGGAATGTGTAATCAGATATGAGGGTTAGGGAAAAGGGAATGAGGAATCTGGAATTTGGAATCTGGGATGTGTAATAAGAGATGTAAAATGTAAATGTGGAATCTGGAATATGGAATCGGAGATATGGAACTTGGAATCTGTATTAAGGAATCCGAGATATGGAAAAGGGAATTTTGGAATCAGAAACATGGAACATGGAATGTGGAATCCGAGATGTTGAATCTGGAATGTGGAATCCGATATGAGGATCAGGGAACAAGGAATAAGGAATCAGGAATTTGGAATCTGGGATGTGTAATCTGAGATGCAAAATCTGGAATGTGGAATCTGGACTGTGGATTCCGAGATATGGAATCTGGAATCTATAATACGGTATTCGAGACATAAAAAAGGAAATATTGAATCAGAAACATGTAATATGGAATGTGGAATTTAAAATGTAAAAATTTTGTACGGAATTTTCTGAATTTTCTTATACGAAATCGTAAAAGAATATGGGTTACATGAGATTAGAATTTCGTGACGTGAGTTTCGGTAGTATTAGGAGCGTCATATTAAAAATCTCCCCTAAATACTCAATTTTTCCAATTTTACTCAACTTATTTTTTCCGAAAATATAATTTTTCACAAGTCACTTTATCATTTCCCAAACTTTACCTCAATTCTCAATCATCAAAATTTGACCAAATGTTTTAAGTATTTCTATTGTTAATACGTTTTTAAAAATAATTTTTTTTAAATTCTTTGAAGTTTTATAAATTTGCTAATATAATACTCCATACGTTAATTACGTCTGGTGGCCTTTGTTGATTGTATTATGGAAGGTATCACACTCCAACTGTTCTGATGAGGGAAGAGGGTAGTTAATTTCGTAAGGATCAGTAATTAATGTAATATTAGTTGGATACTACTATGCATGGTATACTATTACCAACTATAAGCCAGTGTTTGGTTATCGATTGATACTCTCTGCATGAGTTGTATGTCCACCGAAGGCATGTGTTCGCATTCAAACCGTTGCTATGTATCGATAACCACAGCCAAAATTCGATCTTGTCATCTGCGGTTGCAGAATTGCATCCTAGTTTTTAAAGCAGACATTTTTGGTCAGCGCAATCTTGTTCAACCGTATTACCAAATTTCACACTCATCGATCGTTAAATTGTCTCCAAATAAGTACAATTCACAACAGTCAGTTTTACACCTTTTATAACAATTTAATTAATTGAAAATAATTTTTATCAACATTTCAACGCGTTATGTTGAAAATTGATTCTTATATTAATTTCCTTCATTTTATTGAGGATTTTCATCGAGAATTGACTATTAATTTTGTTGAGAATTAAAGCGCGTTAAATAATGATTCAATTAAATTTACTGAATGGACCATTTGAGATGCCTGAATTATAAAAAAGAAGGTGAAAATTGAGCTATACGTATTGTCGAATCCGAAAACAAAGAGAATAATTTCCCATTGGGTTCTGACAAGGCTCCAGGGACAATAGTTTGCACGGTGTATGTTGTTGGCAAATGGTTGGCGAATAAGCACTGCGCCATGCGTAAATCTGCAGTAAAGTCGGCAGTAAAATGTTAATAAATCGCCTGTGTATTCAGCTACGAATTGACGTACGAATATTGCACTACCTGCTTTATTACATTTCATTACCTTGTTTCTCTCAAAAACTTTGGATAATATAATTGTTCAATGTTAAAACTCAAAAAAGTCATTAAATTAGTGACAACACTGAAAAGAAGGTTTGGAATGTACGACAGAAGTTTTATTGGCTCAACTAAATTCTTTTGTTAATATACGAGCAACAAAATGGTTTTGTTGTAAACAAAAAAATGTAGTAAACTCAACAAAACTTTTTTAAGCTGAACAAATATTTGGTTGGTTATAGATATAAAAAACAATAAATGAAGAATAAAGTTTAATACAGAGTAATACCATGTAAAGAATATTTTCAAGAGTAATAAATCCATTTATTGTTATTTCGAGAAGTTAAGCACATGAAATTATTCTCACATAACCACTGAAGTCAATTTTAAGATAGAAAAATTGTAATGAGTTATTTATAAAAAAGGTTCTTTTGGATTTGAGACGATTTGTTTTTAATTAAAGTCTATGTATCTCTCATAATTCGATGATTAAAAGGTCTTTGTTAATTTTTTTTTAGTAAACAAAATTATTTTTTATTTGTCCAGATATTTTTAAATTGAAAACTATTTGTTAATAAACTTGTTTTCTTATGATCAACAGTATAGTATATCGAGTTTAAGGTTAGGTTATACACTTTTGTTTGATTTTGCTTTTTTATGAATAAATTTAATAACTGTTTTACAAATACAGCTTTTAATCACAAAACTAAAGTATTTTCAAGTAAAAAATGTTTGTTATTTATACTGAAACTATTAATTTAATATCTTATACAGATCAATCGTTTCGTTTTGAGATAAGAAATATCATTTTTGTATTCATTAGGTTGTATTTTTAGCATGGAAAAAATTTGTGTCAAAAAAAGATTTTTTCGATAAGAAAAGGTGCTCAAAAAAATGTAAATGATTATTTTAAAACATCTCTGTGTCTTAATTTAGATATTTATGAGCTTAATGAGCCATCCAAATTTTATTAAAATCCGTTGAAGCGTTCTCGAGATATCTTGGCGACAAAAAAGTTATACACACACTCGTACATACATACATACATACATTCAGTTATACTTCTAGTTTTATTATAACGTGGAAATTGCAATGATTATATAATTTTATTATTATTTTATTTGACCATATCGTATTAACTTTCATTACAGCATTTTGAGAAAATTGAGGTTTTTTTTATTTTTCAAAAATTTACCGGGATAGAACGAATCTAGAGTCTGACTAACCAGAGTGGCTAAATTTTTTTATATAACCTCAAAAATCTATTTTTATAAGCTTTTTACTCAGCTTTTTTATATTATCTTAAAAAGTTGAACCAATTTGATTATTCTGACTATCGATTCGTATTCATTAGAGAAAAATTTGTAGGAATACCCTAGCTCATTGTCTTGGCCAAAATGAAAAAAAAATTTGTAGGTTATTTGAAAAAGAAGAACCAATCTGACATTTCTGACTTGAGATTCGGCTTCAGCGAAAAAAATATAGATTAAAATGCACTAATGTAGTGTCTCGGACAATTTTTTTTTGCGCTTTTCTTCTCTATGGGAAAGCAAAAATAAATTTTTTTTTTTAATTTCTGAACTGAATAGAATTTTTGAGTTTCTGTGATTTGGAGTATAGATTTCTCGTAATGAGTCGATAATGACGCCACCTGTTTGCAGGTGCTATTAAGAAGCATGAGTCACGCGTCAAGTGCATAGAATCCAGTCTGAAAAGTAGAACGCGCAAGGGAAAGGGAGGAACGGACGTGTCACTCAACGAGCTTAAGACGAGCTCAGTGCACACGCACCTGTTCACCTGACTGGTGCACTTGCACTCACACAGATGCAAGGGAATTCTCCCTAGTGCAAGGCAGGTGTGCTTCTTAATCGTTGCAAACTTGTTCCACACGTTCCTAAATATCTTTATCAACTTTCTCATTACATCTCTGACATTCGAATCTGTCTTTGATTTTTATTTCGCTTCAATACAAGAATTTGTATCTATTTCTGAAATGGCTGAACTTTTTTTTTTTAAATTAATTAGATTTGTTTTCTGTTAACATTGTGACATGGTGCTTTTCACCTTCTAAAATTCACGAATTATTATTTCATTAATCTCGTAATAAGGCACAGTGTGCCAAATTGCAAAAAACCTGGCCAAAGCCCCACAAAATTTTTTTTTAATTTAAAGGTTTGAACTATTGAATAAAGTAACTAACATATTTCTGCATACTGCAGTGAAATATTAGGAAGCACAGGGTCCATTAAGAGTCCATACGTCAATTCAATGTTGACCTACGCGTTTAATTGGTTCGCTAACTAACAGTGCTGAAAAACGTGTAATTACTTTCAGGAGGAATATATTTTAATTGTGTTCGTCAATCTTCATGGGACAAAATGGAAAATATTTCTAAAGGTAGATAACTTAATATCCTGTAATCCAATTAAATATAATTATTATTGTATTTCAGAAATTTGACATATTTTAAGGTTATCTTTTCTTAAATTACTTTTCTTGAAAATTAGAAAAAAGTATTAACTTATATACCCTGTAACCACTTTCTCTTTTGTATATTAATATAGAAATATAAACAGGGTGTTCAGAAATTATGTAGACAATTACATGTAATCATTATACTTTTGTTAGGTTAAGGGCATGTGATGGAGAATGACGTCACTGATATGAGCAAAATTTGTCGGTAATGTTTATCCTAAAAGACTAAATATTTTGACCCCAAACCTTATAGAATTACTGAAAATATCATTAAGAAGGTCTGTGACCCAAGTTTGTTTAACTTTTGCCTTAAAGTTAATTTTTAAAAAAATTTTTGGTTTTCGGAAAATTAAAACAATTAATTTTAATGTAAAATTTAAACAAACTTTGGTCAGAAAGACGCCCTTCCATCACACGCCCATAAGGTAAAAAGAAAAGCTTTAAGATTTTTAAAATTCGGGACTTTTAGTTGCTTAGTATTGGAATGTTAAATAACAGAAATTTATATTAATTTTTTATTATGTTACAGATAAGGATAAATATACTCGGATTTATAAGAGAAAAGACGAATCGACGAATTAACAGACATGGAGGACGAGTTTGATTAAATTTAAATAAAAAATTGAAATGTTTAATAGTGTTAATTTTGAGGTTCTAAATCATCTTATGCATTGAAACAAACAAATCTACATTTTAGAATCACACAAACATTTTTGTTAGTGTTTATAAAGTATCGACATTTTATGTCATATTTAAAACTACTTATTTTTGTACGCACAAGGAACCATCTACTTCATTATATAACTATAGTTGTAACTACAACAAATAATGTTTAATTTTTTTCAATTGTTAAACACGGAAATCTTAAATTTCTCCAAAACAGGAGCCAATAATTTATTTAAATTATCCACACATCTACAAAGGAATTTAAAACTTTGAAGTTCGGTTGAAAATTGATTTAAGATACTTCGATGCAATTGCTTTCACTTAGTCACATAATGTCAATTGCAGTCGCTACATGTCACAAGTGCTATCGAGATCAATGTACTTGTTCGAACCTCGTTTCAGCCGTTAGATTCTAACAAAAATAAATTACGCTAAAATAAGCGACAGTTAAATCTGAAGGAACATGAGTAGCTTTCGCGGAATTTCGTAACATCCTCTAACTTGTTTTGTACATTAGCCACGAAGTAATAATTGTCATTGTCACTCGTAAAGTTATATTCGATTCATGGAATCCTTCCTGTCTTTTAACCAGTCGTTGGCATTTATCATTAGACTTTGTGTTCGGTAACCTATCGCAAATTGCAGTGGACGGCCCTAAGCTAATAAAATACAACTCGTCTGCCCCTTGTCTCGTGTGTACCATGTCAGATATACCGGATGGATAATATGCATTTCTACGGTACGTTATGCGGAAACCTTAGCGCGACTGACAAAGAAAGTCCAGGGTTTACCGGCGCATCTTATTTCTTAAACTCTTTTTTTATATTATATAATACACTTTGTAATGATTCTATGTAATCTTTATGGGATTTATGGGCCATGTGATGGCTTGAAAATATAAAATTGACAAAATTAAATTATGAATCCAAATTTTAATTAAAATTGTGGAAGATGGAAGGACTGGTGAAAGAAAAAAGCGGATGATTGACAATTGAAATATTAATTTAATAAAACAAAATCCTAAAGAAGATAAATGAATTTACACAAAGATCTGCCTGGATTCACGAAATTTATTGAAAAAAGCAAAAAACTTTCTAGTATCAATTTATGAACGTCCTTTTGTGTTTTAGAAACTGAAATTACTAAGCCTTTGTTAAATAGTGGGGATCATACTATTTTTCACACAAATTTCTTGAAAAATAGAATGCTAAACTTACTGACCAATATTAAGGTTCTTACAATCAAATCTGCTTCACAATTATTCTTGAAAAATACACATCACTTTAAAGTCCTTATAATCCGCGCTATAAACCTCAATCTTCTTTGGGGTCCTCAATACGTCTCCCAAGACGATATTTAACAAAGTTGTTAACAATTGTTAGGAATCTAAGTCCCAGTCAAGTATTCAATTTCACATATAATATTTGAGAGAGGAAATCACCTCTCACCTGTCTGACCGACCAGAGGCGAATGACTCACCTTTGGTCCTTTACGTGTGATTAGGCAGATATCAAAAACCTTTTAATTTGCCCTACTAGATATCTACCCATTAAAACCTTATCTTCATAATATATCAAACTTACACAATATATATATCGCTTTGAAATAAAATCTTTTATTATCTTTGCATTCTTTAATTTTATTTTTTGTAACAGGTTTAACGAATGACTATGCGCACCATCATAAGGAACATCTATCAATGAATGATAGAAGCATGATCTAAAGAATAAAAATTTTCAATGCAATGTTTTTGTACGATAATTAGAAAGTTTAAAAATATTTTAAATATTTTTTTGTCATAATTAAAATTAGGTTTCTAATTTTTTAAGATCCTCGGATTCCGACTCTGGGTAATACCTACTAAACCTTCCTCGCTTTATAGGAGTACTTAACACTCAGTCTAACGATTGACTTAGCAACCAACATCGTCGATATTATCTTTCCATTGTTACAGCGCAACATACACTGATCATTCCAGTATTTTTTACATTGCCCGAATTAGCATAAGCTATCCGATAAAATATGCATAGCACTGCATCAGACCCTGCGAAGAATTCGCCAACCTGATTTTTTTCTTCCCTACACTATTTCAATACGATTCTTCTTTATGATGGCTCGGGTATATTTCCACACTCGTCTCCTAAAACAAACACTATCGTGCAGTTCTCTGGGAGTTAACTTCGCATGCAGACTCAGGATGCAGTTTTCGGTTTACCGAGTTTCGTGCTGCTCGATTGAAATTTCCTTCAATTGAAATTCACCTTCTTCCTTTACACACCGTAACTTCTACACTGGAACATTTGTGGTGTCGGCTAATCTAATTTAAGAGTTGTTGGATTCTCTACAATACAATTTCACCAGTTACAGCTCCCGTATACCACTTTTATTTCCAGTAAGAACGGAAAGTTCATCGAGTTCATGAATTTTCATTACATTTTAACCCTTCGTGTCATAATATTGCGGCACAATATCTATCATGAGTCTTTAAGGGAATCACCTCAGGCGATGACCGGTTTTTTAGATTTTTCTTTGTTAAGGAACTGTAATATTATACATGATTGAACTTTTTTAAATGTATTTATTGACATTTCAATATCCTGTCCAAATTCTTTTAAGATGAAATTTGCATGATAATCTGTATTGTGCTATTCCAAATACAATATAATTATACACCATTATTTCATTTTAGATATGTTGATGATACAATTTTTTGCATCTTTTAAGACATGGTAAACATTTTCATTGACATTTTTAACACTTATGATGAAAATTTAAAATTTACCTTAGAGTTGGAAAAAAGTATCGGGATTAATTTTCTTGGTCTTACTTTGATTAAAAAAGATAATTGTATAATTACTGATTGGTACCAAAAATCATCTTCTTCCGGTGGACTTATTAATTTTTTCTCAAATCATCCAATCCATAAAAAAAATGTTATTTACAATCTAGTAGACAGATCCATTTCTCATTCTAATAAAACTTTTTATTTGGATAACTTCAAATCAATAAAGAATATACTTACAAACAATGATTACCCATCAGATTTCATTGAAAGGCATATTAGAGTTCCTCTTCAAAAAATTAAAAATTTAAAAATATTGTTGACTTTTTTGTAAAAATATTTACACTTTTTGCAATGTATTTACAAATATTACATTGAATATATTTATTCCAATGTTTCTTTTTTATATTCACAAAATTGACCCGCACGCCGCGGCGCGCTTGTTATTTTTTTCTTAATGAATGTTTATAATGTGAACTGTTTAAGAAAATTTATAAAGTGTAATTATTTATATAAATTGTTTATAATAATTTTTAAGCACAAAAAGTTCTTTTTTACTATTGACACACCCCCAAAATCAAATGCATACATTATTAAGTATGCAAAAAAATTTTTGTGCAACAGAAATAAAAAATTGAAAAAAATCATTTTTTTCATACTTTTTGCATTAACCTTAAAAATTTATAAAACAATAATTAAAAAATCGACTCTCACAGATCTCTTTAAAATTTAGTTCTGCGTTAGAGGAAAGAATTTTTTAATTTGGTTTAAAATTGCGGTCTAAAAGTCAATTCGAACCAAATTTGTCATTTTATCCTACAGTTCTACCTAACCGGAGAATAATAACAAAAAACATAACCTTAAAGATGAAAGTATAATATCTTTATTTTATAGAAACTTAAAAGGTTAATGAATTATAAACATACAATAAAACAAAATAAAGAACTAAAAATTATTCTTACTTACCAGTTTCACCATTTTCACTTGGCCAAAAAGAAATCCGATGACAATCACCACATGCATTCCAATAAAAAGAAATATCAAAAACTTAAATGACATAAATAATTATGATACTTTTAGAAAAAAATAACATTTAGATAATAGAACTAAAAAACAACTAAATAAGTTACAAATAAAATAAAAATAAAGGAAAGATTATTAATATTATTATCATTACTCACCTGTCAGAAACGAATGCCAATGTAAACAAAACATTATTTCACTCAAAACACTATAACCTTAACAACTTCACTAAAATCACTGTCACTTCTTAAACTATCACTCCTTAATTATTACAATTTAATTTATTTTTAATTTATTATCATTTCATAAAATGCAATTATTCAATAAACGAAGATTTTAAATAAATTGAATAATAGTACAAATAAACGTCTAAACTGTGATGTTATTGTTGACAAAAAAATATCGAAAATCTGCTAGCCAATCAGAAGCCCGATAAAACGCGTTACACCTCTGAAGTTGGTCGAAAGGTTTCTCGTATAGGGAAGTCAAGGTCAAAGCTAATTTCTATGCATTAATTATTTTAATAAAATTTTTTGTTATTTTAGATTGTTAACATTATAAGAAATTTTATAAAATAAACTTGAAGTTACAATATTTAATTAAGAGATTTTAATTCGTCTGCAAAACAAAAAATCGAAACTGAAAACTATCGATAGTGAGGTTTGATATCTACTGACCAATGGGAGACTCGGAAATGGAGTTACACGTCTGAAGTTAACCACAACGTCCGTTCTTTTTAGAATAGGATTGTTAAATTTGTAATATTACATTGAATATATTTATTCCAATGTTTCTTTTTTATATTCATTGCCAGCGACACAGACGACACCATTGACGAAGAAGCTGTCTCTTCTCATGACTCTTAGTCAATATGAACCCAATGTGCAGGGAGCATGTTGCAAAGATTTGCTGAAATTGCACAAACTGAAATTCATTTTCTTTTTGTAATTTTACGATTTTTATAAAACCTTGTCAATTTTAAGAATAAAAATTTTTCTAATCAATTTCTGTTGATTCTTTATGTTATAATCATCAACTTTGTCCGCAATCAATGTTGTCTACATCATAGAAATAAAATTCACGATATTTTAAATCAATTTCTTGATTGACTTTTTTTTACATTTCAAAAATTGAGCATTTTCAAATTTAACAAAAAGTTTTCTTTTTGGAATGAATTAAAAATCGGCTAACGCTATCTTAAAGACAAACTTTTCAGCTTTCTAAAACCCTTATATAAAATTTTTTATCTTTTTTTTTTAACAGAAATAGCAGCTTTTTTTCAAACAAATTTTTGGAACTCTTTTAGATACCGTCTCCAAAAAAAAGTTAAACGGAAACTTGCTTCTAGTTTCCGATTGTTAAATATATTCTCCCTAACCAAAAATCCTCTCCTAAGCTAAGTAAATCGAATACAGCAAAATGGAACAAAAATAATGTTAAATTAAAATTCAACAACAGGATATTTTTCAACACATATAATAAAAAATCTGTTTTGCAAGTGAACTATTCCGTTGTTCTTTGTTCTATTGTTATTAAGGGCAATTAATTACAGTTAATGAGAAAAAGTTTTTTGCCTTGTGTCTTTGTTTTCTATTGGTTTTAAATGCGGAACTGCAAAAAAGTTAAAGCAAAAAAAGGTAGAAGAGATAGGGAAGATTCGACGCGATCAGGGATTAGATTCTACAAAAAGAGAACGTGGATCGTAACTTTGCAGAACGGCAAGGCATGCGCCAGATTTCTTCGACCAGCTTAGGCGCTCATTTACGTACGTAAATAAACGTAAACCGCGCTTGCAAGCCGCGATAAGGATTCGCAACACCTAAGAAATTATCGGCCGTTACCCTAAGCCCTGCGTAATAAGTTTACAGCGCATGTAGGTTCCAAGTTATGGTAACGCTCTCAGTACGACGTGACTGTAATTTCGCTCCTGTTTTAAACAGTTGTTTTTGACGTACAAAAGAGGAATTTTGGCACTAAAAATTATACTATGGTGAAACGACTTTTTAGAAAATTTAGCCAGTGTAGAGAACTGAGCATTGACGTTATTCTCCATGACATATCCTTAAGTAGATGTTATGAAGAAAAGTTAGACTGAATTGAAGTAGGAGTATAATTAATGCGGAAGCAACTCGTGGGAAACAGTAATTAAACAAACATGCCTTATGGTGCTTGGAACGCACGACAATGACTGCTAACAAATTAAACTGGTCCCTTCAAAAGAAGCTATGAAAGTACATTGTCGTGTAGTCGCGTTACAAATTAAACGTATATCGAACGTTTAAGCACGCTACAGATGACAAGCTTCGCATCGTTTGAAGGCGCGTTAATTATTGCCGCTAATTAAAGCCCCGTGTTTTTCTCTCATTCTGCTTATCTCATCAAGCCACATACAGTGTGTTTTTTCTCGTCTTTCAAACTATCCGTTATTCGAACTATTGTCATTTTCAAATAGCCGCAAATACAATATTTAAAAATGAAAATTAGTTTGAAAATATACACGTCCCAAAAATTGATTTTAATTAGGTTAGTTAAGCTAAACAGTTGGTTACGATATCAGTTGAATCCGAGAGAGAGACTTTTATTATGTTGAAAGTAACTTGATGAGGGTCATCAGTTTGAATTTAAAGGATTATCGCGCCGAGTTTAATGGACGAGAATGCATCCAATAAGGAGAGTCCCTTCAGTCCTGCGAGGCCCAATGAAAACATCATTGACCACATGGATCACTAAGAAACTGACACGAAAAATTTTAGAGGTCATTCCTTGATCAGATAGCCGAGTGTAAAAGGAATCATTATGTCGTCGAATTTCTTTATTTTGTAAATCTGTTGTATTTGAATTGTACTAAAGATATTGTCTTTTAAATTGAAAACAAATTCTTCTAGTTTATTTTCAGGTGAGTCTAGTTTCAGCAATGTAATTTTATTTATTGTAATTTCTCCGCGACACTTTCAATAAGATTAAGTTTATTTCTATGATAAATTCCTAGTTTGCCTTTTCCGAATTATTATTTACTTTGAAGTGGTCTTCGATAATAATTTGAGTCACTTTTATTAAAGTTAGAGTAATGAATATTCAGATAATTATGCGATTAAGTTCGGTCTGACTGAATCCTGAAAATTTCGCGTTATCATTTGTTTTCTAATTAGATGAGAATTTTGCTTATGTACATTAAAAATTGATGTTAAATTTAATGATTCTTAATTCGATCCATTTTGATGAATATTATGAAATATGATCTTGTGATGGAAGATCTGGAAAGTGATTGTTTACAGACATTAAAAAATAAATACAATTGTATCCCCCTTTTTTATTTCAGATATGTTGATGACACACTTTTTGCATTAAAAAAGACCCAAGTTGACTTAATTTTAAAAGTTTTTAACTCTTATATTAAACATTTAAAATTCACTTATGAATAAGTAAACGACAATAAAATAAATTTCTTAGACATTACTCTAATAAAGAAGGGAGAGAACATAATTACTAATTGGTTTAGAAAGATTACTTCTTCGAAAAGATTGAATAATTACTTTTCCGGTCATCCTGATCAACAGAAGAAACATATTGTATTTAATTCGGTAGATAGAGCTATATCTCTTTTAGATGATTATTTCCATTTTAAAAATTTAATGATTGTAAAAAAAATTTTAACTTCTTATGACTATGCAATAAACTTTATTGATAGACAAATTAAGGTTCGTCTAAATAAAATTAAACATTTAAAATTAAACAGTAATGCCAATTTAAATCGTGCTATTTTGTTTAGACAAGTTCCCAAAGCTTGTTTGCCTTGTAATAATGTTTTTTACAAAATTTTAAATATCTTTAAACAGTCTCATATTTCATAAATTCCTTTAGTTAAAAAAAATTTTAGTTTAGTAATAAAATTAGGTAAAGATATGACGCAAAAAATGGATACTGTAAATCCAATGAAAAAAAGAGAATTACCTCTGAAATGATTCATATTTAAAAGAATCATCTTACAAGTAATAAAAAAGAGGATATTTTTTCACCTAACAAAATTTTCTTTACAATAATTAATAATATAAATAAATGATTGAGATAATTTGCGAAACTTTCAATGTTGGTTAATGACTTTTGGTTTGTTTGTTTTTGTTTTCAATTTCAAAGTTCATTGACTTTTCTATTATTGACATATTAAAATTTGTAAATTCTGTTTAGTTTCGATTACGATGTTGAGACTGTTGTTGTTCTATTTGTCTCGTAATTGTTTTTCAATTTTTTTTTTTAAAATGACCAAAAATTTAATTTTTATACCGTTGACTTGTTAACTGCATGTTATGTGTTAACCAATTGTTGGTAAATATATTTTTATTTAAATTTTTATGTTAAAAAAAAGTGTTGAAATATATGGACCTACTTTTGTTCTCTTTTTTTAATAAATTCAGCCTGATGAGGTCGGCAAATCTTGTCCGACGAAACGTTGCATTTTTTTTGACAAAAATAAAAACTTGATGTTATATTTTCCTTCCTTATATTGTTTACTTCTCCTGCAAATATTATGAAACATAGTCTTATATTGTATTACATTTTTAATTTTGTTACGAGTTTATTTAAAATGAATTCTCTCCTAAAACCCATTCCTGAGAAGAATGGTAGTCGAGTATTTGTTAAATAAAGTTTTAGTGATGTTCCAGTACATGTGGAGTTAGTTTATTGATCGCGTTGTTAAGCTAGTTACGTAGTTAAGTCGGTTCACTTCATAAATTTTATTTGGTTCATGTTCAAAATTAAAATCAAAAATATTTTGTCCTTGGAGAGCTCAATTCAACCATTTTCAATTATTCTTTCTAATAATTATCAATACGATTCACACAAGATTGAACCGACTAGGGCGCCATATTACAAATATTGATCTAATCCTTAACCACGAAATTTAACATTTCTACTTTCCCCGTCTTGGACTAATATTGACAATGATCCTTGGTACAATATTTAGCTAATCATCTTCTCTGCAATTTTCCACTAGGTTGAAAGATATCTTCTAAAATTTGATTTAACAGATTTTCCGGAAATTGTGGTTTTCATTAACTGAAGTACATCCAAACAACAGTTAAATTAAACAGTTCAGAATATAACTTGAAATTGAACTCATCTACAAATGGAAACCGTGAACTTTCTGACATTAATGTTTGATTAAAAATAGAAATCCCTGTGGATTTTCCATTGAATGGTTGCATTACATGGTTTCCCTTCGTTCGTGTCAAGCTCCTCGCTTCGCATGCAAGAATTGGTCTCACGATATACGGCGGTTAAGAAACATAGATAGCAAGATATGACGGGCCTGCAACTTTAATAACGACCATCGATCGGCGATAAAAATACTGTAGAATCTCACTGTAGACCTAAAGACCTGGCGATTTATGGCAGTTCCTGGGGACATTAAAGAGAATCAACAGTTCCATCAGACACTAACTAGTTGCTACATCCTGTAACCTTTGTTCATTTCGTCGACATAAAAAATTACAAACTTTATTGCAATAGCACAATATGGTCTCTAAGACTCGCACAGACTTGAAGTTTACATTATTGATTAGATTTGAATTTCCCGGATGTATCGTGGGATCAATGAACTTTGGTGTATAATGAGCGAGACTGAACTTCCATTACCCCATTGTTCCGGAAGCTCTCGGTCAAAAGAAGCACATGTTCAATTCTCCTAGGAATAATTGGAATGTCCGCGTTCAAACAGTGTCGATTAATTATTCAGATTCCGCGAAATCGAATCACATAGCATATGCAAATCGCTTTTAAGTCGAAACCAAGCTAGTTTTCCACTTTTTCTGCCTCAACTGTAGTTCGATATCCAGTCGTCGATATTCTCCTGTGTGCAAGACCTACTGATTCAGTGAATCAGAATAGAATTATGTTACGCTTCCGCTTTCTATAGACACCCTCGATTTACCCTTGTGGTATATATATATCCTAAGTAGCAGGAAATCCAATAATTCACATTATAGAACAATGCAAATGTTATTGCTTCCCGGTTTTCTACCCCTTTTACAAGTTTAGTGTATCTGAAAATTACATTAGATGCCGAAAGCTATTGAATTAATTCTGATCCTTAAAATTATTTCACTAAATGCGGAAACCTGTAAACTAATCAATTTTCAAGATCGTATTACCAATTAAATAAAAATAAATCAAATAAATCAATAACAATAAAGTACTGAGAAATGAGGAAAAAGTTAATGGACAAAAAAATGTTTATCTGTAATTGCAATGGGACACTTTGCAAAAGTTAATATTTATCTTTGTGAAAAAAATTTCACAGAGGAAATTGAAATATGAACTTTGATAAGTGACTTTTTTTCGAACAACAGGATGCATATTATAACTTTAACACGATAAGGACAGAAACTGGTTTTTAGCAAGTATTTGCCTTAACATGTAGATTGTAATTGAAGCAAATGTAACTCTCTGCAGTGTATAAGCTGCAATTGTTGTTCATAACTCTGCCTCGATTGCTTTCAATCCTCCTCCAGACGTTATCTGAATTATATTGCAGCAATGCTTGTTAAGCTCATTAGATGCTCTGTTGACTTGTATCGAATGAGGCCATTTATTTTCCAACAGCAATTATTATCTCTTTTTTGTTACGTGTAAACACCTATCCCGAGCCAATCTGAGCCAATTTCCAAGCCAATTACAAAATATTGCTACAAATTCGATCGTAAAAGAAATCGTGTCGCTATCATCAAGAAGAAAGTTAACTAACAAATTAAATGTCACAAGTCAAATAAATCTGGAGAAAAAATGCGAATTCATGTAATTGTTAGTACCTTGTTTAGATTATCTTGGAAAGTTTCTATTAGTTTCTAAATTAATTTTAACACTAACAAGTAACCCTGATTTTTAAAAAAATCTTACGACAAATATTTAAAATAATTTTTACAAGTTTCTACTCATCATAACAAGGAATTTTTTTTAATACGAGGTTTCGAATATTCTTTTACGAACCATAAGAAACACCTTATAATGAATGTTGCAAGCGAAATTTAAAGAGGATGCTTCTCGTGTATGGTTCTCGGGCCCAGAGAAGAGTTACTTGAGAATATAAACATTTTCCCGTAAGTTGACTCTGGGTAATACTCACTAAACCTTCCTCTCTTTCTAGGAGTATTTTACACTCAGCTGGACAATTGAACTTAGCAACCTACCCATTGATACTTTAGTAGGAGACCGAAGAGTCATTTCATAGTCGACCGTCGGTAATTAACTGTAATAATTTGCCAGTTCAGTTTCCTTCTGAAGATCAGAAAGGTGGAGCTTATTGTTTTGACGAAACGTTGTAATTGATGATACCGATGTGACATCTTGTATTTTTTCAAAACTCCACTACTAAGAATGTGATTAAGCTTTAAAAATTCATGTCGTTAGAAGTTTTATTATATAATTTGTTACTCGATATACCTTCCTTTAATGATAACTGATCTTTAACTTGTTAATTATTTGTAGTTTTTAATACTGCTCAGTATTGTTTTTTATATTGTATAATATTTTTTTTCTCTTCTCGATTAACTCACAATTGTATGTTTCATATTTTTGGTTCCTGGAAGAGCTATATAGCCCTTGGATTCTGTATTCTTTAAATAAAATAAATAATTATAAAAAAAAAAAATTAGTAAAATTTTATATCCTATTGACTGTTTACAATTACAATTTCTTTTTACTATATTCTTTTATATTTAATTAAATTTAATTAAACAAAGTTCAACCTGCAATATTACCCTATATTTTTTTCTTAAATTAAATTTAATCAAACCAATGTTCCGAAAAAACCTTTCCAAATATACCCTAAATTCCTTCTTTTAAATCGAATTTAATAAAGAATTTGATTTGGGATGAGGATAAGTCAAGAGACTCTAAATGTTAGTAAGATTATTTATTTATGGTTATAAAAATGAGAATTCAACAAGAACAATGATTTCATGTAAAATTTGAACCTTACTTTGAGTACGAATCAATTAATGAATTATCCAGTATAGAACTTGTGGTAGTAGATCCTCTTTGGAGATTGTAAATAGAGATATGGACTTAAAATCTTGAACAATGAATTAGGCTGCAAATTTACTGGCGCCGCTGCAATTCGGAAGTTTTTTTTTCAGGTAGGATGTTTACAAACGCCACACAATAGCTCGTTGTATCCCAGAAAGATTTGACAGGTAACACAGGTATTGTTTTTATTTGATTTCTTTTAGTTAAACTACACAGTACAAGTTGAATTATAATCCATAAATTAAGATGAAGGACTTGAACTTCACAATAACTTCACGATCAAATGATTTTAATTGATGGACAAGTGAATTAACGATTAACACTTGCAGAACTGTCACTTGACTACTAGAGACTGTTTACTGGAGACTAGAACTGTTAACTAAAAACTGGGTGATAGGTCTGTTCGTTATTAAATCTACTTATCAATTTTGGTAGGTGGTTTATATAGTGTATTTTTACGAGTGGCTTCAGGTTCTGTATCACCTCTCGGTGTTTTGTAAACAAGAAGTCTTTGTATCGCATCACTTCTCATGTGCAGTTTATTAGGTTCCGAAAATGTTGCCATCTCTGTTGTTACCTCTCGTTTTGATGTTATTGTATTGTTCTCAAATGGTCACTAAGAATTCATTCTAGCGTAATTTACTATTTCCAATACTGTTTTTGTATTTCTTTCATCTTCGAAACAGTTGGACAGATGATCAATCCAAAAAACCACTTGATTGGTGAATCTCTATAACCAATCAGATCGCCCTGCTACACGGCCTGATGCACATTTATAACTTCTTACTTAATGTGACAAGCTCTAAACTGCAATTTAGAGAAGAGAAGAAAAATTTGGAGAAAATTTTACCAAAAACTAGAACCTTTGCAAGACTAAAATTGCGATTGTGTTAGAAAATCTGTCTTAAAATGTCTTGTCCAAGAATCTGGAGCAGGTTGAAAAGGGATCCTTGATTCGCGTTTCAATATGTAACAAGTGTGGATAACCACATGGAATAAGCAAGTGCATGTGTTGCCATGGTGGAATATATACGCTGGGAGCATGGAGCGCACTATCTTGTATCTCGAGTAGCAGAGGCTGCTGAAGATGCAGCAGGGGTTGTTGGGAGTTATCGTCGGTTCATTTACTGGTATTGTTGTTCGCCACCCTCTCAAGCGTCGACTCTCTCTATCCTTTTCGTGCATACCCATCCCCAATTCTGCAACCAATTCACAACCCCATTCAATACTAACACAGCCAGATCTTACGACACACACCGACGCACAAATGTTGCCATTTGTATTGAGCCTAATGCTGCACTGCCAAACCTTTATCTCGATCGTTCCACAGACGATATTATCCGATATAATCCTGATTGCGTTACATAATTACATAAATTATCAACGCTCCACCAAGGAAAATTATTTTGATAGGAGGGAAATCATTTTGCTGTGATTTACAAAACAAAATTGATTAGTGATTATATAATAAAAATTGTTTTCTGCAGTTGTTAATTTGTTATAAAGCTGTGGCTTTTTGTTGGAAGAGAATAATTCTTTTCAGCATTGAAGGCACGTCTGTGTCGTGCACATATGAAATTGAAAATGACTAGCGCAGCGAGTGAGTCTGGCTTTGCCAATGCAAGCAGATATAAAATATTTGAAATAGTCGGTTATAGATAGAGAAAGCTCTTTGGCGATGGCATTTTTTACAGGTCGCACCCCCTAATCCATTGATAGCCGTGATATAAAGGTAGCGAGAGTGGTGCGACGGTTCGTGGTGAAAACGGCCCGTCCGACAGGAGACGCATTACATTTGGCAGCTATTTCACTCAGCGAAATTAAGCTTATTTTCGCTAGGCGACTCAGGCTGCCAGAATCGCTTCGGCTTCTGCCGTTTCTCTTGCGAACCATGGCTAATCATAGATATCTCTCGGCAGCGATCTGGATGGGAATTTCCGGTGATAGGATCCGCGGTTGGCTCCGGTCGGCGAAAATAATCCCGCGGATGGGAATGCGTTCGAATGAAGAAGATATTCGTATCTGAGGAATCAAGCACTACCGACCGTGCCAGATTGAACCGAAATATATTCGCTTATTCGAATTAAGGTAACCTCAGAAAATACGTTTCCTCTCATCGAAATGCAAAAGTCTGGATTTGGTTATAAATTGAGTTTTATTTTCAGCTCAATACAACAGTATTACTAAATATTGCTTGTAGATGGCAATATTTGACAATAGCGGTCACTAATGTTAAGCCTTAATCAAAATTATTAATTATATTTTTGTTGTTGACCTGTTAAAATGAAGAATAGGCGTCCATCTTGGACTATTGGTAAAGCAAGAGCGGTAGCGTCCGTTGGCATAGCGTTCATTGCAATTCTAATTTAATTATTGGTCCTTTTTTAGTGTTCAGATTAAAGGGGGCACTCGCAGTTGTAACTTTCAAAAAATCAACATTTTTTATTGCATTTTCTTAGAGAATATATTTTTAAAAATGTGGGTACAAAAATTTAAGTTGATCCGGTAAAAATTAAATAAGATATACAGGCTAAAAGGGAGGCGCATCAGGTTGGAAGCAGCTTCATCTGCGGAAGAACTACTATATTGCTCCGGAATTGATGACTCGATCTGATTTAAAAAAAAAAAAAATGTATCTTTTTGTAAAAGTAAGTTGACACTTTAAACACGTTTTTCTCAAAACTACATTTTTGAAGTCAGGAACAACTCTTACTCGAAAACTACTGAATCGATTGTCTTAAAAATAATTTTTAATACATAAAAACCCAGATTTCTGCAAAACATGTTTTTCGGAAGGACGTCACTTCGAAGGGACATAACTTTGGAACTACTTGATATTCTTAACTTTTTTTTTTTAAGTTAAAGTTTAAATAATGTACTTTGAGATACTTTTAATCTAAATAGAATTACCGTAAAGAAATTTCTATATCTTTTTCATTCACATCTTTATATATGAATCAAAAATACACAAAAGAATTTGATTTCAAGTGCTGAAACAATTCTCGAGAGATAATTTTTGAAGGTTATTTTAGCACTGGATTGAGAGTTACAATAACACTTTAGTTTTTACGAGCAAAGTTGAACAAAGTGTTGGGATAAGCTCTCGGGATTGATTCTCAAACTACTACAGAAATTTGTTTTGTGCATATAACGAGCGAACGTATCTTGTACATAAAACGGTTTTACACGTTTTATGTATCCCAAGTACTCCACATATTTCAAATAAAATAATAGAAAATTTTCTATTAGTTTGTAATGGAAATGTTTCTAACAAAGCAAAATTTGATAATTCAAAATAGTATTTTTCTATTTCAATAAAATAGTTAAGTTTCTAAGTGAGAAAGCTTTTAGCCTGTGGAATATTTAAGAAAGCAAGTGACACTCGATCGACGGCACTTCATCAATTTTAATTTTTGAATAAGCAACCAAAATTAGGTTGAAGGCTGTGGCAGTGACGGGAGATGGGAAGGAGGCTTTCGACGTGGAAATTCGAAAACTTTGCGCATGAAAGGGGCGTATAGTTTGAAGAGTGACGGAGATTGGGGTGAGATCTGGGACAGTCCGGAACTAATCTAGAATCATTATAAAGCAAGGGGGTAACTTCTGGTCCCCAAGTAAAATTACGACAACTGCGAACGATCTTTCGAACTGCAGGCTTGCATCAATTAACGCCCAAACTACGGCAAAACTTCAAAGGATGCGACTATTATTTGCCCATGAGAGATCTCGCAGTTTCGACCTGGCACCGTCTTTTCCGGTCCGGCTTCATTCGCTGAATGAGTTCTCTTGCCAACTCCGAAAGACAATTATCCGCCTTTCGAAAATACAAGCTTGTTCCATTTATCGACGTTTTGGCTCAATCAGTATTAATAAAGAATTACAAGTTCCTTAAATCGACCGGATTTATTTTCAATTAAAACTCATTTTTAAAAAAAAGTTTAATTAAAAAATAAATAATTCAAATTAATTTCTATAGCAGGTAGAACAGATATCACTAAATCCCCTTTTCTTTTGGAAAGGGGTACATCTTTAGTCCTTTCAGGTGAAAAACTTTTCGCTTTCTAGTTTGTATCGAATTAACTATTTATTTTTCCAGTGTTTTGCAACGTTTGTTAAATTTTCTAAGTTTACTTGAGTAAGTTTATTTAACTGACTTGCAGGGATTAAAAACGCTTTTGCGTAAAGATTTTCCGATGTTTGTATAAAAATAACGGCATGACTTAAAGTTTACTGTACAATCTAAAGACAAAGCGATATAATACTAACACCACTGATTGCAGTGTACAAGTTAGTCACGTGACTTGGGTTTGGAATGAAAGTGATACTTAGTGTAAACCTGCGGAAGCTCTCTTAGTCGAGGTCGTTCGATATTCTTATCCCAAAGAGATCCCTAAGGAAGCAAGGAAGGATGCAATGCAGGAGTGGTCGACTCATTGTAAGGGAACAATAGTCGAAACGTAGAACCGCAATCGCATAAATTATGCGTGGGGGCGTGCAAGAGGTCGAGGGGGATCGGTCTTTGCATATTAAGAGCATACCTTGTCTCCCTTCGCTAAAGCATTCCTGAATCCCGTTTCGGTACCACTTATCTCTGATTTTGTAAGACCTATTGTATTACGGAGAATACCTTAATATTATACACTCTCACTTATTTATTTTTCAATCTTGTAACACTATATTTCAGTTTCACTGATATAAAAGAATATTAAAAGCGTAATTTTATATGGAAATGCTACAAGTGCTCGTGCTTGAGACGAAATAGAGGGGCACCTATAGTTCAACAGAAACTATTAAATCGGTAACAATTTCTTAATGGGTTTCTAATGGTTGTCGAAATTTAGGACAGACGCCTAATGAGTTTTACCCACACCTTTAGATGTTAGCTCCATCTGCAGTACTATTAATTGCAGTACATTCAACTGCTTCGGTTTTATTAAGGATCCGTCTCATCAGGACTTTGTAGTTGACATTTTTAGATTTATTTCTAGAAGATTTTCTATAATGTGGGCTTATAAGACTCGATTCCAGTAGGGATTAATTTCCTTCAATATTTAAAATCTTAACTAAGATTGAGAAAAAAAGGAATTGATTGGAACCTGAATGTTAGCCAGTGCCAAAAATCACAACAATGAACGTCTTTGTTAAGAATGTTTGATGGTATTTTCAAAAAACCTCACAGCACTTTTATTTTCACGTAATATAGTTTATTCGTACTACAATTATCGAATACGTCACACTTGTACACCCGTTATGAACACAAAATGAAGAACCCGTCAACAATCTGTCAAGAAATGCACGAAAAAATGCGCCTGATGTGGACTCTATAAAATCTAAAACGGAACTAGACGCCATCTTCTTATCAGGCCCTGGCTGACTCACCCAAAGTGGAGGGAGAACTCCTAACAATGACAGAGAGAGAGACAAAGAGAGCAGGCATGACCACCGAGCATGGAAAACCCTCCTAAATAGAAACTCTAAACTCCATTAAAGATTCTTTAACAGATTAAGCATTATTTCACAATGATTACACAAAGCCATAAATCACTCATTTAATTCCTGCAAGAAATCCTCCTTATAACTTTAAACATTTTAAACAGTCTTGCTTTTATAATAAAGGACCAATAATTAAACTAGAATTAATTTCAATTTAATTTGGTATATGAGAGTCACAGAGTTTTGAAAGATCAACTTGCTCTTATCACCTCCAAACTGAGAATGAGGTAACAAGCGTCATCTTATCAAACGTCCGTCTTCTGGCGACATCAGCGCCGCACAGTGAGAACTTTTTTCTTCTTGGGTCTAAATTAAATATATTTTTAAAGAATTGATTAAACTAAATGATCCTTGGACCAAATACACGATCTTCTATATTTCGCAGTTCAAATTTAAAATTCAATGCACCTAAATATTGTTTAACTGTCAATATCATTATATATATATATATATATCAAATATTAAAATTCTAAAATCTAATTCCGATTTTTCCTTCTGTTTTCAGGTAAATCGATTAGCTGCTTATTGTTGTTTATGCGGGCCATATTTGTAAGTTAAAAAACTAATTATAAAAACTAACACTGCAACACGTTTAATACACGAGTGTGTAATTATTTGAGTGATGGGCAATAACTGGATGAAGCTTGACACTAAAAAATCACGCTTCAAATCACGATTGATTGATGAACTGACACTTAATATCCTGTGAAAAGCGGAGCAAAAAGAGAATTGGAGAAAGAGGGTTTGACCAATTTTCAAAACTCGGCCTGTGCATGACGCACAGAGAATTCCATGAATGTCTAAATAATTACTCACAAATGCACAAATTAATTAACATAATTAATTTCCACTTTAATCACCTACTTAATTAACTGTGTAATAGTGCTGTGAATTATAGTAATATCAACCAGGCGCTATAGTTCCAGTATGTGCACAATGCCCGCTTACACGTATTTGTAAATTATTTTTCAAATATGACAAACAGTTATTCTAATTAGTAAAATGAATTACGAAAGTAATTCCACTGCTTGCATCACATGAACGCTTTGCTGTGGATCAACATTTGATTTTAAAAAGTGACAATTGAATAGAAAATGAATTTATTTATGCAGGAATTATTGACTTTTGGGAGAATCGTTAGCACACGTGACCTGTTTCTTCGTGTCTAATTTCTATTCTAACGCGTTTGTGTTAATTGTACGAGTTAGACAATTTGGCACTTACATACGTGACCTCCTTTTCAATCTGTAAACCTTTGCTGCGAAAATTCTCTAAAACGAATAGTTCCAATGGTACGGGAATTAGAACTACTGCTATCGATTTTATGAATGTAGTTGTTAAACACATTTGAACTTTTCTGGTGTGGCAAAAATAGTACAAGTAAAAGAAAAAAAGAATCAGGAATGCAAAATATAGTTTATGGAATCCATTCCTCAGAATTTTGGTAGGAATTTAGAGTAAGAGTTAAAACGAAAAGTGGGGATAGTAAGTAGAACTCGGAAAAAAGAAAAAAGTAACTAAAAATAAAAAGACAAAAAAACAAGTTAGGAAATTTTTGTCGCTAATTGATTTTTTGACAAGAACTCCTTTACTGGGACTTACACCTTTTATTGCAACATAATTTGTAACTTGGTATTTTTCACTTTACAAAAATCTCGTAGATCTTTTATTGATTTCGGAACAGGAGTCAAAATACCTGGGAAAGAGCACTACATTAATTTCTTTTATTTGTTTATATTAATTACATTTATTTACTTCTTTGTTTTATGAGCAACTTAATTGTTTAATGGACAAGAGGGGGAAACTTGGTCAGTATTTTGAATTGAACTTCGCGCCAACCGCTAGAGGGAGACAGGTGTCGGAGCGCCTGGATCCAAGAGGCTCCTCAACAACTAGTCTCTTCAATGGTTTTCTAACTCAGCTGACGTACGATCACGTGACTGAAGTCGAAATTACGTGATTGGCTGAAGGAATCGAAGTCAAGAAATGCTGACTGTTCTTCCTCACTCTTGTTTCGAATGTCATATAGTAAAATTAAAAGATGCATTGTCCTAAAGTTTTATTTTATATTTTAAATAGTTACTCGTTTCGTTAATTATTAAATACCGAAATATGGAAAAAGCTCTGTAGACTATCGTGGAGGAAATAAGCCTTTCTTTCTCACACAAAAGAGTGGCCCAAAAGAGTTAGTTTTAGATATTATTTATGTAAATTGATCTATTAATGGTAGTTCTAACCTCAAACCCAACCTGATTTCCGGAAACAGTCTTTAATGCTCTTGAGTTATTAAAGTGATAAGTAAACATAAAAATAAATTTTTTAAATAAATACAAATTGAATAAATAATTAAAATATTATAAACATTAAACTTTATTTAGCTGGCTCCTTTGATTTTACAGTCTTAAGTCTGCACATATTAGAGATTTTAAATATTCCGGTTTTAATAGTGAATAATTGCTTAATTACTTCTTTCAAATTATTGAACTTTTAGTTTCAAGAAAATTTAAAGTTTCGAAAACATCACTAGGTTTTCTTTGCTATGAGAAATGAATTTAAAAAATTGCAATTTTCTTAAGTGGCAAGGTTTGATTCTGGGATTAGTATTATTCGCTGCTGATAAAAACAAGTAATTTAGGTTACAGCTTGAACTGTTGATTGATCAATTTCTCTGGATCTGACATTAGAGCACAAAACATATAAACTTTTTTGATCTTATCAGGTTATTACTCTTTTCAGTGGGTCAACATCTACTTCCCATAGCGACTCTGGTACTTTTCTTTAATACCTAGAGAATAATCCACTTATAGTTAAGTTTGTCGTTTTTAGTACGAGATACTGCTTTGAGTAAACAACATCCGAGTTCAGTTAGTTAAAGTAAAAACAAAGGTGATTTTAGTTATAATATAAATCTAACTGCAATTTTTAATTAGCAAGTTTTTGTACGTTCATTTTAATTAAGCGTTTTATATGCAAAATGATATATGTGGTAAACATTTATCCCAAATGCGAAAAACTATGTAGATTTTTTGAATTTTTCGAAAAAATGTCATATCTTTCGTTTTTATTAATATTTTTTAAACTAATAAGGCCAAGATTTTACGTAAGACAAATACCTAAAAATCTGCAAAGTTTGACTTTAATCGGTCAAGCCGTTTCTGAGTGATATTGGAACAAAATATTGAGGACATACAGACCGACTGACAGACATATACACAAATAGGCAAAGTTTTTTATATTGGCATTATAGACCTAAAAAATCAAAATAATAATAAAATGAGTATCATAAGATGCAAAATTAGTTAACAATATTAAATTTATGTAACGATATCATAAAAGCATAATTATAAACAATTACAGGAAAGAAAAAGTTCTTTAAAGTGCTCTCCTGTACATATAATGAATAAAAATGACTCATGCATGTCGATAGCTATCGGTAATCGAAACTATTCTCGCAGTAAAGATAACACGTATACTACTATAGGCGAGTGTTATCGGCCATTGAGAGCATGATCAATGATGGACTGCTAATGATCGGCTCATTACAAGCTGATGCACACGGTCGTTCGCTGATAACAGGATTATAGACGCTCTCGATTTTATTTTAAATACATGAAATAGTCTCAATACATTTTATCCTCTTTATTTCAATGTGCGGTAAATAAAAATATCTGGCAAACAGATAGCTTTTGATGAGTTGTTTAATTAACAAGAATAAATACATTTCAATGAAAATTATTTTCACAGATATAAGTCTTTTATTTTAAAAGTTCAATTTGTCGGAATTAAAATTTTTTTATTTTCAACTGTTTCTACTCACTGTGAAAATAGTCAATTCTGCAGAAATCGACAGCAATTGAAATTCACAAATATATTGGTGAATCATCGCATATTTTTTAAATACATTTTTCAATAAATCTTTCAATAGATATGAGATTTTATTTAAACTTCCTAAAATCATGTATAAATTTATTTAAATAATTTTGGACGAAATTTCAATTTTCGATCTAAAATATTCATTTGTGCTTTAATGGAAATTTATTTTCGTAAACTTCCTTTTATCGGAATTTATTTTTAAACTTTCTGTTCAGTTGACCCTAATTAACATTAACTTATTGTAAGTTGTATCTAAATTTGTTTCAGCAAAAGTACGAGTTTTCACTCTTGAGTTCAAAATACTTTTTGCATTAATTTTCGCACATTAAGGAAACTGAAATTGCACTAATCGATATCGGAAATCACATAAATTAGTTAAATTGGGTGACACAATTTAAATGCAACTTTTAAATAGAATCCTAAAATAAGTGAACGATAAGAGAATAATTTACTCATTATAGAAGTTTTAAATTAAAAAAAAAATGGAAAATGTCATTTTTCTGCAATATAAGACTGAAACTTTCAGGAGTTAATTTGCAGTTCTGAAAGTCATAACTTATGTAGAAAAACCGTCTAGACCACTGTCAATATTTAATGAAGATGTTCTAACTTTTTGATATCAGTTTGATTCAAACTCTATTAATACACCGTTAACAAAGTTTCTTGTACAAAAACAACTTTTATCACATTCCTGTCAATAAAAAAAATTTAAAATAATAAATAATTGAAGTAAATTTGTAATTGTACCGGAAAGTGTTAAATTCGAAAAAGATAAGATTTTTACCGATATTATTTGAAATTAGATTACACAACACACGTGCTGGCGCGCGATTAGTTTCTGCACGTTATGTTATCAACAATTATAAATATTTAAAATATAATATTTAAAAATACTTGAAACAAGTTTTATTTACATAAGAACATAATTTATAAAATTTAAGAATTAAAATTTTCTTTTAAAATAATTGTAAATTTTGAAAATTAATTGAAAAAAATGAAGACAAATAAAAATTGGCGAAAATGATGTAAAAAATCATAGAAATGTTTTGAAAAATAAAGAAAATAATTTAAATCTGAGAATAATACTTAACAATTTTAGAAATAAATTGAAAAAAATTAGAATAATGAAAAATTGGTGAAAATAACTGAAAATTCCTAAGTTAAAATTAAAAAGTTTCCATAGTACGTTACAAAAAATTAGAATATTTTTTTAAATAGTTTTTTGAACCGAATATTTTTTATTAATACAATTTTCTATGCAAATTTATTTTATTCCAAACTTCTATTGATATGAAATCTTTATTTTTTAAGTTTCTTTAAACAATACGAAATTCGATTAGTAACAAACCATTCTCAAAAATTTCTATCGATATAAATTTTAATTTTTCCAAATTAAAAAATTCTCAACTTCTATTAATTTAAATTATTTCAAACTTCAATTATAATAAAAATTTATTGTGATATAGGTAACGATAGTTTTAAGATTCATAAATCAAGTTTAATATTTTTAATTTAAATCAATGTGTAAAAGTGAAAGATTGAAATAATTAGTGTTTTTTAGAAATTAAAATAGAAATGTGTTCATTTTATTTTATTTCCATCTTCAACTTTTACAAATTAAATTATATTAAAAATTTTAAACTTGATTTTATTAATATGAATGCAAATTGTTTCAAATTTTAATTAGTTTACTCTAAAAACAAGTGTCTCGAAAGTGTCTTAAACTATGATATTATGGTTTGTATCTTTATTGTATCTGAGGCGCAAAAAGTGTATTAAAATAAGATATGTAAGTATGAATTATTCAAATTAGAATAATAATAAACTTCAATTATTATTAAAAACTTTTAATGGTTCAAGCTTCAATCAATTCATGTTAAAGTTATTATAAACTTATAAATATTTTTTAATTTTAACAATGCATATTTAAATTAGAAATTTCAAACTTCAGCCAATATTAAAATCTTCAAATTAAAAAAAATGTGTATTATAATATTAAAACTTAAATTAATCTAAACTTTATGATTACAATTTCCACTATTTAAGTCTAAAAATATTTTAAAAAATTCGAAACAATGGAACCTGAAATCATTTGCAGATATAAAAACTATTAATTTCAACTTATAGAAATTTGGAAATTTCAAATAGATTCAAACTTATATTTAATGCAAACTTTAATCAACTATTACTTGAATTTATCGATTCTAAATTTTTTTATTGAAGCAGACTTCTTTTCCTAAGAATTATTTGAAACAATTTAAAATCTTAATTTCTAAAAATTTAAATATCATTCAATTTAAACTTCTACGCTTAAAATTTTCAGGTATTATGTAGTTTAATAAATATATTTAGTTTAACAAATGTACCTAAGTCTACCAAAAAAAAGCAATAAATTATAAAGACGGCATTTAAAAGCCTTAAAAAATATTGAAAAACTGTGCTTGTTTTCTTCAATTTAATTTAATTTATGATATTCATTTCTATTCTTATTTATGTTGTATTCAATAAAATTATAATTAAATTGTCGAATATATTGGAAACATTAAATTATTTATATCTACATATTTTTTCATTAATTTTCATATTATGTTTAAAGTGTTTTCAATCTTTATTAAAAACTGTAAAGTAGATTAAAATAAAACCCGCATTTATATTTTAATACACTATTGTTAAAAATAAAATATAAATTTATTACTTAATTTAAATTTAAAATTCAGGAGAATTAATAAATAATTAAGTAAAATTAGAAATCATATATAAAAATACATTTTTTTAAAAGTTATTGATTTAAAACAGAAAAAATCTATAGGTGTGAACAGAATGCAAGAATGAATGAATAAAGTTTGCGATTATTATTATTACTAAGCAAAAAAAATGCGCTCATTTTATTGGCTAGTATATAGTTTAAATGCAAAAAATAAACTATAAACTTATTTAGATAAAATTAATTATATATTATTAGATTAAATTTTGTGAATTAATTTTGATTTATTAAAATTTGTTACAAATTAATAAATAGAAAGAAATTTTAAAAAATAAATTAAATTTTCTTCTCCAGTTAAAAGTAAAAAAATTTATTGTATGTTACAAAAAGTAAGAATATTTCTCTTTCAATAGTGTTGTGAACAAAATATATTTAAACTTTTATGCAAACTTAATTTATTTCAAACATCTTTTGATAATAAAAATGCCTTATTTTTAATTTTTTTACGCAATTCAATTAATAACAAACCATTCTTTAAAATTTTTATCAATATTTTTTCATTCTTCCAAATTAAAAAATTCCCAACTTCTATCAATTCAAATTGAAATATAACTAAAGTTTTAAAATTTATAACTCATTCTTAATTTAATCCATGGGAACAATTTTTCCAATCTTTTACCTTTACAAATTAAATTAAATTACAAATTTCAAACTTGATTTTATTAATACGAAATTTAATTGCTTCAAACTTTAATAATTAGTATAAGAACTAAGAATTTATAAAATTTTAGTAATATTAAACTTAAACTACTTAAAACTTTTAATTGTTCGAATTTGATTAATTCATAGAATTATTATGAACTTCAAATATTTTCAAATTCTAACAATGCATATTTTAGGTGTTTCAAACTTAAACCCATATAATTATAAGAATTTAAAGAAATTTGGAAATTTTAAATCGATCCAAACTTTTATATAATTCAAATCAATTAATATTTCAATTTATCGATTCTAAATTCTTTTATTAATTCAAACTTCTATTAATAAATAGTTATTTTTCTTTAATTTTATGAAATTATTTTAAGTATTTGATTTTTGTGATCAGTGCTTTTTTTGTGAAAATTTTGGGATCTTGATCTTGATTTTAATGAATTTTTAGCCTGACGAGCTTGGCAAATCTGTAATATAGTGAAAACTATATTTCAGTCAATCTTATTTTTTGTTTTTACAATTGAACTGATTAAAATTATAATTGACCCTAATTTGAAACCTATAATAAAATTATAAATTAATAAGTTTAATAATTTACCAATAAAAAATAAGCATTTTGAGATAAAAATACAACATTTATTTGCAGAAATTTAATTTGGTACTTTATTTTTATTTAAAATAGAGAGAAGATTTTAAATTAAAATAAATGATTAAAAGAGGAATAAATTGTAAAGAAAGTATTTAAAAATCTTAAAAAATATTTGAAAACAGTGCTCGCTTTTTTCTAATCATGATATTTCATTCTTTATGCCCATTTATATTGTCGTTTTTAGAAGTAATTAAAAAAACGAAATATTATTATGAAAATTATTCATATATTAATATAAATTATAACATAAAATATTCATTAATTTTCATATTAAGTTTAAAATTTTTTGAATCTTTATTAAAATCTGTAAAGTAGCTTTAAATAAGACACGTTTGTATTGTAAATTGTTGTATTGTATTGTATTATTATTGAAAATAAACTATATAAATTTGTCAATTGATTTAAAATTTAGATTCAGGAGAATCAATAATTAAATAAATAAATTTACAAATCTTATAATTAATATAAAACTACATTTTTTCAAAAGTTATTGATTTAAAACAAAAAAACATCTATGGTGCCAAACTTCAGGTGTGGACAGAATGAAAGAATGGAAGAATGAAGTTTGCGATTATTATTATTAACTAGCGAAAAATACGCGCGCTCAAGCGCGCGAGAATTACATTCTTCATTGACTAGTATAGTTTTAATACAAAAAATAAACTGAACTTATTTAGATTAAATTAATTATACTATTAAATTAAATTTTGTGAACTAATTTTTATTTATTAAAATGTGTTATAAACTAATAAATACAAAGAAATTTTAGAGAATAACTCCGATTTGTTGCTAAGTTAAAATAAAAAGTTTTTAAGTATAGTGCGTTACAAAAAGTAAGAATATTTTTTTAAATAGCTTTCGAACAAAATATTTTTTATTAATACAATTATTACAGTTTTCTATATAAATTTCATTTATTTTAAACTTCTATTGATATGAAATCTTTATTTTAAATTTTTCTTTAAACAATACGAAATTCGATTAGTAACGAACCATTCTCAAAAATTTCCGTTAATATAAATTTTAATTTTCCCATACTAAAAAATTCCCAATTTCTAATAATTCAAATTTAAATTATTTCAAACTTCAATTATAATCAAAATTGCAATATAACCAAAGTAATTTGTAAAATTGAAAGATTGAAATAATTTTTGTTCCCACCATTAGGAATGAAAATAAAAATAAGTTCATTTTATTTTATTTCAATCTTTTACTTTTACAAATTAAATTAAATTTAAATTTTTAAACTTGATTTAACTAATACGTATTTCAATTGTTTCAAATTTTAATTAGTACATTCTCAAAACAAGTGTCTTGGAAGTATTTTAAACTATGATAATATGGTATCTTTATTGTATCTGAGGCGCAAAAAGTGTCTTAAAATGAGATATGTAGGAATGATTATCAATTATTCAAATTTTAATAATAATAAACTTCAATTATTATTTGATACATTTAATAGTTCAAGTTTTAATCAATTCATGTTGAAATTATTATAAACTTCTAAATATTTTTTAATTTAACAATGCATATTTAAATTACGAATTTCAAACTGCAACCAATATTAAAATCTTCAAATTATAAAAAATGTGTATTACAGTATCAAAATTTAAATCAATCCAAACTTTATGATTACAATTTCCACTATTGAAGTCTAAAAATATTTTAAAAAATTGGAAACAAGGGAACCTGAAATCATTTGTAAATTTAAAAACTATTAATTTCAACTTATAGAAATTTGAAAATTTCAAATCGATTCAAACTTATATTTAATTCAAACTTTAATCAATTAATACTTGAATTTACCGATTCTAAATTTTTTATTGATGCAGACTTCTTTTCCTAAGAATTATTTGAAACAATTTAAAATCTTAATTTCTAAAAATTTAAATATCATTCAACTTAAACTTCTACGCTTATAATTTTAAGAAATTTGTATATCAACCGAATTAAATATATTTAGTTTAACAAATATAAGTCTACCAAAAAATAGGAATAAATTATAAAGACGATATTTAAAAAGCCTTAATAAATATTAGAAAACTGTGCTCGCTTTCTTCAATTTAATTTCATGATATCTAATTCTTATTCTTATTTATGTTGTATTCCATAAATTTAGAATTAAATCGTCGAATATATTGGAAACAATAAATTATTTCAAATTATTTATACATATTTTTTTATTAATTTACATATTATGTTTAAAGTGTTGTCAATCTTTATTAAAAACTGTAAAGTAGATTTAAGTAAACCACGCAATTATATTTTAATACACAATTGTTAAAAATAAAATATAAATTTATTACTTAATTTTTAAATTTTAAATTCCGGAGATGTAATAAATAAATAAGTAAAATTGGAAATCATATATAAAAAGACATTTTTTCAAAAACTATTGATTTAAAACAAAAAAAAACATCTATATGTGTGAACGAATTTTGATTTATTTAAATTTGTTACAAATTAATAAATAGAATGAAATTTAAGAAAAATAAATAAGATTTTCTTCCCGCAGTTAAAAATAAAAAATTTTAGAGTATGTTTCAAAAAATAAAAAGAATATTTCTTTTTCAATAGTTTTTTGAACAAAATATATTTAAACTTCTATGCAAACTTGATTTATTCCAAGCATCTTTTGATAATAAAAATTCCTTATTCTTAAAATTTCTTTACGAAATTCAATTAATAACAAACCATTCTTCAAAATTTCTATCACTATTTTTTATTTTTCCAAATTTAAAAATTCCCAACTTCTATCGATTCAAATTGAAATTATTTCAAATTTCAATTGATCAAAATTGAAATATAACCAAAGTTTTAAGATTTATAATTCATTTTTATTTCAATCCTTAATGGTGGGAACAATTATTCCAATCTTCTACCTTTACAAATTAAATTAAATTAAAAATTCTAAACTTGATTTTATTAAAACGAGTATTAGTGTTTTATGTATAAAAATTTTGGGATCCTTGATTAAGATTTTAATGAATTTTTAGCCTGACAGGCTTGGACTATATTTCAGTCAATCTTTTTTTTTGTTCTTCCAATTGAACTGATTAAAATTATAATTGATCCCAATTTCACACCTATAATAAAATTAGAAATTAAATAAGTTCAATAATTTACTAATAAAAAAATAAGCATTTTGAGATAAAAAATACAACATTTATTTGGTGAAATTTAATTTGGTACGTATTTTTATTTAAAATAGGGAAGAAAGTTTTAAGTTAAAAAAAAAATAAAATGATTAAAAGAGGAATAAATAATAAAAAAAGTATTTAAAAGTCTTAAAAAAATTTTTGAAAACTGTGCCTGCTTTCTTCCAATTACATCATGATATTTCATTCTTCATTCTTATTTATATTGTATAGGTAATTAACAGAATAAAATATTATTATGAAAATTATTCATGTAAATTAGATTTAAATAAGACACGTTTGTATTGTAATACATTATTATTATTGAAAATAAAATATATAAATTTGTCAATTCATTTAAAATTTAGATTCAGGAGAATCAATAATTAAATAAATAAAATTACAAATCTTATAATTAATATAAAAATACATTTTTTCAAAAGTTATTGATTTAAAACAAAAAAACATCTATGGTGCCAAACTTCAGGTGTGGACAGAATGAAAGAATGAAAGAATGAAGTTTGCGATTATTATTATTAACTAGCAAAATATACGCGCGCTACAGCGCGCGAGAATGACGTTTTGCATTTGTTACTAATTTAAATATAAAAAGTATGAACTTTTTTATATTAGATAATTTATTATTAAATTAAATAAAAATATAACTCATTTTTTACTGTTACATAATTATTATTTAAATTTTATTAAATCAGAAAAAGAGTTTTGTTCTTTAAACTATGATTTGTTCCGTCAAATGCATTTCTTAAAAGTTAATTATTATTATTAATATACATCCTAATATATAATTGATTTAATTATAAAATAATAATAAAAAATTTTTAAATAATAAAAGTAATCCGATTTAGTTTAAATTAATTTTATTAGATCCTAAACAAATTAAACAAAAATTTTATTTTAACATATAATTATTATTTTAGTCCAGTTTAATAAGAAAGATAAGGTTTGTTAAAAGAGGTATGATTTTTTTGAGTTGAATGTTTATTAGCATTTCTTGACCCATAAATGCAAAAAAATGATTAATCAAAAAGTAAACAATAAAAGTTTATAGCAAAAAGGAAACGAGAAAAACTTAATGAATTATTTATTTTGAAATATACTAACATTATATTCAAAATTCTATACAAATTTCAATTGTTCCAAACGTCTATTAATCAAAGTTTCTTATTCTTAAATTTTCTTTAAACAATATAAATTTCAATTACTAACTTCTCTAGGTGCAAATTAATCGTCAAAACTTTTATCAACACAGATTTTAATTTTTCCAAATTTAAAATATTTTCCAACTTTTATAGATTCAAACTCTAATTATTTTAAACTTCAATTAAGCAAAATTTTAATATTTAACCAAAGTTTTAAGAGACATATATAATCCAATTTCACTTTGATTCTCAACAATGTAAACAAAATGTATTTTAACTTTATTATATATTTATAAACTTAATATTTTAAATTTAATTTTATTAATGCAATTTTAAAATGTGTTTCAAACTTTAAGAGCTTGTGATGGAGAATGATGTCAGTATAGTCTATAGTCACATGACCCAAAGCCAAAATTTCTCAGCGATTTTTCTGTATAAAACTAATGAATATTTTTATATAAAACTTAGTATAGAATTATATAAAATATCAACCGGAAGATCTTTCTGACTCTAGCGTGTGTTCTCATTTTGACTAAAAAGTTAATTTTATAAAATTGTTCAAAATTAGAAAAAACTCAAACAGTTAATTTTGGGTCAAACTCCAAATAAGTTAGGGGTACGCAGACCTTTCAGGTGATATTTTAGGTAATTCGACAAAATTGCATTGAAAAATATTCAGTACCTAGTTCTAGAGAAAACCGCTGAAAAATTTTGTTTGTGGGTCATGTGGTCAATGATCAATCTATCACATCCTCTTAATTATTAGGAACTTGGAATTATTTGAATTTTATTATTAATAAATTTCAATTATTATTAAAAACTTTTAATGCTTCAATTTTTAATCATTCTATGTTTTAATTATTATATCAACTTTAAATAATTTCAAATTCTAACAATATACATATTAAAATAATTTCAAACTTAAACCAATTTCTAAAAACGTTTTAATTGTAAAAAATTTACATACATTAAAACTAAAATAAATCCAAATTTTCTGATTAATTTTATAATTTTAGTCTTTCCAAAAAAAGTTAATTCTTTTATAGTAAAAACTGTATTTCAGTCTATCTCATTTTCTGTTAATCTAGTTAAACTATAATTAGATTTATAATTGTCTTTAATTTTAAATGTATAATTAAATTGAATATTAAAGCAGTTTAATCATTTACTCACGCAATAAAAAATAATAATTTTTAGATAAAAATACTAAATTTTTTCAAAAGTAATTTAATGCAGTACCCATTTTTCTTTAAAAATTAATAGCGCAAAAAAGCTTCAAGAGTCAAACCACTGTCTTTCAACTAAAGCTCGTCGCTGACATATTTTAATAAATATTAAAACCCATATTATATGTATTATTGATGTGTCTAAATTCAAGTTCTGAAGTTGTTTTAGATAATTTTTTTATTTTCCAGCCGTAAATTGTAATTAAAGAAGCAAGTGTCAAGAAAAATTGGCGTTTTTAATGCATATTTCAAATATTTTTTATTTAGAAAGAAAACATTTCATTCTCATATTGTAAAGAAAATATGTTTAATTAACATCCAAATATTTATTTTATTTAATGTTATTTTGTATATAATGAATAATGATAAGAATAATAATAAAATCAATTTAAAGTTGATCAAAAGGCTGTCACTTTTAACCATTTTTAAAAATCTATTTTTTAGAAACCTTCTTAATAAATATTATTCAAACTTACCATAATTATTAATTTATACACTTTAATCATGTTTTCACTAGATTCAAGACAAATATTTATTTTATTACTAAATAATACCATCTTAAAACTTGAGAAGTAACCCCAAAACACAAGATTTTTAATCTTATATAAGTTTTTCTGGATGCAATTAACAAATTATTTCTTTTCACATATCTAAGTTTTTATAAAATCTTCAACATATTAAATTTTAGAGAGAGTAATTTGCTCAGTTTATGAATTATTATTCAAGTTTAAAATGTACAAAATACACTCTAAAGTTTGACAATCTGTTATTTATTTTAAATACAAAATTATTTTTGTCAATAATTTTAACGACAAATGTAAGAGTGTATTTTGTTCAATGAAAAATATGGTTTTTTCATTACATTTTTAAACTTTAATAATTCATAAACTGAGCAAATTACCCTCGCGAAAATTTAATATGTTGAATATTTTATAAAAACTTAGATATGTAAAAAGTGTTAATTTTTTAATATCATCCAGAAGAAACTTATATAAGATTAAAAATGTGTTTTGGGGTTAATTCCGGAATTTTAAGGTGGTATTATTTAGCAATAAAATAAATATCTGTCTTGAATCTAATGAAAATATAATTAAAGTGCATAAATTAATCATTATCGTAAGCGACCACCTTTGGTCGAAAGTCAGTGGTTTGACCCTTAAACTAAAGAAAAAAAAGTTCTCAAAAGGAAAGCAAATAATCAAAAAGGTAATTGAAAACCTTAAGCAATGTTTAAAACCTGTGCATAGCTTATTTTTCAATGATATAATTCATAATATTTCATTCTTTATTATTATTTTTATTGTATTTTTTAGAATTAATTAAAAGCTCGAAATAGGTGTAAACAGAATCAAAGACTGAATGAATGAATAAATGATAATAAAATTTTATTATTTCATATCTTCAAATCATTTATGAAATTTCATAGAAATATTAGATTTTCTGAATTAAAAAAACCAATATTCAATTTACTCAAAATATTTAAGAAAAACTTAATTTTACATAATAAGAACTTAAATAAATTTTGTTTAACATAAATTAAATTAAAATTGTAAAAAAATGTTAAATACAAAGCAGGTTATATACCTGCATAATGTATATATTTTAATCTTGTTTTCTTTTTTAATCCTATTATTAAAATTTTATTAGTTTATTTTAAAAATTTACCAATTTTATAGTTATGTAAGTCCATTGACTTTCGTCTGAGGACTGTTGCGGACATATTATTAAAAAAAATTGTTCCACAACACTTGAAACTTGAATATTTCCTGATTTTATTGGTCATAATATTATAGTGTAAATTGTATTTCTTATAATGTAATTATTAATCAAAAACCTTAAATTTTTGCAAATTTTTAAAAACATTATTATTCAAAAACTATTTGATATTATCTATTGGAACTTACCAGAAACATAAAATGCTTAATTTTTAATATATTAATGTTGATATTTTTATTAAAAAAGGATTATTTTAAAATAATATCTAAATTAGAAAAATTTTTACTTCGAAAAATTTCACAATCCTTTTCAGCTTACAAATTTTTTGTGGAACCTCCTACAAATGGAGAAAATGGAAAAGAACTGGTGGTATAAATATCTAGATTTCTATTTTTCAATTGATATTTTAAACTTTAGGCAGGTTGTAATAATGCTTGTCTAATTTGAATTACAAGTTGAATAGAGCGATGTGAACTTGGTCTATACTAACTTCAAGTTTTAGAAATAACCTTTTTAAGTATAAAATTTCAATATTTTATATCTCAAAAACGAAGTAAAACACGTTCATAAAATTTTAATAATAAGTAAATTTTATTAATATGTAATCAAATATTTACAAAAGCTGAAATTTGTAGGAGGTTCAGTAAAAAAGTTGTAAGCTGAAAATAATTGTAAAATTTTTCAAAGTAAAAATTTTTCGAATTTAAATATTATTTTAAAATAATCCTTTTTTAATAAAAATATCAACAATAAAATATTAAAAATTAAGCATTTTATGTTTCTGGTAAGTTCCAATAGATAATATTAAATAGTTTTTGAATGATAATGTTTTTAAAAAAATGCAAAAATTTAAGGTTTTTGATTAATAATTGCATTAAAAGAAATACAATTTACCCTTTAATATTATGACCAATGAAACCAGCAAATATTAAAGTTTCAAGTGTTCTGGAACAATATTTTTTTTAAAATAAGTCCGCAACAGTTCTCAGACGAAAGACAATGGACTTACCTAATTGACACAAACGAAAAACGTAACCTATTTTCAACTACATAACAAATTTCAAAACCAAGAAGCAAAACATTATTAAAAAACAATTGAATAGAAAAACGACCAACTTCAGGTGTGGACAGAATGAATGAAAGAATGAATGAAATTGCGGATTATTATTATAGATTTTTTAAATTGGATTTCGGATTCGTAATTATCGACACAAAAAATCATGTCGATTTTTTGCAACCTCGCGACAGTTAACTTGTGCGATTTTGAAATTTGTCCCATTTGTCACAAAAATAAGGATTCAAAAATTGATATCAAGTTCATTGACATTTTCCTCGTGTTTCAATCGACTTTTAGGAAAACCCTGGGGAGATGAAAACGTAGTGCATACAGTATAGCTGTGTGTACATGTATAAGGCATAAGCACTCTGTAAGCTAGGAGCATCTCGGTGCCGAACAGCTTGCGGGAATGTCAAATTTCCGAGCTTTCGCTTCAAATCACTGTCTAAGTAAACTGTACAGGAACCCGACGGGCTCTTTCTCAGGGATTTCCCACTACTAGGACTTCCGGCAACCATGCTCTCTTTATTCAACCTTCCCCTTTCCCTTCTGCCGCACGAAAAACGGAACGCCTGCACGACGACCATCCAACTTTGCTTAAGAGACGAGAACGCTTCGGAATTGCGATGCTTCGAAAGCTTCGTAGCTGTGCCAACCTTCTATACAATTGAAGAGTTTGATGAAAAAGGTATACATAATAGTCTTTAAAACCCTCATCCTCCAGGTTAGGGAGAATTGACTTTTTTCTTTTCTCTGTATCACAACATACTCATTCCTCTTACAACGTTTAACCTATTATACGTTAGTTTACAAATGTAGCTTAATTTAAAAATATTTACGGTTAAAGTTTCAATTTATAACTAAAAATTTTAGGTTAGTTTACCAACTTGTGGCACTGAGAAGGGCCGAATGTAATTTTAAGATAAAATGGAACATATAAGGTTTATTGAAAAGAGACTATACTAGTTATGTGGGGTAGGAGAAGCGCCAGAATAAATTTTTTGAATTAAAATAGTAATATACGTTGGACGAAATACAGGGGTGTAAAATAATATTCGTAGGTAACCCCCTGTATTTCGTCCAATTTATATTTTTCAGAAAGTAATACAATAACATATTTTAAATTTCGCGCGCTTGTTAGGTTGCAATCCTGAAAACAGCTGATCTATTTACAGCCAAATTCAAGGCTTTCGTTCCTAAACTGCAGTTTAACCAAATTTTGTAACATTTTTAGGAATTTGTTTAATAATTCTAAGTGGTTTTTTTTTTATCTATACATTATATTGCAAGGGTAGAAATAGCTTTTGATAGAGTTTTAATAATTTTTAATTATGTTAATTATAAATGAATAATACATTTAATTCATATAAATGGAGCTTCTTTTTTTATTTTGACGTCATATACTCCATAACATAACCCTAAATAAGTAACCGGTTTTTTCTCATTTTTCAAGTATAGATAAAAAACCTAAAAAAGGTTTAGATATTATTTGCAAAACATTTAGAACTTTTTTGTAGTATTGTTATTTCTCTGCGAGAATTAAACAGAAGTTATTCGCATTCTATGAATTACACTCATCTTCTGAATGCACTTAATAAGAAGTATGTACAGATTCGAATTTAAGATTAGGTGGGAATACTATTTGTTGTACAAGAGATTGCACTTCAAACACAGTAATCTCTTCTCTCTGCCACTACTAGAATACTAGAACCATCTAATGGAAAGTGGTTAGAGATCTCTTGTTCTAATCACCCTACTGATATTGAGTATATAAAAATTACAAGTTTAAATAACTTCACTTGATTTGAATTGATTATACTTAATTTATTTTCAAAACTTTAAATGTTTATCGAAACGGATGTTGTATATTTTACTATACTAAATTTTGCAAAAAAAAAAAAAATTTTTAAAATCAGGCTCCGAGCAAATTTATTATCTGTTTTTCAAACCATTTAGAAATAATAAAATTCTCTTTTTGAACGTTTAGAACCTTCAGTGCATTATCGAATTTTGCTTCAAGATCTTATTTCTAGGTTGCCTTGAAAGAGATCTCATTTCGGAAGTGGATTGAAGGTGAGATGTTCTTTAGACAAGCTCCAAAATAAGATCTTCTTTAAACCAACTTCAAAATGAAATATTCTTGCAACCATACTTTCAACACATTTATACACAGCTGTGTGCTTATTCAATTTATAAACAAATTTTAAATGCTTCTACATTTTATCAAGTCTTTTAACGACTTTTCTGCACTTGATACACGATGGAATATTCAATTTTGAATTACTCTGAAAGTTATTTTCAGAAATAGTAAAAGCAATAAACATTGAGAAATGTTAAAAATAAATAATTTATCTTACAAGTTAAATGTCTGTAATGATTATGAAAAAAATATTTTTCCTCAAGAATTGTAGAACGTACAATATTGTAGTAGAAAGTGAGAATATTTTCTTTCAGCTCGCGAGAAAGTGTAAATAAATTTTAAAGAAAGAAATATCAAGAGCCTTGAAAGTAACGATTGCAGTTCCTGACTTCTAAAGTCTGTTGCTGTAAGTAAATTTGAGCGCAAGAGTCGAGATTGTAAATATAGAATCTACTTCTCTAGAAATCGTTAAGATTTTTGAAAAGCTCCTCTTGTAACGAAGTAGGGTATTCAAGAATCGACAAAAAAGGGGAAAAAGTATTTCTTGAATTTTTCCTTCTTTTCGTTACAGACTCGACAAAACCTGGGTTGAATCGAAAGCTCTTGATTTCAATGGAAGAAAGCTATGTACATTCCTTCGCATAGAAAAAAGTTATTTGCTGCCTTTTTACAAAATACGTATACCAAACAAAATGATAGATCGTGGACTCGATCCTTCAAGTTCAGATTGACGGGAAACTTAATTCATTGAATTTTTAATGGATAAAAATGAAGCTTGATTGATATTTTAATAAATGAAAATGTGGAGCTGTTTTAAAAGTGAAATCACTATAAGTTAAAAAAAGTATCGGACTTAAGGTATGAGACATATTTAGATTTCTAATCAGTTACCCCAAAAATTCTCAAGTATCAAATTACAAGTAAATCAAGAAATTTTTTTTAAATTTGTGCGCCATATTAGATCCACCATTTTGAATTGTAAAAATCTGATTTCAGATTTGTAATCAGCGAACCCAAAAACCCCCATATAGTAAATTTCAAGCGAATCCAATTAATTTTCAAAAATTCGTCCTCCATATTGAATCCGCCATTTTGAATTTTAAAAATCTGATTTCAGAATCTTAATTAGCGACTTACAAAAACCCCCGTATGGTAGGTTTCAAGAGAATTCAATTAATTTTAACAAATTCGTCCTCCATGTTGGATCCGCCATTTTGAATTTTAAAAATCTCATTTCAGATTTGAAATCAGCGACCCCAAAAACCCCCGTGTGGTAAATTTCAAGCGAATCCAAGTAATTTTCAAAAATTCGTCCTCCATATTGAATCCGCTACTTTGAATTTTAAAAATCAGATTTCCGATTTGTCATCAGCAACCCCCAAACACCCCCGTATGGTAAGTTTCAAAAGAATTCAATTAATTTTCAATAATACGTCCTCCATATTGGATCCGACACTTTAAATTTTAAAAATCTGTTTTGAGAATCTTAATCAGCGACCCTTAAAAACCCCCGTATGGTAGGTTTCAAGAGAATTTAATTTATTTTTCAAAATTTGTCCTCCATATTGGATTCGCCATTTTTAATTTTGAAAATCAGATTTGAGATTTCTAGTCAGCGATCCCGAAAACCCTCGTATAGTTAGTTTCAAGCGAATCCAATAATTTTTACAAACTCGTCCGCCATATTGGATCCACTATTTTGAATTTTGAAAATCTGATTTTAGATTTGTAATCAGCGAGCCCAAAAACCCCCTAATAGTAAGTTTGAAGCAAATCCAATGTTCAGAAATGTGTTTTATGGGTTCCTGATCAAATGTCCGTATGTATGTTTGTATGTATGCTTGTATGTACGTATGTGTGTGTTTGTGTGGATGTTCTTTTTTTTGTGAACACGATATCTCGAGAACAATTGAATGGATTTAAATAAAATTTTATAAGGTTATTTTTTATACTAAAATCTGAAATCAGACACAAGGGTTTTCAAAAATAACTATTACAAACATTTTTACTGAATTTTGATTTTTCGAAAAATTCTTGTAAACAAACATTTTAACTTATAAATAAATTTAACTTAATATGTAAAAAAATCATATTCTTTGAATTAAAACAAATCGATTGACCTAAACAAAGTGTAGATATATTTTGTCAAATTTTTAAAAAATAAATCGTAATTTTTAACTTTTCAGAACATTGAAATTTTCAATTTCTAAAAATTTACTTTATTGGTCCCTCCAAGGGGAAGCAAATGTTTTTGCTGAAGTGGAAGCAAAATGTTCATTAAATAAAAATAATCCTTTGCTTATTTTACATATTTTGAAGGAAAAAGATTTGTTTTTAAATTAAACAAAAACAAAATTTTTTTAATATTTTTTAATATAATATATACTTTTTGATTCTACATGAAAAAAAGAAATATTTGTTATCTTTACCATTTTTTTCCATAACTCAAATTTCTTGAGTTTTTCGCAATTGAAAAAAGTTCGTTTTTAAATAAAATATAATAAATCTTCCTTAAAAATCATCGTAAAACAATTTGTAAAATATTATTTTAAAGGTCATAATTCAACCTTTTCATTGATATATCAGATATATATCACTAGAGAGTCGGGTTTAGTTTCTAGTAGACAGAAAATGCTATTTTAGCCTTTTTACGTGTCTTTGAGGTTAGGGTCAAACCTAAACATTTTAGGCCAATTCTGTTGGTGGATTCGGATTCAGGGCCTCAAAATACATAGGAATATATGGGTTCTATACTTTTACCCCGATAATTTAATCTTTTTATAAGGCTCTTATTATTGCAAGATTTAAAGAAAATCCGCAAAAGATTCAATTTCAGTTTTAGAGGTTAAAAATATGAATACACTTGTTTCGTTTATTATAATGGGATTAAAAGGTGAACATAACCTATAATAGTGTCAGGAATGAAAATAGCTACTTAAATTAATGTGCAAGCATGAAAGCAAGGAAGTACTGCAACCCAAAGGGAATGTAAAATGCAGGTGAACAATCACGTCCAACGAAAGCAGAAAATAACACGTTGAACAATTTGAGAGATTATAGAGGACTAGGTCCCGGTTTTCAATCGGTTGCAGGGTCGCAACGATGGTGGTGGCGTATGCAGCCGCAGCTCTCGTTCACCCTAGCATTTTGTATTTTGTATTCTGCATTTTGCCGTGGCGTGGATAAATTTAGCGTAAATAATGCGGGCATTTGCGTTCGCCCGTCTGCCTGTCGCAATGCAGAGCGCTTTGTAGGTGGTAGCAAGGTGGAAATGTTACTTGTCCCAGGATTCCACTCTCGAAATCTCAAAACGACAATTCATTCAGTGATTTACTTTAAAGTTTTCTCCATTTTAGGAATTTTCCATTTATTTATTTCTGTAATAAATATTATATAAAATAAATTCAAATTTTTATTAATACTAATGGTAATAACCAAAAGATAGCAAATGGTTTTAGATGCAAAATTTTTAATGATCAATATCATTCCAGATGTAGCACATACAAACATATCAATAAATATTTATATTTTTATGTATTTTAGATGTAAAATTAAATGGTACAGACGGACGAACGGATAGACAGACAGATACACGAACGGATCTATAGACACTAAGGTGGATACACAGACGAATGGACAGTATGGACACTCAGATCAGACAGATAGTTTTACAGATGGACGGACAGACAGACAAATATATAAACGGACAGACAGACGGATAGACACTCAGTCGGACAGACAGACGGATGGTCGAAAAGACATGTGGATCAGACAGATGGTTTTACAGATGGACGGACAGACAGACAGATGGTTAGATAGACATGTGGATTAGACAGACGGTTTTACAGATGGACGGACAAACAGACAAATATATAAATGAACGGACAGACAGACAGACAGATGGTCAGATAGACATGTGGATTAGACAGACGGTTTTACAGATGGACGGACAAACAGACAAATATATAAATGAACGGACAGACAGACAGATGGTCAGATAGACGTGTGGATCAGACAGATGGTTTTACAGATGGACGGACAGACAGACAAACATATAAACGGACGGACAGACAGACAGATGGTCAGATAGACGTGTGGATCAGACAGATGGTTTTACAGATGGACGGACAGACATACAAATATATAAACGGACAGACAGACAGGCGGATGGTCAAATAGACGTGTGGATCAGACAGATGGTTTTACAGATGGACGGACAGACAGACGGGTAGACACTTAGGCGGACAGACAGACGGATGGTCAGATAGATAAGTGGACCAGACAGATGGTTTTACAGATGGACGGACAGACAGACGTGTAGACACTTAGGCGAACAAACAGTCGGATGGTCAGATAGACATGTGGATCAGACAGATGGTTTTACAGATGGACGGACGGGTAGACACTCAGGCGGACAGACAGGCGGATGGTCAGATAGACATGTAGACATACGGACGGACAGAAAGGTGGATGGACACTTATGGTAAGACAGACAAACGGATAAACAGACTTACGGACAGACGAACAGATAGATAGATAAACGGATAGACAGACTGACAGACAAACGGAATGAAAAACACGACAATTACAAAAAAAAAATATATTTTCTGAGAGTTGTGCCAAATGTAATGATAATATTGTTACACGAGGCTAACATTGCGGTGCATGACACCATTTATCTGTTAGTTAGTCGTAAAAAAATTTTCCTATCTTTGTTAAAGCGCTACAGGGATACAGACACTGGATATTTAATTTTAAAAGAGATGTTCCTATCTGCGTTAAAATGCAACAGAGAGGCAGTCATTGAATATTCAATTTGAAAAGTACGATTCTCTGCATCCAAATCACAAAATGGTTTTGTCGCATTTAAAAGAGATAGCACGTTGAGCATGCGAACCTCTAAACGGCAGCTGAATAGTCGAAGGGTGGTCGTTGTTTTTACGCGATGATAAGGACTGTGGTTAATGGTGTGTGGACTCTGCGACAACGAGTTGTGATTTCACCGTCTATATTTTCTTCCTGCTCACAGTTTCCCAGCATCCTTAATGTTTTCCTTCAAAGATTTCCAGAAACACCTGCAAAATAGAATTTTATTAGAAATAAAGAAGTTTATTGACCTTAAATGTGGCACATTATTGTTTATACTCATTTCATTTCATTTATTGCATTTGTTGTGTTGTTCTTTTTTGTCTGCGATAAAAATCATGTAATTCTGTGTGATGAAGTCTGAGTTAAGAATTGATAGATGAACGATTAATTTTATCTGCTGGGAGATATAAATGTGAGGGAATGTAAAATGAAATGCATTTCCGTATTAATCATATAGTTACTCGTGCAGGGAGAATCGATATGATATCGAACGGCCGCCATCTTTCACGATTTTCATGGAAGTAATCGTCCAGAAAGGCAGATACCGATGTAGGGTGCAGAATGAACGAATGCAGTGCATATATTAAAGGCTCTTATAAATGTGTACGAGGTGAAGATTGCTCTTCGATATCCGGCACGAAATCGGTCTATCATAAAGTGTTAGTGAGATATGTATTTCATCGCCTGGCCATCTAATCGACATTTTATGAATGACGATTGCTTTTACGTCAAGAATTGTACATCACACGGTGATTTTAGAGATAAGATAGGGGTCACCAAAGTGCGAAACAAAACGGCTTCTGTAGCAAGTTTTGTAAGTTTTTATAGGTTAAAAATACGATAAAAATAGTATTTTATCGGTTTACACTTTCAAGGAGTATGTAATTTCAAATTGCCTAATAGATTTAGTGTTTTGCAAATTTGGAAATTATGGATTTCCCGAAAACGGAAGCCAATAGAACATCATTTAAATTGTATTTTGAATCGTTAAAAAGTTTCAAATCACGCTACAGAAGCTGTTTTTGTCCACAATATTGTAACATCTATCAATCTTCTATGAGCGATAAACTCTTAGAGATCAATTGCGCATTTCAAAATTACAAATTTCTCGAAAACGGGAGGAGATAGTACTTTATTTAAAACGGATTTTTAACGTGTATCAAATTACACACCACGCTATAGAAGCCGATTTTGTCCGCAGTTTTGTAACAAGTACCTCCCACCAGTAAAAGATAGAATTTTATGAACGTTGTGCACAATTCCAAATAACGTATTTTTTGAGAAGGGAAGCAGGTAAGGTTTCTTTTAAAACGGATTTATGTCCTAGGAATAATTATAAATCATGCTACAGAAAACATGATTTTTTGTGTTGCTCGTGACGTTAAGATAGGTTTTACAAAACTGTAGACAAAAAAGGCTTCTGTAGCATATTTTGTTACAGTTTATAGTTTAAAAGTCCGTTTTAAATGAAATCCAATCTGTTCCCCCTTTAAAAAAAATCTGTAATTTTTAATTACGTAATAGATTTGATGTTTTGCAAATTTCCAAAATACAGATTTCTCGAAAGCGGGAGCAGATAGAACATCACTAAAATCGTATCTTGAATCTACAAAAACCTCTAAACCACGCTACAGAAGCCATTTTTATCCACCATTTTGTAACATCTATTCATCACTTGCGAAAGATAAACTTTTTGAAATTTGTTGCGTAATTCGAATTTACGGATTTTTCAAAAACGGAGTTAGATAGGACTTCATTTAAAACAGATTCTTAACTTGTATAGAATTTCAAATCACGCTACAGAAGCTGTTTGTGTCCCCATATATGTAAAAGTACCTACTCCCTGCAAAAGATAAAATTTTAGTTATTTATTACGCAATTCTAAATAAAATAGTTTTCAAGAAAGGAAGCAGATAGGGTTTTTTCTAAAAAGGATTTATAACCTTTTTTTTTTTTTTTTAGAGCAACATGACCAAGATTTTTTGCGTTGCTCATGAAGTTAAGATAAGTTTTCCAAAAATGCAAATAAAAAAGGCTTCTGCAGTATATTTTGTTGCAGTTTATATATTAAATGTCCATTTAAATGAAATCCAATTGTGTTCCTGTTTTTAAAGAACTTGTAATTTCAAATTGCCTACTAGATTTAGTGATTTACAAATTATAAAATTACATATTTCTCGAAAGCGGGAGACAATAGAACATCATATAAATAGTATTTTGAACCTATGAAAACTTGAAAATCACGCTACAGAAGCCGTTTTTATCTGCAATATTATAACACCTATTCATCACCTGCAGAAGATAAAGTCTTAAAAATCTGTTGCATAATTTGAAATTACGGGTTTCTGGATAACAGAGAGAGATAGAATTTCATTTTTAACGGCTCTTTTAAGCTGTTTAAAATTACACACCAAGCTATATAAAGCCGTTTTTGTCTGCACTTTTGTAGCAAGCACCTACCACCTGTAAAAGATAAAATTTTATATATCTATTACACAATTCCAAATAACATATTTATCGTGAAAGAAAACAGGTAGAGTTTTTTCTACAACGGATTTTTGATCCAAAAATTATTATAAATCAAGCTAAAGAAGCCATTTTTGAATATATTTTTGAGATTTTTACTTCACAGCAACATAACCAAGATATTTTGCGTTTTTCGTAAAGTTAAGAAATATTTTACAAAAATATAAACAAAAGAGGTTTCAGTAGGATATTTTGTTACAGTTTGTAATTTAAAAATCCGTTCTCAATGAAATTTAATTTGTTTCCTCTTTCAAGAAATTTGTAATTTCGAATTGCGTAGTAGATTTAGTGAGTTACAAATTATGAAATTTCGTATTTCTCAAAAGTGGTAGCCGATAGAACATCATTTAAATAGTATTTCGAACCTACAGGAACTTACAAATTACGCTACAGAAGCCGTTTTTATCCGCAATATTGTAACACCGATCCGTCATCAGTTATTGATAAACTGTTAGAAATCTGTTACGTAATTCGAAATTACGGATTTCTCGAAAACAGAGACAGATAGGAGTTCATATAAAGCGGATTTGGAACCTGTATAAAATTACACACCACGCTACATAAGCCGTTTTTGTCCGCATATTTGGAAGAAGTACCTCCCACCAGTAATAGATAGAATTTTAGATATCTATTGCGCAATTCCAAATAACACATTTGTCGATAAAGCGAACACACAGAGTTTTTTCTAAAACGGATTTATAACCTAAAAATAGTTATAAATCATGCTACAGAAGCCGTTTTTGTTTATGCTTTAGTAACAAATATCTTTATTTTAATATCAACATGAGTGAGATTTTTTGCTGTGTTGCTCGTTAAGTTAAGAAAGGTTTTACAAAAATGGAAACAAAAATGTCTTCTTTAGCATATTTTGTAGCAAGTTGTAGGTTAATTATCCGTTTTAAATGAAATCCACTCTATTCCCGTTTTCGTAAAATTTGGAATTTTGTTTCACGTCATAGATGCAATTTTTAACATGATTCAAAATAACGTTTTTCTAAGAAACAGGAACACACAGAATATTATTCAAAACGGTTTCTGGACCTATAAGAAATTACACAACCTGCTACAGAAGCCGTTTTTGTTCACATTTTAATAACATCTATATTTAACCCACAAATGATAAAATCTTGGAAATCCATTGCTTAATTCAAAATTACAAATTTCTTCAAAATGGCAACAGATAGAATGTTATTTAAAACTGATTTAAAATCTATGAATAACTGTTAAACACTCTACAGATGCCGTTTTTGTCGCAGTATTATCAATATAATTGGCTTATGTTTTTAATTTGTAAATTGTTTGAAGAATATCATCAGCAAACATTTTGCGCCTAATGGTCACATCTAATTGGAATTAAAGCTTGTGTTTTATTACACAACTAATAGACAGCAAGTGGAACCTGTAAGTTGAGATCAGGATAAATTAATGAGATCCTTTTAACCAGAGTAAACACAGTTATTTATTCCAAACGATCATCAACCAGTTTTCTTTCACAAAAAAACTTTGTTATTATTGAAAAAATCTACTCGTATAATCTAAGGCTTAGGTTTTTTTTCTTCCAATTTTAAAACAGCGTCCGCCGGAAATAGTGTAAAATTTCGTACTTGCTTTAACGCCGATTAGGTGATGGTAGAAAGTTGCGATGAGGTAGTAACCGTGGGAAGATCATTTTCTTATATTCATATACATACTTAACTACTTAATAAGCTGCCATCTTGCATCCCAGTAAAGAGAGACTTGTAAATATTATACCCACACACTGGTACACTTATGGCCTTTACATTAGAAGAGTCTATTATCTTCCAAGTAACTTCTACATGTTTCAATAATAAAATATCTTTAAGTGCTGTACATCAATTTCTTAAGGGACAAGTTTCTCAGTAAGTAGATAATTCAGATCACATTAGTTTTTTTTTTCTTTTTTAATAACATTAACCCACTAACGCCTGAAATCACAAAAATCGTAGCCTTACTTTAAACATTGAATTCCGTCAATGTCACTAAATTCTTGTTTGGTCGCTACCGGTAGACATTCCTTAGTTTAAAAATTACATTTTTAAAATTGTTTAGTAATAATCTTAAGAATAATATTTCCACTTTTATATCCGTTGCTTAGAATGGTTTTTAAAATATGAAGAAGAAAAAATCCGACATTTTTTATTCTTGGAGATAAAGCAACTTGAGCATTCATAAAAAGCAGGTGTACCTATAACTCTGGTGGGTACGAGAATTATTATTTTTATGGCCAGGTATAAAAAGCGAACTGTTTTTCTGCATTAGTAAGCAAAGAGCATAATTCTTGAGTGCTGTAATTAGCATTGTCTTTGACAAAATTAAAGGCGTTTTATTCTCTGGATCTGGTTCTAAATTGAAATTAATGGATAAGGAAAATTGAAAAGTGCTTCCATGAGGTAATAAATTGAACGTCAAATAGAAGTTAATAATAGCGTGGGCTGCAACTTAGTTAGAAGCGCGTGTTGTATTTCGATAGATTGGCATTATTGTCACGGAGAGTGTGAGACCGTGCGATAAATTAATTATGGGTTAACCGGCATAACGAACTCTAGCGTCGATACGTCTGAACGGGTCGCTTGCTAATTCTCTCGTAACCAGCAGATGTACGCTTGTAGGTTCTTCGTGGAGGGTACCTCTCGCGCCTGACATCATTATTACTCTTATCCTTATTGCCTATCGATTGCTTCTTGTGCCGTTCTAACGATAATGGATTTTCATTCAAACACCATCATTACGCTGATCACGCGCAACTTCAGTTATAAGACAGATATTAAAAGTGCGTTTGTCAAGAAAAATTAATAAATCGATCAGTGATTACTATAATCATGCCAATTACTTTTTATGGCAGTAATTGATTTTATTTGCGTTCATGTTTGCGAAGATAATTATTAGGTGGTTTCTAGTTTTTTGTTAGGCAAAGTTGTACGTGGCAGAATTTTTACCTTCGGATGGTATCGATTACCTTTTTAGATTACGTGTTCCGTATATTCGACATTTTGGATTCCAAATTCTGAATTTTATATTTCCGATTTCATAATGCTGATTTTAAATTTCTGACTTATTAATCGGGATTCTAAATTTCATATTTTGAGTACCACATTCTGGTTTCAACATTCTAGATTACATATTCTGCATTTCATATCTCACATTCAACATTTCGGATTCCACATCCGGGATTTCTAATTCGGAATTTAACGTTCCGGATTCACATTTTGATTCTAAATTTCAGATTTCACACCCTAGATTTCGAATTATGTATTTCAGATTCCGGATTCCATATCCCAGATTCCAAATTCCAGATTCCTAAATTCAGATTCTACATCCCGGATTTCTAATTCTGAATTTAACATTCTCCGAATTTTGTATTACCGATTCCATATCACAGATTTCACATTCCAGAATAACCCAGATTCTCTATTCTAGGATCCTAATTCCGAATTCTACATCCCGAATTCCATCCCGCTGATTTTACGTTACAGTGTTCTTAATCCGAATTTTAGAACCCGAATTCTAAATCCCGTATTCCACATTCAGGATTTCATCTTCTTCATTTTACATCCTAGATTCCAAATTTCTGGAATTCAAATCCCAAATTCCATAACTTAGATTCAAAGTAACAGATTTCACAATCTAGATTCATAAATGCAGATTCTTGGTATTCCCGGTTCCAAATTCTGAATTTAACATTCCAGATTCAATATTGCTGATTTCACATTACAGAGTTTGAAATCCAAATTCCACATTCCTGATTCCAAATTCTGAATTTTACATCCTAGATTCATAATATGAAATTTCAAATTGCAGATCCCTTATTTTAGATTACAAATCTCACATTCTATGACCCATATGTCCCGTTCCAGATTTCACAGACTATATTTCAAAACTGTATTTTAGATCGCAGATTATCCGTCTTAGAATTTACACTTCAGATTCCACAATCAGGATTCCAAATCCCAGATTCCATATTTCAAATACCGAGCTCTAAATTTCTAACTCTGGATTACATATGTGACTTGGTAATTTAAAAGGGACCTTACGCCCAAAATCAAGTTTTCGAGAAAAACGTTCCTAAAGTTAACAAATCGATATTGATACTCCTGCACGTTGATATGGCTTGAAAATCATTACTAGGGGGTTTTTGGGGACGCTGCTTACGAATCTGGCATCAGATTTTCAAAAATCCAAATCGCGGATCTAATATGGCGCCAAAAAAAATGTAAGGATCAAATAGAATCGATTGAAACATTTTTTAAGATTATCAGATTTACTCGATACATGTTGTCCGGTTGTTTTTTTGAACTCCGATTACGAATCTGATATCAGATTTTAAAAATCCAAAATGGCGGATCCAGTATGGTGGACAAAATTTAAAAATTGTTTAAATTTGTCTGAAATTCATTACTCGGAGATTTTTAGGGTTGCTGATTACGAATCTTGCATGAGATTTTCAAAATTCAAAATGTCGGATCTAATATGTCGGACAAAAGGTAATACTTTATTTTAAATAAAGATTTTTAAATTTTGTTTGCGAATCCAATATTTGCCATTTTGAATTTTAAACATTTAGTTCCAGACTTATAATCAGCTATCCCAACAACCCCCATATACTAAGTATTGTAAACAATCGACATTTTTTTGTTTTAATGTCCGCCATATTAGATCAGCCATTTTGCATTTTGGAAATCTGATGTCATATTTGTAATTAGCATCTTTAAAAACCCCCATATACTGAGTTTTATAAAAATCAACAACTTTTTAAATTTAATGGGTGCCATATTGGATCCGCCATTTTGAATTTTGGAAATCTGATGTCATATTTGTAATTAGTGTCCCCAAAAATCCCCATATACTAAGTTTCATTAAAAAATCAACAACTTTTTAATTTTGATGGGCGCCATATTGGATCCGCCATTTTGAATTTTGGAAATCTGATGTTTGATTTGTAATCAACGACCCCAAAACCCCCATATGGTAAATTTCAAGCAAATCCAATTAATTTTCAAAACTTCATCCTCCATATTGAATCTGCCACTTTCCCGTTTGGTGCATTAGGGATTTGAAATCTAGGATGTGGAATCCATTGTTTTTAAAACGCGATGTGGAGTTTTGAATGTGGAATCCAAAATGTAGAAAGTAAGATGTAAATTTTATCAGGTTAAAACCTAGATATGGAATTCATAAGGAGGTATTCTAGAAATGGAATTCATGAGGAGGTATCCTAGATATGGAATTTATAAGAAGAAAAACTGAATGTGGAATTCATAAGCAGAACTGAATGTGGAATTCAGGACTTGGAATCTGGGAAGTGTCATTATTTGAGATGCGTAGTCCTGATTATGGAACCTTGTATTTGGAATCTGCGATATGGATTCAAGTTAAGGAATCTAGCATCTAGAATCGGTTGGTTCAAAATCGAGACGTGTTGTTCTGAATGTGGAATCCTAGATGAGGAATCTAAAATATGATTATGGTGTCCCCAAATGTGTAATCCAGAACGAGGAATCCTGAATTTTAAATCCAAAATCTAAAATTCGGGAAAAATCACGTAATCGACCATAGGTATAATAAAAATAGTAATTATCTCCTCAAAAGCGACTAAAATTACCACAAACCTCCTACTGCAACGGTAGATATGGAATTAATGTTCTGAAAACGATCAGTGTTAATTACACGAAAATATTGCAATTAAAGTAAAATATTGCAATAGAGCAGAATCTTTGGGATAGAAACAGTAAACTTGAGTTGGCACGGGTAGAATTTTATTACCCAATTATACACTTCTCTGGATGTTAGCTGGGAATGATAACGATGCTATTCTCCTATGCTTCTCAATTAAAACCGAGAGGAATCGAGAGCAAGGCGATTTCTGGCAAATTAACCCCTAACCTTTGCTCGTTAATTCCCTTGTGCCAACTCGATCTGCAATGGTCACTGTTATTGCGTCGATTTCTCCCAGTAGCGTCTTCGATCGGCCAAGTTTGCGGGATAGGCGGATCTTCTCATTCCAGAGTTTCACTCGAGTTTAAGGCAGCTTGGTAGCTTCGTATAGAGCGAAACGCAATGTCCATTTGTATCGGGAAAACTGAACGGCTTCGGGAACTGCTCGACAGAATGCAGAAAGTGCTGGACCATGGCCAGGAATTTATCCACCCTGCAGGTACTCGCTCTACACCGCGGGGCTCCGTGTAAACGCAGTATTTATTGCCTCGTTGCCAATGTAAATGCGCGTGCCGTGGATTATTGAGAACTGATCTTCCGGCACCACGGAATAATTTCGAGTCTAGTCCTAGACGCCACGCCAGTTGTTGTAGGGGATTAAGTACCTACCAATGCCGGTTCAAGAATTCGCCTGCTACTACTGCTATTGGCATTTTCAATCCATACCTTCTCTTCTTCTCTGCCTTCTCGTACCCAGTATTTCTCTAATAGCAGTCTCTCACGAGAAACCCTCAAGGTTGAAAATTCTACTGGTAACTGTTTTTAAAATTCTTGCAACATCTTTTAAAAATCTGGAAAATACCATATTTTACATTCTGAAGGGTACTGAATGTTTAGAGGAGAGAGATTGATTTATAGTTGAAAGTTTAGAGACAGGTGAATTAGCTTGTCGTTCTGTTAAAATCTTCGGATTTTTATCCTAAAATATTTTGGATTTCGACTCCTAATATCAAAAATACAGTCATTTGCATTATATTGTCGTCTTTTGCTACTAAATATTGATTTTCCAGATTTATTTTACTGTTTGTTGGTGTTACTTTGTTCCTGGTTAAATTGTGCATCGTTTTCTATATTGGAGTTTTCCTTTTCTAGTCTTATTATCTCTCGAGAAATATTTTTAGTTGTGAGCGAGGACCCTAACCTCAAAATATATGTATTCTGTGGTTTGGATTTACTCTAATAAATGATGTCGACGGAAAAAAATATGTGCCCTATCTGTAAGAAAGCTGCAACTACTAATGCAGTTTATTGCCCTATATGTGAATCTGCTTATCATCCAAGCTGCAAGGGAAAAACCAGCGTTCTTGACAACGGCGGATTTGCAAAATGTTGTACACCGCGTCCACTTACTCCAACAAACATAAATGCACCCTCAGTAATAAGTACTTTACCATCGTCATCTGCAGCGTCAGCATCCTGTTTGTTGTCTCCTGATATTAGACAAATAATTTAAGAAGAACTTAGTCAGGAATTATCTGTCATCTCTAACATCATTAATAATTTCTCGGCTACGCTTTTGGCCAATCTGGATCATATCTCTGAAAGAATGTATGAGAACGAGAAAAAAATTGAGGAACTTTCTATCAGAATGACGTCCATTGAAAGTACCGTGACTGCTCTTAAGTCTCAAATTAATAATATTGGACCCACTGGTTTGGATGAGCAACAATGTTTAGTCGAACTTGAAAATAGACTAAAGAAAAAAAACAATATCATCTTATTTGGTATCCCGGAGCATGATAATTTTGCCTCTTCTGAAGACAGTGTCTCTAATAATGTAAATACTCAGGTCTCTCGTATGCTGAATAGTGTTATTTCCCCCTCTCTGATCGCAAATACAGAGATTACTAGAGAGGTTATGCCTTCGCAGATCCAAAAGAGACCACGTCCAATCAGATTAACATTCAACTCCCAAAACCAAGCTCATATTTTCCATAGAGAGTTTTTATCTGTCAAAAAAGTGTCAGTGAGTCCGGATATAAAGGCATGCTGGATTGCTTTTGACAAAACTCAACGACAATTGAAGGAATTGGCCGAGTTGAAGGAAGAACTGAATCACCGTCTTCAAGCAGGTAGAATGAGGATCAAGATAGTATATCGTCGTGGCTGTCCTGTCATCGTCCAAGCAGTCGCAAGCTCGCCGACTATAAATGTGGGTTAAATGTGTGTGAGGAGCAATGTGGTCCTAACTTTGTTGTACTTTAATCATCATCCTATAATAATCTCTTGTTTATATGTTTAATATTATTAACAGTATTATTAATTGTCCTTAGATTCTGTCAGCCATTAACATTTTCGCATTTTTAGTTAGATGTTTCCATCCTGCTTTTTCTTTCATAGAATAAACTTCGGCAATAATTAGATTTTTAACTGACTCTTATAAAAGCAAACTATTATAGCGACATTTTTTATTTCATTGACGGAAGAATTAATATATTCACTGTAATCCTTCGGAACACCATTCTATTCGCTTCTCACAGTCACAATTTAATATTATGATATCTTATTGTCTCCTATTAGATTGTTGCTAATTAATTATTATTATTATCATGTAATGGGCTATGATACCCGTATACTGTACATTAAATAAATAAATAAAAGTTTCGATTACATTTAAATTTAGAATATTTATTAATTTTATCAATATTTGAAAATTGCGTTTGACTCAAGATTGCTACCTTTTAAAAATGTAAAAATATAGGTTTTGTTATTCCTATCTTGAAAATAAATTATTATGTGTGTTAATAATTTGAAAAGGTTTATAAATGGAGAGGATATCGTGTTTCTTTGATTCTGATTAATTTTTACCTTCTGATTTTCCAAGCTATTGTTTATAAGGACCGGTTTCTCTTCTGATGATCTTTTTAATCCTTTGGTTAAACTTTGCCCTTTTCTGGTGGTAACACTAATGGAACTCCTTGAATCCTTTTAGTCTACTTCGTTCTAACTGCAATCCTGGAGTTGTTATGTTTAATTCCCGATTGAACCTTGTTGAAAATTGTGAGCTTTTGCTAACCAACTGACTGACTGAACTCTAGATGTGATTTTGAGATCCGTAACCCGGAATATAGAATCCGCAATCAGCAACCACTTTTGTGAAATTCGGGATATGCAATCGGTAATTTGGAATCTAATATATAGAACCCGGGTTATAGAATCTGATTTATGGAATTCGAGATATGGAATCCCTGATGTCAAATTACGGAATGTGTAATCTAAGTTACGAAACCTAATACATAAAATTCGGAATATCGAATCTAGAATTCCAAACATCGAATCTGGAATCCAGTGTGTCAAATCCGTCATATGGAAATGAAATCCGAGTTGTAAACTCAAAAAAACTCCGTTTACTCAACTCGACGAATCTAACTCTTTTCTCTCATAGTAAATATTTCAATCCGAAAATTTTACCCATTTTTAATTCTCCGTTCATATTTTTATCTTGAACTAAAATTTCTCGATTTCAATATTATCAAATTTCTCACATTATTACCATTTCCACTTGCCCAGGAGTATATGGATATTACCCCTCTTGTAAAATCACAGAATTCAGTAACTGGGAAGAGGGATTATAAATTGAAATTCAGAGATGTGAGGGTCCAAGCTTAAAAGGATTTGACAAACGTCGGGGAATTCTCTGAAGTGAACAATCTTCTAGTGAAGAAGGAGCGAGCGAAGAAGACATGAAAATCGCTGAAGGTGAATAGTCAATGACAAGAAAACCATAAAGTGCGATAGTACGTTGAACGTCAAATTACGACATCTTGTCTTCTGGAGAGGTATTACAGAGCCATCGAGAGTTGACGGCTGGTGTGCTCTAGAGACCTGGCGTCAGTGGTTATGTCGCAGTTCACAATATTAAGTATTCATGCTTGACCTATACTCTGATCCTTGTCTGGACATTAAGGCTGACTGTAAGCCATAAAGGTTGCAGGAAAATCACCGTACTTTCCATGTCCGGTTTTAGTATACAATAATTAATTCCTGCTTAATTCAACGTTTTAATTTAAATAGTTTCCACATTCTACGACCCTACCAGGAAAAGAAATCCCTCGAGCAAACAAACTCCTCGAAAGCTGTTACGCGTTACATCCTATTAAAAGTTACTTCAATTTATTCACTTCACTTCCGTCGCGTCGCCGCGCTGTGTCAGTGATAGTTATTATTTTGCTTGTCTCCGTTTTCTGCTTTAACGTGATTTTCACAAAGTTTCTTATCTCTTTTCATCCAAGTGTCATTTGCTAATTGATAATAATTCATTTCGCCTGTCAGTCATTCTTGTTACTTCAATAAGTAAATACTTTAATAATCATTTTTTAAAATCAGTTATCATCTTTGTTCAAAAGTCTAATAACTTTTCTTTAAAATATCTAAGCTTGTAGATTGAAAGTCTGATCTACACTGCGATTAATCACATTATCTTAATCAAATACAGATTAAAGCAGTTGCTGAGCGTTGCACGTTTAGTTAAAAACGCGATACAGTATTAAAGATTCAACAGTGGGAATTTTTCACAAGTCCGATCCGATATTTGCAATAAGTATTTTGCGACCCCGCTAAGGTTTTCCTTAAAAGAGAGAACCGGCTCTGATAAAGTTGGTGGAGGAACTGATTTTTGATGCTCGCAAATTTATTTGATTGTAATCACAATGAAAACTAAAGTTTGCTAAAATCTTCATTTTACGGCAATTTTTGTCTGGCTAGTTATTTATTAAAAAAAAAACATTATTTACAAATTTTGTTAATAAAATGTTTAAATATTCAACAAATAATGAAAACCAACCAGTTTCAGGAAAATCCATTGCAAAAACAAACCCTGAGTAAACTAATCTTATTTACGTGTTTATGCACTCATTGCCTGATGAAAAATAAAAAAGGCATATCTGACATTATCTGGAACACGAGAAATTTATTATTTATTATCAGCTGTCACGCAGCTTCATTTTTTAATATTCCGATTAAGCAGTACATGTCTGCTTATAATTTTCTTCGAAACGCAGTTACTACCGTAGATTAACTACCTGTTTGCTTTTAATTTATGTTCATCCTGTCGATTTTGCAATCTCTTGTCATCGTTCCTGGCTGTTACGCGTTAACTGAATCTTTTCCTTCATCTTTGTGGCAAGTCTTGAGGTGCAAGTTCGTCTCATCGTGATCGAGAATCGATTAATGAAAGTATTTACCGTCAAATTACTTTTCTCAAATTAGAAAATATATCGCAGAAAAAGAGTGTAGAATGCGAATAGAGGGAAAAATAGAATAGTGCTTTTGGCATAAAACAAAAGTGTAGGAAACGCAAGAGAAGAAAGATCAGAAAATCATGAAACGAGATAAAGACCTCGCAGTCGTTCTCTAGCTCCAAGATCAATTTGCGATTCCAACGAACTCCTCGCCTATTCCCTATAAACTGCATAAAGTACCTAAGATCTCGTAAGTAACGACCGGAAGTTACTCGAAGGGATTCCACGAAACGTTGCATTTTCCTGAAGACGGATGACGAAGTCCGACACATGGATTTCCGCGTAATCGACTCTAGACTATTCCTTTTCGCATTTAGGCAGAAATCTATATTGACATTTTCGATCCTTACGAAGCGAGTATAAAATAGGAAAAAATTTATTGAAGCGTTAAACAATTGCTCTTGTGAAAGGAAGGTTCTAGAATTATCAAGTGGAAATATCCAAAGTTGCTATTTTGAAAAACTACTCAGAATATAAAATTATTCAATGAAAAGCACGTAATTAAAATTAAAAATAATAAAATTTATAAATCAAAAAAAGCGTCACAAGTCTTATCAAGAAAAATGGAAAAAGACGCGCGATATAGACAACTTATTTAAAAAAATTATTGTACTATATTTCAAAATAATTAACGAAATTTTAAAAACGGAACCACGAGTTCCATTTCTTTTTTTTTCAATCTCAGTTTGAGTTCGGATTGCATTTTTATATTTTTTAATCAGAACAGTCTTGAGGTTAGAGTGATGTTTTTTTAATTAATAAGTTTGTAAAGATTCCAATTCAAAAATATAAACATTGATCGCAATGATCGAAAACAATTTTCTGTATCGCAGATTTTGCTAAACCTTATATTGTATGAATCGTGACGCTCTTTTTGATTTATAAATTAATTATTTTTAATTATATGTTTAATTTAAATTCCATTTTTATTTTTCCTCTTAAGTAGATCGTAGAAAAGCTTGAGCTCTCGATTCTTAATTTCGTTACTACGATTCACTTATTGGTTGTCGACTGTCTTTCGTGACCAGTTCTCCTTGCTTCCTTGGAAATAAAGTTCCTAGAAAATAGTAATAGAAAATTAAAGTTGTTTCTTTTCTTGAACAGAAGGGTAGAAACAGAATTTCGAAAAAAGGGCCTTTCCACATCAGAAATAAAAATTGAAAATTAGAAAAAATTAAAATAAAGTTATAAATAAGTGTGTTCATTGAGAACATTTAGCTACACGTTGCGAGGAAAAACTGCGCTGCAGGACTTCTTCCGTTTCATTTTAACGATCGCTAATTGAATATGCTTGAGTGAATAACTTCAACTCGTGTTTGCTAATTAATGGTAAAATTTATATTTGTATTAAAAATAGATCTTTTTACACACTTTCTCTTACTTTACATTCGTTATTTACTTATTATAAAGATTTTTAATAATATTATTATGAATAACGTAATTACCATTTTTTTTTTTTTTTTTTTTAAGAAGACCGTTGCTTAAGTTAGACACCGTTACTTTACATTTTTTCATAACATATGGTTGAAAAGATCTTTTGAAATGCAATTTTTTTACTTCACATTGGAAAATGATCGAACCATCAGTTTAGAAGATATGGGGATTAAAAAAGTGTTATTAAGGTTGGATATGATATTCTGGATAGAAATTAATAAGATGCAGAAAATGATAAAAATTACCAGAAAGTATCAGATACAATTTCACAATTTCTGGTAATCTTACTTTTTTTATTCCATAGTTGCAGCAATTAAAAACAATGTTTACATTTTGATAGGAAATTTGTAATTAAATATTCAAATTTCAGTGCAAGTCTCGTGCGGAGTTCTTTGTATTGAGCGTCATTGTGAATATTTGAACGGCAGAGGATCAATGGAAACCGGATATTGCGTAAGGGAAACGTAAATGAGTAAACGAGTCATCGAGGAAACTGCTGTTATGCATGCGAGAATTCGATCGACTTTCAATTTGATGCTGAGTTATCATAATATCGTGACATGAGGGTCGCGTGCAGAATCAATCCAACTACATAGTAAAAATATCTGCCGTTTTCTATTTCAAATATCCCTTTATTTAATGTTTATTTTTCTAAAACATGATACTGACACATAATCAATATTTTAGAAATGTCTTTTTTTCTTTTTATCTATTTTCTGCCTATTTACCAAAAAAAAAAGTTTCGCATTTTTATTCGTTAAAAGCGATTTATATTTTGGTTAAGTGGATCGAGTTTAAAGAGATTTATAAATTAGAATCAATTAAAATTCTAATTTTTCAAATAAAATATTTTATGAATTGCGTTTGCGTACTTGGAGGTATTTCATTGTATAGTTTCTATATCACAGTCTTCTGGTTTCACAGAGAGATGGCGACAGCTTGTGCTTATATATCGCCGTTCATCAATAACGTTAATTGATTTCACTTATATCGCAATATTCTCGCTTCATGTAGCACGTGATGACGATAATCAATAATTCTTTTGAAAGTATGAATTTTCTATGAGAAATGGAGCTGTGTTTCTTGAAACATTTCAATTTAATTATTTGGCTACCGAAACCGACTAAGTTTTTAGGTATTTATACTTTAATATTTATAACAGTTTCTAATCTTCTTAGAAAATAGGTTTAAAGTATTTTTAAATATTATAAGTTAGTTTTAACCCAAATTCTAGTTTAAATCTAATTAACGCGTGTTCTGACATACTTTGACCAGTAGAAATGATTTGACTGACGTCACTTTACTTTTGCAATAATCCCCTTCTAATTTTGTCGAAAATATTGTTAGGACCTCTAATAGATGTTGACTTCCTAAACGATTGTTTGTTCTGTTATATAAAGAGAAGCCCCTGTATTAATTTGAAGAGCGCCTAGGCGATTCTTTACTTCAAAGGTTCCAGATGCATTGCATGAGTTTCAAGAGAAGAGTAGCTTTATTTAATCTTTATGCGTTTTTGTTGGTCTTATCTGACTTCTAATAGATCGCTTTGTAGCGGTAAAGATTTCGCGGAAGTTTCAGAACTCAACCCTTCCACTGACCGCATGTAAGTTAACTATTTTACTGAGTTCCCTAGTACAAGATCGATGTGTCTCGAGTCCCGTCTGTCAGGCGACTAAAGAATGGCAAGCAAGAGCCATATTTATATATCAAGCCTGCACTCGGCGCTAGAAAGAAGGGGAAGAGAAAATCGAGCAAGAAGTGGGATCTGTCCGCGATTTGTTCTAGACGATCTGAGAGATAAGTTTCGGAAGCGATCCTACCATTGAGGTATCGGAATTCGGAATGTTGGAGTTAATATAATGGTGTTATCTGAAGTTTGAAATTAGAGATAGTTGAAAGGGAATTCCGGAAAAAGTAGGGATGTCGGAATGGGTAATGTAGAAAATTGGTATGTTGGAGAACGGAATCGTCGTGGTGGGATTCGGGAAGGGGCCTGTTACAGAAGTAACGGGATTCAGAATATGGGAATTAGGAATCAAGTTTTCGGGAATTTGTAATTAAGGATGTCGGAAAGGGAATCTGGGATATCGGAATGTTAAATGTAAGTAATTGGTATAATGGGTATCGGTACGTGGGATACGTAATACGGGAGACGATATACAATATGCGGATGCGGGATACGGTATGTGGGGTAAAGGGTATAATTTAATCGGATCAGGAAAGTTTGATAGAAGAATCACCGGAGCAAAGGGATATGGGACAAGGTACGCAGGATACGGAATACGATAATCCTTGTGGTGGAATTTAGATTCCTTACACAGAAGTAGTGGGATTCAGAATGTCGGAATTAAAATAAACGTTTTCCGGAATTTGTAATTAGGGATGGCGGAAAGTCAATTGGAGATATCGGAATGTTAAGTATAGGAGATTAGTATGATGGGTACCGGATATGTGATACGGAGTATGGTACACGAGGGACGTATTATTAGGATCGGGAAAGTTCGAAAAAGGTGTATCGGATCGCAACAGGAATTTAAAATTATGTTATCCGGGGTTTGGAATTGGAGATCGTTCTAAGTGATTTCGGGATGTAGAAATCGGAAATACTAGAAATTGGTACGAAGGGAAACGGAATCTGGTAGAATATGGTATTTGAGGATAATAATGATGTGGTATAAGAGATAAAGAATATGGAAAATGAGATATTGGATATGGGATACGGCATATGAAATGCGTGATTTAGATTAGTGGGATCCTGTAAATGGAATAGTGAAATTCGAAGATTGAAATCGGGAATGATGGAAATAGTGATAGCAGGGTTTGGGATGTCAAAATGTGAAATGAATAAAAGTAGGAGATTCGGGATCATAAAATATCACGGTTATCGGATAGTCTAATGGTGTGAATGCAGAATTTTAAAATTTAAAATATATTCATTGAGATACACTAATATTAAATAATGTGCTCCAGGATATAGGATAGCGGGAATGGAATAGCGGGATTCAAAATTCCGAAATGGCGTAATCCGAGAGTCAGGATCGGGAATGAGGAAAACTGAAATGTGGGAACCCTATATGACAGAAAGTAATTCAAAATTTAATTTAATAACCCCGGATTCTTCTTATCTTTAATTCTGAACCTGTTTCTTCAACCATGAAGCATAAAAATAATATAAACTAATTGAAATTGAAATAATGTTAATCTTTAATTTTCTAATATATTTAATTTGATTCTATTTTATAATTTGATTTTAAAATTTATCATTTTAACAAATACAAACAAATCGTTGACAGTAAATTGATTGCGAGCGTAAAGAAAATGATGTCACAATTTTTTTAGAATTCATGATTGACTGCATTTTGCAATAGCTGAATCTCTCGAAATTGAAAAAGAGATTTTGCAGTAATCTATAAAACCGATGAAAACCGTTCTCGACGAATTCGTTACGTCCTGCGTTTATTTTGAAAAAATGTCCACAATGAAATCACAATGAAAATCGAACAATTGAAGCGAATAGAATCGTCGGCCACGACGTACAATGTACAGCAATCAGGTCAGTGATTACGATCTCTGTCCAACCACGTGGTTCCCTTTTTTATCTTTTCCTGTTATGTAATTCTTTCTTCTTCTTTTTTTTTATCAAATGGCTATTAAGTTACAGGGTTTTCAACTGTCAGCATTAAGAATTGGCCCTCGAATGTCCATTTCTGTAATTTTGTAGTTTAAATTATTTCAATTTCAAAAAACATTTAACTATTGTGTAAGTTTTTTTAAACCAAAGGTGGGTAGAGTAATACTGATAACTTCAATCGACTCTGTTTTGTTACATCAATGGAAAAAAATAAATCCAATTTTTACACAAATGTTTCAAAAATGCAGATAAAACTTTACCTCAATAAATTTCTCACTGAATGAAAACTAAAATTGAAAGCACACTTTTACGTAAACACAATTTGAAAAATATTCAACTTTTTTATTCTCTCGTAAAAATGGTTGGTAATAAAAATTAAACGTGTTTCAATTAGAACCCTTCAAATTCGATACATTCAATTGAAAGCTTTTAAATTACGCGAATTTGATTTTTAAAAGTATCAGTTATTTCTAATTCTTTTCTTCAAAATTTTAATGACTTCTGATAATTCTCCGCACCCCTTTAAATTGTTTAACTACTTCTCTAAATTTTCAATTAAACTGTCCCAATTAAAAGTAATCCTTTATTAGCGAGATATGCTTGCTTCAATAAATGTAAAAATTTTAATTTTGACCAGTTTGCACTATGAATGCAAAATGCTCCCGGACTGGCTAAAAAGCTCGATTGTTTCATGTCAATGTTTTTGCAGAAACCTCCCAGAGCGCTTTAGTTTTAAAGCGACTCCGCGTTCCAGCTCGTTTGTAATTATGATTTATGTGAGGGTAGTTTTGCCGCAGACGGACCTCGTTGTTTTGGCGAATGCAGGTAATTGAAATTCGGTGTTTTGTAAATTTTGCAGCGACGAGTAGCGAGCGAGAGAGTCGAGGAGAAAAAAACAAGAGAGATGGACAAGGGAGACTATCCCTTCTAAAGTACGAACTGACCACTCGTTTGTTTTGGGTCACCCTCACAGCCCCTCTCTTTTTATCCATTACTCTTGTTTATCTCTTTTCAGCTCTCCCCACTTTTGCGATTAACTACCTCCCTTTCTGCTTCACGTTTTATTGACTGAATTTAGTAATTAACAATGTGCGATAATTAATTCGATTGAATTTCGTTTCATTAACTGGACCTGCAGGCAATTGAAATTTGCCGTGTATTCTGCCTGCAGGGACAAGGCTAGTGTGAGGGAAAAATTCTTTTGCATGCGGTTACAAAGAAAATGTAATGCAGGTTTGAACGATTTAAAATTTAAACATGAAAATAGCATAATAAATAGCTCACAAGTACCTCCACTTGAACATGATCTTTTCATTTTACGAAATTCAGAAACCACGACCTATTTTTTCATAACTTTTAACACTCCTTTATAATTCCTGCTCATTGAAGAGGAGTTATGACTATATGACGGCCTACTTGACGACTGGAGAAATATTATGAACCGATGCGTTTAATAAAAAACTTCTTAGGTTAGATAAAAATTAGTTGTAGAATAACGAATTCAAATTTGTTCGAAGTTCAAGCTGGAGATAACTTCCGTCCGCTCCGGCAGCTTGAGGAATTCTGAGAGGTGACTCTGATGAGCGAGCTATATATATCGGGAGCTCGTACCAGTCAGCCCATCAGAGCGCTATCCCCTCTTAGGCGCAACTCTGAGTTACCCGTCAGACTTAATAAATCTAGCTTTCTGGATACGGAATGTGGAATCTTGGACAATTTTTTAAATAGATATCCAGTCAACTCTAATTCTGTCTTATAAATTTTATCCAAAATGAAATTACCCCCTTATGGTTATATAATTTTTTTTAACCACAAATCTATCTCTTAATAAGTGTAGAAAATTTTTTTCCACATTTTTCCGAAATGTTGAATTTTTAAAATACAATCTACATGATCAATTTCTTATTCCCTTACTTTTAACAATCATCATCCTTTTAAAAAAATATTATTTCTTATTTTATACTACTAACTGAATATTGTTCATTAAGTTTCCATACCAACTGCAACAGAATTTGTCCAAAAGCCTATGATAATGTTTGTTATCGATTCTATGACTCGTTGTTTCGTAAAAAAGAAAGCAAAAAGAAGAAATAAACGGCACGTGGAACGATACACTTGTCGACAGTGATTTAACGCTCGAAGGCAAACGTCCTGCCTCGCGCGACAGAAAAGTGATAAAACACGACACTCGTTTCTGCTTCTCCTTCATAATGTTGCACCTTCAAGTTACGTCTCTGAATTCGACGAAAAAACGAAATGAAAAATTTTTGTTAAAAAAGAAAATAATAAAAAGCTTTCCGAGTTTAAAATTTATTTTTTTTTGACACATATATCTTGTTCATAAAATGAATTTTTAGACAAATTATTTTTTAAAAAAACTCTTAATTATTTGTATTCAACAAATACAGCATAGCTTTTTTCAATATATGTTTGGACTTTTTTTCATCTGGTATTACAATTCATAAATGTGACAAAAGAATACCCTGAATCAGTTGAATAATTTCAACGTCGCAAGGATTGATTTATCATTTCGTAATCAGTTCGACAAATGGAATAATTTAGCCTTAATAAACAGTTGGTCGTACGTTGCAAAACGGTAATCGATAACAGGATTCGTATCGTGCATTAGCCGCATCGTCCGTATTGTGAATAACAGTATTACCATATGGGATTCGTCCTCGAAATTTAACACTGTCCACAATTTGCATGATTGATTAAACTCAACAAACTCTTTCCCTTAAACTATCATCACCAGTTTTTAAGATTGAATTTCGGAAAACGCCAATTTAAACCGTCATCAATCAAATGGAAAATCTAATTTTTGATTAAAACTCAAACCTATAGCAAAATGTTAATATTAAGTTCAATCAATACCAATCTTCCATTTATCAAAATATTACTCAATAAAAACTATTATTGGTCAATTAATACAAATTTCCACTTATAATAATAAAATAATTTTAGTTGACCGAAAAATTCATTTAATGAATTTATAAATTTTTTTTATTTCAAATTTATTTAATCGATTATTATCATCTTTTTAACTGTAAAATATCACAATTCAAAGTTTAGGTATATTTCTATATTATTCTAGACAATTCACAATGTTTTTTAATTAAAAACAAAGTTTTTAAAGTTATTTTGAAGTTACCGGTTTAGAGCAGTGATTAGCGCTCTTGACTGGGACTTATATCTGTTGAGAGTTCGCATCCCAGAGTGGGCAATTTTTTTTCTTTGTTATTTATCACAAATATGTATCAATAACATTAATATTATATTGACTAACTTTTAGAGAACTTGATTTTTGGTAATCTAAAATTCAATAAGCTAACGTTCTAGAGTGAGGCAATCCAAATCCCTCTACAGGTCTCAATTTTAGTGCAAATAAAACAAATTTTTTGTTTAAATCATCGTAAATAAGTTCCCTATCGATTCCTTTAACTGAATTTTTAATTTTTGTTTATTTATATTAATTTTTTTATAACAATCTACGGATAAATCAGAATTTTGCAGGAAATCTATTTTTTATCCTTTAAAAAGTAAAAAATTTCATCGGAAATAATATTAAAAATATTTTGGAGTCCTTTTAATATAGTATTTTTAATATACAAAAATTTGTATAACCCACATAAGCAGTAAACATTTAATTTTCTCTATATTCCTTAAAAATTTGACGAACATTTTTAATAAATACTTAAAATTTGTATTCTCTTACATAATTTTAGACACTTAAAAATTGTTTAAACAATCTTTTATTGTTAATTTTATATCTTTTTAAAAATAATCATTCAGAGTTCTAGATTTTCTAAATTAAGCAACATATTTTGTCTATAATAACTATAAGTATAAAGATAAAGGATAATCTTAAATGCTAAACAATTGTTTAAAAAATATATTGTTGTTAATTTTAAATTAAATTAAACTTGAAATTTTAATTTTCTTAAAAAGAATCTTATAGAGTTCGGATTTTTTCAATATTTTGCAAAATTTTAGTGTATACAATAACTGAGTATAAAGATGAAGGATAACCTTAATTGTTTAACAATTGTTTAAGCAATCTATTATTCCTAATTTTAAATTTTATAATTTTATAGAGTTCTAGTTTTTTTCTAAATCGTGTAAGATTCTTTGTTTAAAATTACTATAAAAGTAATAAGTATGAAAATAAAGGATAATTTTAAATCTTTAACAATTGTCTTAACAATCAATCATTGTTAATTTAAATTTTTCTTAAAAATAATCAAGCACAGTTCTAGTCTTTTCTAAATTTTGAATTATTTTGTGTCTACAAGAACTAAGTATGAAGATGAAAAATAATCTTCAATGTTAAACAATTGTTTAAAAAATCTATTATTGTTCATTATTGTTTATTTTAAGTTAAATTAAATTAAAAACTTTAATTTAAATTTCCGAAAAATAATCATATAGTGTTCTAGGTTTTTCTAAATTTTTCAACATTTTGTGTATACAATAACTAAGTATAAAGATAAATGATAATTTTAAATATGTTTAACAATTGTTTAAGCAATCTATTTTTGTTAATTTTAAATTTTCTTAAAGAACTGTTTAAACAATCGATTATTGTTAATTTTGAGTTTTCAAGATAATCAAACAGATTTCTAGTTTTTCGAAATATTGCAACATTTTGTGTTTACAATAACTAAGAATAAAGATCTAAGAATGTTTAACGATTGTTTATTCAATCTATTATTGTTAATTTCAAAATTTTATAATCACACAGATTTCTAGTTTTTTCTAATTTTTGCAGCATTTTATGCTAAAAATAACTATGGAAGTAACAAGTTTAAGGATAAAGAATAATCTCAAATGTTTAACAATTGTATAAACAATCACTTATTGTTAATTTTGAATTCTCTTAATAATCATCATAAACAGTTCTAGTTTTTTTCTAAATTTTGCAATATGTTGTGTCTACAAGTCTACATTAACTAAATATGAAGTTGAAGGATAATATTAAATGTTTAACAATTGTTTGAACAATCTGCAATGGTTTATTTTTAATTTTCTTAAATAAAATCGTACAGATTTCTAGTTTTTTCTAATTTTTGCAACATACAATGTTTAAATTTTTTTTTGAAAAGAATGGTTTAATTTGCGCTACAATTGAGACATTTAAATTGATTTGGATAAAAATCTACATTTCAACCCTGTGACGTCCCAAAACTAAAAGTGACAATATTTCTAAAAATTATAGGTAGATAATATCTGACACATTGAAAATCTGATTAAAAATTGTTGTTCACATTTTTTTCCGAGTGATGCAAAATTCCCATTAGGACATTTTGAAATGTTATCTGCGATATGTGTGACACTTGACAGACATAAAATTTTTTTACGCAAATGGTACTGTGCGCGTTGAACCATCGTCGTGGGATTTTAAAAAGGCTATTCCCCGGGAGTATCCCGTTCATACTGGGTAAGACAAGTAAGAGTTGCTGTAACCCAATATGACACGATCCGGCAATGTCTGCGTACCGAGTGTAATTTCATATTGATATTCAACTGCGATTTAATCACTTTAACGTTGCGGTCGCTTGCGCTTTAATTTAGAGACACGGTTTCGTTTGGTAATACTTCACAGTACCTTTCCAAAATTCTTTCGGTAATATTTTAAAAAAATAACTTTTGCGAAGTTTTGATATATTTATATAAATATTGTAGAAAACCACCTAATAATTTAAACTTAAACTATTGGCTATTGCTTTTTCTGTACAAATTTAAAAATTTACTAAATTTTGTAAATTTACAAAATGTTGGTCATGTTTAAAAAATCACAAAATTTGATTTTCTTAAAAACATCATCTTTTATTTTCTTAAGAATTTTTTTCTTGTTATAAAATGAAAAAAAGAATTTTCTAATAGGTTTGGTACATCCACTAACATCTAATAAGTCGGAATAATATTTTTTTCTGAAAATACAAAAAGTAATTATTTTGTCTAATATAGCGCCATAAATTATTCCTTTTTTTTATTTTAGTTATGTTTTAGATGCTTTTTCTTAACAAATTTAGAAATTCAAAAAATTTTGAAAATTCATAAAATATACATTTCTTAAAAAGGAAAAAAATCTCAATTTTCTCAAAAACACTGTTTATCATAAAACATTCAAATGCTCGTAATTCTGCGAATTTTTTTTTCACAAAACCAAAAAATACGTGTCTCTTTATTTGACCTAAAAAACAATAAAAAGCATGTTAAAAATGATTTTGAATTTTAAAAATATTCTGCATTGTATGACTTGAAATGGAAACAGCCCAATTTCATTTTTTCGACTTTTTCTATTTGATTACTTATTTTGATGCTGCAATAAAAATAAGACTGTCCAAAATAAACAAATCGACAATTCGAAAAAATCCTTCTTTTTAAATAAATGAGGCTATAATGTTAAAAAAATTATAGTTTAAAATAAAGTCCAAGGAAGCTGTTGAGATTTTTTAATTCCCCCCCCCCCCCCCCCCTATTTGAATCCTTCTTTTTAAATAAATGAGGCTATAATGTTAAAAAAATTATAGTTTAAAATAAAGTCCAAGGAAGCTGTTGAGATTTTTTAATTCCTCCCCCACCCCCCTATTTGATTCTTTAAATTAGGGATAAAGTAAAAAAATTGATTCAATAGAAAGTATTAAAAATTTAAGAAAACTACAATACCTACGTAGGATATGTCGAAAATTTGTTAAAAAATTAAAGTTTTTTTTTAACAAAGAAAACTACTAAACTTTTTCAATCAATTTTTGTTTGTTGAAAAACAGTTAATTATTGTAGCGAATGAAAAAAGCCATAACTTCTTTCCGTGATTAAAAAGAGACAGCTTTTTTCTGGCTAAAAAATGACTTTTTTCAGATAAAAAAAAAAACAAATTATTTTTCGGCTTTACTTTTATCATACTTAAAAAAAACTATTTATTTATATTCAAGCGAATTTTATTACTCTATCGAATTCATAAGTGATGCACTAGTAACTGCAAATAAATTCTCTTATACGCTTTTGCTGATAATTTAAAAAAGTTTATGAAAATAAATTATTTATGAATTTAGTAGCTGTATAAATTTAAATCGTGTAAAGTAAACTTGCAATTGAAATATGTAATTAATTTTTGAATTGAAATATTTGTCCATAAAGTTCAACAATTGTGTTTTAGATTCTGTGAGTGATTTATACAATTATTTATGCCCTAAAGAGATTTTAAGGAACATGTAGCTGTCAGACTTTTAGATTAATATGTGTTTTGTCTTGCGAGATTTTATGACCCTTACTGCACTTAAACGACCTCAAAGGAAAAAGAAAGTTAAGTATGGTATACCTACAATTGACTGTAAAAATAATTTTGCTTCGCCGAAAAAAATGCATCCAGTAAAATAATTATATTTTTTTAGGATTTCGAAAGAAATTTTCATTCTTGAATAAAATTTTGATCCTCTATTTTTCAAAATCATATTTTGCATCAAAATTTTAAATCTATTGACTTAAGTATTTTAAAAACTTGTTTTTCTTTTCGTTATTTTCTATTTGTTGTAAAATAACTTTTTTCAGAACAAAATCGTTCGAAACGTAAATTGTACATTCACAAACAAAAATTAAAAACTATTTTATTGCTTTAATTATATGATTTTAATATTGTTTTTTTTATTTAATTTTTTTAAACTTCAATTCCAATTTACAATTATTTTGATCACCTTCATCGATTTTCAAAAATTTACTTCTATTTAAAAAATATTTAAAAATTGTGAAAATTATTTTTCTTGATTTTCAATTCTTTCTTAAATTTTTTAATTACTTTCGGAATGTTTTACTTTATATTTTCATAAATTTTTAATTATTTTCGACATATTACTATTATATTTTTTTATGTTTTTATTAATCTTATTAATACTTATTCTGAGTCAATTTTAATCAGAATTTTTATTTTTAATTCCTTTTTGTTCGTTGAATTAATTTCTTTAATATATCAAATTACTATTGCAAATTCTAGTTTTTCATTTCAACGTTTTCAATTATTATCATCTACATTCATTTTTTTCATTTTTCCATTTTAAAATTGTATTTTGCTTTGTTTTATTAAATATATATTTATCATTACTATTATAATTTTTTTTTTTTAATGTAAAATATATTTCTAAATTTTTTCTATGTACAAAATGACTTATCAAAATTTCAAGAGTGATGTATCTCGAGTTTCAATGATTTTCTTCTATTTCAAAAATATTTTTTAATTTATTCGATTATTTACCACAAATTTCAACTATTCTCTTAACTTACCAATTATGTTCTTTTATTTCTTTAATTATTTTTTATAATTTTTAATGATTATTTTCCAATATTTAATTGAATTTTTCAATATTAAATTGATTTCTCAAATTACAATATTATAAGCTACAATTTGTAAAACTAAGCCCTTCGATTTTCAATTACAACCTTTTTTCAATTATATTTTTCAAAATTAAATATTTGTATTAACTTTCTAATTTTTTGTAACTATTTATTTCTTCACTTTAAATTCCTCAAATGTTTCAATTATTTTTCTCAACAATCACATAAATTAAATAATTTTTTATTATATAGTTTCATCAATTATCAATTTTTTTTTCAATTAATTTCTTTAATTTCTAAATACTAGTGACAAATTTTAGTTATTTACATCAATATTTTCAATTATTGTTTATAAATTGATTGTTTGTCTTTATTGTTTATATTGTTGTCAATTTTGGTCATTTAATCATTTTAAAATTGTAGACATTTTTTTTTAATTCAATTATTTTATTAAATTTTTATTTATTTTCCTTAAATGTTAAATATATATTTTTATGTTTTCTAAAATGTTCTTCAATTTTCAATAATTTTCCACAGTTTTCAGTTATTTTCTGTATTTTTCAATTAGGTTTGTCAATATTCAAATGCATTCTTAGATTTTAAATTAATTGTTCGAATTTCAATTATATATTTAAACTTTTCAAATTTATCCCTTTAATTTTCAATCCTAGCCTTCTAATTTTTTAATTATTATTGATAAATAGAATAAAAATTTAATGTTGAAAAAAATACATTTTTTAATTTTCATAATTTTCTATTTTTTCGTAATTATACATTTATTTTCTTTAAATTGCAAAAATATTCTCTTATCTTTCCAATAAATTTAATCAATGCTCAAGTCTTTTTCAATTATGTTTTTTATAATTCAATTTCTTTTTAAAATTTCTAATTATTAAGACAAATTTCAATTATTATATTCAATATTTTGAATTATTGTTTGGCATACCTAATACGTTATTTTTTTCAATTTTTAATGTCCTTTCTTGAAATTTTAAACTTATATTTTAATTATTCTTTTCAATTTTTTACATGAATAAATAAATAAAAAAAGGTGAACAATTTTTTCAATCTTTCAATTATTTTCGTTCATTCTCTACCGTTTTCTTTATTTTTCAATTAATTTCTCAAATTTCAATTATATCATGCAATTGAAAAAATAATTTTTTGTAATTTTAAATAATAAGCTTTATAATTGCTTCTGTCAGTTTAAAAATTTTCTTCAATTTTAATATATTGTTTTCATTTTTATATTAATATTATTATTATTTTCTACAATATTGTTATAATTATTTCTTCAAACATTCTTCCTTTGTTTGTTTTTAATTTATTTTCATCAATTTTAATTATTTTCCTTTATTTAGAACATTATTACTTTTCTTATATTTAAAACTATTTTTCTAATTTAAAAATTATATAATTTCTCTTCTATCTATTCTTTCTTTTAACTAAAAATTATTTTTTCCAAATTTAATTTAATATATCAAACACTAGGATTCAGGTCATAATACAAAAGTAGTAAAAAGTGATAATAAATTAGTCTGAATTAAAATTTCATAAAAAATGAAAAAATACTATTAATTCGGCTTGCGGAAATATAATTTTTCTACAGATCAGTAATTTTTCTTTTTTATTGATTCTAACTTGAATTTAATTTTTCTTTTAATTTAAACATATTGAGGGCGTCGATCAAAGAACCGGTTATAATTTTTTGACGTCGAATTAGTTGGCCCCTGAGTCGAAAAAATTGTGTTTTTCAATTTTAGTTTTTTAAAAGCATATTCCGATAGAAAATTTCATTGCGTATCTTTTTTCTCTTTGACAAAAATTTCCAAATTTTATAGTTTTCAAAATAACATAAAAAAACTGATTTTTTGAAAACAAAAAATTTGATTATTTTTTTGTGTTCAACTCGCGATAAATAAGACAATTATTAACATTTTTTGATCAAACAAAAACGAAAATACGCGTAATTTTATTGCTCGACTGTCAAAGCGAATGCAAATTAATTGCAATAATAATTGGAAAAGTTATTAATTATTTTCTAAACTAATGCAAAATTACTAACCTCCAAACTTCGATCGCCTCGTTTATCTGACAAATTTTCACCACCAATGTACTTTGTGTTGCAAAGTTGTTTATTAAGACCTAAAAAAGTTTTCTGGAAAGTATGAGTACACAAAAATAATTACAACTCGAAAAATAACGATGTTATTGTTTAGATCCCGCTGGCAGACGACTGTTTCGTGCGCGTGGACTGAGACATCACGTCTCTCGTTCAGTTTATCTTGAGTTTTCCAAATATGTAATAATAAATAAATGGAACACAAATTCTTTGTGACTGACATTATTTTTTACTTTGCTTTTATTATGAATAGTGCGACTTTGTTTAAATACTACCACGTAAACCGATGACACAGTAATTTCTTCCGATGAAGAATAAAGTAAATTATTCGAAAAAAGTAATAATTTTTTTTGAAAGTTGAATATTGTTTGAATTTTAAACAGTCTAAATTTTATTATAAAAATATTTTGAAATAATTATTGTAAAATTAATAAAACTTTTATAAAAAAAAAGTAATCTTGTCTTAAATTATTAACCTAGAACGAGTGACGTGACGCTAATCTCAGTCCACGCGCACGAAACAGTCGTCTGCTGGAGGGATCTAAACAATAACATCGTTATTTTTCGAGTTGTAATTATTTTTGTGTACTCATACTTTCCAGAAAACTTTTTTAGGCCTTAATAAACAACCTTGCAACACAAAGTACATTGGTGGTGAAAATTTGTCAGATAAACGAGGCGATCGAAGTTTTGAGGTTAGTAATTTTGCATTAGTTTAGAAAATAATTAATAACTTTTTCAATTATTATTGCAATTAATTTGCATTCGCTTTGACAGTCGAGCAATAAAATTACGCGTATTTTCGTTTTTGTTTGATAAAAAAATGTTGATAACTGTCTTATTTATCGCGAGTTGAACACAAAAAAATAATCAAATTTTTTGTTTTCAAAAAATCAGTTTTTTTAGGTTATTTTGAAAACTATAAAATTTGGAAATTTTTGTCAAAGAGAAAAAAGATGCGCAATGAAATTTTCTATCAAAATATGCTTTTAAAAAACTAAAATTAAAAGACACAATTTTTTCGACTCAGGGGCCAACTAATCCGATCGTCAAAGAATTATAACCGGTTCTTTGATCGACGCCCTCAATTATTCTTGAACTTGTTTTATTTATATTTAATAATTTTAAAAATATTTGTAATTCAGGAAAAAAAAAAGTTGTAGAAACTAATCGCGCTCTCGCGCTAGTTGTATAATCTAGTTTATTAATTAAAAAATATGATTTTAGAAGTCACTATCTGTGGTTTCTCATGATATACGACTATGACAAACGAAAATTCGACTCAATCCTACCGATGGCTATGGACGAATATCCCGGAACAATAAACTCCAGTCAGTCTCCATTTCGCTCGTTGAACTGGTTTTTTAACGTCGTCCCGAATGTTCAGTGCCGTTGGCAGTTTGTAAGCCCCAGCTGGAAATTCAAATTTCACCGAAATGGTCAGGACGGCCAGTGTGCGAAATCGAATGCGACGAGCTGGATGAGTCCAGAATTAAGCGGTGGCGAGTAATGGTTTCACGTTCGTAATCAAAAGCAAGCGATCTTTTGTCCTCGAGTTTAAAGATGAATCAACCAACGAATGAAATTCGTTCATTATTTTTTAACGGTCTAAAAAAGTTCATTGATCCTCGATGAATTTAGTGAATTTTTTACAGAGGATTAAAATATATGAAATTAATTTTATTTCACACGTTTTCAACAAAATATAATAGAAGAATCTATTCTATCCTGTATAAAACCGCATTTTTGTCATAAAAAGTGTACGAAAAAAAATATATTGGGTTTTTCTTAAAATCCGTGTGTGAAATTTTAGTTTTCCGTGTGTATTATAACCGTACCAAATTTTATTAAATTCTGTCTTACCGTTCTCGAGATATCAAAGTGATAAAAGAAACGTGACACGCACACATAAAAATCCACATACACGTATAACTACAGTAAAAAGTCATTTGTTGTCGAAAAACGTTAATTGCATCGTTTGCATGTCATTTTAAATCTCTTTTATTTATATTTAAATGATTTCCTACTCTGTTCCGACCTTGACTACATTTTTTTTATTGTCGATATCTCTTAAACTTCTACATTTTACAAGATCTTTCCACGGATTTTTGTTTGTGCGATCAGGATAAAAGATAATATTTTTATCAGGAAATTATTTAACGGACTTTTTAATGAAGATTAAGAATATATTTTTTTTTATTTTTTGTTTATATTTAATGAATTATTCATGATGTATCTTTCACGAGTTGTTTTAGAGTTTTCGAAATAAGAGTAACAAGGATACTTCCACTTCTCGTTTAACTTCCTGGCTTAGCGCAAGAGTTCCACAGAATAGATTGCTTTAATTTAAGTGGAGTTAGGTGAAAATCTACAAGGTGTCTGTTGAGAAAAACCCTGAAAATCACAATTTTAAAAATCATTTTTAACTTCCTTAACTGAAGTGCAATTCAGAAGCAATGTAATTTTACTTCTTTTAAAAAATGACATTATTTTTTTAAAAAAAAAAGAGGTTCATTAAAAGAAAACAGGTTCTTGAAACAAAGTAATTACAAAAATAAGAAGAATGAAAAAAATTCCTTGTCTTATTTTTACGTGACCTTTTTCTGGCATTTGAAAGTCTTTTTTCATCGTTTTTCTTCATATTTCACAGATTTTTAAATCTGGCCCAACCTAGACTACCTGATCCGACCTTGACTACAACTTCTAAAATTCAGTTATGACATAGCCATCGACAGAATGTTACGTTCTCGTGACACTATTGTATTTCAATTTCATTTTAAATATTTATTTTATTATTTGACGTCTTAAAAATATTTATGTTTTAACAAATTTAGCCTGACGAGGTTGGCAAACCCGAGCCAACGAAACGTTGCTGTGTGCAAAAAAAAAAATTTTTCTTGAAGTTTTTTATTTTTATCTAATCTTCCTAAGATCGATTAATCTTGTCTTTAATAATACAATTTGGAAAGAAATACTACTACAAAACTTCTAAAATTGTTATTATATCCTTATACTAGGTTTGGCAAAAACGTTTAAAAGTTCTTTCTAACCGTTAAATTCGGACTGGAACGAACGTGGCCCAACCTTGACTACTTATCGAAGTAAAAATTGTAGTTACTTTGTTTGGTTCTCAATAGACTCTTCTCATCTTTTATGAAACGAAAAATTTTTTTTTTATTTATGTACTTTTTAAAAGAGAGTGTGTTAATTAATGATAAGAAATTCATAATTTAGTGAAAAAAAAATCGTAATAGAGTGGTATCAAATTTTCCGAAATTTTGGTGTCTCACCCTATATAATGGAACTTACCTTACGAGAATATATGTTATGGACCAAGTCGACTCCTTCGATGGCTGCTTAGGTTTCCTGGGGCCTAGCTTAATTTGCCCCAAGCTTAACCCTAGATTAGTTACTACGCTTATGGCTCTACTACATCTTGCTGGCTTCACCAATACACATTATATCCCTCTAATTCAAATTTTCATCAAGGGATACGTTTCTCAAAAAATTATTCACAAAGATCGAATTAAATTCATTTAGTTTAATAAAATTAAATAATTAATAATTAAAGGATTATCGGAGAACCAGTCTTTATAAACAATATTTTAATTCAAATGTAATTGAAACTTGTTTTATTTAGCAGCCAGTATTGGCAAAACCTTCTGCCAAACTAAATTAGGGAACATTAGGGATTAAATGTTGGGGTAATAGTCAGAATTAATTAAAAATTCTTTATTCAAAAATTAACAAAATTCAGTTTGGTTTAGGAGGTAACAGTCAACAGGAAACCGGAGAATAGAAAAAACTCTAAAGCAGTTTATTAGATCCAAAATATTGGAAATTAGATCCTAACTTGATTAATATCGAGTCATGACTCTAATTATTTTGCTTATCCGACAACAATGTGACACTATGAATCTCGGTTTGAACTGAAACGCGTTAACCTCAGTATTAACAAGTTTAATGAGTCGAAAATCGAAACTCTAACGCTATGCTGCGTGACAACATAAACCGCACACGAAGCAATTCCAAACATGCGATTAAAGTTGATACTTTTGAAAGGTAACATAATAAATAATACTTGGTGAAAATAAATAATGCGAGTTCTATGTTTTTGAGTACTCTTTCAAATGTAACAAAACAAAAATTTGCATCGAGTTAAGGAATTTAATAGAAGCTTTACATAAATTTACGAAGTTGGAACTTTGATAAATCTCGGATGAAAGGTGTACAAAAATCGTTTTTATTAAATTCTTCGACAAAGTTTGATGGCGTTCAGTTCTGTCAATCTTCGCATGATGATACAGCCGATGGGATATTCGATAAACGAATATTCACCTCGACAGCAAAATTACTTCAACCTCAGGAAACTTTGTTACCTCAACCAATTCTCTCGTGAACGAATATACACAGAGGGAGCGAGAGAGAAAAAGAGTCAGGCTGCATGACAGTGCAGAGCTTTCGATAAAGCTGGAAAACTTTTTCGTTCTGCCAAGCATACTTTACTCTTGTAGCGCGAAACCTTAAATTTATTCCGATTTGAGGAAAGAGGATTGCAAAAATCGTTAAAAAAACGTGGACGAGATTGTCACTATACTAACGCCCAACGCTCGGGAAAATTCAACTCGATAGGACGCATTCAAAGCTTTGAAAAAGTATAATTGTAAAAGCCGTTCACAGAGAGATATAAATGAGTTCTATAAAATTTAAATTACCCTGGTATTCAAGAAAGAATACACAAAATTTATTTTTTAGCTAGGAATTGTTTATTATTTCAATAAACATTGACTGATTTCAATTAGTTTTGAAAACGACTTGTAAAAGTTTGTTGATTTTCGAATCGGCAACATTTTCGTGAAAAACGTCAGAAATCTTTTGCAAAAAGCATGTTAAAACTTCTTGATGAGCCAAAGCTTACTGTGAAAGCACTCTGAATCTCTTTCTGTGTGTCAGAGGGACTAGGAGTTCTGAAAACTGCCATCGTGTTTACAAAACCGACATATCTCGCGGAGCGAAACATTCTGCCAGTAACACTGAAATTGATGTAGCGTAAAGTATGCACGTTGCGATCACGGGATATCGCACACGTCTGCTTTTTTTTTAATACTCTCACTTTGTCAGAGATCGATGAACGAACACTGACGTGGATCACCTCTCGTCGATTCGTCGCATTCACCTGTCGACCCGAAACCGCAAATTTGTCGCACTAATGCCAACCCGGTACATTCATCCGCTAGATGACGAGGGTTGCGGCACAGGATGCAGGGTTAAAACCTGCTTAGAGCACAGTAAGCCTTTCCCAAAACCCAAAATGCAATTTTCAGCCTCGTTTCACTTCCTCTTTTGATGCATCGCCGGATCTTCGACATTTGACAGGGGACTATCCAGTATAAAATGCAACGATTTATATTTTTAGAATGTAATAATTTAAAACATGTCTGTAACATATGTTTCAACTCTTTTTTTAATTACTTATATAAAGCACGTTTGAATAAATCAGTAAAGAAATGAATCAATAGTTAAATTAGAATTTTTTTCTGCAACTATAGCTCCATGAGGCAACATTTTGAATTATTTTTATAAAGTGCCTGGTTACTATAAGATGAAAAGGATCAATAATTAAATTAGAATTAGGTTAACGGCATCTGTAATTTAAATTGAGATGTCTTGCCGGTTGGACCTCTAACTGAAGAATGAGTTGACGCACGTTGTTTCTTCAAGAGTCCCCACTCCGCGACTGCAGCGCCACGATACATCGGCACCACGAAACATTGATACTTTTAGTAGAGACTTAGGAAGCCAGATGCCAGTCTTACTGATGAGCAAACTATTGTGACTATATTTGGCCCACTGATGACAAAAGTCTTCTTAAACCCCACACCAATTGAACATTTTAAAATTCGGCAGACGCTAATATACCAATGTTTTACAATTTTGTGTAAAGAGAAAAAGTTGTTTTAAAACTTAAATTGGTATTCAGTGGTGAAAACCATTTCAATAAGCATTACCGATAAAATAAATATAAATTAATAAATAAAATTAATAAAAATAATATATTCTTTAAGAAAGTAAATAAATAAGTAAACATTCGTTAGAGAATGTTCTAGAAAGTTCTAGAATTTTTTGAAATTGTTTACCTTCCGGTCTTGTTATGGAGGGAAGAATAATCATTGGTATAGGAAATTGTCTCAAATATATAAAAGCAAATGAAAGTAATAGAAACAAATTGCGCCAAAATATCTAAGACGCGCGAAAGAGTTTGACTTTTGGCATATCCGGGGTTAAAACTATATAAACAGGCGATTTTACAATTGGGTCTCTCTTCTTCCGATAGCATTCCAAAGATTTAAAAATTGAAGGATTGCTTTTGATTGTTTTGTTTGGATTAGCTTTGTTTTGATTTTTGCAAAGTAATTTAAAATAAAAATAGTTCCTGATTTAGATAAATGTTTATTTTGCTTTTAAAGACATTTAAATTTGCTAATTTCAAGATAAAAGAATTAAGAATATGTTTTGATTTCTTAATATATAGAATATTTTTAAATAAAATTATTCTGTTTGTTTATTTAGAAAAATTAAATTTTAGATTCAATAATTTAATTAAAATTATTATTTTATTTGTTTAATTTTAAATGTTTATTGTTTAGGTGGGTTAAGGAATCCGTTATCAAGCTTGATATAAAATTATAAATTATTAATAAAATCAAATCTAAGATTCCTAATAAAATCAATTTAATGGTTCAATAAAAGAAAAGTAATAAAAAGAATTATTAAATTTGAAATAAAATTTGAGAAATCAGAATGTAAGGAAAACAGGTGGCTAAATTCTTATCTGATTTATGGATTGAAATGTCCATTCTTTGAACCTATATCCTTTTCTCTCTAATATGCCGTCTCTATTTTCTGTTTAAGTAGAGATCACCGATTCCCCGGTTTAGGAATATAAAAAAGAGAGAACGATATATGCTTTAAACTTCTCAAGAAGAAACTAAAAAATACATTTAATCATGTCTGAAATTTATGTTTTAACATTTTTTTTTTTAAATTAAGTGAAGCACCTGGGCCGGGATTCTGGGCAGTGCAACATTAAATACTGCTAAGATTTGTGAGTGATCAGACCTATGTTCACACTTAAAAATAATGCAAAGTGCTCAAAAACAAAGCAATCAATTCAGAAATTTTTAGATTATTAAAATTACTTATTCACTATAAATCGAGAAGAAAATATAAAAACCTAAAAAATATGTAAGTAATTTATTAATTGAAGCAGAAATATGAAGTTATTTGTATGCAGTTCAATTTATTGAAAAAATAAAATATGTAAATAACGTGGAAATCGAACATAACTAGCGTTCTTCATAGATTTACATCAAAAACATGTGATTAGCAGCTTCTTATTTGATTTTAGGTACTTCTATTAGTAGAAAATCTTTTATTATTAATTAAAAATAATTTGTTATTGGTTTAAATTATAAATATTTAGTATAAAAAATAGGGAACTATAAATTTAATATAAACATGTAGTTTTAATAATTTAATAATTAATTAATTTTTACAGTTAAATTTAAATTGTATTCTAATAAAACATGAAACTTTTTATGATTATTGCAAAATATTTTTATTATTGACACGCGATGAAAAAATTTGTGATAATTCACAATTAGAAATTTATGTTGTAAATATCAGTACACAAATTTAATATTTATTCATATTAAATTTACTAAAATTACAAATTTTACAAAACATTATATTGGTAATTTAAATAAATATTAATGAATAAAGATTATTTAATAGTATCATAATAAATATTTTAATTTTTTACTTTAGTAACAATAAAAGTATTTAAATTATATTACGTGTGTATATATATGTACTTATATTAACAATATCAATTTTTATTTGACTATAATTACAAATTTTCACATTTAAAGTCAATAATGATAATATTTTTAATAGTATTAATAAATTTTACTTCTTAGTTTATTACAATTTACATTTACCTGCATAAATTCAATTTTTTAATTCATTAAGAAAATATTTTCATAATTAATAGTTCTCTTATAATTACAACAAATATTAACCATTTAAATAATTTAAACAAATAATAAATTATTTTTATATGAAAAAAATAATTGTATAAAAGTGTTCAATTTTATAAGAAATTAATAGTTTTGTATAAATTATAAAACATTTTCTATGAATAGAAATACAATTAGATGTAAAACTTTTTATGATTACCTAAATTGTAAAATAATTATATTATTTATATAAAATTTTTAAATTTGTTATAATTGTCAATTATAAATTGATATTGTTAACATAACCACAAAAAATTAATATAAATTACATACTTTTAATTTTAAATGTAAAACTTAAATAAATATTATTTAAGAGTTTTCAAATAAGTACTTTAAAAATAATAGTAAAATAAAAAGTATTTAATTTTTTTAAATAAACATATTCATGTTAACAATATTAATTTATATTTAACAATAATCACATGTTTTTAAATTTTATGTCAATAATAAAATTTTTTTACAATAGTAATAAAAAATTATACGTTTTATTTTATTACAATTTAAATTCAACTGTAAAAAGTACTTTTTTATTGATATTTCATTACAAAATATTTTACAATAAATTTATAGTTATCCAGTAATTAGAATAAAAACTAATAATTTTAATAATTAGAATCAATAGTAATTTATTTTTATTTAATAATAAAAGTATTTAATTTTATATTAAATTAATAGTTTTATGCAAATAATAAAAGATTTTCTACAAATAAATCAAAATTAGATAAAAAAAGCTGCAAATCACATATTTTTTAATGTCGTGTTATAAACAACTTAAGGAAAGTTAGATTACCCTTTTTTATTCGTTTAATAAATTGAACTAGATACAAATAATTGTATTCTTCTCCTTAAAATAAAAATAACTCATACACTTTTTACATCCATTATTTTCTTTTTCATTTATAGTCAATAAACAATTTTAATAGTCCAAAAATTTCTTAATTGATTGCGTTATACTTGATTCCATTTTGTCTCAACTTTTTTAAAGTGTAAATATTGGTCCAAGCACTAATCTTCAACTATTTTTGCATTAGTTAATATGTTTTCAGTAATCGATTTGGCATATTTGTTTGGAAAATTCGCTAAAGAGTTGGGTTACATTCCTTTTTTTTTATTTTTTGCTTTCGTTTTACAAGTTACTACTTATTATTTAGAGAAAAGTACTAACACAAAAAGGTTTGTAAATTTGCTTTACAATAAAATTAGAAAAAACATTTTACTTTTTTTCAATAAATAAAAAGAAACATTAAATAATGTTATGCGCTCCCCCGAATCTTGGCCCTGGTCACAAATTTTCTTTTGCACTAGCGCTATTGTAGCCGTTCTGGCTATTTAGCACATAAATCTTTAAAATTTTAGATGATGTTTATTGCAAATAAAATAGATAATATTAATATCCTTGAACTTAAAAAAATACAATTATGTATTACAATTATTAATTAATTAAGAATCAAAAAGCGCTACCATAGCGCTGGTGCTTAAGAAAATCCGTTCCCTGGTTGTTTGAATAAATCATTAAAGTAAAGGATCAATAAGTAAACTAGAATTATTTTTTATAACTACAGTTCCAAAAGGATAAAGGGATTTTTATAAAGCGCCAGGTTACTAAACGATGAAAAGGATCAATAATTAAATTAGAATTAGGTTTATAGCATCTATAACTCCCATTAATACATCTTGCCGGTTGGACCACCAACCGAAGAATGAGTGGACGCACGTTGTTTCTTTAAGTCTCCACTCCCGCGACTACAGCACCGCGGTACGTCAGCACCACGAAATTTTGGTCCTTTTAGTAGTTTGGCCTTAGGACGCCAGATGGTAGTCTTACTGATGAGCAAAGTACTGTGCCGATGTTTTTTATACTGATGCCAACATTCTTTTCCCCCACACCAATCGAACAGTTAAAAAATTGGGTAACGCTAATAAACCAATGTTTTCCGATTGTATCGAAACAAACAGTTGTTTCAAAACTTTTTCTTTTTCTAAAATTAAATTAGAAAATCTTGACAAAGTACCTTAAGCAATTTTTGTAAAAATATACTGAAATTCGCTTTTTGATTTAAATTTTCTCTGTGAATCTTGATTGTGTAGGCACGATTCATGGATTTTGGGACGAAGTTCATATGGAGGCTCGCTTTGGCGATTTTATCTCAGGCAACGAGCACGGGAGCGAGCGGTTTGTTTCTCGCCTGAAATACGAGTTAGAGTGTGTCCCATGTCGTGGAGGAACTGGAATGCAGAGGACGAAACCTGCACGTCACGATCGATACGAACCAGAGAGTTAGGTGTAATCCATTAACGAACGCTCACCTGTGCAATGTAGCGTCTAAGGAATCTTTGCGATAACAGTGAATAACGATCAGGAGCCCAGAGTTAAACTCAATTACTATTTCATGCAAAGGATTCTATCCTATTTTAAAAACTTTTGAAATTTGATCCGAATTAATGCATCATTTTATTGCAAATCTCATTCTCGTGCATTACAATAGAGCTTGTAACTGGAAACGACTACTTCTTTTCAAAGGAAACAAAAGCATTTGTAAAACTGTTTAATTATTTTGTGTTATTTTTTGTTTTGACATAATCAAACTAACGCTCTGTTTCGTCACAAAGAATTATTTTATTTATAAATTTTGTTCTTTATTTATGTTTTTGATAAACAAAAAGCTCCACGAAATTGAACTTGATTAATTATTTTTTATTGTTTTTATAACTGGAAAATTTAATAAATTTAGATTTATGGAAAAATGCCTTTAAAGAAGAACCTTGTTTAAAAATCACTGTTTTAGTTTTTCTTTTAACAAAAAGATAAAATAAGAGGGGAAAAAAATGCAAGAAAAATTATTCGCCGTTTCTAGTGTATTCGCTTTTGTAATATTCAAACTAATTGGAACAACAAATACTTTTTCTTTCCTTGCTTTTAAATAGAGAAGCATTGAAAATGCAACATATAGATTGCGATCATTTTTCCCTCAGGCAATGAAAATTTGCTTCCCTGCTTTTGTGATTGCGTCGATGGTTTTGATATCAGTATTGTCGTATGATGGGACAAAACGTCGTAATTTTTTCGCTTACGCGACGATCGCCGCGAGCGAGTTTGCATCGGTAAATCGATATGCATACACTAAACAGCAAGCCGTACTTTGAAAACGATATTCGACGACGAATCGCGTTTTTCGGGTTGCAATGGTTATTGTTTTTTAATTGAACTGGCGCTCTCACGTTCTTCGAACCTAGCTAACTCGGTTCTTTTTCCTATAAAGTTGGCTTGGAAATTTTTTCAATTAAAAACTGCCGGCGCTTCACGACGCCAAGTGGGAGTACTTTTAATTACTGCGGTATCGCTACGCATGAACCGTTTCAGTAAGACCACGCTAGAAAAATTCCAACGCAGAAAAGCAATGTTGGTTGCCTACGCGACGACGAATGAACCGGCCGACGACCTAGAAAAAAGATGTGCATGGACAGAGACACGGACAGAAAATTAAAGTAAATAGAGTGAATTCGAGAAAACATGGCATTTCTCAAGAATAAAATAAATCCGGTTTCATTCCCTTCAGAAATTTAAATTTCGGTGTGCCATCAACAATCAAAAGTTTATTTTATTCAACCCTTAAGATACGGACCATAAAATTCTGTCAAAAAAAAAATATATATATATTTAAGGGTTTTGGAAAAGTGACATGTTTATCTTTAAGATAGCGTTAGCCGTTTTTTAACTCATTCCAAAAAGTATATTTTTTTAGATTTGAAAATGTTCTATTTTTGAAATATTAAATAAAAAGTCAATCAAGAAATTCATTAGAAATTCCGTGATTTTTTTTTTATAACATAGAAAACATTCATTACGGACAAATTTGATGATTATAACATAAAGAAACGACAGAAATTGATGAAAAAAATTTGTATTCTTAAAATTGACAAGGATTTATAAAAATCGTATAATTACAAAAAGAAAATGAATTTTAGTTTGCGCAATTGCAGCAAGTCTTTGCAACATGCTTCCTTCAAATTGGCTGCACATTAGCTCAGAACCATGCAAAGAGACAGCTTCCTCGTCAATGCCGTCTTTTGTGCCGCTAGCATTATCAGTTGCTCCTTCTTCATCTTCTTCAACCTCAAGAAAAAATTGTTCTAGAGCAGTTACGCTCCTAGTACTCGGACGTGGCATATTTAGGAAATAATGTTACCATGAATATAGAAAAGAAACATTGGATTAAATATATTTAATGTAATATTTGTAAATACATTGGGAAAAGCATAAATATACATACCAGTCAACAGTAGTGTCCAATCATTTGAAAACATTACAAAGAAGGTCACTTTTACATAAACACTTCTGTTTCACACTTTAATAAATTGTAATAAAATTTATAAATAACGTTTCTTTATTTTTAGAAACTTTCAATATTTAAAAAAAATTGAGATTGTAACGTTCCATATGGGCTGAGTGAAATTTACCCGAGGGTAAATTTTTAACAATATCAACTTGAAGAGCAAACGTAGACTGGCTCTGGCATAGGAAATATCTTTGGTTAGTACTACAAAGGTTTTTCCCCCTCCGGTCCATGTTCCCACCATCGACTCGTTTAGAAATGGCGCAACATTCAAAATTCGCCTGGGTTACAATAATTCAGTCCGTACCATAAGGGTTAAAAATTGTAAAAATGTACTTATTAATTTAACAATATTTTTAGAGTTGTTTAAATTCATGTTATGACGAGATTCTTCTTTTTTTTTAACTGTACCTGCTCTCAGTCTGCAGGGCTGAGCTTGAATCCCAGATAGAGATCTCGTCCCTTAACTTTCTTGTTTCTCAAAAAGAAAGGGTCTAATGAGGTCACTGAGAACAGTTCCTTTTTGACATTCGAACAGTCTACATCGTACTTCGTTATCACAATTAGAATATACCTTAAATTCTAATTAATATTGTTGCAGCAGTTAATAAGATTCAGAAGATTTTTATTAGGTTGTTCAACAGATAAACAATTGTAACGTATTCATTGCACTAATAAACTACAAAGCATTTTTCAAACACATTTTGAAACTAGAGTCTTAAACTAGTGTGCTGTTATTTCAAAGTACGCAACAGAATTCTAAGATTTTATTTTTTAAAGGTGATAAATTTCTGTTAACAGAAGCACAAATCTGTCATCTTTAAAAAATATAAAACAAAAATGGCTTCTATACCACGCATTTAAATTGCTTACAGGTTTAAAATTCTTTTTAATTTTATTATTTTGGTATCTACCTAAACTTCATCAGCACCCTTCTGTAGAACTACAAAGATATTTTTGGTCACGGTGCTTTGCAATCTAAGATAAGTTTCACCACAATGCAAGCAGAAAAGAATTCTGTAGCTTGTTTTGTAATTTCTTACAGATTAAAAATCCGTTTGAAATCAAATTCTATCTTCTACCCTCTTTAAGAAATTTGTAATTTTGAACCTGGACAAAAAATACTAAATCTATTACGTAATTTGAAATTACTGATTTCTTGAAGACGGAAACAGATAGGATTCCACTTAAAACGAAATTGGAACCTAAGAATAGTTACAGAATGTGCTATAGAAGTCGTTTTTACTCATAAAACAACAATCAAGTTAAATAAAATATGAAATAAACATCACAATTATTATGACATTAATATCAAGCTGCGTAAAAATTCTTCCTCATCTCATTTGTTTTATAAAGTCCGTCATTCCTCAACGTCATTTAAATACTTTGCTTAATGTAAGCATGAGCGACAATGTCGTATGTTTTTCTTCCTACGAAGAGAGTCATTGCTTCTAGAATATGCATGCTTTTCCTTCTGTACTGGGCTTGAATGCCGTGTAGCGTAGTAAGAATAACAGATTCTTCAGGGACTCGTCTACAATGTAGTCAAATCCTCTAAATTTCTGTCTTGTGACTGCAGAAGCGTTTTAAAATTTTTATATAAACCCTACTTTACATCAATAATTGCATGGATTACTTGGCACTGCAATGTTATCTCAGTCACCTGCTACATTGTCAATTTAAGAAAGTGAGAAAACGCTACAGGTATTTTAATGAGACATTGATCCATTCCTAACATTACATAGACTAAATATTATTAATAGTATAATTGAGATTCACAATCACGAAAATGGAATATAATAAAGTTTAATCGTATTTCCAATTAAAGTTAAAAATACCGACGAGCTAAATTCAGTGATAAGGCGGCAATAGAAAATTTGAGACGTGAAGATGTTACTAAAATATAATAAGATTGATCATTTTTAAAGCTCTGTCGCTGAAAACAAAGTGCTCTCACGACGCTGACAAAGGCCAGATTTTCTTGCGAGAGTCTAAAGCATTATAAGGAAATGAGGTTGAAAGGCTTTAATATGAAGACGTACACATACAGCCTGTGACCTAGTGTCGAGGATGAATATACTTTCTTCAACGAACAGTGGCCTGTCGCAAGAGACTGCATAAGAAATTTAAGCCGAGCTTGAAGCGTGTACGTGGAAATTAACAACTTAACTCTGTTACCTAGGAAGAGACCCAGAGCACAAGTCCGACCCGCCACCACCGAAGCACGACAAAACTTAAACCATTATAGCTCTTGCGTCCTTCCGCCTACCATCGTTTACTTCCTTAGGTTATAATCTTTCATGAAAGAATCTCGGTAGTTAGCAAGTTATAATCCCGACACGTCTGATAAACTACACGTAACTTTTTTTTCTTCTAAATCCTTTTCCAGGCACTATTTACGGTTTTGTCGCATTAGAAGTTCTTCTACATTAATAGCTAATAATTTTTTAGGAAATATTATGTTTTTGTAATCTCACAATTAAGACACATTTTTGATGTAACGAAAATTTTGTATGGACATAATTTAAAGTGGTTTTCTACCGATCATCAACATGTCACAAAATTTGGCGTCACTCTGGTAACGATAAATAGGGGCGGAGCAACCGATGTCTTTCAGGTGTGGATTTTTTAGTAGAGGGGGAAGGAAGAGAGGGGAAAGAACGAAGGTAAAACGATGAGGATAAATTCATTTGATTCATTTGTGGTAAGGAGTTCTCTATTCCATTCATACAGTTTTCGCCACTCCTTATAATAAATATTTAACAGGGAACATAAAAGTAGAGTTTTAATAATATACAGAAGATTAAGAAAAAAAATACAAATTAAAAAGAGCGTCACAATTGCACAGCAAGAAAAAAGCAGAAGAAAAGTGCAAAATAAACCAATTTTAGAAAGCATCTAAAATTTAGTTTTAAAAAATGTAGAATATGGGAAATAAAAAAAGTTCTTAGCACAGCCTAAAATTTATATAGTGAGATACATAATTAAAATTGCTAGTTAGACACATTACTAATCTTAATGATAATGTAGAATTTATAAATATTTGCTTTACATCTGACTAGGTCATGCAATCAGCAACTATACAAAGGAATAATCAGTGCCACCAAATATCAATAACAATTAGACAATAATGTTGATACGTGCCAATCAGTTACGCCAGAAATTTTAGTCCAAAATCAATAGAATCTACTGTGGGTCGACGTGCAATAAAGTAATTGTCTTGAAAACTAATATTGACTAAAATAATTATATTCAAATTGACTTTTGCTTCCCAAATGTTTATTAAATTCTGTCAGTACTTTTAAGGTTCTTTAATAAGAGTGTATTTTATGTTCTTGGGTCAAGTACGACTTCCTCCATAAAAATAATGTAAAACTGCATTGTTTTTCAGGTTCTTCTGATAAAAATACCCCAACATATTTTACACAAAAATTTCTGATCAAAACAACAATTTTTCAAAAGATTCATTAAAAGACATTTTTCTTCCAAGACATTCTCAAAAAATGTTTTCATCAACAATTTTTATGATGATAAATAGCTGTGACTCAGTTTATAAATCAAAGCCGACTTTTATGAGCCTGATTAAATCGCTCGGATGATTGAGGTTTGAGAATGGTATGTAAAACATCATCTAAAAGACCAGAGAACAGGTTTTCCTCTCACTCTTTTTTTGTGTTGATCTTCATGCACGAATGTCAACGCGGTGGGCGAGTGCCGCGAGAGGTTATGGCCAATATTTGTCACGACTTATCTTGCTGTGCATCTTAAGCGCAGAGAATTAAATTTGTAATCGTGCCGTTATTATCTTGTTAACCGCTGACGCGACAAAATCATTTCTGTCGGCTGTCTTTATATGTCCAAATTATATGTTTAGTCTATGGACCTGCTTCTCGAGCCACGCGCCTTCCAGCTACCGATTTCGTAACACCTCTTTACATCGATCTTTTATAACGAGTTTCCGCCTCTGAGAATTGAAAATTAAAAGTGAATTTTAAAATTATGTTAAATTAATTTTAATATAATACAATTTACTTTTTTATAATAATTTTAATAAATATAAAAAATAATAATTAAATTAATTAATTTAACAGGTTTTCTTTAACTTAAGTTATTCAAAATAAATTTAATTAGATAAAATTGAGAAGATAGCAAATGATCACAGGAAGTTTATTGAAATAAATTTTTAAAGAACATTTTTTTCGCAAAAGCGACGTTTTGTTGGCCAAGGTTCGCCGATCTCTTCAGGTTATAATTTATTTAAAAAAACACCACTATAAATCACAAAGACTTCCAAACAAAGTATAAATAATTGATTAAGAATCACAAATTATAACTTCAATTTACCTTAATAATTAAAAGATTTCAAATCAATAATAATTTAAAATTTGTCAAATTAATAAAAACAGTTGAAAAAAATTGGAAAAATTAAACTTTTTTCCTCGTCGATTGCACAAAGATCTGCATGGATTCACGAAATTTACTATAGAAAGCAAAAGACTTTCCAATATCAATTTATGAACAGCCTTTGGTGTTTCATAAACTGAAATTAATAAGCCATTGTTAAATAGTGGGGATCATACTATTTTTCATACAAATTTCCTGAAAAATACAATGATAAACTCAGTCACTAACATTCAGGTTCTTTCAATCAAATCTGCTTCACAATTATTCTTGAAAAGTACACATCACTTAAAAGTTCTTATAATCGGCGTTATAATCCTCAATCTTCTTCTAGATCCTCAATACGTCCTCCTGGAGGATCTCCTGAAATTCTACCCATAGTTTCAAAAAGTGCTACAGAAACCGCTTTTCCGTGTTTTTGTGACAACTATTTCAACTTCAAGAGGCAATTTTTTTTTTTTTTTAATAAAAAATTTACAAGTCTGCAAAGCGATTTTACGACACGAGCACCAACTTGGGCATGAGGATGGAAAAAAATAAACATGCTAAGAGTCTTAACCGTCCACTGGTCTGGTACAGAAGCATTGGGTGTATAAGTGGATGCCAAAAAAGGCTGAAATAGACGAGGTATTTGAGCAAGCTGCTTGTAGAGTGGAGAGACTAGACGCTTAGACAATAAAGAACTAGGTATAGCTTCCATTGATTATGAACTGAGACTAGAGTTGTTAATGGCCGACGACCATTAACCACGTCAATGGAAGACGTGATTCCCACGTGACGCCCTCCGTTACTACGATATAAATATCTTTCTGCACTGTACGCAATGAGAAATTCTCAGTGATATCAGCCAATGGGAAGCTGGCAGTGTACATTTAGCTAGCAAACCACTCCCAGTGCATTATAAAGACGAACTCAGCTGCGTTTTATAGCCGAGCACCTCGTTTGAATTTGTCATTTACGTCAGCTCGGATAGAAAAAACAAGATACATGTCCTCTCGTTTTTTCTCACTTGTCATTTTTTCTCGAAACGTTTAACAATTCTACAATGCACACTTGCTAACTTCTTTTGTAAAGTTTATCTTCCAGAGAAACTCAAACACGTTGAATAACTTTCAGAGAGATAAAATTATAAATAAGCTTTATTAATTTAAAATAAACTTTTGCAAAAGTTGCTTGATGATAATTTTTCTTAAAATTAAAAGTTTATTTCGTTAGAATGTCTTGATTACAAAAAATCGATTTTTCATGTAAACCTGACTGGAACCTGCCATTGGTGGAACTTGGCCGAGTTAGTCAAGTAAACTTTACTGACCATTGTGAAATAGCCTCTGCCCTTTGTCAACGTTGACCTCAGTCGGAAGCTCTCATGCACGCGTGCGCATTTCCAAAGATCTATATAGTTAGCGTGAGTTATCCTGTGCATGCACACACACCAAGAGAAGTTTCACCCTTGTTTGATCAAACAGAGCCAGTCAACATAATTCTCCTACCAGGAATAATCAGTGATTCTCCTTCATTCGTAGCTCCTCCCCTCTCATAGGTAACGACTTAAATCTGCCCTTGAAATTAATCACGAAGCTAGATCAGAAATTCCCTCTTGAAGTATTTTCGATTGGCGAACGCATAAAATCATATGCTAAAACATCAAGAGGTGAACTTAAAAATCAATGTTATATTTACAAAACTAATTTCGTGGTTGGGTTCAGAGCAGGATTTCGAAATATAGCAAAGTGGTTAATGTGACTTAACGTCTCATAATGATTTCATATTGCGCTCGTTTGTAACCGTCTGAAGGTAAGCTTTCATTGGTGAGTCTAATTCGAGCAGACTGATACGATTGGTTACTGCCATGGGGTTATCTCCCCATTGACCGATGCAGCTGTCAAGTATCTCAATGAGCTGATTGGCACTACCAGGTGTCTGACGTCATTTCTCTTTCTCTCTTTCTATGCTTATTTCCTTTCACCAAAGCATCCCGTTCTCGCCTCTTCGCTTCATTATCTACTCTACTCCGATATTTATAACTTAAGAATGGCACAGATACGAGCAGAATTGGCCACAGATATCAACGTAATCCTTCTTATAAATCGTGTACTCTAATGACAGACTTACGATGTTCATAATCGAAGACCTTGTCGACATTTGCCCGGAGTCAGCTGCGAAAGATTTTGTAAATGATGTGAAAGCCGAAGAAAAGTGAATCTTGTTCTCCAAGACTCTATATAATTTTGGACTTGGAGAAGTTAAATTGGTTGAGAATACGGTCGGTGCTTTCAGACAATAAAGATATTTTCATCTAATTGAACCTATTCTTAGTGCAATAAAAGGGAAAAAGAGACTATCTGACTTGTAGTGCTGCGTTCCGGGCGCAATAAAATGAATTTCTCAATTTAACATTTACTAGTTTGTTAACAATTTAATAAAATTTTAATTGATATTAATGTCAAACTTACGGCTGTTGGATTGCTGAACAGGATTGTTTTTTAAAACTGTTGCCTATTGTTGCCAGTTTAGTTAATAAATGTGTAAATAAATTCTAGTTTAATTATTGATCCTTTTATAAAGCTTTATGGTCTTAAACTGATTTCTAAATTAATTTTCATGACTACTATGACGCTTTTTTCACATTATGTTTAATGTTTAAAATCTAAATAAATCTACAATTAAATTTTTAATCAAAACAATTAAACAGTACGAAAACAAAACCCTAGCGCCAAGTCATTTTAATGAGAAATAACTAAACAAAAAAAATAACAAAAGAATAGACTAATGAAACAAATCAAATAACTCTATTTGTTAAAAAAAATTTATACCAACAAGCCATGACTAACCAGTTTTCCGGAGAGTGGGGATAAGGAGCAGCACAAACTAAAATTTAAATTTTACACTATAAAAAAGCATATTTATTAAATGATCAAAAGATTACAAGAAAATGGTCAGCTGGATCGCACGGACATTTACAAAAGACGCACACTAAACACTGACTCTATTTTTAACAAAATAGACCGAGAACAGACTCCATCAAATAAAATAAAAAAGTTAATAATGTAGCTCACCTGATAAAGAACAACGGCCCAGAATAGATCCCCGGCATTTATTTTGTTACATCTTTACAAAGAAAGTTTCCAACTAAGTATTAAACAATATACGACCAAACGGTAGAACACATCAGTTCAGAATACGACGAAAGCGAGAACGCATCGTCGACAAGTTCATGTGCGACGATACATGCGCCGCGGTGTCGCTCTCACAAATCAAAATTTAAAGTTCGGGAAGTCGCATTACCGGCGGATGGAAAGATCGAGTGGCAATCGACCGAGAAGTGTGGATCAAGTGTAGTAGTTGCGGCGCTGACATCAAGCGCTAAAATAAGATGGCTGCTACCAAGGTTTTGACAGTTTATAAACACGACTGACGACATCATCATCAGATCCTGGCACTCTTGAGAGAACGGGACTCACATCCACCAATCTCAATATTTCAATTAATCAAATGCAAAACCAAACTAGAAATAAATCATACTTTAACAAAATCTTAAATTCAACAATAATCAAAATAAACATAAATTAAAATAACTATTAAAAAATATTCAATATAATTGAAGAATGTAAACTCAAAATAATAAAAGGCACAAATCAAGTTTAAATTAAGTCTGAACAATATCTTGGAATTGATTTCATACTGGTGTGTAATAATTTCATTAAACAATTAATATATTATTATTATTATATCAATTATTAAACGATATAATATTATATAATTATATTTTTAAATTCATTTAAAAATATCTTGTGAGGTAACTTTTTAGGGGGGAATATACAGTTGGGAATGAACAAAAAATGCATTTATTTTGTGCATATTCTGAAGTATATCTTCTTAAGAATACTTTTAGTAAGTTTTATAACGATCGGGACATTAGAACTGCAGCTGCTGGTCGGTATAGGCGGGGCCATTTATTTTCAAATCGATGTTTTTGAGGCTGCAGAGAACACAGAAGGAGTATTATATGGCCCTGGAATCGGTGACTCGATGTAAATAGAAACAAATTAATTTTAAATACGAAAACTACAAAACTTTAAACGCGATTATCTCAGAATCTTGTTTTTTCAAAAGTACCTTTGCGGTGGACACGATTACTCAAAAACTATCAACCCGATCAACACCAAATTTATACCACTTAATAATTATCTCAAAAACTATCTTAAAAAAGGATTTAAAATTTAAAAACAAATTGGGATTTCAGATGAAGCACTCTCGACTTATCATGTCCACAGCAAGACACCTTAAAAAAGACGTTCCAGGAAAACAGTGTTTACGTCCACTATTTTCAAATAATTTAATATAATAAAATATTGTCTACTACGTTAAAACACGTGCAGTTAAATGGTATAAATCATTTTTTAATAAATAATTATTACCATAAAAAAATATTCCCCCTTAAGTCATCACACTATTTAATATCAAAGTGTAGGCTAAAAAGAATTTTAAATCCAATCACTTTATTAATTGCCAGGTTGGTAAAATTTTGTTTAATGTCCAGCATGCGCACCAGTGCAGAAAAATCTACTTTTTACAACTCATATTATTCATGAAACACATTTTCATTTTGTGCACACTTCAACTGCATATAAAGTAGCGCATTTCCTACAGATTATGTTTAAAAAACTTGGAAAGAAAGTAAATGAAAATAAAAATTTCCATTTCGTCGTAAACCGAAATATTGTAACAGAGTAAAAAAAGGAGTCTGGAAGCTAAAACATGAAACCTGTAATTCATGAATGTTGTGTTACGTTGGAAGCGAAAATGCGGGTGAATCTCGTTACTTGGAAGGACGTCGCTATATGAAGGGATGGGATTTTACTTGCGTAAAGGGTGGTGCTGAGAGCTATGTAATTCTACTTGGTAATAAAACTCAGACTCGTGGATTATACCAGCTAAATTATCCACAACGAGATATAGGATCCCGCCTCGTACAAGGCTCTTTCATGGCAAGCTTAAGTGTGTTTAAAACTTATACATGATTCCATTTTAATTTGGACACTTAAAACCTTTTTTACGTACAACAAAATTAAAATTGTATTTAACTTGAGTATTTTAATTTATTTCTACGAACTTTTCCCGAAATGTAAATTCTCCCTTTTCTTAAATTATTTTCTACAAATTCTTTTCAAACGTATTATCTTTTTTTCCTAAAGTTTGAATGTTAATCTTGCAGCTGTTTCATTATCGGCAAATAATCCTTTTGATCACTTTGAAAATTTCCTCTGCAATTTCCAAAAGCCAGATTCTCGATTTTCGGTAAAGATCGAACTTTCTCGGTGGGAACCATGTGTGCGGAAGGTAGATATGAAATTACGGGAATTTAATTAGTTCAAACTTTGTAGGTCGATCTCTCTCTAATCGGCACCCAAGGTGTGATTGTTCCGGGATTAGCAAAGCTTCCTCTCGTTAATTGGAACTTCAGAAGCTCCAAGCGCTTCGAGGGGAGCGTTGCGATTGTCTGCTTTTCTTTAAAAGTTCCCCAATTCCGTAGCTATTGACGTCGACTAGCTTCTTCCACGTCTTGTTTACGCGATAGTTTCTTTTCTGAAAGAGGACTGGAAATCTTGAACTATATCGCCACTAAACTTTTTCCTTAACATGGAAAGGGAAATATTTCTCCAAAGCCAAAGAAACTTTGTAAACTTCCATTACAACTGGACTCGCTTTTTCAGCCAAGGAGAACCAAACGTCTCATTTCTTTATATACTTAATTTTTCAACAAAACAAATAATTCCATAAACTCATTTCATTTTAAATTATATTATTCTCATTTCCTTCAAGAATTCATATAACTATCCATCATACCATATCTGAATACGTAAACAAAAGTATAAGTCTCGTATAAGAAATTAGCCAGCTATAGGCCTGTTACGCTTTCAGCTGTTACGATGTTCGTCCGTTACGGTATAGAGAAACAAAGATTGTAGGTATCTTAAAATAGAGAGATAAGAAAAGTAGATGTACTGGGATAGCAGGTAGCTTGAGATACAATATAAGAAATTAGCCAGCTATAGGCCTGTTACGCTTTCAGCTGTTACGATGTTCGTCCGTTACGGTATAGAGAAACAAAGATTGTAGGTATCTTAAAATAGAGAGATAAGAAAAGTAGATGTACTGGGATAGCAGGTAGCTTGAGATACAATATAAGAAATTAGCCAGCTATAGGCCTGTTACGCTTTCAGCTGTTACGATGTTCGTCCGTTACGGTATAGAGAAACAAAGATTGTAGGTATCTTAAAATAGAGAGATAAGAAAAGTAGATGTACTGGGATAGCAGGTAGCTTGAGATACAATATAAGAAATCAGCCAGCTATAGGCCTGTTACGCTTTCAGCTGTTACGCTGATCGTCCGTTACGGTATAGAGAAACAAAGATTGTAGGTATCTTAAAATAGTGAGATAAGAAAAGTAGATGTACTGGGATAGCAGGTAGCTTGAGATACAATACAAGAAATCAGCCAGCTATAGGCCTGTTACGCTTTCAGCTGTTACGCTGTTCGTCCGTTACGGTATAAAGAAAGAAGGATTGTAGGTAGCTTAAGATAGAGAGATTTTGATACAAGCTTTTTGGAAAATTGTTTAACAGTCTATTGCTAAATGAGTAAATTAAAAAGATGTTACAAGAGGGTATTAACAAAAAATAAAGAAATAAAAACTTTTTATTAAATTAATTTTAAAACTCAATAACGATTTGTAAGAAACTGCAACAGTAGAAAATATTTTATATAGAGCAAGGTTTTTATTTGTACTTCTTGTAAGAAATCAGGTCACCTAGTTTTCGTGAAATAAATTTAATTTTGAAAATTTACGCGATGAAAATTTGTCTCGAAATGTCACAAAAGTTTGAAAATTCTTATTGTAAATAAGCTAAAAGTTGTTTGGATGATGAGACATGTTTTTCTTGTAGATTTTACACAAACAAATTTGTCTCTTTCTGTAGATACATTAATCTTAATAAAAATTGAAGAAAATAACTAAGATAAAGGATAAGAAATAGAAAGAAAATTAGATCTAAAAAAAGATAACCAGAATAAAGGAAAATAGTCTCAAGATTATTTCTTTCTCTTTGGCCAATAGATTTTTACAAAACGGTATTTTTCAACACATTCTAAAAGAAGATTTTATTTCAAGTTGTAAAAAATATTTTACATGAAGTTGAAGTGTTCACAATCCGTTCATTAAAAAGAATGGGAGACGGGTAAAGAAAGCCGGTGTATCAAAATGGTCATGGTCAAGAGAAGGGTTAGGTTATACGAACGAGAACGATCAACGTCCTTCTTGTCGTCCTTGCTGTTCATTGAACCAAGAATTCGAACGCGGACGGAATAAGAGATCAGCTCGAACATCCAATTCAATCGGAGGGAGCGATTTTCACTTAAGAAATACGACGCACATACTCCGCATGGTAGGACAGCTGGAGTGCTAGTGGCACATAAATATAAGTCAACAAACCGAAGCTTAATATCAAATTAAAAGGCCTTTGTGACTGCTTTTTATTTCTTCTTTTGTTTCTCATTCCATTCCCTGTTCTACCTACCTCATTGCTTTTCTAATTTTCGGTTTATCCTACTGAGGTTTCTGCTTTTTAAATTGTTATCGGATAAAATTCTAAAAAACAGGTAATCTTGATTTTTTTTTAAACTTGGTAATCCTACTTATTTTGACGTGCTGATTAGAAATACAATAGTTAAAATTGACGCAAATTTTATTATTACAGTCAAAACCATAAAATTAGCCTATAAGACAGCAGTTTTTTGCAATTATCTCTATAAATATTGAAAATTTCAAATATTGTTTTTCATAAAGATTGTAAGCCAGGTTAAAATACATATTTTATGTATAATGCATTTTTTTATATCTCTAATAGTTTTCGAGAAAATTGAAAATAATGTTGCTCGTGCTACGCGAAGAGCCGAGCGGCGAAGAGCAGACAGCAGCGATTGACTGGGGCGATTTATTAGGCTCCCTCAATTAAAAATATGTAAAAATTAAAGTTATTAGTAACATAATAAATTTTCATTAAAATAATTTAATTTTTAAAAATAATAATTAAAAAATTTAACAATAAGTTAGGATTAGATACCCTATTATTTAAAGTTTATTATTAATAAATTAAATTTAAATAATTAAATTAATAAATTTGACGGAGAGTTTGTTTTACTAACGTATTCTGGCGCTCTGATAAGAAATATCACAGTGAAAACTGACGCAAATTTGATAATCATGTTGGAAACCATAAAAACCCATAAAAAATTTTTGTTCTGCGATTATCTCAATAAATAATAAAAATTTCGAAAATTCCTTTTTACAAAAGTTGTAGGTCTTCATAAAATAAATATTTTATATTGTATGTAACTGTTTTATATTTCTAATGGTTTTCGAGAAAATCGGTAGTGAAAATAGGTAGGTTGCACGTTTCTCCTCGCCGTTCCATGCGCTGCATGGTAAACTTTAATATTGATTTTCTCGAAAACTATTAGAGATATCAAAAAATTGCATACAATGAAAAGTGTGTATTTTTACAAGGCCTACAACCTTTGTTAAATACAATTCCCTAAATTTTTAAGATTTATTGAGATAATTTCAAAAAACTTTATTCTTATACATTTTTTTGGCCAAATTTGAGAAATGATAAAAACTGAGATAATAAAAAAAAGACGAATTGGTTCCATCGATCAAATCGATAGAATCGTTATCTTCGATTCTTTCTTGTCGAAACGAATATTCTCCTAAGTCAAACTCGACGTTCTTGGCTCTCAACCAATCCTGCTCTGTCGTAGTCAGGCGAATTACGATCAAATTTTTGGCACATGTGGGTCGCAAAATGTCCTGCTGGTTATTTCTGATGTCTCTCATCAACATCTAATAGACACGAGGCGACTTAAAAGACCAGTCAAATTAGTTAGACAAATTTCAAATTATCAAAAAGATATAACGCTAATACTAATAAATAAAAAAATAAAAAAAAACTTTTTTTACTTTTTGTCTTCTACAGGCTATGCATAACCGCCGAACAGCACTCCCGAATGAGAAAAGTTTTCGAATTACGCGTACGATAATGAACCCATGGACACCAAAAATCTACTTTGTGGCTGAGTTATATTAGTTAATTGTCATCAAGAACATTATCCGATAGATTCACTTTGCGTTTGAAGCCAAAATTTCCGAGGATAATTAACTCGGTGCTCTTTATTTCACGGGATTCATTTCATATTGCTGAAAAAGAGAATTATAGTTTTATCCCTCAAAATTTATCAATTTTAGAATTTTTATTTCTGTAAAAAATCAAAAGTTATAAAAAAAATTTAAAAATTGTAAAAGAGACCTACAAAAAAATTGTTGATAAAAAATAATGAAAATTGTGGAAAGTGATACACACACCTTTTCATTTCACCTTTCATTTCACACCTTTTTCACTATACTACTACACTTTGAAGCCTGAGTTTTTGTAAAAAAAAATCTGAATTAAATTTAATCCGCTATTTCTAAAAATATAAACGCTACATCAAATACATTATTTACTACTCAAATTAAAAAATGTAAACTGACACGACTCAGCAATTCATTCACGAGCAATTTTCACAAGAAAAGCTTTTATCTCGTCGATTTCATCCGAAGCTTAGCAAAAGTATGCAAAGGGCATGTTGTGAGAGAAGCGATGAGACGGAAGACATTTTAATCTTAAAACCACTTAAAAACTCTCCACATAGATCGTGTCCTTATCTTGCGTAGCGGGAATAAAACTTCTATGAAATTTAATAAGTTCTTTGGAGAAAGTCGTAAGTTCCAGCTGAAACAAGCTAGGACGAGAGCTCGCTAAATTTAGGAGCGACGCTTATGCTTAGTGCCCTGCACATATCCTTTATTCCTCTTAATATAGAGAGAAAAAAGTGCTGCAAACTCTACCTTGAAATTGAGATGAAGATTTTGTGAAGCTCAATTTTGAAATTATGAATAGAAAGATACTTTTAATGATATTTTTCTCTCCATTACATTTCAATTCCACTTTAATTCCACTTTAATTCCACTTCACTTTTACTTTACTTCCAATTCGCTTCCACATCACTTTCAATTTACTTCTACTTTATGTCCATTTCAATACAACATCCCTATGGGAAATTTGCCGATGCTCAAGATCGGCCCAAGCTTGGACTAATATTGGTCCAATATTGGCCAAGCTTGGGCCAAGCTCTAGCCGATCGTCATTTCCCATAGGGATCAAGTCCACTACAATTCAATCATGACTATTTTGATACCAGATCAACTTCACTTCAATAACAAATAATTAACAATTCAATTCTACTTCAATTACAATTCAATGCTAGTTCAATCCCATTCCAATTTCACTATAATTCTATTTTAATTACATTTCACTTCCACTTTAATTTCATTTTACTTCCCATCAACTTTAAGTTTACTTCACTTCCACTTTAAGTCTACTTCAATTTCATTTTAATTTCACTTTAATTCCATTTCAATTCTATTTGAATTCTATTTTAATTCCACTTCAAATTCATTTCAATTACATTTCAATCTTCGTTCAATTCCATTTCAATTCAACTCCAATTTTACTTAAAGTCCAATTCATTTCCACTTTACTTCCACTTTAACTGCACTTTAAATACATTTAAATTCTTCTTTAATTCCATTTGAATTCAATTTAAATTTTACTTCAAATTCAGTTCACCTTCACTTCCTTTTTAAGTCCACTTCAACTTCTTTTAAATTACATTTAAATTCCACTTAATTTAAACTTAACTTCCACTTCACTTTTAATTTACTTCCACGTTATGTTATGGGCCATTTTTTTGGCACAAATTAATTTTTTTAAAAAATTTTACAAAATTAACTTTTTACTAAATTTTTAACAAAATATTCCATAGATTGTTTGATTTGTGGCTCCAATTTATTTTTTAAAATATTTGAATTTTTCGAAAATTTTACAAAAATAATTTTGGGTCGGAAGTCAATTAAATTCAGGTCAGAGAGACCTTTATAATGACATTATAGATAATTTTACAAAATTTTGTAACAAAATATTTAATAGATTGTTCAATTTTTGGTCCAAATTAATTTTTTAAAAAATTAATTTTGCACTAACAAAAATTGAGTCAGGGCAACCTTTTTAATGACATTTTAAGTAATTTTACTAAATTTTGTAACAAAATATTCAATAGATTGTTTGATTTTTGGCTCAAATTTAATTTTTAAAAAAATTGAATTTTTTCAAAATTTTACAAAATTAATTTTTGGTAAAAAATCAATCAAATTCGAGTTAAAGAGACCTTTATAATGACATTATAAGTGAGTCTAAAAAATAGCATAAAAAAATATTTCATAGTTTGTTTGAATTTTGTCACAAAATTAATTTTTAAGGTATTTCATTTTTTTGAAAATTTTACAAAATTAATTTTGCACCAAAATTAAAACAAAAATTTAGTGATGGATAACCTTTTTAATGACATTTTAAGTATTTTTACTAAATTTGGTAACAAAATATTCAATAGATTATTTGATTTTTGGCTCAAATTTAATTTTTAAAAAAATTGGATTTTTTCAAAATTTTACAAAATTAATTTTTGGTAAAAAAATCAATCAAATTCGAGTCAGAGAGACCTTCATAATGACATTATAAGTAAGTCTAAAAAATAGCATAAAAAATATTTCATAGTTTGTTTGAATTTTGGCACATAATTAATTTTTAAGAAATTTACCATTTTTTGAAAATTTTACAAAATTAATTTAGGTTTAAAAATCAAACCAACTCGGGTCAGATTAACCTTTCTAATGACATTTAAAGTAATTTTACCAAGTACCGTGACAAAATATTTAAAAGTTTGTTTTAACTTTAACTCTAAATTAATGTTTTAAAATTTTTTCTATTGTTCGAATCTTACAAAATTAATTTTGTGTCAAAAATCAAACAAATTCAGAGCAGAGAAAACATTTTCTTAATATTTTAAGTAATTCTACTAAGTAGCGGGATAAAATATTTAATAGTTTGTTTGAATTTTGACATAAATTTAATTTTTAATAAATTTGCAATATTTTGGAATTGTTTCAAAATTAATTTTGTGTCGAAAATCAAACAAAGTTGGGTCAAAGAAAAATTTTAATGACATTTTAAGCAATTCAACCAAGTAGCGTGACAAAATATTTAATTGTTTCTTCGAATTTTGTCTCAAAATTAATTTTTAAAAAATTTGCAATTTTTCGAAAGTTTTCAAAAATTAATTTTGGGTTAAAAACTTAATAAATTTGGGTCAGAGAGACCTTTGTAATGACATTTTAAATAATTCGACTAAATTCCGTAACAATTTTCGTAACACTTTTCGTAACAAAAGCTATTGAAATAGCTTCTTTGAATTTTAGCTCAAAATTAATTTTTAAGGCTATATTTTGAAAACTTTACAAAATTAATTTTGCACCAAAATTCAAACAATAATTGAGTCAGGGAAACCTTTTTAATAGCATTTTAAGTAATTTAACTAAATTTTGTAACAAAATATTCAATAGATTGTTTGATTTTTGGCTCAAATTTAATTTTCAAAAAATTTTAAATTTTCAAAAATTATACAAAATTAATTTTTGGGCAAAAATCAATCAAATTCGGATCAGAGAGACCTTTATTATGACAATATAAGTGATTCTATAAAATAGCAAAAAAAAAACATTCCATAGTTTGTTTGAATTTTGGCACATAATTAATTTTTAAGAAATTTGCAATTTTTTAAAATTTTACAAAATTAATTTGGGTCTAAAAATCAAACCAACTCGGGTCAGAAAACCTTTCTAATGCCATTTTCAGTAATTTATTCTACTAAGTTTTGTAACAAAATATTCAATAGTTTGTTTGAATTTTGGCACAAAATTAATTTTTAAGAAATTTGCAATTTATTGAAAATTTTACGTAATTAATTTTGCACTTAAATTCAAACAAAAATTGAGTCAGAAAACCTTTTTAATGACATTTTAAGTAATTTTACTAAATTTCGTAACAATTGTCGTAACACTTTTCGTAACAAGCTATTGAAATTGTTTGTTTGAATTTTAGCTCAAAATTAATTTTTAAGAAATTTGTTATATTTTGAAAATTTTACAAAATTAATTTTGACCTAAAATTAAACAAATTTGGGTCATGGGGATTTTTTTAATGTCATATTTCATAATTGGGTCAAAAGGGGTTGGGTTTATTCAAATTGAATTGTAATTGGGTTTATTCAAATTTTGGCTTAAATTTAATTTTTAAAAAATTTATTTTGGGCTAAAATGAAAACAAATTTGGGTCAGAGAGACTTTCTCAGTGACGTTATTCTCCATCTTACACACTTAATATTCTCGTTAAAATCTGGTTAAAATTTTCTAAAGATTCTGCAACATGATTTCTTCTATTTAATACACTCCGATTAAATGAAAGATATGCTCGAAGCGTTTGGAATCTCAGGGAGAAGCAATTAACGAAAATTGAGATATTTCAAAGAGGCTCTTGGTTTTAATGATAAATTCTCTTGCGATCCTTAAGTCTCTGTTTGTTAAAACTCTTCTTTTTTCTTCTTCATTTACAGTTCATTCTTCACCTTTGTCGAACTATTCTTTCGTTCGACTTTATATTCACGTGCTTTTTTTGCTATCGCAATTCTTCTTGCAAATTCTTGGGCGTGTTTTCCTAGTTTTTAATCTGAAAGAACACAATTTCCAACAGGTGTAACAACTTGATTTTCTATTTAAATTGGATGAGAAAGGAAGCAAAGCTCTACATGAATGCTGAGGGTATGTAAATGCATTTGCTTGTTTACGCAATATCATCAAAAATACTTCTCGCGGAAATACTCCCTCACGTGTAAATAATTTTCGCCAACTTACACAGTAAATTTTATTAAAAATAATTACACATGCATAAATGTGAAACTTTATAATTAAACTCAAACATGAGAGCAAATATGATTAAAAAAAAGTACCGTCGTTTAAGCTTGTAAAGATATTTAACTTGTTCAGTTGAAAATTTCAGTTTAAAAGTTTTTTGTTAAAACTAATTTTGCAAATTGTATGAAAATTCTGGACTAGGTGAATTTTTAATGGGTGTGATTTCGAATGAACAATTTCATATGTTCATTTTGTAAACACTTTGCTTCCATGTAAGCAAAGTAATTTGCTTCCTCATAGAGAATGCAATAGATTTAAATAATACAAAAGCAAAGAAACTTTTAATTTCATGAAAAATATAAATAGCCATTAATTCTATCAATTTACGGAGAAATAAATACTTTATGTAGGCCAGTTAGTTTGTTTTTTAATATGAAATATTTTTTTTTAAAGAACTATGTATGGTTAAAAAATAAAAATTAGACAAGTTATAAAAGTAATAAAACTTTCAAATCTCGAAAAAACAGAAAAATGATATAAACTATTATGCAACTTTTTGGTAAATTGTATACTTTATATAGGTCAGTGGATTCATTTTGAGACAATGAATATGGTTTTTTTTATTAATTAAGTTGTATTTTTAGCATAGGAAAAAATTTTGGCAGAAAATGATATCTGTGATAAAGCAAGGTGTTTTCAAAAAATTTGAATGGGTATTTTCAAAACTCTTTTTGGTAAAATTTAGATACTTATGAGCTTAATACGCATTTCAAATTTTATTAAAATACATTAGAATGTTTTCAAGATATCCTAGCGACAAAAAAATTTACTAAACACACACACACATACATCCGTAGACATCCGTATATGTGCTTAAGGGCATGTGATGGAGAATGACGTCACTGTCCTAGGCAAAATTTGTCCGTAACTTTTCTCTTAAAATATTGAATATTTTGTCAAGAAACTTGGTAGAATTACTTAAAATATTATTAGGAAGGTCTCTCTGACCTAAGTTTGTTTGAATTTTGGGTCGAAAGTAATTTTTAAAAAGTTTGCTATTTTTCGAAAATTTCCCAAAAATTAATTTTGAGCCAAAATTCAAACAAACTTGGATCTGAGAGACCTTCCTAATAATATTTTAAGTAATTCTACCAAGTTTCATGACAAAATATTCAATATTTTAAGAGAAAAGTTACGGACAAATTTTTCCTATACCAGTGACGTCATAATCCATCATGTGCCCTTAAAAATGAAAATTAGAGCTTTTAAGATAAAAATTAGTCGATTTTGAATGTTTTTGGAAAATTAGAAATCTTCACGATCACAAAGCTTTCTCTAAGATAAAGTAAAACAACAATTAAATTTGAAAGAAAATAGATCAGTTGAAGCAAGAATGTGTCTGGTTTTTTAAAATTAAAAATTAAAAAACACTAAAAACTTTTTTAACAATTTTATGGTACGAATAAAATTTTTATTATTTTTAGTCTTGTCTTTGGAATTAAAGTGGAATTTAAATGTAATTCAAATGGAATTGAGGTGGAGTTGAAGTGGAAGTGAATTGGACTTTAAGTAAAAGTGAAGTGGAATTAAAAAGGAATTGAAATAGAATTTAACTAGGATTGAAATGTAATTGAAATGAATTTTAAGTGGAATTAAGATAAACTTGAAGTAAAAGTGAAGTGGACATGAAGTGAAATTGAAATGGAATTGAAGTGGAATTGAAGTAAAAATTAAATGAAACTGAAGTACACTTTCAATGAGAAAGTAATGTAAAATTAAAATGTAAGTGAAGTGAAAATAATGTGGAAGTAAACTGGAAGTAAATTGAAAGTAAAATGGAATTCAAATGAAATTGAGGTGAAGTTAAAATGTAAGTGAATTGGGCTTTATGTGAAATTGAAGTAGAATTAAAAAGGAATGAAACGGAATTGAACTAGGATTAAAATGTAATTGAAATGAATTTAAAGTGGGATTAAGTTGCACTTTAAAGTAAAAGTGAAATGGACATAAAGTGAAATTAAAATGAAATTGAATTGGATTTGAAGTTAAATGAAATTAAAACTCAAGTTGACTGTAAGTGGAATTAAATTGGAATTAAAGTGAAATATAAATAAATTTAAAGTTGATTTAAATTGTAAGTGAAGTGTTAGTGAACTGAAATCAAAACGGAAGAAAAATGAAAATACAGTGGAAATGAACGTAGTAGAAAGATAATTAATTAGAGAGAAATTGAAATGGAATTAAAGTTGAATTGAATTGTAATTCAAGTGGAGTTTATGTGAACTTAAAATGAACATAACAGGGAAGTAATTTGAAAGTGAAGTGAAAATGAAGTCGAAGTAATGTAGATGTAAAATGGAAATAAAGTAAAATGGAAATATTTAAATTGTAAGTGAAGTGTAAGTGAAGTGAAATCAAAATGGAAGAAAAATGAAAATACAGTGGAAATGAACGTAGTAGAAAGATAATTAATTAGAGAGAAATTGAAATGGAATTGAAGTTGAATTGAATTGTAATTCAAGTGGAGTTTATGTGAACTTAAAATGAACATAACAGGGAAGTAATTTAAAAGTGAAGTGAAAATGAAGTCGAAGTAATGTAGATGTAAAATGGAAATAAAGTGGAATTTAAATGTGATTGAAATGAAAGTCAAGTAGACTTAAAGTGAAAGTAACATGAAGGTGAAGTGAATTAAAAGTACAATCAAATGGACTTGAAGTTGAATTGAAATGTAATTGAAGTAAAGTTGATGTGGAATTAAAATGAATATAACGTGGAAGTAAATTGAAAGTGAAATGAAAGTAATGTGAAATTCAAATGGAATTTGCATGAAGTTAAAGTGGAATCGAATTCGGATTTAAGTAAAATTGATGTGGAATTAAAAAGGAATTAAAATGGAATTGAACTGGGATTGAAATTTAATTGAAATTAATTTGAAGTGGGAATAATATAAACTTGAAGTAAAAGTGAAGTGAACATGAAGTGGATATAAAATGGGAATGATGTGGAATTAAAGTTAAATAAAAAAGAAACTGAAGTGGATTTTATGTAGAAGTGAGTGAAAGTAAAGTAAACTTAAAGTGGAATTAAAATGGAATTAAAGTGGAATATAAATGAAATTGAAGTCGACATTTAAAGTGGAAGTGAAGTGAAATTAAAATAAAAGTCAAAAAAAATTAAAGTGGAAGGAAAATGTTATTTAAATAGAATTGTGGAGAAATTGGAATAGAATTGAATTGAAGTAGAATTGAATTGTAATTGAAGTGAAGTTTATGTTGAATTAAAATAGACATAACGTCGAAGTAAATTGAAAGTGAAGTGAAAGTAAGGTGGACTTCAAATGTAAATTAAATGGAATTGAAGTGAAGTTGAAGTGGTAGTGAATTGAACTTTAAGTAAAGTTTAAGTGGGATTCACGTGTACCTTATGTTGAATTTAAATCAGGTTGAAAATGAATTGAAATAGAGTTAAATAGGCATTGAAATGGAATTGAACTAGAATTAAAATGTAATTGAAAAGAAATTGAAATGGAATTGAATTGGACTTTAATTGTAAATCAAATGGAATTGAAGTGGGGTTGAAGTGGTAGTCGATTGGACTTAAAGTAAAATTGAAGTGGGATTCAAGTGTACTTTATGTGAAATTGAAATCAAGTTAAAAATGGATTTAAATGAAGTTGAAAAGGATTGGAAATGGAATTGAACTAGAATTAAAATGTAATTGAAATAAAATTAAAATGAAATTGAAGTTGACTTAAATTGGAATTGAAGTGGAAGTGAAGTTAAATCAAAATGGAAGTAAAATGAAAATAAAGTGGAAGTATAACGTAATTAAAAGTGAATTCTAGTGGAATTGAAATGTAATTGAAGTGGAATTGAAATGTAATTGAAGTGGAGTTTATGTGGAATTGCAATGGAGTTGAAGTGAAATTAATGTGGACTTAAAGTGGAAATGAAGTGGAAATGAAGTGTATTTCAAGTGGGTTTGAAGTAAATTTGAAGTTGAATTGAAGAGAAAACTAAATTGTGGGTGTCATAGCGTCATAGCGTCATAGACTTAAAGTGGAAATGAAATGGAAGTGAAGTGGAAATGAAGTGGATTTGAAGTGGGTTCGAAGTAAACTTGAAGTGGAATTGAAGACAAAACTAAATAATGGTCATTATAGCGGGCTTGTATAACTTAAGGTAATTATATTTATAATGTGGTGTGGCTTATTATAAATGGGCGTGGTTTATTATAAGCAGGTTTGTTTCAGTAATTGCGATTGATTTATATCTGAATACGGCTCCTCGTTATATAATGGGTCTGATTGATATCTGTGGGCGTGGCTTCTTATAATTGCGGTCAATATTTTTCAATAACCTAGTATAATTAGTATAACTGGGTGTGGCTTACTAGAATTGGGTATGTTTTTTTATAATTAGGCGTGGTTTCGTATCATCAGATGTAGCTAATTGTTTTCAGTAGCATTTGCTTCTTATAACAGGTTATTGTATTTTAATATCCTTTTATGATTAAAGATATTTGGGCGTGGTTTATTAGAAGTAGTTATGTTTTTTACATCTGTATCTAGTGCCCACAAGCTTCATTTTCTAAAAATGGGCGTGTTCTACTCATCGTTTATTCTTTACCCTAATTAATCATCGTTTATTACTAGTAAACCTTTTTCAGAATATCCCAAATTTTTCGATTAACATATTCCAGTTTTAAACCCGACCTATTATGTAGAAGCCACATCTAAGAAAATGTTAACGAAGCACATGAATTTCATGGTTCACTTTTTGTTAATTTCTAATTAAAAATTTCCAATTATAATGAACCTAGTTGGACACCCAAGTCTCTAATAATTGAAATTGTCATGAATTACTGGAGAGCTACGGGAATTACTAGACAGCTGCAGGAATTTCTAGAGAGCTACAGGAACTTGCTGAGGAATACGAATGTCAGCTGATTGCCGAGTGTAATCGTGTCTAGCGATTAATAACAATGAAGATTCGAGTTTCCGTCGGTTAGTGGCAAACGAAGCAAAAGGAGCAGCGGGAAAAGAATGACGAAGGAAGTTAAGAAGATTCTTTGGCTCGTATTAAACTGGCTCCTGTGGGAAGGACAGAGTGTGATTCGAGTCACGTATCTCTTTGGGATTAGGTTCTGTTTCCGTAAGGGCCAACTCAGTGCCTCTTCACCCTATTCGCGTGGTAACGGCGATACCAAATACTGCAGTTACTTTCTATTTATTGTACTTTCTTCTCGCGAGAAACGGGCGCTATCTGCTTTTTTGCACTCCTTAATTCCTCGACTGTGCAGTGCCGTCTTCCTTTTCCATTCTGTGGTTTTCTTAACAATTCGCTCTCGGGGAAGCATCTCTCGCTTTTTCTCCGAGACCAAGGAGCTCGGTTAAATAATGCCATGATAACGGGATTCCGTGCGGCACCAATTCCTATTTATGGGAACGACGTTACAAAAAAGCTCCCGTTTCGCACACCTCTTACACTTTTTCCCTTATCCTCTTTTTGCTTTTTTTTATTTTTATACCTTGCTTGAATTCTCGAATACGACGATGTAAAGCAATAGGATTTCAAGTTCGCATCAGAGCAAAACTCTCAACTTCAACTTATGTCGTGCTTGCGACTCCACTCCAACTTTAAATGGAAATATTGCCTGTCATTTCAAATTCTCCGGCTTTCCCTTTCAGTTCTTATCTTCCTAAATCCTAGTCCAATAAAATATTTCGTTCTAGAAATTTTAAAACGTATTTCTAGCAATTCAAAAGGATTATCTATTTTGTCGGGTTAAGAAAATAACCTCAATAACCTCTATTCTTAAAACTGGAGTTCCTGATTACCTGTTTAGATACTTCGAATATAAAAACTCTAATTTAAGCAACGGACATAACTTAAGAGAGAGAAATTCTATTCTAAAAGTACCATTTCATCGTACTAGTAAATATCAACGTTCGTTTGTTATCAGAGATACGCGATTATGGAACAAAGTTCCTCAGTTTATTAGAGATGCAAACTCAAAGCAGTTTTTTAAACTACTTTTTAGAAAATTTTTAAGTTCAACATCTAACTCTGTTTTTGAGATTACATATTGGTAATTATAATTGTTACGTATGTTAAATGGTTGTCTTAATACATTGCTCGAGAACAAGTATGTTAATTTGAATGAATGAGTAGTTTTGCTGGCTGCCTATTTATTATTATTATCATTATTATTATTTTTTTTCTTTTCTTTCTATGATCTCTATTATAATGATTATTATATTTTCTTTTTAATATTCTTATTGTTTCGTTATATTACTTTACTGTTGTTACATCGATTTTGCTTTACTTTTACATGATTATTGTATTCTTTTTATGGTCATGTTATTATTAGTCTGTATGATCTGTTCCATAGAGGGCTTACTAGCCCTAGGAACTTTCTTTGAAATAAATAAATAAATAAATATTGTCCTAATTTAAAATTGAAATAATTTCCAAAACTGTTGTAATTTTTTTGGATTAATTTCTCTATTTTTTAAAATCAATATAATTGTTATTAAATGTTCATTTCTTTTCTGTTTCAGGTAAGGACCAAACCAGATTGAAAATCAACTCAAGAACAGCACTAACGAACACTTCATGAGTCACAATTCCCCGTGAATAGTAAAGCAGACGTTTGTCCTGGATCGAGAAATTTGTATGTAGAGGATTGCTTGAAATTCGAAAGCGCCTTTAAAACAGTCGACGATGTCGAGTCGTTAAATATTTATCTCCATTGATTTTCCTAGACTGCGCTGTAACTTAGGCCCATCCATTATTTATTTTCCGGAAGAACGGTGAGAAGCGATGAGGAACTGAGAGCTATGTTGCTCATAAACATCGAGCACCACGAGGCGTGACGCGAAATAATTAATTCCCTTTTGAAACAATCGCAAGTTTGAATTTACAGAACGAGTGAGAAGCACATAATGAGAAGTTGAAACTCGATTCTGAATCCTCGAGTAACATAGTCACTCTTGTTGTTTCTAATTAGTTATTTTAATGACATCAAAGCCTTGCTTAACCACCGAGTACGCAACTTGCTAATAGTTCCAATTGCTTACATGAACTGTCCAAAATACTTTAAAATCGCTTTTAAGTCGCTTAGTTTAACGTTAATAACTCTTAAATTATTAATTTTCCCAGCGCCCACAATTAGAGGTATATAATTTTTTAGTTTTTAATGTGAAAGAAGAACTCAAAATCTATCGAAATGCATCAAAACCGCAAAATCTATTATTTGTAGCTAAGGTCCCTTTCACTGTGGAGCGTCACATACGTATATGCTCGCATTCACATGAAAAACATCTGCGAATTCCTCAAGATTTTCTAGGAATTACAAGAAAATCCGCAAGAGTTCCCAGGAATTTTCAAGGCATTCCCAGAAGCCTCCTACGAATTCACAGGAATGCTCAGGGCGTTCCTTTTAATCCGTTCGAGGAGTTTTCAATGCATTCCCACGAGCTTTTTTCGAATTCCTAGGAATTCACTAGAGTTTCTAAAAATTCCAAAGAATTCTAAAAATCCTCCTACAAATTCACAGAAATGCTCAGGGCATTTCTAATGAATTTTCCAAGAATTCCCAGAATTGTTAAAAGATTCCAAGAAATTTGCTACCGATTTCTCAGGAATTTCCCAAAAGTTTTCAGTAATTTCCAAGGAATTCCCACAAACTTTCTATGAATTCCTAGTAATTTCCAAAAGTTCCCAGTATTATAAACGGATTCCTAAGAATTCTCAAGAGTTCCCCGAAGTTAAAAAAGATTTTTATAAATGCTTACGGATTTCTCAGAAATTTCTAAGGCATTCACAGAAGTTTCCCACGAATTTCCCAGAGATATCCCAAAATTTTTTAGGAATTTCTAAGGCATTCTCACAAGCTTCCTACTTATTCCCAGAAATTCCTAAGAGTTATCAAAAATTCCTAAGAGTTTGAAGGATTCTTAAGGGATTCGCAGGAATTTCCGAAGAGTTTCCAGAATTTAGAAGACATTTTTATAAATGTCCTGGAATTCCAAGGAATTTCGCAAGGTCTCCTTGAATTTAGATTCTATTTTATGAATGCCCTAGGATTTTCGACAAACTTCGTACGAAACCGTAGGAATTTTTAAGAGTTCCTCGGATTAATAACGGATTTTCATAACTGCCTAGAGATTTCCCAGGAGTCTCCTAGGAATTTCTAAGGCATTCCCAGAAGTTTTCACAGATGTCCCAGGAATTTCCTAAGAGTTTTCAGTAATTTCCAAGGAATTCCCACAAACTTCCCTATGAATTCCTAGGAATTCCCAAAAGTTCCCAGTATTGTTAAATGATTCCTAGGGATTCTCAAGAGTTCCCCGAAATTAGAAAGGATTTTGATAAATGCTTACGGATTTCCCAGAAATTTCTAAGGCATTCACAGAAGTTTCCTACGAATTTCCCAGAAATATCACAAGAGCTCCCTAAATTTAGAATCGATTTTATGAATGCCCCAGGATTTTCGACAAACTTCGTACGAAGTCGTAGGAATTTTTAAGAGTTCCTCGGATTAATAACGGAATTTCATAATTGCCTGGAGATTTCCCAGGAGTCTCCTAGGAATTTCTAAGGCATTCCCAGAAGTTTCCCACGGATTTCCCAGGAATTTCCTAAGAGTTTTCAGTAATTTCCAAGGAATTCCCACAAACTTCCTATGAATTCCTAGGAATTCCCAAAAGGTCCCAGTATTGTTAAAGGATTTCTAGGGATTCTCAAGAGTTCCCCGAAATTAGAAAGGATTTTGATAAATGCTTACGGATTTCCCAGAAATTTCTAAGGCATTTACAGAAGTTTCCTACGAATTTCCCAGAAATATCACAAGAGCTCCCTAAATTCAGAATGGATTTTCATAAATGCCCCAGGATTTTCGACAAACTTCGTACAAAGTCATAGGAATTTTCAAGAGTTCCTTGGATTTAAAACGGATTTTCATAAATGCCTAGGGATTTCCCAGGGATATTCTAGGAATTTGTAAGTTAATCCCAGAAGTTTACCACGGATTTCCCAGGAGTTCCAACAAAGTTTCTAAGAATTCCTAGAAATTGCCAAGGGTTTCCAGAATTGTTAAGGGCTTCCCAGGAATTTCCAAGAGGTTCCCCGAATTTAGAATTGATTTTCATGAATGCTCAAGGATTTTCGACAAACTTTGTAAGAATTCCTAGGAATTCTCAAAAGTTCCCGGGATTTATATCAGATTTCCATTAATGCCTAGGGACTTGCCAGGGATCTCCTAGGAATTTCTAAGCCATTCCTAGAAGTCTCCTTTGGACTTCCCAGGAATTTCCTAAGAGTTTTCAGTATTTCCCAAGGAATTTTCAAGGGTTTCCAGGATTGTTAAGGGATTCCCAGGAATTTCCCAAAAGTTCCCCGAATTTAGAATTGATATTCATGAATGCCCAACGATTTTCAACAAACTTGGTACGAGTTCCTAGAAATTCTCAAGAGTTCCCTGGGTTTATAATGGATTTTCATTTAAGCCTAGGGATTCCTCAGGAATCTCATAGGGATTTCTAAGGTATACCCAGAAGTTTTCCACAGATTTCCCGGGAATTTTTCAAGAGAGTTCAGTAATTCCTAAGGCATTCCCATGAACTTACTACGAATTCCTAAACATTTTTTAGAATTCCCAGTATTGTTAAGGGATTCCTACAAATTTTCCAGAAATTTTAAGGAGTTTCCCAATAGTTTCCCGAATTTATAATCGATTTTAAGTAATTTCTAAGGCATTCCTACAAACTTCCTATGAGTTCCTAGAAATTCCCAAGAGTTCTCAGGATTAATAACGGATTCTGATAAATGCATAGAGATTTCCCGGAAATATACCAGGAATATCCCTGGAATTTCTAAGGCTTTCCCAGACGTTTCCCACGGGTTTTTCAGAAAATTCTCAAGAGTTTTCAATAATTTTTAAGGATTTTCTAAAAACCTTTTACGAATTCCTAGGTATTTTTAAGAGTTTTCGGAAGTCTCCAAAAGTTTCCAGGAATTTCCCAAGAGTCAGCAAAATAAAGAGATTTTCATGAATGTCCTGGGATTTTTTTGAAATTTCCCAAAGAGTTCCGGGAATTTCTAAGGCATCTTCAGATATTTTTTAGGAATTTTCCAAGAGTTTGCAAGAATTTGTAATACATTTCCACGAGCTTCCTAGGAATTTCTTAGAACTCCTAAGAGTTCCCAGGAATTTCCACAAGCTTCCTACAAATTCCCATACAGTCAAAAAAGTTCCTAGGAATTTCCCAAGATTTATAAAGGATTCTCATAATTCCCATGGATTTTTAGGAATAATCCCGGAATTCCATAGGGTTTTCCTTAGAGCTGTGCAAAATTATAAAATTCGATCCTCTCCATGAGAATTTACATGGGCTCGGTTCGGTTCGAATTTCGATCCCATGCAAAATTCGAGTTTCTGCACGCCAAAGTCTCGTTAAAATTGTTTCGGCCCTGAGCCACGAAATCCTAGAAATGAAGTATTTGACAGTTGATTCACTAATGCTGAAAAGTTAAACTCCAATGAAGAGGAAGAAATTTCGAAATATCAGGATTTATGGTAAAAGGAATAAATTGGGATAAAGTAACGTTAATTACCCGGCGGTAACTTTAGTTGTTGAATGCTCGTCGTTAATTTTAAGGCAGCGATCGATTCTTCGGCAATGAAAGGGACGACGTGGATAAATAGCGCAATTTTTCGACGAATCACTCCGCGAGGCAGCGATCGCTGAATTCACAAGGGTGAAGTAATTGGCGCGTATTCCCTAACGGAGTGAGTTCGTCAAATGAGCCCCGTTTGGCTTGTCGAGTAACGAGGTGATAGCTAGGAGGAAGGTTGAATGCATTCGAAACGGCTGTCAGACACCAGCTTGGAAAGATAGATTGATGAGAACTGCACTCGCGTGCCGCCAGGCTGGGCTTGTTTCCGCTTCCCCTTTAACTAATGCGGACGATCATAGAGAATTAAACTGCCAGTCTTAAGTCCAAGGAACGGAATCGATTTATCTCATTTTTGATCGTTAGTCCGATTCCAGCAGTTCCCTTTACCTACTTCTGGCAGAAAATTATTTTCGTTCATTTTTTAATTTAGTTAATCGTCGATTCGTCTAAGGTAGAAATCCTTTTAAATATACCTAAGTCCCTCGTTTTAAATTAGGTTCAAATAAATGATTGGGATTTTCGAAGAATTATTCGGATACAATCAACAAAGTGTTTTGCAAGTCCTATATCAACAACCTTTCTCGATTAATTTTAATAAAAAATTACATATCATAATTTGTCAGTTTTAAGTTCCTCTTGAAGATCAAAAAGATAGATTTGGAGGCGGAGCTTGTGGAGGATCTTAGAAAGAGTAAAGACGAATGTGATTGGTGGTTTCAAAGTTACAGGGAAAACCCATTGATACTTTAGTAAGAGACCGAAGAGGGTCAGTTTGTAGTCGACCGCCGGTAATTAATTATAGTAATTACCCAGTTCAGTTTCCTTCTAGAGATAAAACAAGTGGAGTTTAGTTTTTTAACAACAATTTTTTTTTCTTTTAAGTTTATCAGGTGGGAATTTTAGTAATAGAAATAACAGATTAGATTTTAGGATAAGGTTTAAAAACTATGTCTTCATATTCCTCTGATGTCATTCTCCATTAAATTCCTTTCCCAAAACAAAATTTAATATTTTTAAGATCTTTTGTTTAATAAATTATCATTTGGCGCAGAAAAATTCATCCTTTTAGCTGTTGGTACTACCTTAGGCCAATAAATAAAAAGAAACAAGATGTTTAAAATGTTTGAAGTTATAAGGATGATTTTTTGCAGAATTTAAATAGGTGGTTTATGGTTTTCTGTGGCCATTGTGAAACAAAGCTTAATCTGTCATAAAATCTTCAATTGAGTTTAAGGTTCCTATTGAGGTGGGAGTTTCACTGCTCTGTGGCCATGCCTGCCACCCTCCCTCTACAGGATAGAGCCCGGATCGTTGGTGGGAGCTCTCCTACGCTTTTGGTTAGTCAGCGAGTGCCTGATGTGATGAGACAGTTAAGTTCCGTTTTGGCCTTTATACAGTTGACATCGGGCAAGTTTGCGGTGCAGTTCCTGACGATTTATCACGTGATTCTCCAATTTGTGTTTATACCGGGTGAACAAATGTGACGTATTCTCAATTATAATAAAAATAAATTATCGTTAGTTTAAAATTAAAAGTGCTGTGGATTTTTGTGAATTACTATCAAGATTTTTCTAATAGAAGAAGAAGATGGAATTGTCTTATTGCAAACTCGAGATTAGAACCCCTGACGTTAGAATTAGTAGGTTCGCGCCCCGATGAATCTGGGATTTTTCTGACTCCTGAGATAACTTCAGCGGAAGGTTTGACGTCGAGGAATACTGATCTGCACTGTTGGTAACTGACCTGTGTAGATTATTAGAACTCGACTGTCGATAAACCGGTTGTACGCAGGAGAGGTATTTCTACAGTTTTCCTTCTCCACTGGCGAGCAAACCAATATAAGGTAGTCCAGGCAAATGCGAGTACTCCTAATTCCAAGTCGTTCTGTAGACGCAAAAACACTTAGTACTTCCGTTTAAAGTACAATAATTCAAGGAAAATAATTCAAGGAAAAATTTCAAGGGAAACAGTTGTGAGTGCGTAAGGTCAATAGACAAGTGTATAATTAAAAAAAAAAGATGGAATTAGGATATCTATAAAATTTACCGGAATGTCACAGGAGGTTGCGAAGATACTTTTTGGATGTCCATGATTCTGTTAGCAAATTTTTCTGGTTGGTTATATTCAGTCATCTTATTTTCCCAGAGTAGTAGGTTCTCTTGTTTGTAGATGTAAACAGCCTGTGAGGTCCTAAGGAAGCCAATTAGTGTACTAGCAGGTTAGTGACCATGCTTGTTGGCGACGTTTGCACAGGTGCGATGTTAACACAAGATGTACTAAGTTCGAGGTATCGAGAAAGAGATTTGCAAATAACTTATTGTGTTTCTCAAATTGTAATCGAACGGTAGATGACAATTGAATCGGAATAACTTCCGGACCAACACTGATTCTAAACTGGTTCAATGCTGATTTAAATTCTTGGTTGGTTCAGTTCTAGTTACAAACTCTTGATTAATTGAAACTCCTGGTTTAACACTTGAATGTAATGCTTGGCTCAATGCACACGTGAACAGTCTTCTCATGTAGAATTATAAGTAGAAACATTCAGCTTTTTTCCGTGAAAAATTATGCGACAAATTAACTCATTCTTCTAATTGTTGCAATCTTTTACTAAATTTTAATTTCTGTATGTTGCGGATAATAGCAGTTTCCAATTTTCTAATATCAAAATTACAATTTTGCAAATGCTTTAACTAAATTAAAGAATTTCTTAGCGTGCAAATAGCATGTGTGTTTCAGTGTTATATGGTTTAGGGGCGAAAGAGTGTGAGTAGATTTATAAGGTGCGCTTCAGGTAAAATCTGATGCAAATCAATGCAGAGAACAAGAAAGAGAACTTATTCGTGAAAGAGAGGGTGAAACTGTATTGTCGATCGTCGGTTACAGATACATGTAGATTCATTGTGAAGTCAGGCAAAGGTGGGAGGTAGGTCGAAGGTGTGTGACTGTATTATACCCCCTATCGCTGGTTTATGCAGCCATAAATAGCGTTTATACGCTCGGTAAAGTATTCCTGAAGCACCAGCGGGCCTGGCTTCCCGCCTAGTCGCTATCTATTCTATTATGCCTCGACATAGTACCTACCTACCCCAATAGCTAGTATTCTCCTTAGCTTTCAGCCATTTTTCTTACCCTTCCACGACAGATTCCTTTTTCCCATGCCTCATTCATCTCCAGCTATTTCTTGCCAATTGTTTCAAATGTTCCCTTAAATTACTGGCACAAGTCAGTAAACTCTAATGGGAATATGTTTCATCCGATCTTTATGACCTCTATCTGGATTTGTGTGTCCTTTTTGAAAATTTTTGGAGTGCAACCACCGAAATTTTGGAACTTGTTGTTTAAAAAAGTTGTTGGTCTTCTAAAAACACACTTTTTTTTTTATGCATTTTTTTGATATCTGTAATTAAATAGTTTTCGAGAAAATTAATAATGAAGTTGCTCGTGCAAACTGGTCGCCTCAAACAGTCGTAGTCGATCCTGCCTTTTCTTCACAGCTATTTGCCCTGCACGAGCAACTTTAATATCGATTTTCTCAAAAACTATTAGAGGTATCAAAAAAAACCATACAACAAAAAATGTGTATTTTTAGAAGGCCTATGACTTTTATAAAAATAATTTCCAAAATTTTAAAGTTTTATTGAGATAATTACAAAAAACTTTATTTTTATTGGTTTGTTTACTGGTTACACCATTAAACTGATCAAGTCGAAAATTTTCACTATGATTTTCGTAATCAGCCCATCAAAATACACAGGTATACCAAGGTTAAAAAAATTCGGGGGTACCCATTTTTTTCTATAAGGTTTGGAAAAATCATTTACGCACCATAAATAACATCTTACAATGAATTATGCAAGCATCATTTAAGGACGATGTTCGAGTATAAAATAAAATTTACGAACATAATTATTTAGCTAATTGATAAAACATAAACATAATTTATTCAAGAACTCTTATAAATTTACAATGATGTTGTTGACTGAAGATTAAGAATAGTTAAAAGAACCGACCCGTTCAAGAGTTCGTTTGTCAGTGTTTACAAAATCTGGAGATTCAACACTGGTTGCATGCACATCGAAATTTGGCAATCCAGCAAAACAGAAAACTATGTGGGGTGAAAATTACCTGAGACTCGATGACGTTGACCGATACATAAATTGGTCTGTACCTAAGTACCTTTTAAGCGGTATCCTAATGTACCTAAAATTGTTGCGCCGGATACAAGTTTGTAATGGTAGAAAATCTTATCCTTTAGGAAGGTCGTACGATCACGCCTTGACAATAAATACATAGAACTTTAAAAATAACGATGGTTTGTTATCCCTTTAGCTGTTAACAATGAATTTTTTCTTTCTTAGGAATAACAATTTCAAATACGAGTCTCAACATCTGCAACTTGGGAAAAACCTAGAATTTATATTTTACAATTTCTATCTAAATTAAATTTGCAACAAAAAAACGAGAATTCAATAATAACTAACATAAAAATTGATTTACTGTTTGATTTAAACAAGATTAGGCTAAATTAAATTGTTACAACGTAGCAGAGGAAGCTCTTTGTGTATAGGACTCGAGTCTAGAGAATTGTTTACTTGGGAATATAAATATTTCCCCGTAAGTTTGACTTTGGGTAATACCCATTAAACCTTCCTCGCTTTACAAGAATATTTAACACTTAGCGGGATGATTATAAAACCGACATTGCTGAGTGCTAACTCCACCAATACCCATAGATCCCTCAGCCCAGCATCAGATCTCGATCAGCCGACAAATCGAAGGGGGTAAGAACCCGCACCGATCAACGTCGGAATTCTAAGTGATTCCAGGTGGAGGATTCTATACCTTCTTTCTTACCTTCTTACTTTCCATTGTCTTCAGATTAACCCTGATTTCTTTCCCTGTAACCATTGACGTTCTTGATTTTCATAACCTGAGTAAAAACGGATTCAATGAGCTGCCACGAGTCCACATTTCTTAACATAAGGTCAATCATGTTTTCAGGAGTGATTTCAGAACCCATTATCCGAAACATATATTGCCTTTTCTCCTCCCAATATCTGCAAACAAAGAGGGTGTACTCGGCGGTGTCCAAAAAGGCGTTTCAATAGGAGCACGATCCCTCTCTTCTTAATTTAAATCGTTTTAAATACTCGTTGAAACAACCATGACCTGTTAGCTCCTGTATCAGGTAATAGCTAACTTCTCCGTGCTCTCCTGTTAGCCATTTTCTGGGGTACCCATTATTCGGAAGTTTATCCAAATCATCAAATTAAAATTGATAGTAGCGCGCTCTAATTACACGTTAAGTCAAAGTTTCTTGGTTTTCCCTGAAGAGGCGTGATATTAATCTTACTGGCAAGTCTGCTTTGTGTGTTTGAGTCTCATTCAGCCGATAAGGAGAAATAGCGCTTATATAGCTAAGTGTCGGATGAGGAGCTAAGAGAGAACTGGTGGCAGAGTTAGTGGAGATGGGGATGAAAGTGGGATTGCCGCGAGACACGCGCCTTGGCGTGCTATGGCTCGCGAGGTTACTTTAACTTCCGAGTATATCCAGCCGGGTTTATTGGTACTCTGAGTACTCGGCTGTTAGGCCGGAGGTTGAGAGTACAAGGGGTGCCTGGCTCTACGTAACGTAGTCGATCTAATGCATTCCCGCAATAAACTTTATTGCCGTGTTGCTTGCATAGCACACCGCTCTGAATCTAGATATCTACTGTCTTAGGTACACAGCTAAGATGTACCAGTATGTAGAGGACTCTGCCTGGCGCTCTTGCCAAGTGCCAAGGATTATACAAAAACTTCTCACTGTGTACACATTTTATAAAAGATACTACCCAAGTCTTTCATCTTGATATGTTCATGTTCTCGTAAAACAGCCACAGCATAAAAACCCCCGCATAAAAGAATCGCAATTTTGTCACCAGGTTTTATCGATTCTTGAATTTTATACACGATTCCCTTGGAGAATATTACTTTTAATAATATCAACTGTTTCTAAATCTCTGTTCAATATAATTAATAATTATTGCAACGAACAAAAAACAAATTGTGTAGCAGTTAAATATGACAGAATTTTTAATGTTGAATTTTGAAAAGGGGACGAAATACAAGTTAAAAGAAAAAGGTTTTAATTTGAATAGGTTTTGTTTGCGGATACTTAAAACATTTAAATCTTTATTGAGTTATGGTTGACCTTGACCATCATTAGCAGACTTAAATGAAGAGTTGAAGAAAGCAGGCAATAAAGGGAAATACCCTTATGCTTTCAGGTACAAAAAGTACAATTAAGATAAAGATCAGATGATGAAAAGAGAGAAGTCCTAGGGAAAATTTTGAAACTCTTCTTTTTTGGGACGAAGGGAGTGTTGAAGACGACGCGAAGCTGAACGGTCGCAGCAAAATACACCTTTTTGAATTGTGTTATTATAATTTACGTTTTGATTGATAAAGGAAATGATAGTGAACATTTAGTTTTATTGTCACGATTGACATTATTCTTTTGAGTAAAACAAGTTAACGCCCAGTTGGCGTAACAATACAATTTTATTTTGAATAAAAAAAAATCAATAAAAAAAAATAAGTGGAATAATAAAAAGGAAATAGTTTAGAGATTGTCACTTAGAGAAACTATATGCGATATGATACTGACTCTTTGTAAGCATTTGTGTATAGTCAGAGTTTATATTATTAAATAAATCAATTGTTTCAATTTTGTAAACGTAATTCATTTGTTCTTTTTTAATTACCATTAACTAAATCAGTAAGAAATACAGCCCTCTGCCGACATGTTGAAAAATAACATGGTTTAGAGACGATCCCCTATCTTTTTGATGATTTTGTATTATCTAATATTAACGTAATCATTTATTTTGGTAGTACAGGGTGTGATTGACAGAAATATATTGGGCGTATTTGAATTATATGTTATATTTGAGATTTTTAATTATTAATTATACCCTTACATTGGTTTATTAGTTTAGTGTTTGTTCTGAATTAACAATTTCCTTGTCATTTTCAGTGAATATTATCGTTTCAATTTTTCGTGCAGGTAAAAGTGTTGCAATTTGGCATATTTGTTTAATCCGCAAAGTTCTGAAAATTTTAAAGTACTTGGAAACTTACAAGAGCAAGTGAAGTTTTCTTACGCAAGATTTTTTCTAAGAAAATTGTTTTCTCTACTCTCGAGTCAATCCTTTTATTGCACTATAAGTTTAGCATTTCATTTTATTTACGTGTGAAGCAAAGGATGCCATTGAGGTCGAATTGAGGGATAAGAAGAAGATCGATTGAGTAATCGGAGCTTGGAAAATCTTTTGGAGCAGCTCAGATAACCCAATAATGAAATCTTGAATTTAAAATACATATTGAAAATCGACTTTGCCAAGAACTTAACCATGCCATAAATTGCGAATCCTCTTAACCCAGTTATCGATCTGGAACTCTTAAAATTTTACGAGTAGTTTCTGGAAATTATCGATATTCGACTGAATATTACTTTTTTTCTATTTTAAACTGACGGTACATGATTAAAATGTAAAATTTTTGCCAAAAATCGAGTTTAATTGTCTCAGTCTGTTAGACATATAGAATGAATTTAATGTAACAAATACAATAGCTTCTAATAATTTATCTGATAAAAGTCAACGAATAAAATAAAGATTATTTTTTTGCCTTTGAATATTGATAAAGCGTAAATGTTTTAATTTAGACCAAATTAGAATTTAAAAGTTCTGAGATACAATTTCGGGATACAAATCCGGAAGATCAAGTCCAAGTCGTGCTTTTTAGAAGCATTAAGATCGGGAATATGGAATACGAGATGTGGAATCCAAAATAAATTTTCTGCGTTGTGGTATTCGGGATGTGGAATCCAAAATTTAAATTCCGGATAGCGAATCCAAAATGTGGAATTCTAGATTTTTAATCCTCGATATATAGAAAATGCTTATTCTTAAATGCGGGTTGTGAAATATTTCCCTCAGACTTATCGTTGGTTTGTATACTGAATTAGTTACTCCTGGTTACTAGATTAGAAACACCTAAATTACAAAATAGTCAAATTTCAAATTTAAATATGAATTGCGTCATTTTGAAACTATATAAAAGAATTAATTAATTGAAGTCTCTTCAAAACTGAATTAAGCACAAAAATCACTTTAAGACAAATTAAATCCATTTAAAGACAATTTATTATCATTTTCCAAACTTTTCAACAAGACCACACAAACTTCTAATGAAATTAGCAATTTAAAATTCGCATTTGGGATTTAAATTAAGCTTAAACTTAGTTTATCGCCGGGTGTAAAAACCAATTGCGAAATGCGGTCAATTAAAATGCAGTACAATATAAATTTCCTTCGTGTATTTTCCGAAGTGAATGAATAGCCATCCGCAACCCAATTTTCCTACAAAGTAGAGAAGTAGTTAACAAAAAAGGGCTGAGATTTTGTGAACAGCATTAAAACTGGAATATAAAGAAGGTTTTTCAGAGTCTAACTGCAGGAAAAATTTTAAAAGCTATAGCGATACTGAGAGGCTGGTTTTCTTAAATGGTATATTATTAGCTTTTAGCTTGGAGCGCATGTTTTTCATTCCAAGGGGCACGTTTCAAAGTTGTACTGACAGAAGTGTAGCTCGTTGTAAGTAAGGGCAAAACTAGTAAGTCAAGCACGGTGCTACACACAAAACTTTGCAAAGTAAACTTAACGTTCTGTAAACGACATGGCTTCGCTGGAAAGGTGGTTAGTGGCTTTCCTAACAGTTTTGTTGTTTTTAGCTGACTTTCTCGGTCAGCACCGTCCTTATCCTTGCAGAACGTCCGCCTTGAATTTCCAGCTGGATAGCGGCGCGGCACTATTGTGAAAGTCAAGTTAAAAAAAAGAGTATACCCTTGTAAATTACTCCTCCTTTATTTCTACGAACAATAGTTCTTTCCCACCTCCCTTAATTCTCTCCGAAGACGATGAGAAAGATGACCACGATGGTGGTCGTTAACAAACAATACGCGGAAATGAAACTTCGACTTTTTCTATCCGATTCATAAATCAATATTGTAACCCTCAAATCTTCTTTGTTTATCATTCCCAACTGCTTCTTCGTTATCCCTTTTAATTTGCCGATAAATAGTATCAAAGAAACAATTAATATGTAAAAGAACTTTAATGGTAAAATTTTTATTTGTCAGGCAAAATTGTGGTACAATAGCTGAGCCGGCATACTGTAGAGCATATAACAGTTTCTTTATTAAGAAATCTAGGAGAATTCCTGCGAAATTACTATGAAATTTCTAGAAATGGATGAAAACTCCCAGAAAATTACTGGGAAATTCCTAAGGAATTCCTAGGAAGTTACTGGAAAATACCAGAGAATTCTTGACAAGTTCATGGGAATTCATGGAAAATTACTGGGATATCCCTGGAAATTCTTGAAAAATTCCTGGGAATACCTGGCAAAAAATTATTAGGAAATCCCTGGGAAATTAATGGGTATCTCTGGGCATTCGTGCGAAAATGCTGGCAAATTAATGGGAATAGCTAGCTTATTACTGTGAAATTCGTAGGAAGTTGCTGGGAGATTACTGGAAAATTCCTGGAAGTTCCTAGGAAATTTCGGGGAATTGAGATACCCGTGGGATTTCATTGGAAATTATTTGGAATTTCTAAGGAATCCCTGACAAATAACTGAAAAATTTCTGAGAGTTATTGGGAAACCGCTGGGAATTCCTACAAAATTACTGGCAAATTTCTGGAAATCGATAAGAAATTATAAGAAAATCCCTGAGAAATTCCTAAGAAATTGCTGAAAAATTTTAAGGCAGTAGTCTCCTTTAGAAACCGAAAAAAAAGCGTTTTTTAAGTAATTTTTTTTAAAGGAAAGGAAAATTATTGTAGGAAATGAAATTTTTAGGCGATGACGTACTATATTTTAGGTATAAAAAACAATTGTTAGAAATAAAAAATATGGCATTTTTTTGAAATTGAATTGGTTTTTCTGCAGCGCTTGGAGTCTCCAGTTATAAATCGGCGCCGGTGATGGAGGTCGCGCAATCCATTTGAAACAGTTAAACCAAATTTTTTTTTAATTTTTATAAGTTTCTTTTTTATATGAACTAAAAAAATACCGAAGAAGTTATGGAATTCTAAATTTTTTCGAAGTTTGAAAAAAAATTCACTGTTTTTTAAAAACAAAATCACTAAGTTGGAAAAAAAGTAGTTTAAATAATACTTTTCTCCAATTTTTTTAGTTCATATAGAAGATAATTTTATACTGAAGCTAGATCACTTTGATTTTTTTCAATCGGACATATATTTTTTTGCTATCACCAGCGCCGTTTTCTAAAACTTGTGAAAATAAAAACTCGAGAAAACGCGCTTAAAGTTTTCGGTACAAAAAAATATAAGTTTTGGATACTTACACTAATTAGAATGATGTTAATCAGCTATCCCCGGTCAATACGATAACTACTCAACACAGACCTTCTAGAAACTACAAATAATATTTCAAAGGACGGTTGGACCTTTTCATGTGTATACAAATAGAGTCAAACAATAGAAAACATGAAAGGGCGGAGCTTGCGCCTTCGGCCACTAAAACTGCTCTAACTTCGAAAATATGTCCAATTAACTTCTAAAATTTTCAAGACATATTCTTGGATAGTTTTGTAATAGATTTAAGACAAAACCAAAAAATTGATTTTTTGAAGCTTCTAAAGCAGACTACTGCCTTAAGAAATCCCTGGAAATTCTTGTGAACCAGTCGAACATAACTAAAAACTCCCTGGAATATCAGTGGGTATTGTTAAAAAATTCTTGAGATACCCTGGGAATTATTGGGAAATTTCTGTCTATTCTTTGGAAATTACTAGGAAATCCCTGGGAAATATTGGTAAATGCTTGATACATCCTTAAAAACTACTGTCAAATTACAGTAAAATCACTCCGATGTCCCTAGGAAATTGCTGGAACAGAACTGGGAATCACAAGCAAATTCCTGGGAAATCCAGGGTAATTTCTGGAAAATTACTAGGAATTTCTGGTGAACCCATGGAAATTCTTGGGGTATCCCTAACAAATTCTTGGGATTTATTCCTAAAAAATTCGAAGGAATCCCTAAAAAATTACTAAAAAAAACACGAAATTCCTGGAGATTCCTATGATTCGTTGGGAAATTACTGTGAAATTCCTGTAAAATTCCAGGCAATCCCTGTGAAATTTTTAGGATTTTCCCCCGAAAATTCCTGGTCATTCTAAAATTTCTGGGAATCCCTGGAAGTTCCATGGGAGATCCTGATGAGTTTTCAGAAAATTGATGGAAGTTCCTGGGAATCCATGGAAAATTACTGGGACATTCCTGGAAATTCTTGAAAAATTTCTGGGAATACCTGGCAAATTAATGGGATATTCCTGGGCATTCCTGAAAAAATACTGCGAAATTCTTAAGAATGGCTAGCACATTACTGGTAAATTCCTAGGAAGTTGCTAAGAGATTAATGAAATATTCCTAGAAGTTCGTAGGGAATTTCGGGGAATTAAGATACTTATGGGATATCTTTGGAAATTCTTCGGAATTTCTAAGGAATCCCTGCCAAATAACTAGAAAATTCCTAAGAGTTATTGGGAAACCCCTGAGAATTTCTACAGAATTACTGGCAAATTTCGAGAAATCGCTAAGAAGTTATAGGAAATTCCCTGAGAAATTTCTAGGAAGACCCTGGGATATTAATGGAACAGAACTGGGAATCACAAGCAAATTCCTGGGAAATCCAGGGGAATTCCTGGAAAATTACTGAGAATTTCTGGTGAACCTATGGAAATTCTTGGGGCATCCCTAACAAATTCTTGGGATTTATTCCTAAGAAATTCGAAGGAATCCTTAAAAAAATACTAAAAAAACACAGAAAATCCCTGGAAATTCCTTTGATTTGTTGGAAAATTACTGGGAAATTCCTGTAAAATTCCAGGGTATCCCGGTGAAATTTCTAGGATTTGCCCCTGAAAATTCCTGTGTATATCCTAAAACTCACGGGAATCCCTGGAAGTTCCTTTGGAGTTTCTGAGAAATTCCTAGGAAATTGATGGTAAAAACTGTGATATCCCTGGAAAGTCTTGGGAAGCTTCTGACTAATAATTTCTAGGAAATTAATGGAAGAAACTGTAAAATCCCTTACAGTTCTTGGCAATCACTTTAAAAGTAACGAGAAATAGCTGGAGAATACTTAGGAATACATGGCAAGTTATTGGAAAATCTCTGGGAATCGGTGGAAAATCCCAGGGAAATAAGCTTGAAATTCCTGAGTCTTATTGGAAAACCTTCGAGTATTGCTGCGAAATTACTGGAAAATTTTTGTTAATTGCTAACAAATTACTGGGAAATCCCTCGGAATTGCTTGGAAATTACTGGGAAACACTAGAAAATTACTAGGCAGGTTCTTGGGAATTCCTGGAAAATTACTGGAAAGCTCTGGGAAATTACTGTGAAATCCCTAAGAATTCTTGGGAATTACTGGAAAATTCCAGTGAAATCCCTACGAATTCCCAAGTATTCTCTGAATGTTCCTAGGGATTTTAAGAGAAATTTCTGTGAAATTTATGAGAATTGCAGGGAAATTACTGGAAAATCCGTTTGAATTCCTGGAAATCCCTAGAATATTTCTGGGAAATGTATGGGAAATTCATGAGAAATTACTGAGAAATTTCTCTAAAATCCCTAAGAATACCTAGGACATCAATGCATTTTTTGTCTTTTTTTAATCCGCTTCATTATTTAATATTGTATATCTTAAACCTTCTTTGTTTCTACATTGACAACTGCTTCTTCGTTCTCCCTTTTAATTTACAGATAAATACTTTTAAATAAATAATTATTAAGCAAAAGAATTCTGATCGTGGAAAATCCCAACTTTGGATCTTTTATCAGCAGCAACATCAATAAAGAGGAAATTGAATTAAAACAAAAATCTGGCATTAGAGATACTGAAAATTAACAGAACTTACTCAGTTGAAGTCTTTTAAAGTGATTTTAATTGTGTTTCGGTTTTACGACTCTTTGATCCCATCAAATTCTTCATTACGCTTTGCACAAACCCCACGAACTGTCTTTACGCCAGGACTATGTCGGATTCTTCATAATGACTTGTGGATTCGCAACGCGTAACTCGCGTGAGCGATTGGCAACGAGCACCACGAACTTTCCAAATTGATTTGGAGTCTCGCCAATGGCGAGCGATTTTCCTTTTCCTCTACTGCCTCTTCCATAAACTGGAGCTTCATTCCCTTTTCCAACTCTTCCTTCTGCTTCATGCCTAATCGGTTTTATTAGTCTATAAAGATCTTTTCTTTAGAAGACACGACGCCAGAGTCTATTTTTCTCAAGGTTATAATTACATTATTCGATTTTAACATATGTAGTGGTCCGAACAAAGAACAAAATCAACTGGTCTGATAAGTCTTATTCTCTTTATGTTTATTTAGCCCGGGGCCGAAAACTATAATAACAAAATTTTGGCGTCCGTCCGTCTGTCCGTGGTTTACAGCCTATAACAGCGCATTTGCGCTTTAGGTAGTCCTCGGAGATTTACTAAGGAAATTCTTGAAAAATTCTCAGAAAATTTGTGGAAATAGCAGGGCATTTTCGATTTGAAGATTCTCCAGGGATTTGCTTTGGAAATTCCTGAGAATACGTAGGAAATTACTGAGAAATCCATGGATTTGTCTGGGAAATTCTAGGGTTTCCCTGGAAGTTCCTGGAAAGTCCTAGAGGAATTTATGTAATCCCTGGAAACTTCGAGGAAAATGATGGAAAATTACTGGGAAATCTCTTGGAAGTTCGAGGAAAATCCTGGAGAATCCTGAGGAAGTCTTGGAAAGTTCTGATGTCCCTGAGAAATTTCTAGATAATTGCTGGAAAATACTAAGAAATCCCTGGAAATTCTTGTGAATCGTTGGAGAATTTCTGAAAAATTTCTGAGATCCCCTGGGAATTATAAGGAAATTTGTGGCAATGAAATTGCTGGAACAGAACTGTGAATCACAAGCAAATTGCGGGAAAGTCACGGTGAATTCCTGGAAAATTACTAAGAATTCTCGGGGAACCTCTAAAAATTCTTAGGGTATTCCTAAGAAATACTTGGTGTATCCATAAGAAATTCCAAGGAATCCCTGGGAAATTACTGATTAATACCAGGAAATTCCTGGAAATTCCTATGATTCACTGGGAAATTACTGGTAAATTCCTTAAAAATTTCAGAGAATTCCTGAGAAATTACTAGGATTTCCCCGGAAAATTCCTGTATAAATCCTAGACAATCCCGTTAATCCCTGGAAGTTTGTTGGGAGTTCCTGAGAAATCTCCAGGAAATTGATGAAAGAAACTGTGAGATCCCTGAAAAATTCATATGTATTTTGGAAAAATACTGAGAATCCCAGAAAATCCATGGAAATTTTTATAAATCACTGTGAAGACCTTTGAAATAGATGGGAAATCCTGGTTATTTCCTGGGAGATTCTATGGAGTCGTATATAAATTCCTGTGAATCTCTGGGAAATTTTGAGGAAAATGCTGAAAAATTACTAAGAAATCTTTTGAAAATTCCAGGCAAATCAAGAGGAGTTCCGGGGAAGCCTTGGAAGATCCTGAAGTCCTGAGAAATTCTTAGAAAATTGCTGGAACAGAACTGGGAATCACAAGGAAATTCCTGTGAAATTCCTGAAAATTACTAGGAATTCCCGAGGATTTCCTGGAAATTCTTGGTGTATCCTTAAGAAATTCCTAGGAATCCCTAAGGAATTACTGGAAAACCCCAGGAAATTCCTAAAAATTCTCATGATTGACTAGAAAATTACTGGGAAATTCCTGTAAAATTCCAGGTATTCCCTGTAAAAGTACTCTGATTTTCCTGGAAAATCCTGTATATATCCTAGAAAATCTTGAGAATCCTTGTTTGTTCTTTGGGAATTTTTAAAAAATTTCTAGGAAATTGAAAATTCTTAAGAATCACTCTAAAATTACTGGAAAATACCTTGAAAATCAATGGGTATTAATGAAAAATTCCTAGGAATCCCTGAAAATTCCTGGAAATTTCTATGAATCACAGGGAAATCATTGTGATATTCACAGGAAAATCCGGAAATTCTCTGGAAGTTTCTGGGAATTTCCTAGGAAATGGATAAAAAATTACTTGAAGGTCTCAGGAAATTTCTGGAAACCACTGGCAAATCCCTGATATTTTTAAAGAAAAAAATATATTTTTCTGAAAAATTACTGGGAAACTCCTAGAAATCACTGGGAAACTCCTGGTACTTACTGTGAAATTACTGGAAATTCCTTTTGAAATTCTAGTGTTATCCAGGGAAGGCCCTAGAAGCTCCTGGTGATTCTCTGAGAACTTCCAGACAATCCTTAGGTAATTCCAAGTTAATGGCTAAAAATTTACTTAATGGTCTCAGGAAATTTCTGGAAACCACTGGAAAATCCCTGATGATTTTGGAGAATTCTTGGGAAATTCCTGGGAAATCCCAGAGACTCCCAGGAAATACCTGGGAATTCCTTTGGAAATTTTAGTGTAATCAAGGGAGTCCCTAGAAGCTCCTGGTAATTCCCTAAGAAATTTCGGGGAATCATTGGATAATTCCGAGTTAATTGCTAAAAATTTACTTGAAGGTCTCAGGAAATTTCTGGAAACCAGTAGGAATTCCTTGATGATTTTAGATAATTCTTTGGAAATTTCTGGGAAATCCCAGAGCCTCCCAGGGAGTACCTGGGAATTTTCTGACAAATTCCTAGTGATACTCGATAAATTTCACTGCAATTCCTGAAAACATAGTGGGAATCACTGGGATTTGTCTGGGAAATCCTTGGGAAATTCTGGGGAATCCCTGGAAGTTTCTGGGGAGTCCTAGAGAAATTCCTATTAATCCCTGGAAAATTTTGAGGAAAATCTCCTGGAAATTTCAGGAAAACCCTGGACATTCCTGGGGAAGCCTTGGAAGATCCTACAGGGTCCCTGAGAAATTCCTTAGGAATATCTGGAAAATAGAAAGGAATCTTTGGAAATTCTTGCGAATCAGTGGAAAATTACTGGAAAATCCGTGGGTATTCTCGAAAAACTCCTGGGATCCCCTAGGGATTATTGAAAAATATCTGGGGATCCAAAAGTAAGTAACATGGAAATCCTTGTATAATTTCTGGAATATCGTTTGAAGAGAAAAAAAAAATTCTGGGAATCACTTTGACACTACTTGGAAATGCCGGGAATCCTTGGAAGTTCCTGGAGGACCCCTTAAAAAATTCCATTTAATCCCTAGAAATTCATAGGAATCGCTGGGAAATTCCTGGGAATCCCTTGGAAATTTCTGGAAAATGCCTAGTAATTTGGGGAATTCCATGAAAATTACTGGGATTTGACGGGAAAATCCCTGGAAAATTCCAATTAATCCCTAAGATATTCCGACCAAATTTTTGAAAAATTACAGGGAAACTTTTGGGAATCACTGAGAAATTACTTGGAAATTCTAGTGTAATCCTGGAGAATCCTTAGAAGTTCCTGGGCAGTCCCCGAAAAATTCCGGGTAATCTCTCGGGAATTCCGAGTTAATTACTAAAAAATTACTGGAAAATTCCAAAATTTTGTTGAGAATTTGTTGAGAAGCATTTTCGACTTTTTTTCGCACCAAATTGTTACTTCTTAATCCTTATATTTTTAATCTTTTCTAAATTCAGATAAAAATTGAATGATAGAGCAACAGATAAACAATAAGAAAGGGGTTTATTATTCAAAATAATTCAGGATTAGAATTTGATCAGGGATCAAGTTCCTGCAAGTTGATCGAATCAGAAACACAATCTACGATTTTGTTGCAAATGATGGAGACAAGCAGATAACGTAAAAAGCCATAATTACGTTACATTCGCAGTTCTGGACAATAAATTTTGAGATTCGGGGAGAAGATAGCCTTCTTTGCGGAGGGACGATAATTCACCACACAGCTACGAGTTACCGGGAAGGAACATGGTCAACAAGTAGCATGTATACACTTGGGATATACTCTACAAAGTAGGGATCTTGCAAAAAGCATCACATTCGCCAGATGTTTATCAACTAGATCAACATAAGCTGATCCTTAATCGCTATCAAAGGCTGAGAACATATTTCAAAGGGTTGCCCAAACAGGATTTGAAATTTGGAGTTTTGTATATCCACGTGAATGTAAAATTAAAATCAATTTTATTTTATTAATATGTTATGCGATGTTAGACAACAAACCCTAATTTAACCAACCACTCTTGACTAATTGATTTTATTTCTCCATGAGGAAGCAAAAACAATAAGATGAAAGTCTCCGGGAAAAAAAATTCAACTCTAGTCTTGATGATAAATTAATGTAAAATTTTTAAAAAAGCAATAAAGCGAAGGAGCTACAAATACAGTTGTAATAACTCATCTGGAACAGATATAAAAATTTTATGTGCTTAAAATAGCGAGAAATGTGCAATGTTTCATTTCTCGTGATGCAACTGGAGTCGGCGTTGGTGAGATATTTTTTATCAGGTCCGTGCCAAGTTCACGTTCATATTATTGAATTTACAACTTCTTCTATTCATGCGGACAAGAAAACATTTTTGCCTTTAGTTACACTGTTGTTTGTAAGGCAAAAGACAACATAATTTTGTATTCATATTCTCAGAAAGTAAATATCGTTGATGCTAGAAACTCTCTGCTTGCAAGGAATAGAAAAACAACCTTTTCATATGCTCTGTAAAGTCTTGAATTAACTGCATGATTATAGGAGGAATATCAATATCTGGTTTCTTTTTTGACATAAATGATTGATATTTGATTGATCACATGATTGGGAGATGATCACGTGACTCATTCTGCATTCCGTATTCTAGATTTTATATCCGAGGTTTTACATTTCAGATTCATTCCAGTTTTTATGTACCACATTCCAGATTTTACATCCAATATTTCAAATTCCATATTTCAGATGAAAGATTTCAGTTTCTGAAATCCATATTTCAGATTACACGTTCCGAATTCCGAATTCCAGAATCCATATTCCTGAATTCCACAACCTGGATTTTACATTTTAGATTACAAATTCCACATTTCAGTTCCCACATTTCAAATTTTACATTATAGATTTTGATAGAACTTGTATTGTGGATTCTAAAATGTAGGATGTGCAATAAAAATGTTGATTCTGGAATATGGAATATGAGAGGTCAAATCTTGAATTTAGATTTCGGAATCTGAAATTAGGGATGTAAAATTTGGAATGTTGCGTCTGGTATCCAAACTGTGGAATCGGAGCTGTTGAATCTGGAATATGAAATATGAGATGTAGAATCCTAAATTTACATTCCGAAATGTGGAATTACAGATGTAAAATTTGAAATGTTGAGTCTGGAATCTGGAATGTGGAATCTGAGTTGTGGTTTCTTTATTGTGTATTTTAAAATGCGGGATGTGGAATCGAAAATGTTGATTCTGGAATAAGAAATATTGAACGCAAAATCTTGGGTTTAGATTTCCACATGTGGAGTTAGGGATGAACAAATTGGACTCTTGATTCTAGCATTTAGAATTTGGCATCGAAATTGATGAACCTGGAATGTGAAATATGAGATGCAAAATCCTAAATTTACATTCCGGAATGTAAAATTACGGATAGAAAATTTGGAATGTTAAGTCTGAAAGCTGAAAAGTGGAATCTGTAATGTAGAATCAAAAATATGGAACCTGGGTTTTTGAATCCCTGATGCAGATTTCGGAATGCGAAATTGGGTATTTAAAATTTAGAATCTTAAGTTTAGAATCTCGAATGTGGAATCGGATATGTTGAATCTTTAATCGTAAAATCTAGAATGTAGATTCTAAAATGTGGTATGCGGAATCAAAAATCTAAAATGTAGACCTAGATATGTGCTACCTAAGATGTAAAATGCGGGATAAGTTACAAAATTTTTGTCCCTTAGGCTCAATTTATGATGCTCTTGACCCTATTCTGTTGAGAAACAGTTTTTTTTATAAAATTTTAAAAAGTAGAAAAAACACTTTTCCGAAATTGAAAAAAAAATTGAATATAACAATGGATGTTGTAATTTTCAAATGCTTTTTAATGCCTTATAGTTTTATGAAACTAAAATAAACGTATAAGATTAAAAGTGCTTTTTTGTGGAAACAAATTTAGCTTAAAGGGATGAAAATTCCGATTGGTGTAACGATCTCAAAATACAGTTTGTAGTTGCTACGTGATCATAGTAAGTGGAAGTACTCAAACTGTTGAAACGCCAGTGGTGCAGTGGTCGTATAACCTCTCCTCTGATAATATTATACTTATGGGACCCTAGAAACACCTACTTCTCTCGTTGCGCGATGTAATTACCTTCTGTGGAAAAGGAGATTAAATAAGAAAATTTGATGAGGCTGTTTACGGGTTGGATAAGCAAGCTGGCAAACAATAATAAAAACGACATTTCTATTTTAAAACAACTACTTACTTTCTGCATTAGGATTAGTATACAAATTACTATTGTTTTATTTATAGACACACTTTAAAACAATATATTTTTATATATTAAAGATATGTATTTAAAGAAAATATACATTTTTTAATAATAAATATTCAGAAATACGTGGGATACATCAAATTTGCAAAGGGGTCTAAAAATGCTTTTGTCGTGATCACTACTGCAGCTCGTCACGGGATCATTACTCGAGTGAAAATAGGTCTATTTTCAACAATTTTTTTTTTCATATTAAAAATAAAATATTTTATTAAAACTTTTTACTGTCTTAAAGATATATATTTAAACAAGAATTTCTGAAATTTTCAGAGGAAAATATTCATAACTCCGTCATTGTGACGTCAATTCCAGTGACCCCTCGGAAAAAAAGTGCTTCCGCACAGATCTCTTTAGAATTTAGTTCTGCTTTAGAGGAGAGAAGAATTTTTTATATTGGTTTAAAATTGCGGTCTAAAAATCAATTTGAACCAAATTTTGTCATTTTATCCTACTGTTCTACCTAACCGGAGAATAATAACAAAAAACATAACCTTAAACATAAAAGTATAATATTTTTATTTTACAGAAACCTAAAAGGTTAATGAATTATAAATATACAATAAAACAAAATAAAGAACTAAAAATTATTATTACTTACCAGTTTTACCATTTCCACTTTGTCGAAAAGAAATCCGATGACAATCACCACGTGCATTCCAATAAAAAGAAATATCAAAACCTTAAATGACATAAATAATTATGATACTTTAAGAAAAAAACTAACATTTAAATAATAGAACTAAAAAACAGATAAATAAGTTACAAATGAAATAAAAATAAATAAATGATTATTAATATTATTATCATTACTCACCTGTCAGAAACGAATGCCAATGTAAACAAAACATTATTTCACTCAAAACACTATAACCATAACAACTTCACTAAAATCACTGTTACTTCCTAAACTATCACTCCTTAATTATTACAATTATAAATATTTTCAATTTATTATTATTTCATAAAACGCAATTATTCAATAAACGAAGATTTTATATAAATTGAAAAAAGAAGCCTGATAAAACGCGTTAGAACCAACTGAAGTTGGTTGAAAGGGTTCTCGTATAGGGAAGTCAAGGTCAAAGCTAATTTTTATGTATTAATTATTTTAATAAATTTTTTTGTTATTTTAGATTGATAACATTATAAGAAATTTTACAAAATAAACTTGAAGTTACAATATTTAATTAAAAGATTTTAATTCGTCTGCAAAACAAAAACTCGAAACTGAAAACTATCGATAGTGAGGTTTGATATGTACTGACCAATGGGAGACTCGAAAATGGAGTTACACGTCTGAAGTTAACCACAACGTCCGTTCTTTTTAGAATAGGATACTTCTAAAATATTCTTCTCTTAGAAAATGCAAAAAAAATTCGATTTTTTAAAAATTTTAACTTGGTCTATCACCGTGATATTCCTCCTTTGCTATTAAGTCAACTGACACGAACACGATGTCACAGTTAAATTTTTGCCATGTTTAGAATTTGATATAAAGTGAATGAGAAATTTAGTTTTTGTAAGAGGAAATTCCGAGGATAATAAAATTTTGCAGCGAAGTGCACAAGCTTGGTGTAATATAAGGATGGTAGAGCTTCATGCACATGCAAGGATGCAATAATAAATCTTGGCGTCTCTCGAGGTCCTCTCCCATAAGGAATAGAAGGAAGGAAGGCAAAGGCAAGTAAGTTTCTGATATCGGGCTGGCTCTTGGAGCTTTTACCTTCCCACGAATCTTCTGTATGCAATAACATCGCCAAGCTTCTGCTTCTCTCGCAAATTCTCGTCGCGTCTTATAAACTCCTCCCGGTAAACCGACTGCGAATGACGCTTTAGCGAGTCTCGAGTCTGAAACAAAACACCCCATAAAGTATCCCAGGCACCCTCGAGAGGCACGTAGGCCTTTATAAATTTTGCGAAACGCCCCGTTGCAGGATCCAGAATCCTTGAGGATTCTCAGCACGTGCTCTCGCACACCCAGTCATCCAAAGGTAGAATCTTGGACGAGGTCCTGTCTTTATAAGAGGCTGCAGCCAGTAGGGGAAATCCGGGCTCGAAAGAGGAGTCCGACAAGAGGGTTTCTGGCGACGTTGTCTTCTAGTGCCAAAGGGGAGAGAATTCCCAAAGTAGTTAAACCCTGCAGTAGACAGTGGAATATCGCCCCTGTCTGCCATTGTCATTGTTATCGATGACGCTCAGATTAAAGGTTAGCGGGATGAATTTGAACCCCTGAATGTGAGGGTGAAAACCAAGTGTCTCAAGAAAGGGAATATGATATATATATATATTTCTCAGGAAAAAGGGGAGCAATACGATTAGGTTCCTAACGACAATAGATTTGAGTTAAGAGCACGCTTTGTAGTGAATTATTTATTGTCGACAGGAAAATTTCGTAAAATGATTTGATAATTTATTTTAAAATTTGTTACGTCGAGAGAAAGCACTTATAAATTTACCTAGATTCCTATTTTTGTATTAGTGTCAAATTAATGAATCTAATTCGGGGTGAGGATGTTAATAAGTCACTAATTAGATTTAAGAATATTTATTTCTTAATTAAAAGTAGAAAAGTGAAATTAGGTTTAGAAGTTGTTTATTTGTCATAAGAGTTATCTTACTTTTAAGGAAAGATTCTACTCTATTCTGATGATGAGAAAGAATTTGAAAATGCTTGTTGATTATTAATTCAGGGGTTCAATTATGTAAACTCACACTCGATTTCGATTTCGCATTCGCTTTCGCGTTCAATTGTTATCAATAATAAAAATTTTTCTTAAAAATATTAATAGATGCAGCCAATTTCAGTGATTACATTTTTTTGAAAATGATACGCTAGTTTTTTTTAAATTGCGATAAATGCAACAAATAAGGTGTAAAAATAAAAAAAAAGCGTAAAAAGTGTAAGAACATGTTAAAATCTGTGATAAATTATAGTGTCATGACGTGATGATGATTATTGGGAATGGAAAAAGTTTTTGGTTACGTAGAGTTTAGTATTATGTTTGTAAAATAATTATTTAATCTGTAACTAAAAAAAGTATTAATTGTTTGAGATGTTTTTAAGAAACTAAAATTTTGAATAATATTTTTTACAAAATGTTGATTGATAAAGTTTTGAATTTATAAATAAAGTAATCAAAAACAGATGTTTACATATTTTCAATGTATATATTTTGATGTTGGTTATAATATTAAACTAAAACTACAAATTTTTTGAATTTCCAGATGCACATTTAGTTTTAATTTAATAATCTAACCTACAGCAAAATAAAACTTTAAAAATGTATATGAAGGTTAGTATCATGTTTGTAGAAAGAATCACCTATTAATTGTTTGAAACGTTTTTAAGAACAAAAAATTTTTAATAATGTTTTTTATTGCCATAGTTTCAAATTTATTAGTACAATAATAAAAATCAAATGCTTGTACATTTTTAAGGTTTATCTTAAATTTTAAGAAATAATAAATCAATGTAATATAAACATATTTATTTATATAAAATATATTTGTTAAATTGAATTTACAACTCTAACCAACATCAAAATGTAAATATTGAAAATATGTAAACATCTGTTTCTGATTACTTTATTAATAAACTTTATCAATCAACATTTTGTAAAAAATATTATTAAAAATTTTAGTTTCTTAAAAACATCTCAAACAATTAATACTTTTTTTAATTACAGATTAAATAATTATTTTACAAACATGATACTAACCTGTACGTAACCAAAAATCTTTTCCTTTCCAAATAATCATCACGTCATAACACTATAATTCATTACAGATTTTAACATGTCTTACACTTCACACACTTTTTTTATTTTTTACACATTATTTGTTGCATTTATCGCAATTTAAAAAAACTACCGTACTATCATTTTCAAAAAATGTAAACACTGAAATTGGCTGCATCGATTAATATTTTTAAGAAAAATTTTTATTGATAACAATTGAGCGCGAAAGCGAATGCGAAATCGAAATCGAGTGTGAGTTTACATAATTGAGCCCCAGGTTCCTCGATGAAATTGAGTGAATTTTGCATCTTCTGATTACTTGGATTTTTAACACTCTTGTTAATTGAAAATAAGTCAAATAAGTTTTCAGGTTGTAGAAACGTCGTGTTGAATGGATTGATTGAATTGACGGCTGGTCAATCACTTCGATTCATAAATGTAGTTGATTGTTTATTTTTCTATAACTTGTTGTTATTGTTTACCGAACTGCTTCTAACTTCCTTTTAACACTGACTTCACTTTGTTTTAATACCGATCTTCAGGTTTATAATAACTGACTTCTGTCTGAATAATAACTGACTCTGTTTTAATAAAATACTGACTCGCTACATTTTAATACTGAACCGGGGACTCCAATTTACTGTTTTAATAATAGCTGACTGACTGACTCTAGAACTGCTTGATTTGGTATTAGTCATAGCAATTGAAGAGTACTTATAATTGTAGAATTTGAAAAGTAATTATAATTGCTTCTTCTTTTATAATTGTAATCTTGCCTCATCACTTGTTGTCACTATCTCTCTTCAAAATAAACTCAAAGACAAAAATAAAAGTATAACTCGTAATAATTAATTACAAATTGAATAATACATAGAATAATTTATAATATAATATTATTAATGTATAAGTTACGGACGTAATAAATTTGAAAACTGTTAATAATATATTTGTTTTAAATTAAGTGAAGTGAAACTGAAGTAGAAGTTACAGTAAAAAGAAATGGATGTTAATTTTGTTTAGTTTCATTTTGAATTATATTGTAACCAAAAGAATGCTCGAAGGTCATGTTTAATCAGCTTTTAGGTAGCTAACAATCCTTTATCTAAGTCTAAACGAGTACTGAACGTAAGTGTTAAAAATTAACGAAAAAGGATACTCTTATATTGGTGTAGTGAGTAAGAGAGAGAAGGCAAAGCGTTAAAAGTTAACGAAAAAGGAAACTCTTATACCGGCTTTCTTGGTAAGAGAGAGAAGGTAAGAGTTAAAATTTAACTGAAAAGGAAACTCTCACCTCAATACATTCAGTGCGCGAAACGAGAGATAAATACATTCAGTGCGTTGTATTGAAAGTTATTTAAAAGTTATTATTAATAAATAGAACGGAAATATGTATAACATGAAAATAAATAGTGCCTATTATTGTGTATTGTTTATTAAAGTGAATGAGAGAAAAAGTTATGGAATAGTGACCCAAAAAACAAAAAACGTTTAAAATTTTTAATTACTAGTGAAAATATTACTTACTTACAAAAGAGTTTTAAAAACTACAACGTCCGCTATATATTTTACTAGACATAAAACTCTCAAGTTTCAAAAAAAAAATTTCATGTACAAAATATCAGAAATAAACTTTATTAACAATAAAAGAATATTTATTGCAAGTGAATTGTAAAGATAAAACGAATGTCAAATGCGATGCACAAAATTTTATGAACTTCGGGTCATATCTACTTTTATTAACCTCAACTCGATCGGTATCTAAAAAATTGAAAAATTAAATTTTAATTTTTGTAAATTATAATTCTACTTACTTATGTATTTTAGTACCTTAATTACAAATATTCTAAACAAAATTGACACAAATTTGATAATCATAATAAAACCTTCCAAAAATTACAGATTTAAAATGATAGTTTCTGACATTTATCTCACAAAATAAAAAAAATTTCAAAAAATATTTTAGACAAGATTTGTAGGTCTCGTTAAGATACATATTTGAGGTATTATCCATTTTTTTTTGAAAATGAATAGATTTTGAGAAAAGTGCAAAAAACGGGTCCGTATCATTTTGACACAAATGTTTTCGGGCAACTTGTTATATTGTACTCCCGAAGATGAATGTTATATTTTACTCCTTCTGAAATCAAAGATTTTTAAGTCTTACTTATTAAATAATTGATTTTAATACATTAAATTAATATTAAAAGACTTAATTAATCCAGTAAGCTCAATTATTGAATAATTAATACTTAAAAATCTTTGATTTCAGAAGGAGTAAAATATAACATTCAACTTCGGGAGTACAATATAACAAGTTGCCTAAAAAAATTTGTGTCAAAATGATACGGGCCCCAAAAAACTTCAAAACACTATACAAATGTCTGTCATTTTTGGAAAAAAATATTAAAAATTTCCCTTATCGGAAGTACACTTAACAACAATGTTTTTTAACAAACTTGGTTAATATTTCTGCAACAGCAAAATTTTTTTAAAAATTTGATTTCACCTATTATTAAAAGAGGATGTTTCAAAAAGTTCATCTCTTTAAAATCACCATCAGCATTTTGTGAAAATTCGTCGATCCTGTTATTCCGAAAGTGACAGCTGCTTCTCTAATTTAAATTTTAGCGTAATATTTCAAATACTTGTCGAGCTCTGCTTGCGCGATATAAAATGTTGATTTATTATAATGCAAAATACAACTCTGATAAACATGATGAAATTAAATCGTTGAAAGGCACTGTAATACCAACTGAGCGAGAATACTACAGAATTCGTATAAAGCCTCGTTACGCATTCGTGATTTATTCATTGCCGGTTTTTAAAGTAGTGTCTATTTAAATATTCAGTACGTAACAGAAAATGAGTTCTAGAAGTGACATGCCCAAAATTTATGTACAGTTTATTAAATAGTTTGTGTAATTTAAAGATATATTTTCGAAAAACTGGTAAAAACATTTTTTTGTCAGTTCTTAAGGTTCTGTTAATTAATATTTATTTCTATTTTTACATATTAAATTCAACATTGTATTTATTAAATTTAATTATTTACATTTTATTATTAAAACTTGAAGGCTACCTGACAATATGTCGGACCGGACAGAATCATCTTTTGAAAGATAAATTTTAATTATTTAAATTATTTTTAAGGGGGTAGTCTCATGTTCAAGGCTGTTTTGGAGGATTATTATAATTTTTCTTTCCTACAAAATAAAATTAAATCAAGGAAACTGTTTTTTACATGTTTTTGTTTATATTTTGAGGTAAAAAAATTTTTTTTTTTTTAACTATTTTTAATTATTTTTATGTCAATATCGCCCACCAAAGATGGCAGCTTCAAATTGAGGCAGGTGGAAGTAATTGCTCCTCTTAACGTCCTTTGGAACAAATAAATCTAGTAGATTATTGTTTTGTATGCTTTTGTTTATCGTCCGTTATAGAATAAAACATTTTTATTAATAAATAAAAAAATTGCTGACTTGTAAACAAAGACATTTAAAAATCGTGTGTTTTCAATGAACAAAAAGTTGAATAAAAAAAAATTATTATTAAAAGTAAATGATTCAAGTACGGACCAGAGCCATGGTTGTATAGAATAACATATTAAAAAATGAAAGTAATCAGATTGATTGTTTCCTTTAAATCACTCCTACCGTTCAGCAAAATGTCATTTTGAGAAAAATGTATTAAAGTTAAACAATTATAATCAAGTATTAAAATTAAAAATCGAAGTTTAGTTCGTAGTTAAAGGGGTTATCCTGGTCTGGAGGGCCAAAAAAAGGTCTATTTTCGTGAATTTTTTTAAAGATCCTGCGATATTTTTACAATTTTTGTTTATTGGATATTAATATATAATGTTTCAACTACAATCTGTAAAATTTTGAAAGAAAAATATTTAAAAATGAGCTGTTGAGAATGCCTGAATGTTGACCACGTCAAAAAATAGTGCCCTGGCGGTAGTTGTCTTTTCTCCGCCAATTTCCATCTGAAATAAAAAATCCATAGTTTTTCTTTTAGTGTATGTGTCTAACTTGTCTTTGAACGAACAATTTTTATTTTTATTAAAAACTCTCATGTCCTTATTTGTGTTAGTAAAATAAAATGCGTCATAGTGCATACCCGCATTTTTTCAGAAATGATCTTTAACAAAGTTCAATATCAGAAAATTGTCATGTTCCTTTAAAGCCTACAAATGTTTATATCAACTCAAACTAAATATAAACAATTTCTTAATAATAGTTGACTCATTGAACTTTGTTGGCTACCTACTTTGTCATATTAGCTAAGCTTTTTACTGCAACAGCTTTTTTCGAAATGAAAGAAGAGTACGTTTCCGTGATTGGATGGGACAGCAGCTGTCCCATCATTTAATTAGTCTCTTTTGTAAGCGGCAGTAAAGTCGCCTTTACGATCCGTAAAGCACGCGGACTACTTCGGAGTCTCTATTAGCGTGCATTAGCAGAAACCGTAGGATGTTAGAATTGGTATTCGCACTGATGGAAATTTACCACTAGAGTCCTGAGTTCTCTCATCTTCTTTTATCCCCAGCAGCCTCAAGGAGACTTTACCGTCGAGATTTCATTGGATCGTAAGATGCGATAAAACCTACTTACAAAGATATCGAGCTTACTGTCCAATCCAATAATGCCCGTTGCAAAAACGGATTTCCACATAAAAGGCAACAATACTACAGTTTCCTTCAAATAGACCATTCATTTTGACGTCAATTTATATCTCACTTCACACTTTACTTCGTTTCAATCTTTTTATCCTGATCGTCAATTTCATTCTGTCGCTCGTTCAAAGTAAATTTTGTTTATTAATGATCATCTAAATTGTAAATAACCTGGTAAATTATTTTATCTTGGATAATACAATCAATTATTTGTCTCTAGTAATACAATCTATTAATTATCTTCAATAACATAATAATCAATCAATTATATTTAATTGACAGTGCCCATCCATGAAAATCGTAGTGTTCGTAATTGTTGGACATCAATTATTGAGATTATTTATAACTTGTTCAATAAATTGGTTTAAATCCACCTGTTCCCTTTTTCAGTCGCCTTCCGGAATGACAAAAGTCGAATATTCGCAAACGACCAAACCAGGCGTATTCGGCTTTGTTTTGCTGGGTTGTCGTTTAAATACACCCGAAGTGTAGGGAGGGTATTGCTTTCCATTGTGCTTGCTTTGAGCTTCCACTGAACGAACAATGTAAATAGCATCACGTATAAAAAAAAGTACTACCGCGGTGTTTGTCATTATGTTTGTTGAAATGTGGCAGCTATTGTATTGTTCACATGACTTTTATTCAAAATCACTCTTGACACATTCAACTTTAATAAAGTCGGTTACTTTGAAAACATCATTTTTACAACCGTTTAGAGAAATATTACTCAAACTGTTATTTTCCACTTTTTTTTTTGCTGGTGTTTGAAAGAACTGTGTGTTTTGTTAAATGTCCGTGTTTGACTGGATGGTATAGTTGGAGAAAAAAATTTACATTGCCTGTCAGATTATAAATATTTTTGCGCTTCGGGAATTTCTAGAAAAGATTGATTAGAAAATGAAAAAGGCAGATAAACACATTGCCTGATTCCAAAGTTTGTCATGTGAACTGATTGCAAAATTGTGGAAGTCGATCCCTCGATAAACAAAATCTTTTTAATCATGGGGTTACCCTATTAATCAATTAGCAAATTTATAGATTTCCCGAATCAAAAAAAATATCAATAACCAAAGTTTTTCTTACCTTGTCGTATCTGAATTGTGACGCTCTTTTTGATTTATAAATTTCTAACTTGGCAGAATATATACAGTCTAATTACTTTAAAATAATTTATTGCAAACTGACATTTAAAAAAAATTGAAGATCGAACTTGTGGTTTCGTTTTTGAAGTTACACGATAAGCCCCTAGTACTCTCTTTTATTCACTAAGCCGTAATTTGTAGCTGTACTTTTCTTGAACAAGGAAAATGTTCTGTTTGTATGAACTATGCTGAGGAAAGTTGGACTTGTGCTTGACCTATACAAAAGCGACTGGAAACATGGAAATGTTTGGTCGTAAATCGACGACTGTTGGTAGAACCCCCACAGTTTTTAGAGAGCCGCGAAACCTTAAATCTACAAAGGCCGAGAGCCAAGGAAGGCAAACCTACGAAGAGGAAAAAGACGGAATGAGATAATTTAAACAGAAACAAATTCTGCTGGATTTGTGAAAGAGAAAACTCTGCGAATTTGTTGTTTGAGTGTACTATGCGGGTTGTAGTCTCAACTACGTCTCTGTCTCGTTTCCTTTCGAATACTCCAACGAATATTAACCTCTATTCTCGCGTTGTCTAAATTTGCTTCTCATTCCGAAACTTTCCGAGAATTTACTTTGAAATCGTCCAGAGGTAATCTTCAACTAGCCAAACTTTTTTCAACTTGATCCAATCAAAGCTTCCGAAGTCAAGTTGATTGATTACTGTCAAAAGAGGTCGATAAAAATTTCAAACTTCGTGACTTGTTCTATTCAAAATCATTCTTGACACATTCAACTTTAATAACGTCGGTTACTTTGAAAACATCACTTTTACAATCGTTTAGAGAAATATTACTCAAACTGTTATTTTCCACTTTTTTTTGCTGGTGTTTGAAGAACTGTGTGTTTCGTTAAATGTCCGTGTTTGACTGGAAGGTATAGATGGAGAAAAAAATTTACATTACCTGTCAGATTATAAATATTTTTGTGCTTCGGGAATTTATAGAAAAGATTGATTGAAGGATGAAAAAGGTAGATAAACACAATGCCTGATTCCAAAGTTTGTCATGTAAACTGATTGCAAAAATGTGAAAGTCGACACCTCGATAAACAAAATCTTTTTAATCGTGGGGTTACCCATTTAATCAATTAAAAAATTTATAGATTTCCCGCATCAAAAAAAAAAAATATCTATATGCAAAGTTTTTCTTATCTTGTCGTGTCTGAATTGTGACGCTCTTTTTGATTTATAAATTTCTAACTTGGCAGAATATATACAGTCTTCAACTAGCCAAACTTTTTTCAACTTGATCCACAAATAAGAAATTAAAATTAAAATAGAAGTTTTTTAATTGAGGTCAATTTTTGCTCTATTTTTTATGCCTGATTTAGCTTAAGATCAGAATCTCTAAAACTGAACATCTTAGATAGTCGTTGTTAAGCATAAAAGAAATCTTATGTCTGGGCGTTCAAAGTCGTCACTTTGCACGTATTCTTTGTCCTTTTGACTCGACAGCTTGAAGTATATGGTCCGTTTGAAGAGGCATGCAAACACATGAGTAAGGTGAAAAAAGCGTGTGAATGGAGCTGATGGAAGTTCGGTCGGTTTATGTGGTTAAAGCTCGGAACTGTAGAGAAAAGCGAGCCGTCAAGTCAATGAGGTCAGGAGAGGATAAGGGGTAGGTCAAAGCTTCTTTGAGGGTGTCACGTTAGGTTGTATGTTCGACCCAACTTGCATCTATGTATCCATGTATCTATGCTTCTACTATGATCTACGAGGGTATACCAAAGCGTCAATCTAGGTTACCAACAAGACATCGAGGTTTACGAACACGATTGTTGCATTATTCTAAAACCTGGGGCTTACCAATTTGCGGCTAGAATTCCATCTTCTCAATTCTCAAATCATAATGACAATGCAGCCTTGCACTTAAAGCAAAAAAGCACAAATAATGTAGTTTATATTTAAAACTATTATACCATTAATCTTGAAATCTTACTAATTTAATTTTTTTTTCTGTTGCAGGTGAGAGTCTGAAGCTTTATTTTTAACAATTAGGAAAAGATTTGTGAGTATATGGAAGAAATTTATTTTTTAAAGCATTAAGTCATCATATGAATTTGTTTTTTTTATTCGATTGCCATAGTTGTGTTATGTCCTAAACGTAATTGAATTTTTTTAAAATAATTAGTATTTGTTATCATTTTAATAAATCCTAACTATTACCCCAACACTTAATCCCTAATGTTCCCTGATTTAGTTTGGCAAAAGGTATTGCCTAAACTGTGACAGAGCTGGTAAATAAAACAAGATTCGATTACATTTAAATTTAGAATATTTATTAATTTTATCAAAATTGGAAAATTGCGTTTGTGAAACTCAAGAGTGCTACCTTTTAAAATTGTAAAAATATAGGATTTGTTATTCCTATCTGTAAAATAAATTATTACGTGTGTTAATAATTAAAAAAAGTTTATAAATGATGAGGATATCGTTTTTCTTTGATTTTGATTAATTTTTACCTTCTGATTTTCCAAGGTATTGTTTTAAACGACTGATGTTTAAAATGTTTAAAGTTATAAGGAAGGTTTCTTGCGGGATTTGAATGGGTGGCTTATGGCTTTCTGTAATCATTGTTAAACTGTGCTTAATCTATCATAAAATCTTTAATAGAGTTTAAAGTTCCTAATGAGCTAGGTTTTTCCCTGTTCTGGGGCCATGTTATCCCTTCTTCTCTCTCTACAGGATGGAGCTCGGATGGTTGGTGGGAGCTCTCCCACCCTCTTGGTCTGTCATCGAGGGCCTGATGTAATGAGGCAGTTCAGTTCCATTTTGGCTTTATTCAGTCCATATTGGGCGCATTTTCTCGTGCATTTCTCGACGAATTGTTTACTGTTTCTCTATTGTGTTCATGACGGGTGTACAAATGTGACGTATTGTATAATTGTCATAGTAATAAACTTTATTACGCGAAACTAAAAGTGCTGTGACATTTTGTGAAATCCCACCAAACGTTTTTTTAACAGGTTCTCTTCTGATGACTTTTTTAAACCTTTGGTTAAATTAATAAATGGGTATTGTTTTGAAGGACTGGTTTTTCTTCTGATAATCTTTTTAATCCACTAAGGATAACATAAGTAGTAAATTATCGTGATCTCGTTGTATTGAATAGAATATATTTTCGAATAGAAAAAATTGTGAGATAAAATTACATTTCTGGACACGTATAGTCTGCAGTATTTAGGTGAAATAAAAGCAAATATTTATGGCCGTATATTATGCGGGTAATGTTATGGCTTCAAAGCAATTCGCAGTTGTGACAGTTTTCAATTTTGCTATTCCAAGCGACCATCTATGTCTAAGCTAAAAGGGTGAAAGTCTATGTCAATGTGTCTTCCGTCTCGTCAAATTTTTCACAATCTCATAAACGTTTTAAGCATCCTCCAAGGTTGACAGTTAGATAGCAATGGTTGTCCGGATCCTCTGAGTTCATAGCACGGTGTATGTTGTAGTAACAAATGCATCTCATGCGTCATTTTTCACCACAACATTGCCTTCTTCTCTCAGTACGTTTTGCCGTCTGCTCTACAACTACAGTTCATTTTTTTTAAATTACTTTTCCGGGAAAAACTTTGAGATTTAAAAGTTGCAAGGAATTTTTATTTTATTCGATATTTCATTTTTAAATTCCGGTAGTAAGCCAACTAACACGTATTTTTGTATGTGAGTGTTAAAGAGGAAGGCAAAATTTTTATTATTAAATTCTGACTGAATAAAATATAAACCAATATCTTTATTCTGTATTTGGTAATAAAATAAAAAGTAATAGCTTCTTCTTTTTGGGAAAATAAAGCACTTTGGTGGCTTATTCCCTTTTAGAGAAAGAACGTGAGAAACCTTTGGTGCATCGGAAAATAGAGGAACCTAAAAAAGTAAATACTTTGAAAAACGTCTTACGGTTTCACTCGTTTGTAACAACACAGGAAGCTTAAATTCTCCTGAATTCGTAGACAGACTGGGAAACCAAAGTCGTTTCGCGCCGTAAAAGCTTTAATTTCTAGTGCATATTTAAAGTTCTTAAGCGCTTTGTTTTTTTTTTGCAAGAAGCTGTGCGTACCGAGAAAAAAAACTTTTACCATTAGGCCGAAAATGAAACAGCAAACCTTGACCCGTGCTAAATAAATGTTATTCTTTCACAGTTAAAGTGTCTGGAAATTTGTGGGTTATAAAGTACCTTTAATGTAGATTTAAATTTAAATTTTACAAAATGATTGATATATATGAAAAAGTAGGTGAATTAGATACAATAGAAAAATGATATTAGTCAATTAATATTATGTATCATTTATTTTAAATTTTAAAGTTATTAAATTATGCGACAGAAGGGACGCTTGCACATATTAATATTAGATAAGTTAAAGAAAAATTATTCTTTCTTACCTATCGACAAATAATTGCCTCATGTATTTTTCTAAATAATAACAACCATACTGTATCTTCTATGTTACCATCAAAAGTGCAAAACTATTAACTTGGTATGATAAAAAAAAAAATTATTAAAAATAATTATTACTCACCTGTCATTAAATGCAAGGAAGATCGTCAAGTGACTGAACATTTAAATAATAACATAAAATACTCTAACCTTAAACGTTACCATTGAAAGTGCAAAATTACTAACCTAATTTTATGTTTCAATATAATAATAGTAATTAAATATAATTAAATGAAAAGAAAGCAATGAAAAACATGGTCTTACTTGTCTGAAGTTTGTGGAAAGGTATTTCTTTTATAATTTCAAGGTCAAACCTAATTTTTAAATTTATATCAACTAATTTAAAATTATTATAATTTTAAATCCCTAAAATAATAAAATGTCTTATAAAATACATTTAAAATTAGATTTCAATATTTTACTATAAAAAATTATTATGAAAATCAGAAAGTCAAGATCGAAAACTATCGAATATACCTACTAACCAATAAGAGGTCACGAAAGGGTCTTAGATGTTCTTCCGTTTAACGCCCCCACTCCTAGGAGTCAGCCCACCACTTCAGGTGGAAAGGTCGGGCCCCCTTTTCTCCATCAAATTGTAGTATGTTAGTCAGTTACTGTACAGATGTCGAGTTGAAATGTTTCAAATAAATTTAGAAGTTACAACCAAGAATTGATTTTTCATTTATCGAACCCCTCATTGAAGTTAAGAACACACGTCTATTCTTTTTAGAATAGGAGGATTGACTGTCGGCGCACTTCAAGATGGCCGCCTCTAGTTGTTTTGACAGGTTGCCAAAAATGATAAGAATTCGATTTTTGGTCCTGGCATTCTTGTGCGATTGGGACTCTCATCAAATCTCATGTGCCAGGACACTCACACGATGATAATTGATTATAAATCCTCTAGTTTAGTATTTGTCTAGATGGTGGTGAACTATTTTTCCAAATGATGCGTGTGCTCATACAGGAAAAAAATTTATTCGGTTTTCGAAACCGCTTTATATTTTTACAGCAACCTGATCTGGCAATCTGACATGATATTGTTTATTGAGTTTCAAATTAGTATAAAAAATTTAGTTAATATAATTGAAGTTGATATTATGATTCCAGGTTTGGTGTTTATATTTAAATTAAGAATTTAGTTCTGTATAAAAACAAAAGAGTTCAAATTAATTTAATTCATTGTGCTTGGCAGTTATTTGTCGCTGCCCGGCAGTTAGCAGAATTAAGTTTTTAATCAAATTAAATTAAAATATTAAAACGAAATTCATGGAGAAAATAACATTTAAAAAACGTAACGAAGTCAATCGTTACACTGTCTTAGATCAATGAGCGCCGAAGAAAGTCACAAAGAATGTTGACTGCGGTTTACTGTCAATGCCAGAAAGTATCGGCAGAACCCAAACATAGATCATTTATAATTAGAAGCATAGGGGCACAGCCTTAACTCGGCGTCGAACGCAGCAGGCTCAATGTACGCATCCATGTACATGAGTCCATGCCAAGTACACTTGTGCAACAAGATTCGAGGTTCAGCGCTAACTAACTATGTCGAAATGCGTCAAGGTGGTTCTCAACCTTCGCAGTTCTTTTGACACTAAATACAAAGGTCCTCGACCTCTTGGATCAACTTCCCAGTCGAATTCCCAAGTAGGCTTCCTTTTCACGTTATACTTACTTACTTTCTTCTAACATGACTTGTTATCGTTCAAACGTTAAACAGAAAACATAAAGTTACCGAGATTGCTGCCATACCATGAATTAATCATCCTCGAACAACTTTCATGCAAAAGTTGTTGTCAGTCATTCACAATGCTTGTGAAACTACTTAACTATTACTCGCGGAACGACGGGAAATTTCTCGTTGATGTTTACTTGTTGCTACTGGGCAAGATTTATGTGTGTAGCGAGCAAATATGTCATTTCGTGTCTCCTTTGATGGAAAACATTGCCTTTTTCGTTAAGTAAAAAAATCCTCAAGAATGCTCAAATATTTATTTCCACCAGGGTCTAATTAATGCCAGTTTCAGTAAACATTTCCCTCTTTTCCAGGCTGCATTGAGAAAAAAGCTCTAATTAGTAAATATTGGTCATTAAGTTAATCCACAAACATTTCCTGAGAAAATGTAACGGTTGGCAGAAATAAGCCACAATTGGTACAAACTAGAGATTAAGGTGGTCAAAAACGCACTCCGAAAAAGTTTTTTTTAATTTTTAAATTTTTAATCCATAAGGCCACTTCTTGAAAACTGTTTAAGAAATATTATTCTATATTTTATTTAACATTAAAAAATCACCATAAGTGTAAAAACATGTAAAAAATTTCTAAAATCACTTATGATTAATAAATATTAATTTTTTTTAGGTTCTTCCCTAAAATTGGTGTAATTTTCCACATTATCAATAATTAATATTATTTAAAATTGTTGTTCATTTAGTTAAACAATTTTTTATTATTCTATGTAAGAAACGAGTACTGAAGGTTAGCGTTAAAAGTTAAAGGAAAAGGAAACTCTTATATTGGTTTCGTGAGTAAGAGAGAGAAGGCAAAGCGTTAAAAGTTAACGGAAAAGGAAACTCTTATACCGGCTTCTTTGGTAAGAGAGAGGAGGTAAGCGTTAAAATTTAACGGAAAAGGAAACACTCATCTTATTAAAAACTCTTTAAATTTTAAATTTAATTCTCTCTCTCTCTCTCTCTCTCTCTCTCTCTCTCTCTCTCTCTCTGCAATTTTACCTCATTTTACAAATATTCTTTAAATTAAATTTTTTTTCTCAATACAAATAATAAAGTACTTGCTAAGCCTATAATTGTTCGAGCGAACCTATGCATAATGAGAGTTAATGGTTTTAGGAAAAGAGACAAAATTTTCAAACTATAACGAAACAAGAGATAAATACATTCAGTGCGTTGTATTAAAAGTTATTAAACAGTTATTAATAAATAGAACGGAAATATGTATAACGTAAAAATCAATAGTGCCTATTATTGTGTATTGTTTTATTAAGTGTTTAACAGAAATGTGTTTAATGTGAAAGTATATAGTGTCTCTTAATGTGTTTTGTTTATTAAGAATTTTTATTAAATATTTTTAAATACGTGTTTATATTGTTACATACGAATAAGTAAACGAAAAGTGTTTAGTAAATAAATAAGTTTTAATTAATAAAAAATAATAATAATTAATAATAATAAATAATAATAGTGTTATGAAGTGCTTAAAGTGAACATTTAATGTTATGCGAATGTGTTTAGTAAATAAATAAGTAATCAAACGAATATTCATGTTCTTCTTTTTAAGATCACATCAATTTAAATTTATTCCAATGTCTTCTTATTACTAATTTTCTTTTTTTATTACATTATGCATTTCTTTCATTTCACATAATTATACATAAATGAAACATTATTTTAAGAAATAATAATATTTGGCGTGCGCTTTAGAATATTTTTTTTAAACTTAAAAACTTAAACTTTAGTTTAAGCGAATAATTGTTGTTCATTGCTAACTTTTATTACAATTAGCTTAACAAAATAAAGGTTTTTTTTTAATTTTGCAATTTTTCGAGCCTTCTAGAATAAAAACATATTTCTGCTTATGTTGAAGTAATTATTATTTTTACAAATGTTTAAACAGAATAATTGGTATTAGTTTTTATATTTTTATATTTTTTTTTTTATATTTTCTTATAGAATAAACTTAAGGTAATAAAGTTTTTTTATAATCTTACAATTTATATACTACTTGGATGCATGTCTTATGTAAATTTAAATGGAAGTAAAAATTAACAATAACCAGATTGGCTAAAATTTTTGAGTTAATCTCAAAAAACTGGTGAGATATTAAAAAAAAAATTTTGTAATTTCTTTCTTTGACCGGGACACTACGATAGTGTATTCCTATGTATTTTTTTGGGCCCGTATCATTTTGACACAAATTTTTTCGGGCAACTTGTTATATTGTACTCCCGAAGATGAATGTTATATTTTACTCCTTCTAAAATCAAAGATTTTTAAGTCTTATTTATTAAATAATTGATTTTAATACATTAAGTTAATATTAAAAGACTTAATTAATCCAGTAAGCTCAATTATTAAATAATTAAGACTTAAAAATCTTTGATTTCAGAAGGAGTAAAATATAACATTCATCTTCGGGAGTACAATATAACAAGTTATTCGAAAAAATTTGTGTCAAAATGATACGGACCCATTTTTTTTCAATACGAGTTCGAAGTAAAAATGATCAGAGTAGCTAATTTTTTTCGTTAATTACAAAAACGCGATCTTCTCATGTTATTGAACACTTTTTTGAGATTGTCTAAAATATTTAGCAAATCTGTTTATTTTGACTTCGAATTTGGATTCAGTGGAGAAAAATACGCAAGAATACACTAGAATATTCTCCCGGACAAAAAATCTTTTTTTTCGTGTTTTTGGTCATTTTTTTGAGATTATCTAAAAAATTATAGCCAATTTGGTTAGTCTGACTTTGAATTCGGGTTCAGTGGAGAAAAATAGGTAGGAAAAAACTCGCCTAGTTTCTTGAACAAAAAATTTTTTTTATTTTGATTTGTGTTTTTAAATTCTTTTCTTGAGATTATCTCAAAGATTAAAACCAATCTAAAAATTTTGACTCCGGATTTGGATTTAGGAAAGGTCAATACGTAAGAGGACACTAGTATAATTCCCCAAAAAAAAACTTTTTTTTTTTGTTGGTCTGTGTATGGTCCTATAATTTCAAAATCTTTTTTTCTATTTTTTTCATTTATGAATATATTTTAAAAGTGCATAAAAGATAGCTAAATTAAAAAAAATTATTAAATAAATTATAGGGATACTACTTTTTTAAACAGTTTTCAAGAACTGTAGCCTGCTGAAATACTGATTTAAATCATTTTGACGATTTTGTGGGAATTTATAAGCAAATGAAAAGAAAATCTTCTTCCCGTTTTTTTTTGTTTTGTATAGTTGTTTATGCACAATTTTGTTAAACCAATTTTTCTAAAGTTCGATTTGTTTACATTTGAAAATAACGGAAAATTTCATGATCTTCCAGTAAAAAATTTTGTTGGAAAAATTTATTAAAAAAAATTCTTTTCTTTGGGTTCAAAAAGTGTATGAATTGATTTGGCAGCATGAGTGCAGCGGTTGCTTCTTTATATATAGAAACGAGGATCCGTTGATTAAGAATCATGATTAGCGATTTATTTCGGTCGTGTTTGGGCCGGATTCCACGCTGCTAAACTTGGCGAGACCAGTAGCCCCGGTACAACCTGGTCCATTAGCCCCGATCTCTCTTCGTAAAGGTTAGAGGCAAACGAAGCGTCTTGTTAACGGAAACTTTCCACGAGATTTTCATCAATTTGGAAACTAATAAGGTCCACGTTTTTATAGTCATCAATTCTACTAAAAGATTGGAGATTCTTAATTCTGGATCTTTTTAGTCCTGTTTGAAGGTTCTAGATAAAAATCCAAACATTCCAAATTCCACGTTCCATGTTCCAAATATCAGATTTCAATTTCCTGATTCAACATTCCTTATTAAAAATTGCATGTTCCATTTTCATGGTTCTGAATTTTAGATACCGCATTTCTAACATTAAATTCCAACTTTTGGAATCCACATTCCGGATTTTACTTTTAGATTTTACATTTCAAATTCATATTCATATTCCAAAATCATATCTCACTTTCCTGATTCCATGTTCCAGATTTCATATCCCAGTTTGTTGATTCTAAATTTTAGATGACACATTCCAAATCTTGGAATTCACATTCCAGATTTCACTTTCAGATTTTACATTCCGTATTCCAATTTTCATATTCCAAATATCATATCCCAATTTTCAGATTCCACATTTCAAATTCCATTACCTACTTTCTAAATACTACATTTTAGATACCAAAATTTTAACTCTGCATTTCAAACTTTAGATTTTACAATCTAGATTCCAGTTTCAGGTTCTTCATCCCATATTCCACATTCCATATGCTAGATTTCATATCTTACTTAATTTATTCTTAATTTTAGATACCACATTCCTTACTCCACATTCCAAATCCTAGATTCTATATTCCAGATTCTACTTTTATATTCTACATCCCAAATTCCACATTCCATGTTCTTAATTTCATATCCTAATTTCCTGATTCCACATTTCATATTCCAGATTTCATATCCTAGTATCATAATTCCACATTTTAGATTCCACATTCTCAACACAGCATTCCACATTTTTACTCCACATTCCAAAACTTAGATTCCACATTCCAGACTCTACTTTCAGATTCTCCATTCCATATTTCAATTTTCTGATTCCATATACCAGACATCATGCCACAGTTACCTGATTCTACTTTTTAGAGAACATATTCCTAACTCAGCATTTCAAATATTAGAATCCATATTCCAGATTCCATATTTCATGTTCCATATTCCATGTTCCATATTCCAAATATCATATTTTAATTTCCGAAGACCTCATTCCATACTTCAGATATAATACTCTAGTTTCATAATTCCATATTCCAAATTACACTTTCAGATTCTACATTCTACATTCCACGTTCCATATTTTAAATTACATATCTAAATTTTCAGACTCCATATTCCATATTCCAGATTTAATATCCCAGTTTCCTGATTCAACATTTTGGATTCTACATTCCTAACTCCGCATTTCAAATATTTGATTCCACATTCCAAATTTCATATTTTACATTCCATAATCCATATTCCATATTCCAAAGATCATATCTCAATTTCCGGAGTCCAAATTCCATACTTTAGGTATCACATCCTAGTCTCATAATTCCACATTCCAGATTACAGTTTCAGGTTCTCCATTCCACATTCCATGTTCCATATTCTAAATTACATATCTCAATTTTCAGATTCCACATTTCATATTCGAGATTCAATATCCAGTTTCCTGATTGAAAATTTTAGATTCCACATTCCTAACTCCGCATTTCAAATATTCGATTCCACATTCTAGATTTCATATTTTATGTTCAATATTTCATGTTCCATATTCCAAAGATCATATCTCAATTTCCGTAGTCTACATTCCACACCTTAGATATCATATCCTAATTTCATAATTCCACATTTCAGATTACAGTTTTAGATTCTACATTCAATATTCCACATTCCATATTCAAACTAACAGATCTCAATTTTCAGATTCCACATTCCATATTTTTTAGATTTAATATCCCAGTTTCCTGATTGAACATTTTGTATTCCACATTCCTAACTCGTCATTCCAAATATTAGATTCCACATTCCAGATTCCATATTTCATGTTCCATATTCCATGTTCCATATTCCAAAGATCATATTTTAATTTCCGAAGACCACATTCCATACTTCGGATATCATACTCTAGTTTCATAATTCCATATTCCAGATTACACTTTCAGATTCTACATTCTACATTCCACGTTCCATATTTTAAATTACATATCTAAATTTTCAGATTCCACATTTCATATTCGAGATTCAATATCCAGTTTCCTGATTGAAAATTTTGGATTCCACATTCCTAACTCCACATTTCAAATATTCGATTCCACATTCTAGATTCCATATTTTATGTTCAATATTTCATGTTCCATATTCCAAAGATCATATCTCAATTTCCGGAGTCCAAATTCCATACTTTAGATATCACATCCTAGTTTCATAATTCCACATTGCAGATTACAGTTTCAGGTTCTCCATTCCACATTCCACGTTCCATATTTTAAATTACATATCTAAATTTTCAGACTCCATATTCCATATTCCAGATTTAATATCCCAGTTTCATGATTGAAAATTTTAGATTCCACATTCCATATTTTTTAGATTTAATATCCCAGTTTCCTGATTGAACATTTTGGATTCCACATTATTAGCTCGTTATTCCAAATATTAGATTCCACATTCCAGATTCCATGTTTCATGTTCCATATTCCATACTTTAGACATCATATCCTAGTTTCATAATTCTACATTGCACATTACAGTTTCAGATTCTCCATTCTAAATTCCAAGTTCCATATTCTAAATTACATATCCCAATTTTCAGATTCCACATTTCATATTCCAGATTTAATATCCCAGTTTCCTGATTCTACAGTTTAGATTCCACATTCCTAACTCATCATTATCAATCTTACATTCCACTTACCACATTCTACATTTTATAATACACATTTCTAACTACCCATTCAAAATATTAAATTTCACATTCCAGATTCCATATTTCATGTTCCATATTCCAAAGATCATATATCAACTTCCGTAGTCCACATTCCATACCTTAAATATCATATCCTAGTTTCATAATTCCACATTTCAGATTACAGTTTCAGATTCTACATTCCACATTTCACATTCCATATTCAAAATTACATATCTCAATTTTCAGATTCCACATTCCATATTCCAGATTTCATATCCCAGTTTTCTGTTTCTTAAGTTAAGACATAAAATTTTCTAACTTCAAATTCTACATCTAAGGTACTACATTCCAGATTTAACTTTACGATTCTACATCCCATATTCTACGTTCCATATTTCAAGTCTCATATCCCAAATTCCTGATTCCACACATTTTATATTCCAGATTTCATATCCCAGTTTCCTGATTATAAATTTTAGATATAAAATTCCTAACTGTATATTCCAAATCTAAGATTTCAGATTGCAGATTCAACCTTTAGATTCTACAAATCTATATCTCATATTGCACGTTCCATATTCCAAATCTCATATCCTGAATTCCTGATTTCACATTCGACATTCCAGATTTCATATCTCAGTTTCCTGATTCTTAATTTTAGATATATAATTTCTAATTTTACATTCCAAATTTTTGATTTCACATTCCCATTTCCACGTTCCAGATTCTAAATGAAAGATTCTATGTTCCAAATCTCATATTTCAATTTTCTGGTTCCCATTTTCAAAATGGTATTCTAGATTCCATATTTCAAAATCCACACCCCATATTTGGGATATTGCACATTCGAATTTCACATTCTACTTTTTATATTCCACCCTACATATTCTAATTTCACGTTTCAGATTCTACATTTTAGAATCCACATTCCAAATTTCGTATTCCACATTCCACGTTAAAACTTTCCTATTTTAGATTTAACATCCCATTTCCCACATCCCAGAACCGGATTTTACAGTTGCGAAAATAATGTTATTTATTAATCTAAAAATTTATATCGCAATTAATAACACTTGTTATGGAGCAAGTGCCAGAATAAAAATTGTGTGAACTGTAATCCGGAATCTAAAATATGGAATCTAGAATCTTGAATGTGGGATGTGAAATCTAGAATGTGGATTTCGGAAACTGGAATGTAGAATCTGGTATGCGCATTCTGAAATGTGTTAAATGAGGAATGTAGAATCTAAGATGGGAAATCTAGAATGTTGAGTCTACAATGTAGAATCTAAAATTTGGAATATTAAGTGTGTACTTTGGAACCTGTACAGTGAAATATGGAATATGTAATCTGACACTTTGAGACATTTGGAATGTACAATGTAGGATGTTGAAATTAGAATTTGGTATCTGGATTGTGGAATCTAGAAAAATTAATATGAAATCTAAGATATGGAATTTGTATTGTGGAATGTAAAATCTGTATTGAGGAATGTGGAATCTAAGACGTGGAATCCGTAATCTGAAATGTGGAATCTGGGATGTTAAGTTTAGGGTGTCGAATTCAGAATCTAGAATGTCAAATCAGTAATCTGGAATGTTGAATCTAGAAAAAAGAATGTGGAATTTGGAATACGGAATCTAAAATATGAAATGTGTGATGCTGAATCTAAAATCTAGGATGTACAATGGCAAATCAAAAATTTGGAATCTCGAACGTAATTTGGAATTTGGAATGTAAAATCTCGTATCTTGAATGTGGAATCAATAAATTAGAATCACGTCATAATTTCCTTATTGACCCCCAGAACACGTCATAATTTTAAAACTGTGTGTTTCAACCTAAACTAACCAGCATGTCCCAACCTTGACTCACTCAGACCACAAGAAGCGGGTACTTGATTTATGTTAGTTATAAATGTGATTTCTTAAATGCTATAATTTTACGATGAAAGAAAAAACTTTTTTAAGGTACCGTTAGATTAAAAATTTATTTTCAGTTTTCGAGCATTATCTCCACCGGCATAGAAACTTTAGTCATCTTACTTTTATCGAGACAATATCTATGTTCGTTTATGATTCATTATACCATTAGCGCAAAAGTTTTATCTTTAATGCTACATTGAAACAGAGAAAGAAAGAAATTCAGATCTATTTAGTGTCCTGGATAACCGTGAAAGTTTTTCTGTGAAACAAACAGCGACGAATTCTAAGGGAACTGTAATTAATTCTTGGTGAATGTAAAAAATCAGAATAGAGATAAATGAAATTGTTAACACAAATTTGGTTTTCTTAATATTTTTGTTAATTGTAATATTTTTCGTTTTAATGAAATTTTGTAATCTCTCCAAATTGATATAGTTGATTCAGTACCCAATTTATCACCAACATATGTTTAAAACTGTTCAAAATGCTACTGACAGACGGATAGACAGACATGAGACTTTTATTTCTATTTTCTTTTTGTATTATAAACTATTGTTTAAAACGACTTATTGTTAGTCGTTTTCTTGTTATTCTCAAGCAAAATTGTGCTACAGACAGACGGACAGACAAACATGAATTTTTTTTATATTTTTGTGTTGATGTTGTTTCTCTTCATGAAACTGCATATTCCTAAAAATACATTTTACAAAACATTTTATGATCTAGAAGTCATGTATCGAAAGAAACCGGGAAACTTTCAAAACATTCCAAGCTGAACCAATATTTATAAAATCAGAAGCTAGATATTTTAAAAAAGCAACGAGAGTATTTTCAGTTCCCGAACCTGGGGCTGTAAATCTTGGGATTCGATGGGCGTCTTGAAGCAAGTCAAATCGAAAAACCATTCTATAGTCCTTTTGCTTGAAATCGATGTTGTTTGTAGTAATGCTGAAAGGGTTCTTGGCAAATCTGCTTCCGGGCAATCGCTAACTTTATGTGCGTAAAGTCGAAAGATGATAGGAACACTCAAGGAGCCGGCTCCCGGTTCGATCAGTTCAACCTAAATACATGATGCAACAGATTCCGATCGTATCGTCTGGCTTCGGCTCCGAAGTCTGTCGATGTCGAGGAGCTCGTGCGTAGATGTTCCAGTTAACCTCCGTTAACCCCGACAGTCCAGCTCTCTTGAATTCAATATATTGATGACGTCAAAACGCCACTTTAAATCCATCGTATCGATTCGCAGGTCCGTGACACGTATGAGACTGCGAAAATGGTAAAAGACTTTTTAAATCGATCTGTGCACTGTCACAAAGTACAATCTATGTTTTAATATTTGTAAACTGGAAAACAATATTTATAAAGAATGAAAATTAAATTATACTTAAGGAGGTTAGAAATGTAATTTATATTTTTCTGATGTACAGGAATAATTTGGAATTGGAGTTGTTAAGAAACATTTGTGATGGGAAACAGTGCTATTTAAAATTTACTACGGTTCTTGCTAAGCAATTTTTGTGATAGGAATAGTTGCTAGGCAACATTCGCTATTGTTTGCTAAACAACTATTTTGGTGTGAACAATATTTAGGCAATATTTGCTATGGCTGATTCCTTAGAAACAATTGTGACCTGAATGTGATAAGCAATATTTGCTAAGCTTGGTTGCTAAAAAACATTTGTGATAGGATTAGTTGCTAAGCAATTATCGTGACAGCAACGTATATAGACAAACATTTGTGATGGAAGTGTTTTGAATCAAAATTTGATTGGTTGCTACGCAATTTTTGTGATAGCCACAGTTGTTAATAATATTTGTGTTGATAGTGTTGTAAAGCAACATTTTATTGGTCACTAAGCAGCTATTGTAATGATAGAAACATTATCTAGTCATATTCGCTGCGATTTGTTGCTTAGCAACAATTGTGACATGAACATTTGTGATATAAACATTGCTAGGCAATACTTTCTAAGGTTGGTTGCTTAACAACAATTGTCATAGAAACGTTTGATAAGCAACATTTGTGATGGCAAACAGAGCAACGCTATGGTTTCAACAGTTGGTTGCGAAACCGTTATTGCTAAGTGAACAATTTCAAAGCATTGTTTATTTTTACACAATGTAACTATTGTGATAGCAACTGGTGTGACTAACATTTGTGATGGGATTAGTTGTTAAGCAACTATTATGTCTGCAACAGTTGTTAATTAACAGTTATGGGGAAGTGTTGTTCAGCAACATTTGGTTTGTCGTTAAACATCTATTGTGATAGCAACAGTTGCTAATAATATTTGTGATAAAAGTGTTAAAATTTTGTTGTTTGCTAAGCAACTATTATGATAGAAACAGTATCTAGGCAATATTTACTGCTGTTTGTTGTTTAGGAACAATTGTTATATGAACATTTGTGATATGAACATTGCTAGAAAATACTTGCTGAGATTGGTTGCTAATCAACAAGTGTAATAGGAACATTTGTTAAGCAACTTTTGTAATAGTAAACAGAGCAAGGCAATTTTTGATCGCTAAGCTACTATAACTAAAGAAACAAGTGCGAAGCATTGTTTGCTATTAATGATTGTTAAGCAACTGGTGTGATAGCAATATTTGTTAAGTAACATTTGTGATATGAGTGTTGTGAAAAAACATTTGGTTGGCTGCTAAGCAATTATTGCGATGGCAACTGTTGTTAATTAATATTTGTAATAAGAGTGTTGTAAACCAACATTTGCTTGGTTGATAAGCAACTATTGTGATAGAAACATTTTCTAAGCAAGATTTGTGATTAGAAACAGAACATAAGAATGTTTGCCATGGTTAGTTGCTGAACCACTGTTGCTAAGCAACTGTTGTGATTTCAACAGATGTTAATTAACATTTGTGATACCGGTGTTGTAAAAAACATTTGATTTGTTGCTAAGCAATTATTGTGATAGCAACTGTTGTTAATTATAATTTGTGATAGCAACTGTTGTGAATTAATATTTGCGATAAGAGTGTTGTGAAGCAACATTTGGTCGGTTGTTAAGCAACTATTGTGATAGAAACATTTTCTGAGCAATATTTGTGAGGGGCAACAGAACATGGGAATGTTTGCTATGGTTGGTTGCTAAACCACTATTGCTAGGGGATCATTTGCTAAACATTTTTTGACATTGATGTTTGCTAAGCAACTGTTATGATTGCAACAGATGTTAACTAACATTTGTGATATTGGTGTTGTGAAAAAACATTTGGTTTGTTGCTTAGCAATTATTGTGATAGCAACTGTTGTTAATTATTATTTGTGATATTAACAGTTGTGAATTAATATTTGTGAAAAGAGTATTGTTAAGCAACATTTGGTCGGTTGTTATAAGCAACTATTGTGATAGCAATATTTGCTGAGCAATATTTTTGATGGGAAACAGAACAAAACAAAGATGAAAAATCATACCATTAATAATTTGTGGTTAGAAACATAAACAATTTTGAAAATTGTTTGATAACAATTGACATAAATAATACTACATACGTCTTGATTTGTTCCGATCAAATATCCAGCTATAAATAAAATTCGACAATTTTCGTCTGCCAAATTCGTCATAAAAGTGGAGTATCCGATAATAGAAAATAATATTTTTCTGAAGCGAAACTTCTCAGCGGAAATGTAAGGCTTTTTCGGTAACATCGAACAGTGACATGACCTGAAAGCGAGCGCGCCTTTTCGCTATCTCTCATATTTTTGTTTTCAACGAAAGCCGTCTTTCGTACATGGACAGGAAGCGTTTTCTTCGAAGCTGACATTCGACGACGTCTCGACAACGCGCTGAGGGAAATTTTCTCAAAACATTTTTCCACATGAGGTTACATACGCGTCTTGAGATCTAGAAACGTTTTCTTTCCCTCCGTTCAAAATCACGAATGTCTCCCTAGTTTCTCTATTTCCCAAAAATAATAATACTTCCTATCAAACTCAAAGTTTAAAAGTTACGTCAAATCTTCTCATTTTCAATCCAAGTTTATAATACAATCATTTTTATTATCACATATTTTCATCAACTTTATTACAGAAATCATTTAATTAATAAGCTTATCATGATGATGAATCTTGTTTGGTAAAAAGTGTGGAAGAAAGGAAAGAAGTTGCTAATATCTGGAGAAATGAGAGGAACTGAAGACAGAATTATCGAAGTGAGAAGATTGGCCAAGTGTCAATTCAAAGGTTAATCCGATTCTTAATGAAGAGAAAAGCTATATAGCGACTTGCAATTGCGGAGGTGGAGTTTAAAATAGTCGGCACAGCGCGCGGAAGATCCGCTCTTGTTACTCTTAGGGACATCTTTAATTCATCGAATGCGGATTGTGGGCTGAATCCTTGATGAGTTTTATTCCACATCCGCGCTCTCGAACTATTGGATCCGATAAGAGATTCTCATACGATAATACGAGTACCTTAGCTAAGCCAGAGCCAGTGCAACGAGGTACCCTTACGTCTCACTTTCATCTCCTCCTTGAACTAACCTTTGCTCGATTCTTTCTCTTCCATTCTCTGAACTAACCACTTAAGCAGCTCTTCTCGAGCTTTTTCGATTTTGGCTCCTTTCCCCTTTCCACTCACTTTTCTCTCGTAACAATGCTGATACGTAACTTCTGTACTTTTAGAAACGGAAAAAACACTTTAAAAATAAAAAAAAAAATGACTGAGAAATTTCTTATGACTTTACATTATTGCGGTAATGTTGCAATGATGAAATAGTTATGCAGATATGTTGCAAAAATAGTCAGTAATGTCACATCGATAATATACCAATATCGCTCTAATTTAACTAGAAAAAATACTATTACGTAAGTTTAGTATAGAATCCTTAAAAATTAATATTTTTTAATCAAATAACTTGTAAGAAGTAACTGTTTAACCTCTGATCACGATTAAGCAATTATTTACTATAAAACCGAAATATTCAAAATCAATGAAAGTGAGTAACGTCAAACATTGAGAATTAGGACTTTAAAATTCAGAGCGCCAGTTAAATAAGATTTAATATTTTAATTTTTAGGAGTTATTAAATTTAATTTATTTAGCAAATTTCTTTCTACGTTCACTTATCACTTCAATTAAAACAAGAGCATAAAAGACTTTACTTCCGGGAAACGGGTAAAAGGTTTGAAGTTAGAAATTCCATTATAAGATCAGACTATTTTACATGAATCGCCCCAAGTACGGCAAAATAAAATTTATTAGCAATAACTAATAAAAGGGGTTTACAATAATTAGTTTTAACCCTTTAACGCCTGCGGGACGTATATGTCCCACTTGCAAAAACGCCTGTAACTTTCTTGAATATTAATATTTTTTAATGCGATTTAGCTTAATTTCTTCAGTATGAATGCTAGTATCTAGAAAAAAATACAAGTAATAAAAAAAAAAATTATTTTATTATAAATAAATAACCAAAAGTTTCTGCAAATCTCAGAAATCGTGAAAAAACATCAGTTAGCTCCCAGAAGGACATCAAATTCAAAAAAAAATTTTGGGACACAGAATTTAAAAGTTTTTGAACTACTTAATACAAATTTGGTACCAAAAATAAAAAATTCAAAATGGCGTATCCTAGATGGCGACTCAAACATAAAAAAAATAACTTGTGTTTCCCAAGTAGTAACAATAATTATAAATAAGTGACACACGTTTATAAGGGTTTTTGGGGTCGCTGATTACGAATATAATGTCAAATTGTTAATTTGACAATTGACAGCTGTCAATTCAGTTGTCAACTTTTGTAAAAAGTAATTAATTTTGACGAAAATGACAGTATAAAGGTTTTTGGGGTCGCTGATTACGAATATGATGTCAAATTGACAATTTGACAATTGACAGCTGTCAATTCAGATGTCAACTTTTCTAAAAAGTGATTATTTTTGACAAAAATGATAGTATAAGGGTTTTTGGGGTCGCTGATTACGAATATGATGTCAAATTGACAATTTGACAATTGACAGCTGTCAATTCAGTTGTCAACTTTTCAAAAAAGTAATTATTTTTTACGAAAATGACAGTACAAGGGTTTTTAGGGTCGCTGATTACGAATATGATGTCAAATTGACAATTTGACAATTGACAGCTGTCAATTCAGTTGTCAACTTTTCTAAAAAGTGATTGTTTTTGACGAAACTGACAGTGTAAGGGATTTCGGGGACGCTGACTACAAATATGATGTCAATTTGACAATTTAACAGCTGTCAAAGCAAATGTAGGATAAGAGCATATAAGAAAATTTTTAATGATTATTTTTTCCTTCTTTTCATGAACGAAATTGAATAGCAACTTAGAAAAGGACATTTCATGTTATGTATAGGTATTTAACAAATCGTAGAAAAATGCAACAAAACAAATTATCTGTATGAAAGATATGTAACTTTAATAGAAACTTCTATGAAATGTATTTATAATACTTGTATGTATTCATAAATTTTGTTAAGACTGGATTTATCAACTTTCGTCAAAAATTCAAAAAATCTGCGAGCGACAAATCACTCAGCGACAGACGCAAAGACAGGTTGTACAATGCGTAAAATTTTTTTTTTTGCTTTTTACAATCTGGGCTGATTTTGATTATGTGACAGCTGTTAGCTGACAAATTCACATTATTTTCGTAATCAGCGACCCAAAATACCCTTATACTGTTATTTTTGGCACTTTTTAGAAAAGTTGACAATTGAATTGACAGCTGTTAATTGTCAAATTGTCAATTTGACATTATATTCGTAATCAGCGACCCCGAAATCCCTTACACTGTCAGTTTCGTCAAAAACAATCACTTTTTAGAAAAGTTGACAACTGGATTGACAGCTGTCAATTGTCAAATTGTCAATTAGACATCCTATTCATAATCAGCGACCCCAAAAACCCTTATACTGTCATTTTCGTCAAAAATAATCACTTTTTAGAAAAGTTGACATCTGAATTGACAACTGTCAATTGTCAAATTGTCAATTTGACATCATATTCGTAATCAGCGACCCTAAAAACCCTTATACTGTCATTTTCGTAAAAAATAATCACTTTTTAGAAAAGTTGACAACTGAATTGACAGCTGTCAATTGTTAAATTGTCAATTTGACATCATATTTGTAATCAGCGACCCCGAAAACCCTTCTACTGTCATTTTTGTCAAAAATGATCACTTTTTAGAAAAGTTGACATCTGAATTGACAGCTGTTAATTGTCAAATTGTCAATTTGACATCATATTCTTAATCAGCGATCCAAAAAACCCGCGAGAGGAAGTTTTCATCAACAATAATCACGTTTTAGAAAAGTTGACAACTGAATTGACAGCTGTCAATTGTCAAATTGTCAATTTGACATCAAATTCGTTATCAGCGACCCCGAAAACCCCTAGAATGGTGTTTCATTTTTTTATACCTACTCTCAATTTTGCTCGGGTGTTAAAGGGTTAATGAATTTAAGAGTTCAGGGATCAATATGAACTAGATTGTTCCGACCTGAAAGAACCAGCACTGAAAGTGAACTTTGAGTGAATCCCTGGATTCTAACCTCAAATCGAGCTTTTATGACAATCAATTAAAAACGAACACTCGTACAACCAAAGTCTTACCTCCTTTTCCGGGTTCACTGACAAAGATTTAACGATCTTTTTAATAACATAATAATTCAATTTTTGGCTTAATATAACTAGATTTTGATCAACTGAGTACAATACGTTTTGCAACAACTTTCTATTAACAAATTCGGAACAAGAGTGAGAAAGAACCGTCAGGATTTATTGATTTCGATCCTTTCAGCCAATTACGTAATTTCTGATTCAGTCACGTGATCGTACGTCAGTCGAATCAAAAAACCATTGAAGAGACTAGTTGTTGAGGATCTTAATGAAACTCTAGAGACTAGGCACCCACTGTCGATCCAGGTACTCCGGCAGCTGTCGGCGCGAAGTTTAATTCAAAATACTGACCAAGTTTTTCCTTCTTGTTCATTAAATAATATAAGTTGCTCATAAAACAAAAAAATAAATATACATAATTAATAAAAAAAACCACAATATTGCTCAAAAGTCAGAAAATCGCCCAACCTAAACTATAACAATGTCCGACTGAACTTTAGCTCAAAGAGAATAAATGTCAAAACATTGAAAAGCACTTAATTCCATTTGCATTGTCTGACAAAAAATACATTTTGAAAAAAGAAAAAAAATTCTTTGTCTGTGCTCAATTCCTCATAAATTTAGTTATCAGTTATATTTTAGCCAGTTGCCTCCAACCTCGAAACGTTTAAATCACGCGGGCATATCCAGTTGAGCCGGATTCCAGAGTCTGAAATCGCTTCAAAGCATCGAGAATAGCGAGGAAATAGCAGTTTTCACAGAGGTAGATTAATGGTGCTCGAAATTTTTGCGGTTGGACCCAGTGGAAGCGCAGGATATTCTACACCTAGAACAAGTTCGTTCCCACGTGCATTCTGCATTGGAAGGCGAAATAGAATGAGAATGGGTTAACCGCGACACAAACTCCAAGGGGTTATAATCGGTGGGTTGGTGAAGCGCGGTCTATAATGCTAAAGAGAATAGAACAAAGTGTCAGCTGAAAGCCCTCTAAAGCAACTCTGGTGATGAAATAGTATCTCGTGATAAAAAGGGTTTGACGTCTGGATTCTGAACAGGTTGATTGAGGGATGTTATAAAGAGGGTGAGAGTGGATTTGTACCTGCGTGGTTGCCATCATTAGGATGGTGGGCCATAGCTGCAATGCGGGCACCTATCTTCTCACTGGTGGGAGGGTACTATACACTCACGATTCGCCTACTATGCAATGAAACGTTACCTAGAGTGCTGGCTCGTGGCCAGGTAGGCTCTGCCTTCTGTCACCCATCTATAACTGTAAACGTGTGTGTACACACACCTTCCAAATCACCTCTCCTTTCCTGCACTTTACTCGTCTTTTAAACCGCCGAGAAAGTATGCTCTGCCCCTATTTAACTACAGCCAGAATACTGCAACCTGTCGTTCTTAAAGAAAAATGGAAATTTAAAGAAGCACGGCAAAATCCCTGACTAAATGGTACACGGACTTGAATTTTATTTCAGTATTCCTGGGGAATTAGGTGAAATTTCACTCGATGTGTTTTAATTTAACGTGTATATCTTCCCAAACAGAAATTTATTTCTAGAGTCCACCTACTGGATTCCACTTCAGATTTTCTAGTTCCCATATTTCATTCATGAATATTCGAGATTCCACATTCCAGATTCTATATCCCAAATTCGTTTTAAATTATTATTAGAAAAATGACTTGGTGTTATAGGAGAAAAAATAAAAATGGAATTTAAATAAGACATACAATTTTAAAGTTAAAATTTACCAATCAAAAAGAGCGTCACTATTCTTACAAGATAAAGAGAAAAAACTTTGGGATATTGACAAGATATTTTTAAAAACCAACAAATCCGAACGAAAATCATCACTCGGAGGTTTTTGGATACACCTATCCTCAAGGGCGAGCAGGTTTTTCAAGAATGAATCCAATTTTGGCCTCTGTAGCAAGTTTACTAAACTTCTAAATATTCGAAATCCATAAATTTTGAAATTGTAGCTGCTAATATAGCTTAGAATTTTTGTAATTTTGTCTACTTTTAAAAGCAGAGTGGAATAATAATAAATTTTAGATGTCGGCTTTAATAAAAAACCAATTTTTAATGTTTTTTTTTCATGTTGGATCAACCATTTTAAATTTTAAAAAGTTGATTCTGGGTTTGTACTCAGCGACCCCAAAAACCCCTGAGTAAGAATTTTGGGGAGGATTAGTTAATTTTTAATTTTTTCTCCGCCGTATTAGATTCGCCATTACGAATTTTAAAAATCTGGCACCCAATTCAAATTCAGTGACCGCAAAACCCCGTTAGTAACGATTTTTGTAAAAATTTGTAAATTTTTGATCCGACATGTGGATCCTCTATTTTGTATTTTTGAAATCTGATAGCAGATTCGTGTTCAGCGACTCCAAAAAGATACAAGTAGTGATTTTCGTGATGTTTAATTTTTGTCTTCACCATATTGGATCCAGCATTTTGAATATTTTTAAATCTAACACCGGATTCGTACCCAATGACCCCAAAAAACCCCGAGTAATGATTTTGGTAAGGTTTTGTTTGTTTTTAATTGTTTTTCTGATATGTATTGGATCCGCCATTTTAAATTTTAGTGGTTGGACCCAAAATATAAGTTGACCATTGTGACACATTTTCTTCATTAAAATCACTTCCCTTTCATAAAAAATGCAAAAACCTATGTACTTTGCAATTTTTTAAGTTAAGTTATTTTTCGCAATAACAAGTAATTTATAGAGGGCTCAAAAATGGCCTCATCCTTTATAAAATTAAATTGAAAAAAACCCTCTAACCGTTTGACAAGTATTAACTTTTTGATCTCAATGATCTGAACATATTTGATCCATGTCCTAGATTCCATGTTTCAAATTATATTTGTCAAACGGAACAGTCTTAGGGTTAGAGTGTTTTTTTTTAACTTAATGAATTTATAAATTACCTGATTCGAAAATAGAAACATTGAACACAATGATTAGAAAAACAAACTAACATTTGAAAATATGTTGTCAATATCCCAGATTTATCTTACTTTATCTTGGATGAATGGTGACGCTCTTTTTGATTTATACCTTTTTTTTTTTTTTTCTTAATTTTGTCTCATGTAAATTTTATTTTTTTTGTTCTTGTATAGTTATTTTTCCATGCTTTATATCGTCACCTTCTGCTTAAATTCAGATTAAACTCGATGCTGTTACAAACAAACTGCGAAAAACAATTTTTGAAAAAGCAGAGAAAAATCGTTTTATCACGACAAATTAATAATTTCATTCTCAATTTGGATTATTTTCAATCCTACCTGGAATTTCAATTCGCTCAGTTAATTTTTTAAAATCACATTTTCTCCCAATATTTGCAAATATGTTTATATTTAATGGAACATATAATTAAAATTCAACGAGTACCATTGGCAAGGGTCTTTCTTGTAAAAGCCTCTTTACTTTTGCATTTAGATGAAAAATTTTGTACTTAATCCCGAGAGTTTGTAATTGAATGAACTATATTTGGAAGCTAAGAAGCAAGACTGATTTTAGAAATAGCACGAACTTTCGGATAATTGTGCATTGACCGAAACCGCAAACAGTTCTGTGTATCAGTTATAACGCAATTACCGCATTGAGAATTGAATGGCGTGGTATAGGATGAGAGGAGAAGGAGGGGGAACGAAAACGAAGCAGTGCAGTAAAATCGGATTAAGAAATTGAGTTGGATATTGCATTTTTGATCAGGAGCTCACCCGATTCCACCAACAGTCATGGTCGCTATGTCGAGCCTAGTCGAGCCTTTTCTATTGGATTGAATTATTAAATTCAATTTTTCGAGTACTGAGAGATTTGAATTATTGAGCCAGCTAGCTCGAAGAGTCTTTACAATTGCAGCCTCTTTCCTAGACCCCCAACTCCTCTTTCTATTATATTTTTGTTCGCTCGCTTTCACTGTCTACCTCTCCCTTTCTTGCCCCTGTTTCCTTCACTTGTTCTTTGCTGGTTTCCTACGTAATTTCATATCGTGCCTTACTGAGAACCAAACTCTCAAACTGAGAGTTCTTGCAAGTGGAGGGGTAAGAGGATTTCCTAGGAACTTCTGCCTTTCAATGAACTGATGCAAAATTCAGACGAGACCTCATTGGATATTCTACCCATGTACTTGGGTCATCAACGAACCATAGCAAATAGGGATGATTGATAATATATATATAAGATTTGAAAGTCCGGCTGTTTAAAGAGGCATCGGTTTTTTAAAGATTCTATGATTCTTGCTTTTTTGTTTATATGTTTTGTTGCTTAGAATGAATATTCTAAATATTTTCTGATACTCATGATTGTTGTAGACTAGTTTACAACATAATGAACAGACTACTGGAAGAAGCTATGATCCTCAGTCGGTAATAGGAATAGTACAATAAACTCTCACGGCGCTAGCGTCTTGACAGACTGAACATTCAAAGAGGCCAAGCTGATCGATTCATTCTTCACTTGGTGCTGATCCTAGTTGGATGTTCAATCGTCCATTGTTGATAGTATTCAAGTTTGAATCAATTCTAATTTAATTATTGATCCTTTATTTTAATCACATTAAATAATTATATGAATTTTACTTCTAAGAACGATTTTATTGGATCTAATTACGATATCAAGTTTCCGGTCAATGTTTTGTTGAGATTGCCTAGTGAAGCGAATTTCAAGTTAACTTGGACCTAGTGAGGTTTCTCTTCAGCCTCATGGCTCTTCTCATCGAGAGCTTTCTTGAGCTTGCAATTGCAAATTGAGTCCTCAAACATATTGAGGTGATGCAAGGACGCGAAAAAAGAAGCAGAAGAGTGTCAGGTTTCATTCAAATGAGATTTTGTCAGGAGGTTGGAAAAAAGGAGAAACTCGGTAAGAATTAGAGAAGATTGAAAGGAGACAGAGAGTCGTCACCGGGCGTTGGTTCGCTTGAGTGTTTTTCTATTCAGAGAAGGTTTCCATAAAGTCCTATATACATATAGTGAGTTTTATCCCAACCTATTCCAGCATGTTGGTATGATCCTCCAGGAAAAGGAGAAGGATCGAGAGAGAAAGCCCAGCTTCTTCCATTTCAGGCGTCGTTTATTGAAACGAATGGTCGTGCTTTCTCCTTCTTTCCTCGTCTACCATCTTCTCCTCCCGTTTCTTTAGATAGGTACTGCTTCTTTTACCTCTTCTTTCTAGTCCTTAGAATCCACCAGGATTACATATCCTTCACCAAAAGATGCTCCTTGCTCTATCTAAAGCATCATTTGAATAAATGCAGAGTTATATTGCACTGGGAATCCTTAGAAATACTAATAATAACTAACGCGAAAGGATGAAACGTATACTTTTCAGTTGCCAGAAAAAAACCACTTTTAATTCCCTTTTGATAACTCAGATTTATTGATTTACCTAAAATGTCGTGAAATTCTTTCGTAAAATTAAAAATATTCTATGAATTTATTCGTATTACTAATAAACCGACATAGAGAAATATTCATGGATTGACAAAAAAAATATTTTAGTCGGAATTAATGAAATGTGAAAAGCAGGAGTAATGCTCTGATGCTCTTGGTCGGGAATAAACAAATACAGATTGCTGACTGTATGAGGAACGCACGAGTGCAAGTTCACTCGCTCGCTCATGGAAAACATCTCATTGCTCTCGTTCGCGTGCCTGGTCTATTTTGACCAGACAGCATCCCAAAAGGAATAGGCGAAATTTTCTTGGAGGCTTTTACAACGAGCCGTTAACCTACGAGTACAAACTTAGGATTGCGTTTGTCAGTCGTTAGGGAGTCGTTGCCTCCTCTTTCTCAATACTTTTTGCTCATACCCGTTTGTTGCCCTTACAATTTACATCTTTGTTTCTCGGTAGACAAAACTTCACAAGCCTTTGTATTTTAATTTCAAGGAATCAATGCCCACGTAGATAACAAATTTTCAAGATTCGCAACTCTTAAGGTCGCTTCAAAATAAAACAGATGATCTTATTCAAAATCAATTTCAATCAGATTTTGCAGATTTTTTACCGGTAATTTTACCGGGCTAATTTTAGTACCTCTGGTATTTGGACTTGCAGTATCTATTCTCCTTGAATTTTGTCTATTTGTATCTATTCAACTCGCAGTAGTTTCTTCGGTGGACATTTAAATGAAACACTGTGAACAATAATAAAAAAAAATGAAGCAACTCATAAAACAGAAGCTTATAGCTTGGCAGCCTCTGGAGTACTTTCCACCAGACTTTCCGCAAGAGTGGAGGGTAAGGATCTCCGGATATCATGAAGGTGTCGGGTTAACTGCTTGATGTTATATATTCCCTTTCCTTGAAACTTACGCTTCATTGCAAACCAATTTCTCCTACTGGATTTGCGCCCGGGGATTGTGAGGGCCACTTTAGAACGATGATCCCATTTTCAGCTTTCCATTGGCTACAGAAGCAGAAGCTTAGGGTCGTTGTCTTTTAGGAAGACTATCATTATCCCGTTTAAATAACTGCTCAAAAACCCTCGCGTCTAAATGATTGATCTTATCGTTTTTTAAACCCAGAACAAGAGTTCACATACCTAGGTAAAGCTTGTGTTTAATTTTAAGAATTTAATCTTCGCGCAGATAACCGTTAAGGATCGATGACCAAGAGCCTAGGATTGAGGGTTCGATAATTTTTCTGACTCTGTTTATTTAACATTAATGTTGGTTTTTAGGACAGGAATTGAACGGAATGCTATGGATGAGGTTAATTGGAGAATCGTAAAATATATTTAGTCGATTTTTTAGTAGAGGGAATAGTAGTCGCAAAGGACAACTTCAAGTCTCCTCAGTGGTTTCCGTACCCTGTGTGACGTCAGGTCACGTGATCGGCAAGAAATCTTGTGATTGGCTGGAGGGATCTGGATTGAGAATAACTCTGTTGCTTTTCACTTTTGTTCCGGCTACCTCAGGATGAAGTTCTGATGGACTTTTAAACGTGCATAGCGAGCTACAATTAATTATAAAAACGCAGTGTCATTGTCGGTATGAAATTTGATTTTCTAGTTTGTATCAAATTAAATATTTGTTTTAATGTAAACAAATGTGACTTTTCTCAACTTGTACCAATTTTTTTTTAGATGTAGCAAAGATAGTTTTATTTCAGTGCCGAGAATATTTCTGCCTTTGTTTATTTGATATTTAGGTTAGATTTTAAGTACTGGAATTGAATGGGATGTTTTGGATGAGGATCATTGGAGAGTCGTGAAATATATTTAGTCGATTTTTCGGTAGAGGGAATAGTAGTCGCCAAGGACAACTTCAAGTCTCCTTAGTAGTTTCCGTACCCCGTGTGACGACAGGTCACGTGATCGGCAAGAAATCTTGTGATTGGCTGGAAGGATCTGGATCGAGAATATCTCTGTTGCCTCTCACTCATGTTCTGACTACCTCAGGATGAAGTTCTGATGAACTGTCAAACCTGCGTTGCGAGCTACAATTAATTATAACAACGCAGTGTTATTGTCGGCATGAAATTTGATTTTCTAGTTTGTATCGAATTAAATATTTATTTTAATTAAAACAAATGTGACTTTCGTCATCTTGTGACAATTTTTTTAAGAGTCAACAAAGGTAGTTTTATTTCATTTTAGTGTTTGTATCGAAAGGATTATTTTCTCGTTAGTAACACTGTGTAACAAAAAAATGGTCATGTCGTGTTTATTTCGAAATTCCTGTGTTTATTGAATCTCTAGGTACCAATGAACAAGAAAACATAAAAAATTTTTTTTCAATTTATTCAGTTCCCTAAAAAGGGGGGTTAAAGTTTCAAAAAATGGCTTTTTCGGTACTTTTTGCAGTATTGTCAAAAGAATACGAGATGACATAAAAAGCTTTAATCTAGCTTAAAAGAAAGCTTAAACCTTCAACTTTAAGATCCAATAATGAAAAGTCATAGAACAATTGCGTGGAAGCTGTATTTTCTGTGAACCTTCTCACAAATCATCGAAATTTTAGTCAATATAACGGAGGAGGATTCCTAATGTCGGAAAGGATTCCTTTAATCATAATAGTCTGAAACTTTCTGTATGTGTGTTTTTGGTGTCACTAATTACTAATTGAAGGTTAGATCAAAAATTTCAAAATAGCGGATCCAATATGGCTGATGCATTTTCCAAAAATCGTTCAAATCGTCTCGAGACTTATTACTTAGGGATTTCTGGGCTCGTGGAATTTAAATCTGACATTAGATTTTAAAAATTAAAAATGGCCGATTCAATATGGCGTACAAATTTTCCAAAAATCGATAACATCGACTCGAGACTTGTTACTAGAGGATTTTTGGAAATGATGAATTTGAATCGGAAATTAGATTTTAAAAATTCAAAATGGCGGATCAAATATGGAGGAAGAATTTTTAAAAAATCATTCAAATCGGCTCGAGACTTGTTCTTAGAGGGTTTTTGGGGTCACTGATTTGGAAAGTGATTCCCCTTAATCGTAATAATTTGAGACTTTCTGGACAGGTGTTTTTAATTTCGCTGATTACTAAAAAAAGGATATATTTAAAATTTTCAAAATGGCGGAACCAATATGGTGGACGAATTTTTTAAAAATCTTTCAAATCGATTCGAGACTTGTTACTCGGGGTTTTTTTGGGGTAGTTGAATTTGAATCTGAAATTGTATTTCAAAAATTAAAAATGGCCGATCCAATATGGCGGACGAATTTTGCAAAAATCGTTTAAATCGACTCGAGACTTGTTTCTTGGGGGGTTTTTGGGGACGATGAATTTGAATATGAAATAAGATTAAAAAAATTTAAAATGGCCAATCGAATATAGCAAAACAATTTTTCAAATGTCGTTTAAATCGACTTGAGTCTTGTTACTTGGGAATTTTTGGAATTGCTGATTTCGAATCTAAAATTAAAGTTACAAAATTTTAAATGACGGATCCAATATGGCGGCTGCTTCTTTGAAAAATCGTTTATTTTGGTTGAAACTTAGTATTCGAGGGTTTTTGGGGTTGTTGAATCTGAAGTGGAAATAAGACTTTAATTTGATAAAAGATTCGAATTTAGAGACCCCATTAACACTTAAGTAATAAGTTTCAAGCGCATCAGTACGATTTTAATAATAATCAGCTCCCATATTGAACCCGCCAATCACAAATTTTTGAATCTAATTTCAGATTCAAATTCAACGATCCCGAAAACCCCCAAGTAACAAGTCCCGAGTCTTTTTAAACGATTTTTGGCGAATTTGTTCGCCATATTGGATCCGCCATTTTGAAATTTTTAATGCTAACCTTTAATTAGTAATCAGTAAAATTAAAAACACCCGTCCAAAAAGCCTTAAACTATTACAATTAAGGGAAATCACTTTCTAAATCAGTGACCCCAAAAACCCTCTAAGAATAAGTCTCAAGCCGATTTGAATGATTTTTTAAAAATTCTTCCTCCATATTTGATCCGACATTTTGAATTTTTATAATCTAATTTCCGATTCAAATTCATCATTCCCAAAAATCCTCCAGTAACAAGTCTCGAGTCGATGTTATCGATTCTTGGAAAATTTGTATGCCATATTGAATTGGCCATTTTTTATTTTTAAAATCTAATGTCAGATTCAAATTCCACGACCCCAGAAATCCCTAAGTAATAATTCTCGAGACGATTTGAACGATTTTTGGAAAATGCATCAGCCATATTGGATCCGCCATTTTGAAATTTTTGATCTAACCTTCAATTAGTAATCAGTGACACCAAAAACACACATACAGAAAGTTTCAAACTATTATGATTAAAGGAATCCTTTCCGACATTAGGAATCCTCCTCCGTTATATTGACTAAAATTTCGATGATTAGTGAGAAGGTTCACAGAAAATACAGCTTCCACGCAATTGTTCTATGACTTTTCATTATTGGATCTTAAAGTTGAAGGTTTAAGCTTTCTTTTAAGCTAGATTAAAGCTTTTTATGTCATCTCGTATTCTTTTGACAGTACTGCAAAAAGTACCGAAAAAGCAATTTTTTGAAACTTTAACCCTCCTTTTTAGGGAACTGAATAAATTGAAAATTTTTTTTTTATGTTTTCTTGTTCATTGGTACCTAGAGATTCAATAAACACAGGAATTTCGAAATAAACACGACATGACCATTTTTTTGTTACACAGTGTAATTTATTCCAGAAAGTTATCCCTAAATTTTCAGATAAGACGCAAGTGGTTTGGTAATATTGGTACTTCCAGCTTTACTGACCTATTGGACGACTTTAAAGTATAGGTTCAGAAAAAACTAATACCCTCGGAGGTCGAAGTCGTTACTGCAGAGCATGCCAGGCGGGCATTAATAATCGGAAGCTAAGTACGCTGGTCCGGAAGTAGCTTCGTTGGCTAAATGGCGACCAAAGTGCCCTACGAATTAGAAGGCTTTCGCAACCAGATTGTATTTTTCTTTCTGAATTCATCTCATTAATTTCTTTCTAAAGCATATCAAGATGAACGTTTTTTTGATCTTTAATCTCGATCAGAAGACTTATTTGAGACACCTTCAGACCAGTTTCACTTGTGCCAGATGGGTCACTGTAACACGATCGTTTTTATCTTGTGGAATCATGTACACATGAGTACATGAGCCTTGCGTGTCACTGTCCTGGTTGTGAGCTAATAAAATAATTACTTCTCGCCAGGCTATTTATATTCCGTTGCACGAATACATCCTTCTCTCACTGTGAAAGCAAAGCTCTTTAATATTTTAAACTCTACATCTTATCATTTAAGATTTAATTACAGTCCTCTCCTCATTTTTGCTTTGCAATTAAAAATATTTCTCTTTATTGATATAGATGTAAATCAGGATTGTTAAGCGTGTAATAAGATGCAGCAAGGAAAATAAATTCGACTGTTTGACAAACAATTAAGGAAATGATTCTCATAAATTTGATAGTGGGACGTTCTAAAAGTACCTATACTTTAAAGACGAAATTGCTTCCATCAATCCAGTCGGAGACGAATTAAACTATCGGATACACTTGCCACTTAGCTGTATCTGGTATGCGCTCCGACTGAACATTTCTCTTTGATTTAACGACATTTTCATAGTCTTTAGTGGCACGATCCAACTCTATTCTTTAACGTACGGCCCTAGTCTTTAAAAGTTTCAAATTGCTTTTTTATTGATCTTTAAGCTCAGTATTTGCTATACCGCTACTATAACAAATGGATTGGATTTTATCGTCCAATAACACTAGATTTGGATCTACTTAGGAATTTTATTTAAAACAAGAAGTCATGTTCGTTAATTTGAAGAATTCTTTATTGCAGGGTAATTTCTGATTAATGATCCAGTCGTCAAGTGGGTCGGTTTAAATAGTTGCATTATACCATAACAGGTTGTTTTTTGTTAATGGGTTTTCAACGAATAATTAATCACTCATTCTTAATTTTTTTATTATACAATGACATGAACTAATTATTTTACTTGAAATGTTGTATTTTTCAAATATGTGGCACAATGAATCTCTTGTCAGGTACCACAAGCATGTCATTAGAATAATGTAATGCTTTGGCACATGCTGTTGCTCGCACAGAGGTTTATGTTCATTCTCAAGTGACAACAAACGTCAGGGTTGTCATCACCCATAAAGAGTGACACTACTTGGTTAACTGAGTGACGGATTAAGTTATCTTCAGTACCAGAGTCATACTACATTTTCATTAATGTTTTTCCATGAATCTCTTTATGAAATCTCTTAAGTCAAACTTTACGCTCTTTAAGATTTCGTAATCGAAAGTGGAAAATCTTTTTTTGAAAATATATTGCTATTTCTTCAACAACAATACGAGGTTCTGAAGTTTATTCAAATTATTTTATTCTAAAATTAAAAAACTTTTTCATTCGTACCGAAGCAATTTTGGAAAGTTTTTTTTCAACCAGTCAAAGTAAAACTTTATTTAAGAAAGTTTTTGTGATCGTTTATTCACGAATTTGATAGAAAAAAAAATTCTTAGAATTGCCACATTAAAATGTTGGATTCAAAGTTATTACGAATTTAATGTAACCAAAACATTTAAAATTTTCGATTTAAAGTGGTGGAAACGAAAATTTTATTTTTTAAACTTTTAACTAATTAAAGCTAAACTTATTTTAAGAGGTTTTTGAGAGTCGTTTATTAATGAATTTATCACTAAAAGTCAGTTTCTTAAAAATAAAATTTTGAAATTTTATTTTTGAATCAATTGGTTGCACTAAAAATTTTTGAATTAAAAAATGTTTAACTAATGAAAATAAAACTCGGTTTAATCGCACTTTTGGGGCCGTTTTTACGAATTTAGTGTCAAAAAATAAATATATCAAGACTTTGAATTCAAAATGTCGGGGTCATAGTTTTTTATTTTTTAAAGCTTTTGTTCATTGAAACAAAATCTAATTTAAGAGTTTTTTTTAAGCACACTTATTAATTTGCAAAATTAATAAAAAATGTCAGAATAACATTTTTTTAAATTTCACAGCAAATTTTCTAATTAAAAAATATTTAACCAATTAAAAAGGAACTCAGTTTGAGAGCATTTTTTATCAAGCATAGTTCCTTACGATTTTGGTTTCTAAAATAAATTCTCTAAATTCGAAACTCAAAATTCTACATTTTTACAGTTTCCGACTCATTAAAGTGAAATTTAATTTCAGAGAGTTTGTGAGGTCACTTTTTTCGAATTTGGTTCCAAAAAATTTTTTTTTAAAAAGTATCAAATTCACAAAGGTAAACTGAAAATTTTTTAGTTTATAGTTTTTTTTCGAAATAAAAATTTTGTTTTTTCCAATTTTTTATAATTTGCAGCGAAACTTATTTTAAGGCAGTTTTGGGGTAGTTTGTTACAAATTCAGTATCAAACAATAAATTTGCAAATTTTTTGATAAAAGAGCATAAATAATTTTTTTTTAAATTTTCAGTAATTTATTAAAAAAAGCCGAACTCAATTTAAGGGCTTTATAATTTTTCTGAATCACTTAAAACACACGAAATATTACGCACATTCTTTTCTTTTACTACAAAAGTTTCATTTTTGTTATTTTGTGAAACTTCTAGTTATTACTTTATCAATTTCTGGGTTCTTTTTATTTTTTCTAATTTTTTAATTAACCAGTATAAAAAATTTTTAATATTTTTTTTTTTCGTATTCTCTGATTATTTTTCTTTAAATTTTACTTTTTTATTTCCTTTTTTCCCTTTAATTTCTAATTCTTTTCATTTATCAGTTTTTTCTTTATTTTCAAATCACCTATGAAATTTCTAGTCATTTCTCAACATTTAGTTATTTTTTAACTATTTTATTATTTTGTCACTTTTTATAATTTCACCTTCGCTTTTAGTTTTTTTTTTATTGTCTAGTTATTTTTTGACTTTCTAGTAATTTTTTGGTATTATTTATATTTTACTTTTTCACTTAATAGTTAGTTTTTTCTTGTTTACTATTTATTTTTTAAATCTCTATTCATTTCACTGACAATCTAGTTATATTTTTATTAATTTTATATTTATTCTCTATTACCTAGTTACAAATTATTTCACTTCTGAATTATTATATCCAAATTAAATTTTTTTTTTAACTTTTGGGTTCTATTCTTTAATTTTTTAGTGTCCAATTTAATTTGTATGATTGTTTGTTCCACTTATTTAATTTTTTTCAATTAAAGTCTAGAAGTACTTATTCAAATTCTAGATATTTTTTAATTTCAAGTAACTTTTTTTAATTCCAATCTTTTTCTACTTTTTGTATTCATTTTTCTTAATTTTCTAGTCATATTTTTTAGATGTATTTCTAGTTAAAGGTTTACCTTCTAGTTTTTATTCCAAGATTTAACTATTTTTTATGCTCTAGTGATATTTTTTACTTTCTCCGAATTTTCTTTTAATCTGGACTTTTTATCCCTAGTATAATATCCAGGAATTTTCCCTTTTATTAGTCACATGCTTTTTATAAATTTTTACTTAATATTTTTTTTCCAATTCTTTTTTGGTCTCCAGTAATTTTTTTACACACTTTGAAACTTATTTCAAAATCTAGTGTTTTCTTTTAAATTTATTTATTCTTTTAGTTCTTATACATTCTTAAATTTTTAGCTAATTTTTTCTTATTTGCGAAAAATTTGTCATTAATTTCAATTGCTTAATAAAAAAGTCTTCTACTTATTACGAAATTATTTCTTAAATTTTCTAGTTTTTTTTTTTTGCTTCACTTAATAGTTATTTTGTCACTTTCTAGTTATTTCCTTATTATTCAGTTAATTCTTTCGTCTGCTTTTTATTTTTTATCTTGCTAGTAATTTTTTCCCATTTCTGGCTATTTTTCCTTATTTTTTAATTATTTCATATTTTTGTGTACTTTTTTTTCAGTTTTTATTTATATTTATTTTATTTGCAATGTTTTTCTTATCCTCAAGGTTTTTTTTCACTTTCTAATTTTGTAGTTTTTAGTTCCAAAAAGATATTTTTTTCAAATTAGTGAAACTCCTTACTTTCCTGCTATCTTTAATTTTTGTATATTTGAATCAAAAATAAACTATTTAGTGACTTTTTCTGATTTTATAGAAGTCGTTTTATAATTTCTAGTTACTTTTCATCATTTCTAGTTATTTACTCACTTTACAGTGGCTTTTTTAATTCAGTAATTTTTTTTTTGTTTTTTTAGGGTTTCGTGGCCAAAAGCGAAACCCTTATATATAATGAGACTTTTGCGTCCATCTGTCTGTCCGTCTGTCGTTTCCAGCCAATAGCTGTGTTACTTTATGACTTATTGACAATTTTTTGAAATTTTCAGTTACACTTCTCAAATTTTCACGAATTTTTCCACTCTCTAAGAATTATTTTTCATTGTAGAGCATGAAACGAAAAATTCTGAATATCTAATCATTGCACATAAAACGAGAAACCAACTTGAGGAGATTTTTTTTTCCGGACTGCAAGATATCGGTGTTTTATCGATGCCGAAGGCCGTTCCACAGACTGGGCAAGTAACTACTAACCACCATCAGGTCTACGGAGTAACCTGTATAAAACAGCGTATAATTAGGTAGGATATAAGATAAATTTGGAGCCAAGCCACATTGGCCAAATGCCAGATTCATTCTCACAAGCTGAAAGTGGTGTGCAGGATATGCGTAACTAAAAGGACGAGAAGTGTAGGACATGATAGTGAAAATGATATACGCTATGGCTTAGCTACATGCCCTCTAGTCTAACGAGAACCTCCTTTATAAACATAAATTAGAACCTACTTTGTCTAAATGTGAATAGGAATTCGGCTAAGTTGCCATTTTCCCTGCCATGTTTCACTGACAGAAATCGCAAAGCTCCCGACTAAACGCAAGCTTCCACAAATAAGCGAAGAAACATTACAATTCCCCTGGATGAGATGATTGCTTCTTTATGGCGTTCCCTGTCTCGTAAAACATTTTATGAACTACGTGACTCAACTTAGCAGATTGGTTCAATTGTATTATAATCCTAAAAATGATAAAGAAGTTGATTTTCATAATTTTATTCCGATTAAAGTCTAGATTCAAAAGTATTTATTTAATTAAATCGAAAGTCTGGTGAGAAAGAGAAGAATTAAAGTTTATGGCAAAGAATGTGTGTAAAAATAAGATAAGAGCTAATTTCCAACGAAAGTTTCTTCACAGAATTCTTTCTGGCCACCTGCAAATTTTCCGCAAGATTTTTAGTCAGTTTCTTTGATAAAAAAAAAAATGCTTCTTTACTGATATCGCGTGAGAATGCGCGACATGCAACGAGCGACTCCAGTTACTCGATTCCCGCACGCTGAAAAATTAAAGTTTTAATACAGTTTTAAATGAAGCTTTGCTCGGCAATTATGAAAGTTTCGGTAATTGGCCGGGCGATGTATGCGGAGGAAAGGAAAAGGCGAGGGTGATACGAAGAGGATGATCCGAATGGTTTGCGTGATACTCTTTTTCAACTCGATATTCCCCGTGTTTAATTTCATTTAGTTTCATTTTCTCACTTTAATTGTGTGAAATGAGATATGGAAAATTTAATGAGTGAAACTACCTACTCCTTTGCTTTTACAAATTTAATAATGTTAAATTGTACAGATGAATATTTAATTATGAAGGTATTTGATATCCATACCTGTCAGTTTAAATACATAACGCCCCGTATCCCAAATTCACGTAGGGTAAGTCCGGGGGAGATGGCCATACTTTCTATAAAGGTCCATAAAAATAAAAAAAACAACATTTATATATTGATGTTTATTGTTAATTAAACATTGACTATTTAACTTTAAAACAACCATAAATAATATAAAATATTTTAATGTTAACAATCATAAAATTAATGTTTTGTAAAAAGTGACATTCAGGGAGAGATGGCCAATCGTAGTGTGAGATGGCCATAGGTGTAAGGGAGAGTTGGCCACACCTATTATTTAAGTAAATAAATATAATTGATATATCATTTTGAGTTTATTACATGAAAGAATAAACAAAACACAAAAATAAGTCTTATCTTAAAGAATATCACCACAATAAATAGATATATTTAAACAAGTTGAAATTTTTCAGTACTGGAGTAATAGACAAAATAAAAAGGAAGTATTATATTTAATTTTTTATTATTTTTCGCCAAAATTTTGCTTTTCTTTATGTTTAAATGCAAAACGAAGAAATTTAGTTTAGAATAAGTGACCTTTTGAGTCAATTTCTGTAAAAATATTTGAATTGGCCATCTATCCCTTATGACATCCCCCCAGATTTCCCCTAATATTTAAATAAATAAAAATTTTTCATGTATAATTCTGACGTTATTACAAAGCTTGCCTCATGTATAGTTCCAAAAAATACGAAAATAAGCATTATTCTAAAAAAAAGAACACTTTAACAATCAGTAAAGTCAACCCATTGATGTTTTCGAGCACTAGTCAAAAAAATACACCAGGATTTCAAGTACTTTTTCATTTTTAATTTTCAAGTTTTTGTTGTTGTTTGCTTTCACGCACACAAATGAAGCAAAATAACCAATAATAACTGATATTTAATAACAAATTCAGTAAAATATTCGAATTGGCCATCTCTCCCGTATGGCCATCTCCCCCGGACTTACCCTATTTTTATCTTCGATTCCATGTTCTGGATTTTATAAACCAGATTCTATATTTTGAATTCATATTTCCAGAATAACACATACAATATTTCAAATTCCGGATTCCGGATTTCATATCTCGCACTCTACGACAAGGATTTTATATCTCGAATCTTATGATCCTGGATTTCCCAACCAGGATTCTAAATACCGGATTTTTAATCCCAGATTCTGTAACTTGGATTACTTATTCCAGATTCTAAATTACAAATTCCAATTAACAGATTTCAAATTCAGGATTCCATCACCCATATTTTCTGTCCCGGATTCCATATCTCGGTCTCCATATCCCGCATTCCCTAAGCAGGATTCTAAATACCGGATTTTTAATCCCAGTTTCCTGAATCCTAGATTCCACACCTTGGATTACTTATGCCAGATTCTAAATTCCACATTCCTCGTTCCAGATTCCTAATTCAGATTCCATCACCAACATTTTATTTCCCGGATTCTTCATCCAGGATTCTAAAAACCGGATTTTTAATCCCAGATTCTGTACCTTGGTTTCTTTATTCCAGATTCTAAATTACAAATTCCAATTAACAGATTTCAAATTCAGGATTCCATCACCCACATTTTATGTCCCGGATTCCATATCTCGGTCTCCATATCCCGTATTCCCTAAGCAGGATTCTAAATACCGGATATTTAATCCCAGTTTCCTGAATCCTAGATTCCACACCTTGGATTACTTATGCCAGATTCTAAATTCCACATTCCTCGTTCCAGATTCCTAATTCAGATTTCATCACCAACATTTTATTTCCCGGATTCTTCATCCAGGATTCTAAATACCGGATTTTTAATCCCAGATTCTGTAGCTTGGATTACTTATCCCAGATTCTAAATTACAAATTCCAATTAACAGATTTTAAATTCAGGATTCCATCACCCATATTTTATGTGCCGGATTCCATATCTCGGTCTCCATATCCCGCATTCCCTAAGCAGGATTCTAAATACCGGATTTTTAATTTCAGTTTCCTGAATCCCAGATTCCACCCCTTGGATTACTTATGCCAGATTCTAATTTCCAAATTCCACGTTCCAGATTCCTAATTCAGGATTCCATCACCAACATTTTATTTCCCGGATTCTTCAACCAGGATTCTAAATACCGAATTTTTAATCCCAGATTCTGTAACTTGGATTACTTATTCCAGATTCTAAATTACAAATTCCAATTAACAGATTTCAAATTCAGGATTCCATCACCCACATTTTATGTCCCGGATTCCATATCTCGGTCTCCATATCCCGTATTCCCTAAGCAGGATTCTAAATACCGGATTTGTAATCCCAGTTTCCTGAATCCCAGATTCCACCCCTTGGATTACTTATGCCAGATTCTAATTTCCAAATTCCACGTTCCAGATTCCTAATTCAGGATTCCATCACCAACATTTTATTTCCCGGATTCTTCAACCAGGATTCTAAATACCGAATTTTTAATCCCAGATTCTGTACCTTGGATTACTTATTCCAGATTCTAAATTACAAATTCCAATTAACAGATTTCAAATTCAGGATTCCATCACCCACATTTTATGTCCCGGATTCCATATCTCGGTCTCCATATCCCGTATTCCCTAAGCAGGATTCTAAATACCGGATTTGTAATCCCAGTTTCCTGAATCTCAGATTCCACCCCTTGGATTACTTATGCCAGATTCTAAATTCCACATTCCTCGTTACAGATTCCTACTTCAGATTCCATCACCAACATTTTATTTCCCGGATTCTTCATCCAGGATTCTAAATACCGGATTTTTAATCCCAGATTCTGTACCTTGGTTTCTTTATTCCAGATTCTAAATTACAAATTCCAATTAACAGATTTCAAATTCAGGATTCCATCACCCACATTTTATGTCCCGGATTCCATATCTCGGTCTCCATATCCCGTATTCCCTAAGCAGGATTCTAAATACCTGATTTTTAATCCCAGTTTCCTGAATCCCAGATTCCACCCCTTGGATTACTTATGCCAGATTCTAGATTCCAAACTCCACGTTCCAGATTCCCAATTCAGGATTCCATTACCAACATTTGATTTCCCTGATTCTTCAACCAGGATTCTAAAAACCGGATTTTTAATCCCAGATTCTGTACCTTGGTTTCTTTATTCCAGATTCTAAATTACAAATTCCAATTAACAGATTTTAAATTCAGGATTTCATCACCCACATTTTATGTCCCGGATTCCATATCTCGGTCTCCATATCCCGTATTCCCTAAGCAGGATTCTAAATACCGGATATTTAATCCCAGTGTCCTGAATCCTAGATTCCACAACTTGGATTACTTATGCCAGATTCTAAATTCCACATTCCTCGTTCCAGATTCCTAATTCAGGATTCCATCACCAACATTTTATTTCCCGGATTCTTCATCCAGGATTCTAAATACCGGATTTTTAATCCCAGATTCTGAATCTCAGACTCTACAAATTAAATTACTTATCCCAGATCCTTCATTCCGAATTCCACGTCCCAGATTTTGAATCCAGAATTCTATCACCTACATTTTATTTCCCGGATTTTATATCCCGGACTCCATGACCCGGATTCCCACACCAATTTTTGAATACCGGATTTTTAATCCGGTATCCTAAATCCCAGATTCTACACCTTAAATTACTTATCCCGGGTTCCTCATTCCGAATTCCGCATCCCAAATTTCAAATTCAGGCTTCCATCACCTACATATTATTTCCCGGATTCCATATCCCGGATTCCCTAATCAGAATTCTAAAAACTAGATTTTTAATACTAGTTTTCTAAATCTCAGACTCTACACATTAAAATACTTATCCCAGATCCTACATTCCGTATTCCCCGTCCCAGATTTTAAATTCAGGATTCCATGACCTACATTTTATTTACCGGATTTTATATCCCGGATACCCTAACCAGGATTTTGAGTACGCGATTTTGGATTTTGGATTTTGGATTCCTCATTCTGAATTCCACGTCCCAGATTTCAAATTCAGGATTCCATCTCCCACATTTTATATCCCGGAATCCATATCTCGCATTCCATATCCCAGATTCCCTAAGCAGGATTCGAAATACCGGATTTTTAATCCCACATTCCTAAATCCCAGATTCCACCCCTTGGATTTCTTATGCCAGATTCTACATTCCAAATTCCACGTTCCAGATTCCTAATTAGAGATTCCATCAACTACATTAAATTTCCTGGATTCTTCAAACAGGATTCTAAATACCGGATTTTTAATCCTAGTATCCTAAATCCCAGATTCTGCACCTTGGACTACTTATCCCAGATTTTTCATTCTAAATTCCACGTCTTAGATTCTAAATTCAGGATTCCATACCTTAAAATTTAATTACCGGATTCCATATTCCGGATTTTTTAACCAAGATTCTAAATACCGGATTTTTATTTCCAGTATTCTGAATCCCAGATTCTACATCTTAAATTACTAATCCCAGATTCCTCATTCCAGATTCCACGACCCAGATTCCGAATTCAGGATTCCATCACCTACATTTTATTTCCCAGATTCCATATCCCAGACTCTATAACCCGTAGTCCCTAATTAGGATTCTAAAAACCCGATTTTCAATCCTATTATCCTGATTTCCAGATCCTTCACTTTAAATTACTTATCCTAGATTCTTCATTCCGAATTTTACGTCCCAGATTTCAAATTTAGGATTCTATCACCTACATATTATTTCCCGGATTCCCTAATCAGAATTCTATCACCTACATATTTTTTTCCGTATTCCATATCCAGGATTCCCTAATCAGAATTCTAAATCCAGATTCTTAATTCCAGACTCTACACCTTATATTACTTATCTTAGATTCTTCATTCCGAATTCCACTCCCCAGATTTTGAATTCAAGATTAAATCACCTACATTTCCCCGTTTCTAAATTCAGGATTCAATCACCCACATTTTATATCCCGTATTCCATATCCCGGATTCCCTAACTAGGATTCTAAATACCGCATTCCAAATCCTGATATCTTGAATCTTAGATTTTAATACCTGGATCCCATAGTCCATATCTAGGATTAATCTAGGTTGGGTAAGAGAATGTCGGATAAAGTAAGGTCGAGTAGGTCTAGATAGGGTCGGATAAAGTAGGATCAAGTAGGGTCGGCTGGGGCCGGGTAAGGTCTAGTCGGTTAAAGTTGGGTAAGTTAAGGTCGGGTATGATCAGATTAGTTAGGGTTGTGTCATGTAAGGTCAGATAAGATAAGGTCAAGCAAGGTAACGTAAGGTCTGGTAGGGTAGGGTTGGGTTGGATAGACCCGGGTTAAGTCTGGTCGGGTAATGTTAGGTAAGTGAAGGGCGGCTGCGAGCAGATAAGGCCAGGTAGGGACGGGTTCGGTCGAATAAGGTCAGGTAAGTTTGGGCAGGGCAAGGTTGTGTTATTTAGGGTCGGATAAGGCAAAGTCGGATTGAAGCAGATAAGTTCGGGTAGGGACGAATTAGGTCGGATAAGGTCAGGTAAGTTTTGGTAGGGCCGTGTAAGGTCAGGTAAGGTCGAGTAAGGTAGGGTAGGATCGGGTTGGGTTGGGTAGAGTTGGGTAAGGTCTGGTCGGGTAATATCAGGTAAGTTCGGATTGTGCCAGGTTAGGTCGGATCGGGTCGAGTAAGGTAGGGTCGGATAAGGTCGGATAGTCAGATAATGTCAGATGGTTGATATATATAGGTCCAATAATAGAAAAATCGAACATAAATCGGTTTCTAATGGGTAGACTTGAAAAAATAAAATTGTTCAAAATTAAAATTTAATTATAATTTATACTATTTTTCACATTGCAAATGTTGTTACACGCTTTTTCAATGACTTGTCAAAATGTCTCGCTTGAAATCTCAAAAGTTTGAATCGCTTCAGTCTAAACGACTATGCAGTGCATGAGAACAAAAAGTGAAAATTATCGTTTTATGTAAAAGTCATGTCTATTATTTATGACAAATTAGATTGAGGAAAAAATATTTCTTTCATTTAAGCGTTGAAAACTTCAGGTATTTCACGTTAATGGCTCTAAAGTTTAATTTCCTCATAAATCCTAGACCTCGTTTTCGACTTTTACGACCGGGACTCAAGAAAGTAGAGAACTTGCAGAGTGACACGAGAATCGGTCAATCCTTTTCCCCATAGTGCTTTTCCTTTTTATCTTTAGAATAAGCTATTGTGATCCCGTTTGTGTAGTTTAGTTGTTTTTATTCGCAGAAAAGTTCCCACGGAAAATTTTAATTAAAAAATAAGTGTTTTCAAAGTACAATATTATTCAAAATCATTATTTTTTTTAATGAAATTAAATGTATTCTTTTTACTTTCGACGTAAAAAACTTTTTTAAAACTTGGTCTCAATAAGTATTATTTATTATCCGACCAAATGAACCTACTGGACATTTTTCTCATTAACTTTAACTCTTATTATGTAATAATCTTTAAGTTTTATTTATTCATTTATTTTGTCCACACCCGAAGTTTGTGAATAATGTTTTTTGATTTTACTTTTTAAATCGTTTTTCACTTATTTGACATTTTTTTAAGTTTTTAATTTATACCAATTTTAATCTCTTCAAACATCATTAAATTTGAACTTGCATTAATAAAGAATTTAATTAATCCACACTTAACTAAACTTAGTTTGAAATGATTTTCAAATTTTTTCAATTCTTAATAATAATTGTTTTCTTTTTTATGACATCTTTTATTTACCACAATTTTAAACTATTTTTTACATTTTTTAAATATTTTCTTCCACTTATAATCATTTTCATTATTTTTTAATTTTTTATCTAAATTTTTTTACTTTCCGCAAATTTTTAAGTATTTTCTTTAATTTTCTCAATTATTTTTATCATTTTCAAGAAAATTTCCCAATTTTTAATCATTATTATTATTTTTCATATCATTTTCCAAATCTTTAATTATCTATCTTCAATTGAAATAATTTTTAATTTACCATTATTTCTAGCATTCTGTAAGTATTTTCTTTTATTTCAAATAAAATATGTAATTTTTTCATTTATTTTTCACAAATTAAACTTATTTTTCTCATTTCTTATTTACTTTTATCATTTTACAATTATTTTCTACATTTTTCAATTATTCTTATCATTTTACAGTTAATTTTTCCAATTTTGAATTGTTTTAATTTTATTCATCATATAATTTACTAAATTTAGAATTATTTTTCTCAAATTTTAATTACTTTTTTCAATTGTATTTTATTATTATCATTTTGCAATTATTTTCTCCACTTTGTAATCCATTATATTATTTTTTAATTAGTTCCGTAATGTTAATTGATTATTTCGAATCTAAATTATTGTCTTCAAATTTTAATTTTTTAAACAAATATTTAATTATTTTTCTGAAATTTTAATTATTTTCTTTAGTTATCCACTTTTTTCAAATATATTCTGTAATTTTTTCAATTAATTTTCTAAATTTTTAATTTTCAAATCTGCTTTTTTTTAATTTATGTTTAAATATGTTATACGTTTAAGTTGTTTTTATCATTTTTCAAATAAATTCCTAAAGTTTTAATTATTTTTCTTAAATTTCAATTATTTCCTTCCGTTCTTAATTATTTTCATTATTTTTCAATTTCTTTTCTAAATTTTAATTTTACTTTCCGCAAATTTCAATTATTTCCTTTAGGTTTTTTCAATCAATTTTTCAGTTTTAATTATTTTCTGCAACAGTAGGACAATTTCATTATTTATTGATTGTTGTATTAAGGTATTTTCAATATTTTTCATTATTGTTTGATTATATTCTTTAATTTTCGCAATTGTTTATCTAAACTTTAAAAACCTTAATCAAATTTTCATTTGCTTTTTAAAATAATTTTTCATGTAATTTTGTGTATTTTAAATATACTTTGTAATTTTTAAAATTATTTTATAGAAATTGACATTTTTTTTTATTTAATTTTTAATTATTTTTATTATTTTTCAATTAATTTTCTAAATATTCAAATGTTTTTCTCAAATTTCATTTATTTTTACGATTTCAAATATTTTCTTCCATTTTTCATTTTTTCATTATTTTTTAATTTTTCCCTAAATTTTAAATATACTTTCCGTAAATTTCAATTATTTTCTTTAGTTTTTTAAATTACTTTTTCAGATTTAATTATTTCCTTTATTATGAAATGAATTTAATTATTTATCAATTAAAGTATTCAGGTTTTGTCAATTATTCTTCAATCATGTCAATTACTTATATATATTTAAGAAACATTTATCAATTTTATAATGTTTATTTTTAATAATTTTTTAGGTAATCTTGTTTATTTCAAATATATTCTGCAATATTTTCAATTACTTTTCACAAATTGTTAATGTCTTATTTAATTTTCAATTATTACTTTCCCCAATTTGTTAGCATGTTCATTATTTCTCAATTAATTTCCTAAATTTTCAATTAATTTGTTTCTCAATTTTCAATTCTTTTGTTTAATTTTAATTTATTATTATTATTTTGCAGTTATTTTTTCCACTTTTTAATTTTTTATATTATATTTCAATTTATTCTGTAATTTTCATTGAATTATTTATATCAAATATGAATTATTGTCTTAAAATTTCAATTTTTAAATCATTTATCTAAACATTCCAATTATTTTATTTAATTATAATTTTTTTTGCTTCAAATATATTCTGTAATTTTTTCAATTAACATTTCAAAATTTTAATTACATATATATAAATCAAATTTCACTCACTGGTTCCATTTATCGTTATGTGTATTATTTTTCAATTCTTTTTCCAAAATTTCAATTTTTTTCATCATTTTTCAATTAATTTCATAAATTTTCAATTATTTTTCTCAAATTTCAAATATTTTCTCTAATTTTCAAATTTTTTATCCTTTTTTTTTCAAGTATCTTCTTCAAATTTCAATTATTTTTTTAATCTAATCTAACTTAATCTAGTTTTATATATATAATTCAAAGTCACTGTCTAAAAATAGACTTTAAATTTTTTTTTAAAACCCGCACTTTAAAGAAATGTTTAAAAATAGGATTAGTAAATTTCAAGCTCAAAAGAACTTTAAAATTCTTTTTCAATTGAACTTCCGTCGATGGTTGAAATTATCAACTTAGAAGTCAGTTATGAATTTTTTACAAAATTTAACTTAAAAAAGTAATCAAAATATAAATTCTGATTTTCTTCGACAAATTTACATCTAAATTCCTTTCCTATTAATTTCTAATGATGATTAATTTTTTCTTTTGCAGAGAGCCTCAGAGAATACTTCACCAAATATGGAGACATCACAGAAGTTATGGTTATGAAAGATCCCACCACGCGACGATCAAGGTAATTTTTTCCACTTTAATTAACATTAAAATTTACAATTTATTAAAAGTTTTAGGAACTGTTTTGTTTTTAATGAAAAAATGTTTAGCAAATGGAAAATAAAAAAGTATAATATTTTATTTGAGTTTTCAAAAGGTGAAAATTTTATCATGAAAAGGTTGTTTTCATTAAAGTAACACAGTTTTGAATATTCTATTAAGAGGAATTAACGGTTTCGAATTTCATGCTCGATAATATAATTGACTTGCAACAAAAATTCAATTTTCAAATTAACGGCAATCAAATGAAATTCCGCATTCGCGTGCACCTGTCCACGTTTGCTTCAAATGCAATGGCACTTGCATGCAACCGCCTTATGTATTATGCTAATTAAAATGAAAAATAAACTGCTTCGACTGCCGCAGTTCGTGAAACATTATCATATCCAATATTTTTAAATTCCAAGTGCTTAAATAAATTCTAAAAAACGGAACTTAACATTTCATTTATTCTCACTATTAAATTGCAATTTAATCTCAAATTCAATCTAAATTTTTTCCTTTCATGCGAGAACAGCTATTTTTACAAGCACTATTATTAACGGAGAATTTTCTTTTTACAAATTGTGTATTAATCTGAGCTATTAGATACCGAATAGCATGAATTTATATTTTATTATACCTTTTGGTTTAAGGGCATATGATGGATTATAACGTCACTGGTATAAGCAAAATTTGTTTGTAACTTTTCTTTTAAAATATTCAATACTTTGTCACGAAACTTAGTAGAATTACTTAAAATGTCATTAGGAAGGTCTCTCTGGTCCGAGTTTGTTTGAATTTTGTTTCGAAATTAATTTTTTAAAAATTGACAATTTTTCGAAAAATTTTCAAAATTAATTTTGGGCAAAAATGAAACAAATTTGGGTCAGAGGGACCTTCCTAATGTTATTTTAAGTAATTATATCAAGTTTCGTGACAAAATATTCAATATTTTAAGAGAAAAATCAAGGACAAATTTTCCCTATACCAGTGACGTCATACTCCATCAGATGCCCTTAACCCGTTAATGCTTAGAGAAATGTGGATACCGAAAAAGTCAATACGGAAAAAGAACCATGGATTTAAATATGATCCTTGACATTAAAAATTTTTTAACAAAGAAATTGTTCAAACAAATTGTTGTAAACAAATATATATTTGTTTAACAAATAATTTGTTTAAACAAATTGTTATAAACAAATATATATTTGTTTAACAAGTAATTTGTTTAAACAAATTGTTATAAACAAATATATATATTTGTTTGACAATCTATTATAAACAATATAACAAATTATTTTAAACAAATATATATATTTGTTTAACAAATTATTATAAACAAATATATACATATTTGTTTAACAAATTGTTATAAACAAATAGAAAAAAAAATTATTAAAAATAAATAGTGCCGTGGGATTATACGCGAAAAATTACTAAAGGAACATGTAAGACATTTGTAAGTTTTACGCTATTGGTTATAAATAAAATCAATAAACAATAACAATGACCATGAACCTATCTCAGCCTATGCTTAAGGTAATGTAGACACCAAACAAATCAATATGGGAAAGAGGAACATGGTCCAAATAATGATTATTAACATTAAAAATTGTTTTAAAAATAATTTGTTTAAACACATTTTTATAAACAAATAAAAAAATACTGAAAATTATTGAAAATAAAAAGTGTCATTCAGATCTTGGTGAAGAATTACTAAAGGCACATGTGTGACATTTTAAAAATTTTCACCAGATGTGTTATAAATAATTAATAAACAATAACATACTCATTTCACATTATGTTTTTTTATTAATTATTTAGAACAAATCAAGTAAAAATTTTAAAAAAATATCAATAATTTTCAGTATTTTTCTATTTGTTTATACAAAGTTTAAACAAATTATTTTTAAAACAATTTTTAATGTTAGTAATCATCATTTGGACCACGGTCCTCTTTCCCATATTGATTTTTTTGGTATCCACATTTCCCTAAGCATGGGTTGAGTGAATTCAAGGTCATTCTTATTGTTTATTGATGTTATTTATTACAAACAAAGTAAAAACCTTAGGAATGTCTAACATGTTCCTTCAGTAATTTTTTTTGTACAATCGAATGGCACTATTTATTTGTAATCGTTTCCAGTTGTTTTTCTATTTGTTTATAAAAATTTGTTTAAACAATTTATTTGTTAAACAATTTTTAATGTCAAAAATCGTCATTTGATCCACGGTCCTCTTTTCGGTATTGGGTATTTTTGGTACCCTTATTTTCCTAAGCATGGGAGTTAATAAATTACATACCTACATTTTAAAATTTGTCAGTGAAGATAAATAGAATCGTCGTTATCTTTAATTGTTTATGACTATTAATTAATTAATTGTGTAAAAAGTAAATAGAATATTTTTTAAATTTCTGGAAATTTTTTCACTTTCGTTGACAGAAAATTTAATTTATTTTTCAATATGGATTTATCTAAAAAAAAGAGAAGGTGCATCTTATTATGCAATATGCGGGTAGGAGAATTTTATTATGCATGCAAATGCGTGTTTCAGCTAAAGTTAAATATTCTGAATTTTTCAATGATGTTCGACATAAGCCTCAATCAAAAACACCTTGTTCAGTAGCGAGATTCATGATTGAGAGGATAATAGTGTTCAACATCAAGCTGACAACGCGTAATTGTATCTTTTTTGTTTTCATTAAACCAACATTTTACATGTATTTTCGATATTTTTATTGTAATTAAATAACCATGTTTGATGTTATTTTATAATACATGATTGTTATGGGAAACGGTAATTTAATTTTACTGTTTTATCTCGTTTTATCTCCTTCAATTCGAACAAGGAAATTTAAAAATTTTACAGCAAATTAAGATTAAAGTCGGATACTATCTTTTCACTTTTAATTTGTCGATTCAGAATTTTAAATATATAACGAAATCTTATCAAAATGTATATTCAGAGGTTTTAAGAGTCTCTGATTAACATTAATTCAGTAAAATTTTTAATTGCAATAAAAATGGAATTATATGTTAATTAAGCGAATACTAAAATTAAAATTAAATTTATTTAAATATTATTCTATAATGTTATTTCGCAATAAGAAGTGATTCAATAATTTAAAAAATTTAAGGATTTATGAATATGATTGAACTAAAAAATTTAGAATATATTTTTAAAAATCTAATAACACTCGACACGTGTAGCAAAGCATATGGGAATTTGAGCCTATCGCTCATCTTTCTCATTCATCGTACCGAAAGTGGCGTTCAATCCGGAAAAGAAGTTAAAAATGATTGACGAGCGAAGGCCAACGACTCTAAAAATATTGAAACACACATTTTTCAGGAATACTCACTTTCGTCTTTTTTCGTTTTTAAACCTTGAGATTTCTCATTTTTATCTAATTTCTCACATACTTTGTCGTTTATTCATATCCGTTGAAAAAAAAATGCTAAATTAGTCTGTTTGAAGAGTCCAATAACAATTGATTTAAACTAATTTATTTAATGGTAAGCAACTTGATTATTAAATAAAAATTATCTCTAAAACAGATGTGATAAATTCTGATTTAGGTTCATCAAAATTGCTGCAAATAGAAATTTAAGTTAATGAAAATTAGACTCAATTGACATTTAACCTTTTTTGGCACAGTGATTGATGAAACGACCGCAATAAATTAAGAAAAGAACTTTGTGAATGATAATTTAAGACCATTTTAATCAACAATGATTAGCATACATAGGTTCTACAGACGAATTTTGCAAATTTGAAATTATACGAAATTTTGTTTTATCTAAACCAGAATTTGTAATCAGTTAAGCTAAAACTTCCTGGATACTTGTTTATGTAGAAATGCAATAATTTTATAAAAATATTTTACACCATATTGAATCCACCATTTTGTATTTATAACTATAGATTTGTAATGAGTAACATAAAGGATCCTAGGTCACCGATTTATATGAAAATCCAACATTTTTTTCAAACGTCTGCCATTTGGAATTGTAAATCCACATTCGTAATTAGTGATTATAAAACTACTACAAAGCAGATGAAGCTGCTTTCAAAATCCCGATTTGCTGTTGTCGACGAAACGTTCTTCCCTAATACAATGAGACATATATATGCACCATCAATCATAGAAAATAAGCTTCACCTGTGTGTGGCTGGGATTATTTTTTATAAATGAATTCAAGACAAACATTAAGATTAACAATTTATATTTTATTTTATCCTCAAATTAAATAACTTTTTAATCAATCAGTAAATACCAAATCCTTACATTTAACATCAGCAATCAAACTCTAATTCCCTAACGCTTAGACATACACACAGGAAGCAAACTATATTATTAAAATTTCAACTAAATATTCATTTACAATATTTTGGGGATCACAATCAAAATCTACTATTCAATTTGTTCCTAAATATACATACATGTGCCGTTGTTAATTGATAGAGTCTTTTACTATGATGATTTGATGAATACTTTAAATTGCAATTTTATATTCTCCAATATTTGTGGCGACGTTCCCAAATTCGATGCTGGATGGATGTTGATTTAGTAAGTGAATGTGTCAGCAACAATTCTTAGATCCTTGCAGGATGAAATATTAAGATAATTCCTTTATTGCGGAAAGACAGATATTTTTGTTATACGACACATTTTTATCTGCTTTTGTCAAATCTCACAGTAATCACTGCACTTTTGAATCATTCATATAAAATATACTAATATGCAAATTATTTGCTTCCGTTCTCGAATACTCGAAGGAACATAAGTTTTTAAAATTTATAAGATCAATTTACGAACGTGGTCTTCTTCCCTGACGGCAGTACAGGACTGTCCCTTTATCATATTCCACCTTATTTCGTCTCGTCTTACTTCCAGCTAAATTCTCTAAAGTGGGATAAATCTTTATCCACTTCACACCTTTCTGATATCCTAAAGGAAACTAATCTGTCAAATTATTGTAGTTAATTACCAACGGTCGACTATAAACTGACCTCTTCGGTCTTCCACTAAAGTATCAATGGGTTTTCCCTAAAATTTTGAAACCACCAATCACATTCGTGTTTAGTCTAACATAAGCTTCAAGATCCAAGAGAAACGTAAAACTGACAAATTATTATATTTATAATTAGCATTCTTTTCATTTAAATAAAAAATAGTTTCTTGATTCTTCGAAAGATCATTTTATATTGAAAGCACTTCTTAGAGTTCTTTGTCTAATTAATTGTCCAGGAAGTTTCGAGAATGACTGGCGTCTCTCTTCTAATTATTTATTCCTTTCAGTGTAGACGAAAGATTGTACAACAAAACGAAACACGGAACAACTTACTTGAACTGAGTTATAAAGCAGAAGCAACAGCCGTGCCTATTCACACCCGCTTATTAAGCAGAAATAAAGCCGGTCGAATCAAAAAGCAACCCTCCGTACCCTCTGCCTCGTTTACACTCCTTCGTACCCTTTTAACTACTACGCTGATTATCGCTACGTCCTCCAACAATTAGAAGTTTCGGTTTCTGCCCCAACCCTTTATCAGCCACTCCGTTATGCTAGGTAATAGACGTCCATTACGCGTTTCGAGAATTCTCAAATCTGTCTTAATGAGGAAAATTCGCCAACCTGCATTTCAGTCGACGAGAATTGTTTTCTAGCTCAAGGGAGATTATAAACTTTTTATTTCACATTTTCCCCGTCAAGCCTGACATTTCTGAAATTTCAAAAATCTTCCAAGAAATGTTGTCTTTAATATTTCGTTACTGGAAAATCATTAACTGCAATTATTTTCCCGTCTAAATAAGATCAAAATCTTTTTTGTCTTTTACAATTTCTTTCTCTCTGTAACTGAGAATGCTGAGTTGATAATAATTCCCATCAATTTTAGTACCGGAACCTATTAACTTCCAAAGTTTGTGAACTAGGAAAGCGATAAGTACATCTATTGGAACTCGTACGCACGTACGATCGTCACAGCATTGATCGCGATCGTACAGGTGAGTCCGGCTCATGAAAATCCCTTTAAGAACAGCTTCCATTCCCCTGAGAGCTGTAAGATCGAATGTAGCCAGAGAGAACCTTCTGAAGGACCATGCTAACCTGTCATTATTTTATTACCGTAATTACCGAAGCAGCACACCTGTAAAACCTGCACGTGAGTAGGCGGTGGGTTAATCTTTTTTGTTTTTGGCCATTCCTTCTCCACTCTCCACTCTCGCCTCAAGTCTTCTCACCTATTCCCCTTCTAGACTTCGAGCGTCAATTAAATTAAATTAATTCTTTTTATTTTATTTTTTTCCTTGAGAATTGCTCCTAGTTGGACAGTGTACGCGTAATATTGTATGAAAATTAAAATAAATTAAAGTTAAAAAATATATTCATCAAAAAGAGCGTCACAATAGGCATTTGCAAATTGCATTTTAAAATCAATTGATTTTTAAAAACCCATTTAGATAAATTTTTTAATTAAGAAACTGGAGTTATACATTGCAGTGTTGCTGAAATGCAAATTATGACACTAAATACCAAGCCGAAATTAAGAAACACTTAATTCATAGTCGATTAAAAAAATTTTCCGCTAATTTTTGTTTATAATTTTAAAATTATTATTATAAACAAAATATTTTTAAAAATTTTATTCACTTCAAAGCATTTTTATTAATACTTAAGGTTTACAGATTTTCATACATGAGGTGACTTTGTGACGTTATATTTTTCACTTCACAAAAGTAGCGTAAATCTCGTATTTATTTTGGAACAAGAGTCAAAATACCTGGGAAAGAGCACTATAACGATTTCTTTTATTTTGTTTACTAATCAAGTTTATTTGTTATTTTTTGTTTTATGAGCGAATAAACTATTTTAAAATGGACAAGTGCGGAGAATTTGTCTGTATTTTGAATTTAATTTGGCGCAGACCACCAGAGGGAGACAGGTGTCGGAGCACCTGGATCGACAGTGAGTGCCTAGTTTTCAAAGTGCCACAATGGTTCTAGAATTTTTTAATTTTGTTTATTTGGAACCATTTGTGGACTCTAACCTCATAAACTGGGAAAGATGACCTTGTTATGGATTGTGGTTGTTTTATATATCTCTTCCCAAGTTATAAATGTATTATTCAGGTGCACTGAATGGCAGCTGCCAGGGCTCCTCAACAACTAGTCTCTTCAATGGTTTTTGGATTCTGCTGACGTACGATCACGTGACTGAAGCAGAATTTACGTGATTGGCTGAATGGATCGGGATCAATAAATGCTAACGATTTTTTCTCACTCTTGTTCCGAATGTCATCGTAATAAAATCAAAAGACACATTTTCCTAAAGTTTTATTTGTATATTTTAAGTTGCTTAATTTTTGTATTATTAAATACCAAACTATGGCAAAAGCTCTATCAACTATTGTAGAGAAGGTAAGCCTTTCTTTTTTTCTCACAAAAGAGTGCCCAAAAGTGTTAGTTTTCTGATTTTTCAATTTTGAGGTTAGAATCCCGGGAAATGCTTAAAATTTAATTTTTAGTATAAAAAGTGCTTTTTCTCAGTTTTAAATACTAGATTTAAATAGAATAAATTTTTCTCTCTTAATTAACTAGATTTTTTTTAGGTTTTATAGTTAATTCTCGAGTAAATTAATGATTCTTGTAAACTTCTGGAACATATGCTTAGCCTTTCCAGTAGCGGAATTTAGTTTATTTTGAGTTAAAACTTCTAAAATTCGTTGGAAATCAATCAATGTAATATTCCTTTATTTGTTGTTGTTCAATAAATTTTATTTGCAGTACTTGGGTCAATTCATGTAAATTAATCTGTTCTTACAATGGCATTTCTAACCCCAAACCTGCAACCTGATTTCCTGAAATAGTCATTCTCTTGAGTTATTAAAGTGGTAAGTGAAAATAAAATAAATTCTGTTAAATAAATAAAAATTAAGTACATAATAGAAATTTATAAATTAAACTTTATTTAGCTGGCGCCCTTGATTTGAAAGTCTTAAGTCTCAACATTTTATTGGTATTGGATATTCCAATTTTGTTAAGAATAATTGCTTAATCGTGATCAGAGGTTAGGCAATTACCTCTTACAACTTTTAGGTGTAGTTTAGCCTTGTCACCATGTAGAAAAATTTCGGAGCATCCTACTAAGTAACTTTTTTCGTTTACGAACTAGATCAACATTTTTTGTAATTGACAACATTTTTTAAAATTGTTTTCTATTCTTTTAGTTAGGGTTTAATTTTAACGGCAGTTTACTTGTTTTATCATCTGAAAAAATTAGAAGTAATCCTCTTACATTAGTTTCTTTGTTTTAGAACTTCAAGAATTTTGTTTTGTTCAAATTAATAAATTCTTTCAAAACTATTTTCGATTATTTTAGTTAGAGGTGATTTCAAAAAGCAGTTGACCATTTTTATAATCCGATAAATTTAAAGGGCATCTCCCTGACTATGTTTCTCCGTTTTAGAACTTCAACAATTTTTTGTGTGGAAATTCTTAATTTTTTTAAAATTTAATTTAGATTATTTAGTAAGGGGTGACAGTGAAGGGTATTTTATCCTTGTCTTCATGCGGAAAAATTAGGGGCATCTCTTGAACTACGTTTCTTTGTTTTTGGTTATAAACAAATTTTTTTTTAATTGATAATATTCTTAAAAATATTTTTTCGATTTTTTTAGTTAGTGGTGACTTTGAAAAACAGTTTACCCTTTTTATCATTTGAAAATATTATGGGGCATTTTTCTGATGACGTTTCTTTGTTTAAGGTCTTGAACAAAATTTTTCTGTGGAAATTGACAAATTTTTTTCAAAATTATCTTCGATTATTTTAGTTAGAGGTGGTTTTGAAAAGGAGTTTACCCTTGTTATCATCGGATAAATTTAAAAGGCATTTTCCTGACTATGTTTCTTCGTTTTAGATCTTTAACCAATTTTTTTGGTAGAAATCCTTAATTTTTTTTAAAATTAATTTAGAATATTTAGTAAGGGGTGACATTGAAGGGTATTTAATCCTTGTCTTCATGGCAAAAAATTATAGGGCATCTCTCGGACTATGCTTCTTTGTTTTGGACCTTAAACAAAATAGTTTGTGGTAATTAACCTGATGACGTTTCTTTGTGTTAGATCTGAACAATATTTTTCTTTGGAAATTGACAAATTTTTTTCAAAACTATCTTCGATTATTTTAGTTAAAGGTGATTTTGAAAAGTAGTTTACCCTTGTTATCATCTGAAAAATTATGAGAGCATCCTCATAAGTAAGTTTTATTATTTTAGAATTTGAACAAAATGCTTGTATCTTAATTAACAATTTTTTTTTAATAAAACGATTTTTTAGAAATCTTTCACCATATTGGATCCTCCTGAAGGTATTTAGAAGTTCTTTTTTCATATTCGCCATCAGCGACTACAAAAATATATAGATACCAAGTTACATAGAAATCCAACAGATTAAAAAATAAATACATTTGAAAATGACTTTTTGGGTTAAAACTCGTGCGCAGGAGGGTTCAACAGTACAAAAAGGGGGCAACATTTTCTTTCTATAAATTTAATATTTAGTTTGATCCCAGCATTGTTAGTTTCGTCGTGGTACTTAAAGGGTTAAGACACTAATCCCCACTCAAAAATGTTGAGAACATTGAATAAAGGGACGTGACTTTTAAAAGAAAGGTTTAAGCCTAAACGTCAGATGAGTTTGAGGAAGTGAAAAGGGGCAACATTGAGAAATCATTGCAAACGAGGGTAGAAAAGAGAGCAAAGTGAAGTGCGAGTAAGGAAGATAAAAGTTGAAAGCAAGGGAGGCTGAATCCCTCAGCGCCACATCGTAGCTCATATCTGCCGCAAAGGGACGTGGATTCTGTACGCAAGGGGAAAAGCATGGGGTTACTCTGTGAGTTGTAAATTAATGGTTAGCCCGTGGCATGGGGGTTTGGTCTAAGGGTACCGCTTGATCTATGGACGGCGTGTGTGCCAGGTCAAACGGGGGTTCGGTCGCTGATATGGAAGCTTCGCGAAAACTGCTCACCGTAAGCTCGATAAGATCGATGTAGTAGCTTCAAGCTCTCTTTTATCCCATCCTCTCACTCTTTGTCCTCTATAAATTCCATGGATTCAAAACAATCTTCATTTCATCACTCATTTAAAATACTTTTACTTATCGCTTCAGATCTGAAGATATCGTGAAGTATTTATTAATTCAATTCCCTCAGCGCACACACTCTAAAATTAATTATATGATTTCCTGACGTTGTGTACACACTGGGTCATTCAGACCCGAAACCGAATTTTATCTTTTCACGGTTCGGCTCCTAGTAAATGCAATGTGTTGCTTAGATTGTCTCAACAGAGGATCCTCATAAACTTTAATTGTCATCTCTTGGATAACTGGTTTGATAAAGAGAAACAACAATTTACTTTGTGGATAGAGAAAGTGGCTGGTTGGGAAATTGTAAAGAAGTTGTACTTTGTTTCTTGAGAAGAAAGTTAAATATCATTTTTCCTCGTTAAAGAAATCCAAATCCTTCTCGCTCGTGCGACTCTTAGATGCTGGCACTCTCGTTTATTTCCACACAGACGGATACTCTTATCGACAGTCTCATTTTCTGCTGGGAACTTATCAAGACAAATACACGGTACTCGATTTGCAGCTTGGCATTTTCAAGGATTGGAAATACCCACTAACGAACGAAGTATCTTATTCTCTGGTAAAAAAGTTCTTGCTAAATTTCGTATCCTTGAAGAAATAACGTGGCAAAATAATGATAAAAATCTAACGTTTAAATTGTGTCAGCCTAGAATGCGCATGTTTTAGAAAATGTTAGATATCTCTAAGAAACTGTTGATAAACTTTGCAGATTTTAGCTAATGTGAGTAATAAAGAGTCTTGATTTACTTAAAGTAGATTCTAATTTTAGAAGTTTAAGTGATGATCAGTAGAATTTAGTTAGAGATTTAGTGGTGAGATGAGCACCATTGGACCACCCTTGGAGCTGATAAGAGTTCGCACTCCAACAGTGGTCACGGTGGCTCGCGAGCTCACTGACGAACATAGCCACCCACGCCTTTCAGACGCTCTGATAAATTACTTAACCTCTCACACTCCTTAGTCCTTCCATGTATATAGTTCGCCCTGCTATCAGCTAAACTACCTTATACCTTTCCTCTCCGTGACTATGCTACCTTCAACCTCGGTGGGAGACGGAGAAATCGTGCAAAACACGAATGCTTGAAGACTCACCAAAATGCAAGACAAAGAGGAGGTGTTCATCGCAGTATTGATCTTTCGATTTCGCAACAAACTTTGCAAATTCCCAAAACACAGCATTTAAAATTATTAAAAAATAAAAAAAAACAATTTGGCTAAATGTTTTTCTAAATTTAATGTGACGCTCTTTTTGATTTATAAATTTCTTAAATTCAACACTTATAGTTAGTTTAATAGGTCAACAAGAGAAGGGTTGATCTTTCTCTGCATTATAAATTTTTATTTTGATAGTTAAACATTATTTCAAATTTATTGTGACGCTCTTTTTGATTTATAAATTTCTTAAATTCAACACTTATAGTTTAGGTTCATAGGTCAACTAAAGAAGGGTTGGATTTTCTTTGCATTCTGGTACCCGTATAAAATTGAGACTTAGATCCAATCTCTTCAATCAGGGCTCTTGAGGATCTAATTTTTATCAATTCAACGTTAACCCAAAATGTATCTAGGAACACTAACCGAACAGGATTTTATAGGATAATTTACCATATTAAATAAAAAGTTTTCTTAAACACGAGGCGGAATGTAAAAGTGATTAGAGCAACTTGTTAGAGACAACTTTGAAGCGCCTTTTCTTCGATACTATTAGCATCTTTTACCATCTATAATATACTTTATGCTGCAATAAAAAAGCACTGTAGAGGAAAACTTGCAAGGAATCTTAGCGTAGTTTTATCGGCTAAAAGTGGCGAGGAGAATGTGATCTACCCTGAGGTGGACTCTTAATAATCCCGATTCATAAGAGGTCTCGATACGAAGTGTCGGGCACGACTCGCTTGATAAAGAATGACGATCGTAACGGAAGAAAGTTGCAGGGTGCTTATCGCCCAATAAATTCTACTTCAGCTAGTCGACCTCTTCCTCCATGTGCTCCTCCTCTTTCATCCCTGTCTATTCTTATTCTTCTTTCCTGCCCTCACGAAGAGTCTGCTCTGCTTCTCCTCACACCAGGTCCTGCAAAACCTGTGTAATTATCGCCTAGCAAGTTCCAACTAAATTTTCGACTAACGACGATTTACGATCGAATTAACAGATTGCGCAGTGTAAAGGTGGTCCAAAACTGTTCCTTCTTTAAGAGTCCTACATAACTCTTCTGCTTGTCCTCTTCTCTTCTAAGTACCTTGAACCCAAAGGCAATTTTCCCGGCTTTCGGAACCGTAAACTTTTTTTTGATGATGTTCTAATATCTAAAAGAAACTGAAATTAAAGCTTGAAAAAAGAGTCACAGTTATCGTTAAGTAAAATAGAGACAACTACACTTTCTTAGTTTCTAAAACCGTATGTCGTTTTTAGAGAGACTGCACGCGATTTTCGCGTTAACTAACGTGAAGAACAGCAGGGAATCCTGGCATGAAGTTACACCCCACTTGTCCTACCATTTCGAGCTACCTGGCTTGACGCACGTGGTTTGATGGTATCAAGAGGCCGTTTTAACACCCCTAAGGAAACCACCCTTATTTATTCTTCGATTAACCGCACCGGCTGCTCCGACACTAACGACACACACGCACTCGGAAAGTGAAGTATCCCACCAAGGAAAAGGTTAATGTCGTCAAAATATAGTAGCTACATGGCTCTAATACGTTCGAGATAGTTACGCCTGGTACATGCTTCTCGTCGTTAACCCTTGACTCCTTGAAACGTGGAACCACGCCATGGCTTGCCATCCTCTACAGAACGATTTTACGACAAAATCGTTCACCTTCCACAAACTTAACCTTCTTTTAATTGAAGCATTAAAATATGCGAGAAAAAAATTAATAAAAAAAATAATTAAACGATATTTGGTCGCTCTCTATTTCAAATATATATCAGAACAGAATCGATCCGTTTGAGCAAAGTTGTGAAGGTAATGTTTAAATAAATTAAACAGAAACACTAGCATATTATATTTTTTAAGACAAACCAGTCTTTATTAGCAACGTTTCGTCAGTAATTCACTGACCCCTTCAGGCTGTAACACAATTAATATAACACTTAGGATATTATAATGATTTTTAACAACAAACACAAAGAATATTAAATTATTGTTTTTAAATGTTATAATAATACCTTTAACGAGAAATTTGTTTAATACATATTTTTTTAATAAAATTAATTATCACTAAATAGTGACATTTGTCAAAACGTGTTTTCGTTATCAAGGAACGATACAAACTGACCATTTTGCGAATGAAATTGACAAACAAATTGAAAATATTTCAATTAAATGCCAAGTCATAACAGAAATATTAATAGACAGATAAGTATCAAGAAGAAATTAGATATTAAATTAAAAGTTAAACTTTTCGTTGAAATTAAATTATGAATTAATCAATTATTTTTTGTAAAAGTTTTTTGTAAATATTATTTACCCCTGTAATATTTTCTTTTATGTTAATGCTATTATGGTCGTGTTTTATAAACATCATTTCAGATAAAATTCGTCTTTTCCAATCGTTCTCAACGTCGAAAATTTCTGTGTTTTCAAAGTTAAATACATGCTTATATTTTTTACAATGTTCTGAAATGAGGCGATTTGTATTTTTTATGTTCATTAACACGTACTCTTAAGGTTCTTTTTGTTTCGCCATAATACACAGCTTCACAATGTTTACAGGAAATTTTATAGACAACACCTCTTTTTTCCCACTTATCTGTATAATCCTTGCTTAATCTAACTATGTTCTTTAGGGATTTTTGAACTTTAGGAATTGTATATAAATTATAATCTTTTAAACTATATTTTTTAAAAGCTGTTAATTCCTTCTTTTCATTATTATTTTTCCTTTTATTTTTAATAAGGTTAATTCTTCTGGAAATACAAGTGTTGACAAAATCAAGAAGGTAGTTATTTGTAGATAATAATTCTTTCACCAAATTAATATTCTTTTTGTGTAAATTATGGTGTGATAAAGAGATTGCCCTGTCAATTAAATTAAATACTATGTTACGTTTTTGGTTTAGAGGGTGGTTAGAAAGGAAATTCAACAATCTGCCCGATGAGGTTGGCTTTTGATACCAGTCAGTTATAAGACGGTTATCTCTCCTAATTAGGGTTAAATCAAGGAAATTAATTTTCTTATCGTTTTCTAATTCATGGGTAAACTGTAGTTTTTTGTGATAACTGTTAAAAACACTGACCACCCTCTCGACAAAATCTTTATGTACACATAGAATCGTATCGTCAACATAACGGAAATAAAAAAGAATCTTGCAGTTATATTTTTCTTTCAAAACATTTAGACAAGCCTCTTCCAAATCATCCATGCAAATATTTGCAAACAACGGAGAAATAGGGGAGCCCATTGAAGTCCCGTGAATTTGATGGTAAAATTTGTTGTCAAATTTGAAAAATGTGTTGTTAAAAAGGAATTTCGTCATGTCTATAATATCACAGTATGGAATATTACATTTTTCCCTAATAATATGGTAACGTTTATCCAGACTCTGTATGACCAAATCACACGGAACATTAGTAAACAACGAACTAACATCCAAGGAAAGTAAGATATGGTCTTTAGGGATACTACAATTTTTAATTTTTTCTTTAAATTCAAAACAATTATTTATATATGAGGATGGAAAAGGAATTGCATTTTTTAAATTATTGTATAAAACTTTGGCAAGTGAATGGTTAGGACAATTGACACATGAAACTATTGGTTTAAGAGGCGGATCTTTTTTATGTATTTTAGGCAGGCCGTAAAATAAAGGAAGTGGTTTATCTGTCTGAGTCAGTGCGTTATTATGAAATTTATGAGAAAGAAGATTTCGATTATTTAAGTCCTTCAGAAAAACCGCCACATTAGATTGTAATTTACTTAAAGGGTCTTTTTTACTTGTTTATAAACACTATTATCATTCAAAAGTGTGTTTGCCTTTTTTAAGTAATCGCACTTTTTAAGAAAGAACCTTAAGAGTACGTGTTAATGAACATAAGAAAACAAATCGCCTCATTTTAGAACATTGTAAAAAATATAAGCATGTATTTGACTTTGAAAACACAGAAATTGTCGACGTTGAGAACGATTGGAAAAGACGAACTTTATCTGAAATGATGTTTATAAAACACGACCATAATAGCATTAACATAAAAGAAAATATTACAGGGGTAAATAATATTTACAAAAAACTTTTACAAAAAATAATTGATTAATTCATAATTTAATTTCAACGAAAAGTTTAACTTTTAATTTAATATCTAATTTCTTCTTGATACTTATCTGTCTATTAATATTTCTGTTATGACTTGGCATTTAATTGAAATATTTTCAATTTATTTGTCAATTTCATTCGCAAAATGGTCAGTTTGTACCGTTCCTTGATAACGAAAACACGTTTTGACAAATGTCACTATTTAGTGATAATTAATTTTATTAAAAAAATATGTATTAAACAAATTTCTCGTTAAAGGTATTATTATAACATTTAAAAACAATAATTTAATATTCTTTGTGTTTGTTGTTAAAAATCATTATAATATCCTAAGTGTTATATTATTTGTGTTACAGCCTGAAGGGGTCAGTGAATTACTGACGAAACGTTGCTAATAAAGACTGTTTTGTCTTAAATAATATAATGTTCTAGTGTTTCTGTTTAATTTATTTAAACATTACCTTTACAACTTTGCTCCAACGGATCGATTCTGTTTTGATAAATAAAAAAAATACTTTAATGAAAAAATAAAAATGTTGTACCTGAAATTCTGGACTCCGCAGCGACGAAAGTAAAAAATATTTTTAAGTATTTAAAAACAAATTGCTTCGGAAAAAGTGAAAAAAATGTTCGCCGTGCGTACGTCCGGAACTTTAGTTACATGCGCAAATGTGTCTTTTGTGTCCTAGCAGAGTTTTGGATCACTTTAATTCTTTAGTAACAAATTATCGAATACCTAGGTCATAACAATTGTATCAACTGGGTTTGTGACCTTTAAATTATTCTCCTTCCATATCAGGTAATAATTTTATCGATTAATTCCTCAATTAAACGAAACTACATACACCGGTCGTTATTGTGTTTATGCCCCCTTTGGGGATAAACCGACTCTACCAGCATGGTCTCTTGGTACAGCGTAAGAGTTTATGGTTTTGCATCGTATTGCATGCGTGGTGCAGCGTGTAATGTTGACATTACAGGGCCATATCGTAAAAGTACACCGTTAAAGAGTCGGCTGCTTGATGACTCGCTACCGAGTCATAAAACTACCCCGGTGCCTATACGCACTTCAATGAGAACAGTGAAACGACGTTTATCCCGCGGTCGTAGTCGCTACCCGGAGATAAGTGAGGTGTGACCGTATCATATGAACAGAGAAGCAAAATCTTTATCACATCTCGCTCAACAAACGCGGTAATTCTATCTGAGTCAGGAAACGACAAGCATATTTTTCTTTAAACACTTCCTTTTCGTTTTCTTTCTTATTTAATCATTCGTTTACTGTGTTGAAATAAATCACGATTAAATTAAAGTTGAGGTAATATGATTTTTTTCCAAGCGATCAATGTCCTCCAAATGCAAATACCTTTCCAAGTTAGAAAAATTAAAAAAGTTTTGACCTAGAAAAATATATGAGATTCCATGTGGTGGTTGCGAATTAGTATATATATAGGCCAAACGGACAACAAATTAAAAACTAGACTTGGTCAGCATAGAACTGCATGTGGCAGGGATGAAAATGGTTTTGCACTTGTACATCACTCGCACAATAAGTTTCATCATTTTAGGTTTGACGATGCTTGAAGTTTATCAACAGAAAATAATAAAACTAAAAGATAGTGCATCGAAATATTACACATAAAAAAAAGCTGTTCACATGATAAGTGAAACAAACAAACTAAGTAACTGGTAGAAAAATATAATAGTTAATAGTCGGTAATACAAGATAAGAACTTGAGAACGGTTAAACCATGCCGACTGAAACAGGACTGTTTTTTATTATTTTTATATATTTTAATGTAAGAATAGCAATAATTAGACCAATGGTTGACGCTCATTATTATGAACGTCAACAATATATGTGATTATGTGCTGTGATATGTAAGTCGAATAATGTTTAAATCGATGTAAAAAGTGTTTGTAATATATGTTAAATATTTTCATTAATAACACAGGCACACAAAAAAAAAAAAAGGTCAAATACCAGAGGGCAGACCAACATATTCCTAGGTTTTTGGGGTCGCTGAAACCGAATATGGCCATGAAAATATTATCTGCTTGCCCATTTTCCCCCTAGCCCCCCCCTTACACCCCTCGGGGGGTGACATTTCAGTTTTTCCAAAAACGTCAAAAAGGCAGTCTATTCCTATGTTTTTTGGGGCGCTGAATCCGAAAAAGACCACCAAAAGCCAATCCCCCCCCTCCTGCACCCCCTAACACCCCCTGGGAGGGGGTTGGAATTTCGAATTTCACGAAAAGTCGAGTTCGGTGGCTATTTCTATGTTTTTTGGGGCGCTGAATCCGAAAAAGACCACGAAAAGAAAATTCCCCCTCTCCTTCACCCCCTATCACCCCCTGGGAGGGGGTTGGAATTTCGAATTTCACGAAAAGTCGAGTTCGGTATCTATTTCTACGTTTTTTGGGGCGCTGAATCCGAAAAAGTCCACCAAAAGCCAATTGGCCCTCCCCTTCACCCCCTATCACCCCCTGGTAGGGGGTTGGAATTTCGAATTTCACGAAAAGTCGAGTTCGGTGTCCATTTCTATGTTTTTGGGGGCGGTGAAATTGGAAAAGGACACCAAAGGTAAATTCGTTCCGTTATTCACCTCTTAGCATCTAGTTACTAACACTGGGAGGGGGGTTGATATGTTCTCTTTTATGTGTAATTAAGAAGAATAAGCAATGTTTTTTTTACGCATTTGAATAAATAATAACTAGGTAGGCACCGATGATTACACAAGTATGTACCAGCACAATTTGATGGATCTTGATTTTACTACACTTAGCGCGACCCAGGAACAACGGCGTGGACGTGGTAGTTTTTGTTCCCTTTGGGGTGCTTTTTTAACGTGAGTCCCCTTGCCTCTCACGATTGGTGGCGCTGCTTTAATGTGTTTTTCCTTAGAACGAATTTCGCTCATTTAGTTTTTTTATAGTGATGCATTTGAGCGAGATCTCTTCTCAAAAAGTCTCGAAAAAATGAGAATCTCGTGAAAATTACATTGGAAACAAATGAATGTACTGTTTTCGTCTCTTTTATCTTTTATGAAAGGACAGATTCTCGAAATGCATCACTAGTTTTTTGGCATTCATTTCTGCCTATGGTACCGTACTCGCTTGGATTCGAATGACCTTCTGAGAGGTTTTCTTTTCTGAGCCCTTTTTGTTTCTGGTGAATCCCTTTTTAGTGTCCAACAGTAATCGGCCAGCATATTCACATCCCACTTCCCTTGGTAACGACGTTCCATTTCTTTTAGATCCTGGTGAAACCTTTCACCTTACTCTTCGCTATAGTCCCCTAAATTCGACGGAAAATAGTCTACATGGGACTCCAGGAAATGCAGTTTCAGATTCATCAAGCATCCAAGTTTTTTGTAGTTCTGCAGCAGCTTTTTTATTTCCTTTTTGTAATTTGGACTTTTCTTATTGCCAAAAAAATTTTCTGCTACATTTACAAAGCTAACCCAAGCATTTCTTTCCACAACTGTCATTGATTTTTTAAACTCAGCGTCGCGCAACAACTTCCGAATCTCTGGCCCATCAAAAATCCCTTCTTTGAGTTTCTGTTCCGACTTTTTCGGAAATTTCTCCTGGAGGTATAAAAAAGCTTTTCCCTCTTTGTTTAAGGCTTTTACAAATTGCTTCATCAACCCAAGCTTTATATGCAATGGAGGAAGAAGAACCTTTTCCGGTGATACAAGAGGATTTTTGAGGACATTTGCCAAGCCAGGAACAAAAGAGGTTCTAGCAGGCCATTGGAAGTTATTATAATGGTTCTTTCGATCTCGACTATTCCAAAGGCATAAGAAGCACGGATGACTTGTGAACCCACTTTGTTGACCCAAAAGAATTGTTATTATTTTCAGATCCCCGCAAATTTGCCAGTTATGTTCCGTGTACTTTATTTTTTCGAGTACCAGCTTCAAAGAATTATAGTCTTCTGACATATTAACGGAATGCGCTATTGGGATCGAGGCTAATTCATTGGTGTTGTGCAAGAGTACTGCTTTTAGACTGCGGGTGGAAGAGTCGATGAAAAGCCTCCATTCTTCACTCTTGTAAATGTTTGGTTTCAAAGAATTTATAAGCTCCCGAATATTTGTGCAGTAGACAAGACTTTCTTCTTTTTTGAAAAAGGGAAGAAATTCTTTTTCCCGATTTCGGAAAGAAGAAACCTTAGTACCTTTAGCCAAATGACCGTCCTCCTTGAGACTCGACGCAAGGTACTCAGCTGCATCTTTGGCTAAACCCAAATTTCTTACCACATCATTGAGCTTTTTTTGATCCCATAGTTTTATAGGTCGATCTCGTTTGAAGCGAACATCTCCTTCATCACTGTCAGAATTCGAGTCAACTTCACTTCCGGAATAAGTACTGTTGGAATCCACAGTTGGCTCATTAAGGTCCATTTGACTTTCAACTTCCACTGTATCAGCAGTGACATCCATCTTGACATCATCATCTGAAACATCATCATCGTCATTATAAATTGGAGGGGTGAAAGATGGAATACTTGGATATATAGCGTGATTAGGAGACATCATACCTTTAAATTTGATGGAGCAAATGTAACATTCCACTTGAGTTTTGGGCTCTTTCCACATAGCAGGAAACTTCAAAAAATTCTTGCCGCTTGAATTGGATGACCCGCGCTGTAATGTACCCCTGCATTTGTTACAGATACTGCTCGGTACCCATGAATTTCCCCGACCATTTTCAATCTGCAATGAAAAAAGAGAATTGTATTTATCCTCATATTTAGAAAAGTCTCTCCGATATTTTTCTATTTCAAACTTACCACATACGTAACAAAACATGGATCTGTCTTTGTTACAGGTGTGAATGGTATTATCTTGAATATCCATACCATTGTCCGTAGGACCATCAGAAGCGCCTTGAAGATTTTCACGATTTGAACGCAAAGCTCTATTTCCATTAATTTTTCTTCTTGAAGCATTTAACTCAAAAGTAGCCAAGTTGCCCACCACCCTAGAGCTGCGGTTGCATGATGACGACGCCTGCGGGCCCGCTTGCTCACCCTGACCAGCCGCCGATACTGGGGTCTCCCTCCCCTGCATCGTAATCTTCTTCCCTACTTTTGCCATGAAGGCATCTTTTTTACCTAGGAACTTAGCCGGTTAACCGTTATCCGCCTTCACCGCGTGGAGGTGTCCTAGTTGCAAAAGTAGATGTGGAAGTAATTCATGAAAATTGAAATTGTAAACCCATCCCATGGGAGGGGGTAAGAGGGTGCTAGGGGGTGAATGAGGGGACGAATTTATTTTTGATCCCTTTTTTCAGTTTCATGGCCCTAAAAAATATTGGAATAGACTCTAAACTCGATTTTTCATAAAATTCGAAATTCCAACCCACTCAAGGGGATATTAGGGGCTTAAGCGGGCGGGAATTAGCTTTTGGTGGTCTTTTTCGGATTCAGCGCCCCAAAAAACGTAGAAATAGACACCGAACTCGATTTTTTGTGAAATTCGAAATTCCAACCCCCCTCCTAGGGGGTGATAGGGGGTGAAGGAGAGGGGGAATTGGCTTTTGGTGGTCTTTTTCGGATTCAGCGCCCCAAAAAACATAGAAATAGACACCGAACTCGACTTTTCGTGAAATTCGAAATTCCAACCCCCTCCCAGGGGGTGATAGGGGGTGAAGGAGAGGGGAAATTTTCTTTTCATGGTCTTTTTCGGATTCAGCGCCCCAAAAAACATAGAAATAGCCACCGAACTCGACTTTTCGTGAAATTCGAAATTCCAACCCCCTCCCAGGGGGTGTTAGGGGGTGCAGGAGGGGGGGGATTGGCTTTTGGTGGTCTTTTTCGGATTCAGCGCCCCAAAAAACATAGGAATAGACTGCCTTTTCGACGTTTTTGGAAAAACTGAAATGTTACCCCCCGAGAGGTGTAAGGGGGGGGGGGCTAGGGGGAAAATGGGCAAGCAGATAATATTTTCATGGTCATATTCGGTTTCAGCGACCCCAAAAACCTAGGAATATGTTGGTCTGCCCTCTGGTATTTGAGCTTTTTTTTTTTTTGTATGCCTGTGTAATTTATATTTATGTATATTTAGGTCTTAACATTAAACTTCTGATGATGGTCATCGTGAATAACCGAAACATGTTAAAAATGTAATAAAAAAATAGAACAGACTGAAAGAAAAGAAAACGAATTTTACACCTAACCAAAATGATAAAATTATCAATCTTCCAAGTCAACATTACATTACATCCAAGTCTATTCTATCAAGTGACAAATTCTTATAATTATTCATATTTGTAAGTATCATTTTAAAGTTTTTTAATTGATTGTAATTTTTTGAATTTCAATTACAGTATATTCAAACATATTTAAAAACCTGTTCCTAAGTTAAAAATCAAAAATTTAATTTCCTTTAACTTGAATTTCAGTGAATTTGTTTTCAGTTAATTAAAAATTAAATTAAAATTTCTTGAATTAAATTAATGTTAATATAGAAAGTCCAATTATTATTACTAATGAGAATCCAATTAATTAAAAAATAATCACATTGAAATATTAAATCTTGCTACAAACTTTATTTAAAAAGATTGAACATTGTATCATTTCCGTTTCCGGTCATTTTTCCGAATGCAATTTCCCGAGCGGCGCTCTCCCGAATATCAAGGCTCCCGAATATCAAAAATCCTGAATAGCTTTTTCCCGAACACCGTTTTCCCGAACAGCTATGTTCCCGAAAAGTAAAATTTATTAATTTTAACTATAAATACATTTCTCTATAAGTAATTATGCATAAATATTTAGATTTCAAAACAGAAATATGGTTTAAATTAAAATAATAATTTACCTTGAATGTTCCGTCTAAAAACCAAGTGTCACTGCGTCCCAAAAATTTAAGATTTCTTCGTGTACTAAATACCAATATTCTACTTTCGGGATCTTTGGGGGATTTAAGAGAATTATGTAGGAGAAATGATTCCCCAACAAGGGTATTGCGGTATCTTTCTGGAATTTCCTCTAAGTTCATTAATGATTTGGGGTTAGGCTCTCCTTTTTATTATGCAATATACATATAAATTGAATAATATTGTATGAATATAAATATAAATGAGAAGTAGTAAACAAACATATAAACATAAATTTAGCTGTTACCTCGCCTTAAAGATTTCTGCTTTACACTCCTCTTGGTTTGAAGAATGAGTATGTGGCGATTCTGTAGGTCCTCTAATAATAATTACAGGTTGACAAGATTCACTTTCCAAAGTTACTGCACGAGCACAACACTCTTTACTTCGAAGTTTTTGGCAGTCCCAGTAGGTATTTCCCTTACGGCTTTTAGAGCGCAGATATAAAAACCCGTCAGCAACTAATTTTGTATCTAAATTTACCAATGTCTCCTCCATTTTTAAATAAATTGTCAAAAAATAAAGATTTTACAAGCAGATTTTAAAAAAAAGTAATGTACACAAACAAGATATAAAAAAAATGACTGCAGTTACAAAATATTATATAAGTTGCTACAGTAACACATTATTCTTTTTTTTTTTTAATTCAGAGTTAAAATTTTAATTTCTTCGGGAAAAAGGTATTCGTGATTTTTGATATTCGGGAGGGCGCCGTTCGGGAAATATTCAACATTTTCTGCTCAACATCGAGTGACAGTCAAAGACAACCCGTTCTAGTTTTTAACAAAACTGACAATTTAAAAACAAACCTCACTCTAAACAGATATTTTTTGCAAGTGAACGTAAGAGTTGTCAAAATTATATTTTCACGTGTCTAGGGAAAAAAAATTGAAGACTACAATGAACGTGAAAGCCAATGACAGAAACAAAATCAAAAAACAATTTAAGCAATTGACCCTAGTGTTCGATAGGTAGGCGGTGTTCAGTGTCAGAAATAATGTCACAAGTTCTCGTGGCGCTGTTGTCGCAACAAATAAGGACTTTCGCGTGACAATGCTCGTCTCATCATTCTTCGATTGATGGTTGAAGCGGCTACGCGTGTCTTCGTGCTGTCAACTATTCATTGCGCTAGTTAAGTGTCCGATTTAAAATTGTAATTTAGTTATTGATCCTTTTCTCTGTTGACCCACTGAAAATATGTATCTTATAGCTCTATATAATACAGCTATTTAATATTAAATATCCAATTCTCATCCAGAGCATGTTTTATTACCAGCAATGCTCCCTAACTTTCTAAAATGAGTTGCATAGAATTCAGTTAAACATTTTAATTACGTCTCGAGGGTTCTATGAAGGCACAGAGATTGCGGAACAGGAAATAACATTGGTCGGCCTGTTAGTTTTGGTACGAACCTGCCATGTGGGTGAACCGACGTCTAGAACTATACTGCATCCTGGCGTACGTAAACTAATTCGACGGAGTACGCAAAACCTAAAGGGTGTGAGTATAGATTGCAGCTGACCCGTCGTTAAGTTAGTTCATGTTCGCAGTTTCTGTTAGGCGATGTAGTTCTACTAATTAGATAGAATCGGAGTTGTTGCGGAAGAATTTGCAGTAAAACCATCAGCATGTTTAGTGTTTCGACAAGCAACAAGACTTCATTTAACCTATTCAAACTTTATTCACCCACCTCAGAATTCTAATTAATTAAATAAAATCCCTCCAGTGCTAAATCGTTATATTTCTTTATTTTTTAAGTTTGAAAACAAATAGATAATTTGAAAGTAATTAACATGCATGGATAGGCTTCAACACATGTGTGGAATATTAACTGCCAAATTAATTTGTTCTCGTTTTCTATTTTCGTGAGAATGAAAACGCCTAATGTCAAAAGCGCAGAGATTTTTTGTGACTCTCTCGACGTAGAACACCTGTGACCATGCGATTCATCAGTATCAATGTATCATGAAAATAGAATGTTATTAATATCTCTCGAGAAGGAGGGATGGAGGTGAACGAGAATTTAGGGGAAAAAGAGGAATGAGGTAAAAGAAGACAAGGAGAGAGTGAAAAAAAGCAAACGATGAAGGGAGAGAAAGAAGAAAGAAGGGAAATGGTTTTAGGTCATGCGAAAAGTGTCAACGGACTAAAAATGTAACATGCTTGTAATGAAGACGAAGTCGCACGACAAATAACTGTCTGTAAAAATTGCGAAGGTTTTGGCATTTGCGACACCTGACAAAACATAAAGCTTTCGAAAATTCAAGCGCTTCCTTTCCATTTATCCCTGAAACTACAACGAGGCTCGTCTTAACGACGTGACGCTTGCATGAACGCTAAGTAAATCATGCGGACCTACTGCCACCGAATTACGAATTTAATGGACGGACGCACGTGTCACATCGTAACTTTCACGCACGATGCTCTTCTGATTCACAATATGTTATAGAAATTGAATTCTGCTATTTATCGCTCTTATGCGAAATTATAGGCGTCAAATTGCTTAACTGTCACAACACGCAGTTTGTGTATTATCTGGTGCAATAATTTGCAATGTTGGGTATTATTTGTGAATCTCTTATAAAGCTTAAAGCATTTAACGTATAGTATTTACCTCAATTTTTATGTCTCAAAAATATTTTAAAAATTATTTTTTTAGGCTTTCTCGGGATGTTTTTTTTTCAGTTTTATTGTTACTCAAAATTTATGCGTTTTTCTCAAAACTGTGTTTTCAAAGTCGGTTGTCAAAAGTTCTCGAAAACTACTCAACTGATCTTCATGAAATTTTACACAGGTCTTCCAGATACTTTCCTTCGTCCAAGTTCTAGTTTATGGTCTTTACTAAAACATGATTTTTTTTTTACTTCAGATTATCCTGTCATGAGTTCTACTGTCAACGCGGACTCACCTTTTTTTCGAGGGGTCACCGGAAATGACGCCACAATGGCGGATTTATGAATATTTTTGCTTTGAAAATTTTAGAAATTCTTTTTTAAATATTTATCTTTAAGACAGTAAAAAATTTGAATAATATATTTTATTTTTTATATAAAAAAAAATTGTTAAAAATAGACCTTTTTTCCCCCGAGCAAACCCATGTAACTCCTTAACGTCAAAAATAACTTGGCTCATTAAATTTACCGTTTTACTTTAACTTAACCTTAAAACTGTATAATTAATTAAATTTAAATAATAAATATTAACCGTTTTTAATAATGATACCGTAAAACGAAATGTTGACACCAGTTAGAAAGGAAATTTTTTCTCATCACTGGCGCTGCCATCTAGTGTTTCGAAACGCTACTACGTTTATTCGTGTCTCATTTTTTAACAGAGATAAAGTTAGTTAGTCGATAGGTCGATAAAACAGTAAGTGTCTAACCTCAAATTGTATTATGGCTTTATGACACGATATTCAGTTCATGCGGATTTTACATGTGTTTTTAAAGAAAAATATAGTAGAATTGGAACTAGAAAATTATGTATTAGAGAAATATAAAGAAAATTCGCTTCCACGGCAAAATGTATAGAAATATATTGTGCGTTTTGTAGAAAGAGATAAATTCAAAAGAAAAATAACTTAATCTGTTAATACCAGGCATCCATTTTTCGATGAAACAAAGGAACAGCTATGTATATGTCGAACTCAACTTCACTTAATCCTTACCTTCAAGCAATAGGGAAGTTTGCTTTTCTTGCATGGCTGTTGCTTTGTTGCAAAATTTCCTAGGATTGTGAGATTAGGATATTTTTCTCTTCAACATTGTAATCAGACAGTTAATTTTTAAAACAAATTCTAGAAACACTTAAAATTTAGCGATTGAGAAATGAAATAAAAAGGTAAAATTTACATGTAGTAAAAAAAACACAAGAATTCAAATATTGATAAATATAATTTTTGATCAATAAAATGATGGTTTTACAGTCATTTTAGTTAAGTCTCGCAAGTTATAATTTTAGATATTAAATTAAATCAGTTATAAATTATATACAATATCATTAAAATTCTGATTACATTAAACAAGAAACACAATTTCGTCTATTGTTTAACAATTATAAATAAAGAAATGAGTATTCATACGGATTAAATCGAACATTTTACGAACCTCATCTCTAATCATTTTCTCCCTTTGTAGTTCAAACCATCAGAGAGTGAAACACACACGCATACACATCGAATATTAGAAAAATCGAAGGTCTTGAATTTTGATATTGCTTTAACATTACAAAGAGCAAATCTTTTCCAATTTAGACTTTTTAGATTGGCTTGTGCTCTAGTAATTGTGATATTAAGTGTCGGAAAAGCTTTATTTTGATGGCCACATCCGGACACTAAGAATAAAAAAGAAAGAGATAAGAATATATTTTTTATTTTATAACGGTCATGTTTTTAATCACATTTTTGGAAGTGTACAATGAAGATAACTTAAATTTATCAATTATTTTTGGTAGTTGCTTTAAAATTAATTGCCTGTAGGTGACAAAATTCAAAAAAGTTTGAAGACTTTTCGGTAACGTCATATGTTTTATGGAACTGATGCTCTAACTTATCTAGATTTTTTATACTAAGTATTGGCAAATGTCGAATTTTGTTTCAATTTTTGGCAAAGGAAATAGGGTACAAAAACTGAAGTTCTAGGACAAGAAATATTGAATCCCGATGTGAGTTGAAGAGAATTTTTTGCTGGACCTGCAAGAGGTGTTTTTACCGGATAGTGCAAGTGTCGATATTGTGACACTCTAAATTGCATCACTGATAATAATAAATAAGAATTGAGATTTGGTTATTGATACTTTTGTATTATTATTGGTGAAAACAACTTGGAGCTTTAAGAGGAAAAACAAAAAACAGAGTTTTAGTGAAGCATAATATTAAAGAGAAAAAAAAATATAAATCAAAAAGAGCGTCACAATCCATACAAGACAAAGTAAGAAAGATTTAGGATTCCATATACTGGGTGAATTCTGTATTTAAAATTCCCTGATCTGGTCATTTCACATTTTAATTTCCAGCCTCTAATAATGAAGAAAATACATCTGTTTGAAACTCACAAGTTATTGCTCTTCCCTCTATAAAAATTCATAGAAACCTACTCCTTCTCAACACTTAACCGACTTCTTCAATGACCAAGAAAATAGACGGAAACGCCTAAATATCAGGATACAAAGTCTCTTTAAAGAATTAAACCTGCTGCCACTTACATCTATGACCAAAAATATGACTATCTGGTCCTGGGAGAAATATTAACTTAACAACTTTTTTGAATTCTATTTCACAAAGAAATAATCGGAAATAAAACAACTGATAAAGTAGTTAAAGATGCAACAGAAATGAAGATAACTTAAATTTATCAATTATTTTTGGTAGTTGCCTTAAAATAAATTGCCTGTAGGTGACAAAATTCAAAGAGCGAAAAAATTCCTTGTAGAAAAAGAATTAAAAAAAGAAGAGAAATTAATACCAGTGATGTAATGAAAGGCAAGCGGAAAATGTAGAGAGAGATGGAACAATGGTTTGAAGGTGGACTAATCAGATAATTAAGTTCGACGAAATGGATGCTCAAATGCTGGGAGTAGAGAGAAGCAAAAGCTCTCGTCTGCGCAACGCATCATTGCTATTCCCTAATCAACGTCAGTAATCAGCATCAGGAAGGTAACCTAATTATCCACGATTCTGACGTCCCGTTTCACTGATTGACCAAAACCAAATCGATGACGTCATCTCGGACAACAGCCCTACAGATGAATTGCACGTCTTTCTTCCTCTGAATCATTAACATGACCATTTCACGTTCAACATTGTTTCAATCACAATTCACACTTTTATAATTTATCTGACAATAAATAATGTAAAGTATATTCTTTGTAGGTTAAAAAGTGTACAGCTGTCACTTTTATCAAAATAATTTGACGTTTCAAAATTCTAATTTAAAATGTAAATATAAATGTCTAGTTAGTGAATGTTTAATTATCATAAATATTAAATTTCATAATTTAAATTGATGATGTATTAATCGACAAAGCTTTCTATATTTCTACATACATTTTGTGTATTTTTACCACACGTTTTTCTATTATTTCCGCTTGGAGATTGACACTTTTGTGTCAGTGCATTAATTCAATTATTATTCGTTCCAAAATATATTTTTAATTTGTGTGTGGTAGAAGCTGAAAATGGAAAGCTTAAAAGTAGCCTTTTTAATATAACATTTGAAATTCAAAAAAATTTTCAAAACAAAATATATATTTTTGTCTTGAAAGTAACAAAAGTAAACAAAACCTCGAGGTGGGAAAAAATTTGGAAAAAATTTCGTTACCCTAAATTTATTACACTAAATATTTGGGAGAAAATTTCCACTGTTGCGTGGTCGCGAGTAGTTAAAGAGGAGAGGGTGGTATGGGTCAGAAAGAATTGTTTCACCCCTGGCCAAACAATCCGAGACCAGCCAAACGCGTTACGCGCCAAGCAAGGCATATCCGTTCCAACACTTTTTCTCGTTTTTTGTCTTTCGCTTTTTTTTTGTGTGTTGTTTTTCCTCACTTCCTCCACTTGCATCATTGTTTCCACCCACCCGCGATTGGATCCAAATTTACGGCGGAATTGTTAAACGGCGTTCGAAAAATTTGCGAACTACCAGAAACTCTTTCGTTAGCTGGTAGATTTATACCCTCAACCTCTGAAAGAATTACACCTATATTTTTAACAACGTGAAAAGGTTGAGGTGCACTTTTGTTAGCAGTTAAAAATACCATTGTCACTTTTTGACTTCTATTTTCGATGAATACTTTAACAATGAATAAAACGTGCTTGATGTATAGAAATAGAAAAAGTAATCATAACTTATTTAAATCAACGTTTTCTAATAATTTATATCTCTACTGATTGTCATTTGGGTCGTTTTTAATTCGGTTTGCAAATAAACGATACTTTTATGATTGAAAACTGTAATATTTGATTGTGCTATGTGCAATGGATTGTTGATAATAAATAATGACGGAGCAGTAAACAATTAACTTTATTAATAATTATAGAGCTTCAAATATTTTCTCCCATTCGCCTTAACACCTTCTCTAAGGCTCTTTTATAATTTTCCTCTCGCTTTTTTCCCAACCTCCTCCCACTAATTTCACACTTTTACCTCCTCCTCTTCCTTTTGACCTATTCTCTTAAACACTTTTTTTATATTTTTTTCCACTTTCCTAAACTCACACCTGCTCTATTTCCACCCTTCTATTATTTTTCCAATTTCCTCTTTTTCTTACCCTTTACCATTCCATTTCACTTTTCTCCTATTCTTTCCCACTTTTCCTAACTCTATTCTTACCCTCAACCTATTTTTTCCCATTTTATTCTCACCTCTTTCTTCTACCCCCACTCCCATCCTAAATACTTTCTACTCCACCCTCCTCGAATTTTCACCCTATTTCTCTAATCTCTGTTATCACTCTCCTCCCATTGTTTGACAACTTTTAACCATCCTAAATACTTTCTATTCCACCCTCCTCCAACTTGCTTTCGTTCTCTTTACGAGTTTCTCTCGTATCTTTCCAAAATAATCTCCACCTCCTTTTTAGACCCTCTACTCCAAACTCCTTTGTCTTGCTTCCTTTTCCTACTTTTTTAAACTGTTTTCACTATCTCCTGTTCAACTACCTTCCCTTTTTTCTGCCTCCTTCTCTTAAACACTTCTGTCACTTTTTATCATTTTCCTCTACTTCCTCTCGCTCTCTTCCCATCCTCTTCCTATTATTTTCCCAAGAATTCTCCACCTCTTTCTTCTACCCTTTTCTTTTAAACACTTTTCCTAATCCCTTCTCTTACTTCCTCCTGCTATGCTTCTAACCAAAAATTTCTCTCGTTTTTTTTCTAACTGTACTACAGTAAGGTCGCGGTAAGTGTCCGTTTCAGTAACTGTCCATTTCAGCAAGTGTCCCAGAGCATGTTTCAGAACGTGTCCCTCCCTCTACTACTACCGTCAGTGCTGTCTATTTCGCTGCGGCACGAGGCTTTTGAACAATTTCAAAACCCACCTGCTCGAATGCAGATTACGCTCCTGCTTTAACCCCTGAAAAGATTCTGGGGCGTGGCTTAAGAAATGGACAGTTACTGAAATCGCTGGTCCCGACGAGTCGACACTTACCGCGACCTTACTGTACCATTATTTTCCCAATTTATATCCACTTTATTCTCTACTCTCTTCTCCTAAACAATTTCCCTTACACCCTTTTCCCACTCTCTTCCGTTTCCTCCCATTCTCTTCCACTTTCGCCTTCTCTGTTCCTATCCTTTACCCATTATTTTTCCAATTAATTTTCCCAATTTCCACCTTTTTATTTAACCCCTTCCTTCCAAATGCTATTTTTTTCACCTTCCTCTAACTCTTATCCTATTTCCTCCTGCTCTCTTCTCACCCTCCTACCACTATTTTACCACGTTTCATTTCTTCTTTTTTCTACCTCCTTCTAAATAGGTTTCTTAAAAATATACATTAATTCTCCCTTCCAATCCTAATCAAAATTGTCAAATTGACTTACTTTTATTTAAATAACTCTAAAAAAAAATTTAAAAATATCATTTAAAACACACTAAAAATTTTTTTGTCCGGAACACTACACTAGTGTATTCCTACCTCTAAAAAAAAATTAAAAATAACATTTAAAACACACTAAAAAAATTTTTTTGTTCGGAACACTACACTAGTGTATTCCTACTCATTTTTCTTCGCTGAATCCGAATTCAAAATTAGAATAATCAAATTGACTAAAATTCTAAAGATATAATTAAAAAAAAAACTGCTCAAAAACACGAAGAAATCAATTTTTTTAGATTATTTCAACAATTTAGCCAAACTATCAATTCTGAGTTCTGATTCGGATTCAGTGGAGAAAAATACTTAGTTTATAAATAGTATTTAAAGAGAAATTGTGATTTACAAATAAATGGTTTTGGTTTAACTATTAATCTTTGTTTTTATAAATCTCGCATTAAATTACGGAAAGTTTTTTGAAATAATGTATTGCTGTGTGAAGATTGAGGGTAAAAGTTGAACGATAGAAGTTTAGCGGTTCACTGTCATGTGTGACAGCAATTTCCAGGCGCGCTTCGGATAACAAAAGTGGGAGTTGCAATGATGGAGGAGGGATATTATGACGTATTACGGCGCGTCGTTGTTCCGAAAACAATGTGATTAATTACGGCGAATGTGCGCAGTGTGAGTTCATGTACCATTTTACCCCTAAATATTGTGAATTGTTCTCTTTAACCTACCCCAGCGCGTTTCTCTTTGTTTTTATATTTCTTCTCGTTAAATTCTATTTTCTCTATAAACGAGCATATATTAAGTAAATTTCTGTAAAATTATTTATCATTATTATAAAATTATAGTATCATTTAGTTAATTTTTAATTGTTAATAATGTACAAAACTTTTTTATGATTTCACAATATTCCTGCAAAGAAAATTAAATATAAGTTTAACTATTCTTTCCACTTGTGAACTGAAAGTTAATTTTCACATTGAATAATGTTTAACAACTTGTGTAATGTTCGAGCTTATAGGTGTAGCTGAACAAGGATACTTGCTTTAAATTGCATTTCCTATAAATTACAAAGTTTAAAGGTGATAAATAATAATGGATAAAGGTGCGTAGCGTGAATTACGGCCTCAACAATAGCCTTGTAATTACTCTGAGTAATTATTTTAACATCGTTTAACTCTCACACCTATGCGAATTTAAATTAACCACTTCACCATATTACATTTTCTGATTTTTTCTAGTTTGACATTATTTATTGATTAAAAACTTTGGAAACAATTTTATAAATATATTTCTAAAAATTCTAACTCTTCCAGACTTCTAATTTTAAATAGAAGACCAAAAACAAAAACCTAAAAATCTTTACAATATTATTTCCAAAAAATTTTCCAAATGAAATATTTTTCAAAAATACTGACGACACTTTTTTCTGTTTTAGGTGAGTTAACCTACAAGTCTTTGAACAAAATCAGCCAACTGCAAAGTGAGTTTTTGCCTATTCAGTATTCCTTATTTACTTGAGTGCTTTTCAAGGTATTCAGTAAATATATATTTATCAAACTGAGAAAAACCAAAATACAACTATTTTCCAGAAAACGTGCATATATAACTTTTTCGTTCTTTATCTAGAAGGGTAGAGACCAAGAATTTTTGGTGAAAAAGTAGCACTCAAGGAAATGCAACTTTCGCGTCTCGTCAAAGTTTTTACATTAAAATGCTGTTAAAATATTTGAACCCAGAAAAATGTTCGTCTAGGTTTTATATTCTTCACACGTTAAATTCCTAAAATTAAAATACTTTAAGGGATTATACGAATGATAAACAATAAAGTAAATTGGAAAAGTAATATAGATCAAATTACAACAAAAAAATGATTAAGAGATTTTTTATTAGTAAATTGTCATATTGAATCATCAATGAAAATTTACAAGATTCTCGAGTAGCGTTTAGTAACGTAGCATATTTTTATTTGAGAGTGAGACGTTTATTCAAGCACAGGCGTAACGTTCAATTGGGTCCTCTATTCTGGAACAAGACAGCGAGGAGAAAATGGTGACGGCAGTGTACTCGTAAGAAATAATTGAAACGTCGCTCCGTTTGATTCATTTCCCGCGGCTTTTCTTCTCATTTTATGCAGAGCTCGCTGAGTCCGTTGCACTGAGATGGCAAAGCAAAAGAGACGAGGAGAAAAGCTGGAGGCCGCGAGATCGCGCGATAGAGCATGAGAAACGTCAAAGACCAGTATCTGATTGGACGAGACGTCTCAGCTCTATAGGAACGCACTTATCCGATTGGCTTCGCAATTCCCTTGTGTCAGCTCTTTTCCCTCTCCCTCACCCTTTATCCCACTTCTTATCTCCGTCTATCTTTTGCTGGTCCCTAGTGTCTTCCACTTCTCACTCAACCCCTTACTCAGTTCGGCTCTTCACCTAACTTCCACGTTCCGATTTTGCTCTACGAACTCCCATATCAGATAGAATTTGAATTTCTGGAAAAAAGAGAATGCGGCACCGCGAGTTCTACCTTAATGCTTTTCACATAAGGCGAGTGGAAAGAGAATAAAGAAAGGTTGAGGATTCGAGGGTCTCGTGCCAGTCGGAAATAAGAAAGTTTTCTGCAGCGAGCGAAGCTTTTGGAATTGAAGCGCTTTCGTTAAAAAAGGAAGGAGGTAGTTTTCCCGTTTCCAGTGTTTGAAGACTTTTCGGTAACGTCATATGTTTTATGGAACTGATGCTCTGACGGATCCAGATTTTTTATACTAAGTATTGGCAAATGTCGAATTTTGTTTCGATTTTTGGTGAAGGAAATAGGGTACAGAAACTGGAGTTCTAGGACAAGAAATATTGAATCCCGATGTGAGTTGAAGGAAATTTTTTGCTGGACCGGTAAGAAGTGTTTTTACCGGATAGTGCAAGTGTCGATATTGTGACACTCTTAAGTGCATCACTGATAATAATAAATAAGAATTGAGATTTGGTTATTGATCCTTTTGTATTATTATTGGTGAAAACAACTTGGTGCATTAAGAGGAAAAACAAAAATCGGAGTTTAAGTGAAGCATAATATTAAAGAGAAAAAAAATATAAATCAAAAAGAGCGTCACAATCCATACAAGACAAAGTAAGAAAAATCTAGGATCCCTTACACGGGATAAGTTTTGGACTTCAAATTCCCGGATCTCGTTATTTGATATTTTAATTTCCTGACTCCCACAATTCCACAATTCACTGTCCCGGATAACGTCATTCCACATTCCGTCATCATCCTCAATTCAAAATCTGCCTTTTCACAGTGGATCGCATTAACTCGAATTTTGTTCCAAATCCTGCCGTTCCACTATTCTGAATCCCGTCAACCTAAATTTTTAATCCTGGGTTCTCGGATCCCATCAGCACATTTACGAGATTCTAACATTTTGTATTTGAATATCTGAGAACCGAAAATCTAAATTCCCGCATCCCACCATTTTAAATTATTCTGTGCCGACCAACAACCTAAATCTCATCTTCCTAAAATTCTATACCTTAACAGATTTCTTCCAAAATCCCAGATTACAGCACCCCGGATTATGTTATTCTGGATTTACAAATTCCGTATCCCGGTATAGGGGTCTATGGTGTAGGAGTTTCTGTTTGATTTTAAAATTGCAGCATCCTAAATTCTAGATTCTGTTATCCTAAAAACCGATATCCCGGATTTTGCCATTCATACATAGAAGCTCTTCTTTCCTTGGATTCCATCATCTCATCTTTTCACGTTCTTAAACATTCCGGAATGTCATTTCCCGAATTTTTCCAACAACCAGGTTTCTCTCATTCCACAACCGGATCCTGTTTTTTTACAATTTACTTTTATTGAATACTTTTCAATGATTACAATGAAACTTTTTCCATCAACTCTCAACTGAAGTAATATGCAAACTTTAAAAGAGTTCAGAGTGATGAATTTACGGCACAACAATTATTGCCGAGAGTCTAATTAATCAAAATTTCATCCTCGTGATTTTTAATAAGGCCAAGGATTAATCCATCTTTGAACTCACAACACCCTCGGAGTAATTAGGGAATCAATAGAAAAAAGATCCCTGCCTTGTCAACACGGTCGTGTACACTGGACTGGTTGCGACGTCAGCTCGAGCTGATCGCTCTGTCCGGTTTCATAATTAATTACGTTTGTTCTCATTGGCGTCAGCGAATTAGCCGACCGATAACAATTCATGGGGAGCAAATTATTAAGTATTTGTCGACGCGAGTTTGTGCTAGCCGCGAATCTTTTGTCCTGTTGCGTGGGCTTGTTCGTTCAGTAGCATTCAATCGTTAAACCAGAATAATGTTCCCCTTCTTCACCATTGTTTCCATACGGGAATGATTCCAAACGTCTCGTCAATTGAAAATCGCATATTTAGTGACAATTAATACTTAGAGAACAGGTATCTAGTGATTGAATTACTTCACTTCCTGAAATCTTAATGATTTGTGATCTACAAATTTTATGTGCCAATCTAAAGGAAAAAATTTTAATTAATAATCCCTTAACTCTCACTTGTGGAAGGAAGATTAACTCTTCAACCATAATACGATTAAAAGATAATTCTTAAAGTTGATAAGATGTGTGTTAATGATTAAACAGAATTAAACAGCGAATCCCACTGTTGCAGAATTGAACTTTTGTCTAGGAAGACAGACAAGGCAGGGGCGTTAGCATAATTTCCAGAGGATGGCTGAATACGACACGCATCCGAAAACCACGTGCTGCACCCTCGAGGCTGGTACTATTACTAAACCCGCGCTTCAACTACGTTTTCATTAGTCGAGATAATCTGTTTACTGATAGCAAGCTTGTAGCGATACAGAACCGTGTCTGCAGTAGAAACACGTGAACCAACCCCTTAGCGATTTCAAATTTGCGAGTCTATGCTAGGCAAATCATGCGAATCTTACGCATCCTTTATATCCCTAATCTATTACAAACACCCTAAAATGTTATTATTATCTTTATACTCGAAAGTATGTTTACGGATTCGTATTTGTTAGAAACGGTTGTTGGTATTTTCACAAAAAACTCACAGCACTTTTATTTTCACGTAATATAGTTTATTCTTATTAGAATTATTGAATACGTCACATTTGTACATCCGTTATGAACACAAAATGAAGAACCAGTCAACAATCCATCGATACATGCACGGAAAAACGCACCCGATGTGGACTCTATAAAAACCAAAACGGAACAGGACGCCATCATCTTATCAGGCCCTCGCTGACTAAATAAGGCTCTAATAATCAATAATCGGATTTATGTAAATCTGGAAATATTAGGATAAAAAAAATTCCCGGTAGCCATAAAATTAGAAATAATCCTGGAATTAATATGCAATGAAATTAGAATTTATAAAAATTAAATTTTGGTAAATAAGTTGTCATTCGTGCACATTAGTAGATCCGAAAAGTAAGAAAGTTTATATCAAGCGGATTTCTGCAGATTTGAAATGCTTTAAAGTGTGGTTAAGAGTTCCGTTGTGGATTAATCTTCTAAATCGCATTTTAGTAAATCTTGAAAATAACTGAATTATAGCAAAGTCGTAGAATCTCGAAAGCAGAATGTTTCGCTGGCGCCTTGTTACGTTACGATCTACGATCTCTAAGTAGATTTCTTTACGCTCGAGCGATTAGCGGTGGTAAGGAGGAATTCGGCTAATCCGGAAGTAAGTGGGATAGTTGAATCGCTATTCCAAAATAACGACAAACTCTGGCGAGAATCCCACTTTCTAGAACTGACTTTCAAGGGAGAACTGAAGCAAAATGCGAGGATAGCGTGTAAGAATTCCCTACCATCAATTCAACAAACGCCACTCTCTCGCGTAATCCGGATTTCTCTTTCCCGCACCTAGTTTACATCAATAATATCACACCGCTAAATTTCAAACGCTCTTATTCTAAGTAAACCAAAAAGTCTATCTGACACACTCTTAAATTCAAATGTCCTCACCGCTGGCAATTTCGTAGTATTTTTCAAGATGAAGTAGTACACAAATTATTATGGATCCCTCTTGTTATAATGGATAGGAAGCAATTTGAAAGTGTCAGGAACCCTAGTATTTTATCTTCGACATCAACCAAGCTGAACTTTTATTGTTGAATAACTAAACAAAAAAATAAAAATAATGGTTTAATGAAACTAATTAAGCATGGTGAAGAAAGCCACGACAAACACTATAAATTCCGGAAAAGGGGATACTCTCTACCGCCCCTCCGCTGCTGGCTACTGGTGGTCACTTTCGGGACTAATTCCCAATTCTCGTCGTCTGCTCGGACAGATGTCAACACCGCTCGGAGAGCTGACCAACGATCGTGGTATCGATCGTCCGGATCCTCCACGTCAGTCTACTCGTCTCGGTGCGTAGGTGTTGTGATGTGAGTTTGTGCAGTGCCACTCGCAGACTGTGTTTTGCATTGGTATTTACAAGTACTAATAAAAGTAAAGCTATAACATGAACATCGTGTTTTTAAAAAGCCAGAACAAACAAGTTTACAAAGGATCAGTGATCAGCTAATTACAAAAGTAAACGTTGATAAAATAACAATCTGTGTTTTGAGTGCGTACTGAGATTGTTTCGCGGATTTTATTCTTTTGATTCTTTGCAAGTCCGACGATCAGGTAAAGTTAGCTTCGGCGAAATCCCGGAGCTTTGTTTCCCAACGAAAGTTTTCATAAAACCATGTTATAACCTCTATGGAAACAACTGAGTCAAACCATATGCACTTATATGTCTTCTTCAGAAGATCTAGACTCTATTCTTGCTTTTGGTAACCTAGGCACTTTTGAGTTTAAACATCACCTAAAGAATTACAATCTTTAGTGTGTCGCTGGTGCTTCTCTAGCAAACTAATAGTTCAGTGAGATCTAAAAAGATTATGTAGTGTTTTAATTTTTTGAGAAATTTTGTCAAAGCCATTAGTTGACGTCTTTGTACACGCCTAAAGTGTCAGGGACTAGCTCTTGTAACATTAGTGCATGCGTTTACCAATAGATGGACCTGCCTACTGCTAGCCTTAAATTGTACTGAAACCTCCTCATCATACTGAAAAAATCCTCGATTCTTATAGTTTGCTTTGTTAGTTGTCATCTCGTATTGGGCCGGCGACCAGGTAAGGTTAGCTTTGCCAAAATCCCAGATATTTATTTAGTAACGACATTTTCACAAAACCTCGTTAAAATAAATTTCAGTAAATTTTTAGAGTCCACGTTACAATATTTATCAAATTGTTTAAGAATAAATCTAATCCATTTATTTGTTTCGTGTTATTGTGGTTTGTCTGAGATGTCAGTTCAATTTTAAAAACAATCGATACAACTGTTTCTCTATTCTGGCAAAGACTCAAATTTTCTTGACAATATTTCCGATTTGGATGCCTTTGAAAGTGCAACTGGGAATAACATATAAAAGTGAAGATAAAGGCAACGATAAAAGAAAAAGAATACAGTATTCGGCAAGTGGCGCTTTTCGAAACAGTTGCGATTCTCTGACCACGTTAAGGTGTGATCGAGATGAGACTTGTGTCTCACTATTGCATTTCAAAGGAAGTTACCGAGCTCCAGTTTCTTATGTGGATTTCACCTGAAAAGAAATTCTACCACTCTTTGAAAGCTTTGCTTTGTAAAAGAAGTCTATAAGTAAGGGTGACTTTTCTTGGTGTATAAGAATAAGGAACGGAAGAAGTAAACTGCACAATCGAACAAGTATAAACTAAAAGTAGACAAAATTATTTGCTAAGTTTTAGAATTTACATTTCTTAGATATTTTTGATTTGTTTACAATTTTAAATTTGTAAACTTTGTTAAACAATAAATATGAAAAGCTTGTTCACAATTTATTTATTAGAAAAAGTTTAAGCATAGAAGTTCGAGATTACATGAATTTGCATTAAAATAAAATATGTAACTAACACAATATTTTCTATTAAATCTCCTCAAAGGGTCCTGGGTTTAAATCCTCACAAAAAAGGAGTGAAAATCACAGTTATATCAAATTTAAAAGTTCAAAACTCAAACGCGCAACGGACGCAATACAGTGGGCATAAAATGCTCTGTAGAGTTCGCTTTTCGTATTAAGACTACCCAGAAGGGTAGGTTTCTCGAGAAGCAAATCGGCTTAAGTTCTTTTTGAATAACGGAGAGCGAATAGGCTGCTGTGACTTTTCGCTTCGAATTACCGTTCAGAAAGCTTTATACAATTCTTGAATTTTCATTATGCACAAAGATTCCAGCTTTATAGAAATTCTCTCTTAACGAAAGCTAATTATGTTAATTAAGCTGACAAATGTAAACATGAGACTAATTAAGTGGGCTTTTATCTTTAACAACAAAGAAAGGTGTAACAACAACTCATCTGACGAAACTGAAATGATTAACGCGGATTTTTACAACTGGAGACACAGAGGGATATTGCAGCTTTAGAAATGTAAGTTTGAATATCTCCTCTGGGTATAGTAGCGCTGCAGGATGCATTTTGCATTCTGTCACGCACCATAATCGTAAATCAAAAAGCTGGAATAATTTCGCAGAGATCGAACGAGCCGTGTTACGTCCCTAGTTTTACAGAAGCAGGAAGGACCACGAAGAACAACTGGAACGGTAAATAAACGGGTGGTGGGCACCAGCCGGTTGGGGAATATGGAATTATTGATCTACGACTGTTTCTACAATTTATTGCTTTAGATAATGCATTCGAAATGCGTTTAATGGCAGGAACCGTCGTTCCGTCCGACCGATCGGAGACTTTGTTTAAACCGTCACACTCAAGACAAGTTGCCGGAGTTTAAGAAATATTGTGATCAAGTTCTGTAGTGTCCAAACAGATTTTGGTGAAAAATTCTGTACTTATGTTGGTACTTTTTACACATTACGAGATATGAAGGATTGATGTCAGCCTTCAGTTGAAATTTTTGAGATTAAATGTGAACCCACTATTAACTAGTCGGGGTCTTGTTCTATAACCTCCAATAGCTTAACAACCAAGTAACAAAAGGCATAGCAATTTAACGGCTAAAACGGTTAACCAACCAACTGGTTCCAAATTCAGTAAATCTTCATAATAACAAAATTCATCATAAAACTTATCCGAGAGATCGCTGAACTACGTAACAAGAGTCAATCATAATCTTCATCATCATCATAATCAAAATAACTTAAAATCGCCTTGATATAATGATCGGAGAATCTTGAACTCATATCTATCAATGTCCCGTCAAGTATCCTGGCTCCAATCCTCGACATGAATTCCTAAAATATTGGATATCTTTTCTACAACCTTTAAGTATTTACCATGACAATGCTTCATCTGTCATAATATCTCTAAGAGTGATTCAAGTTCAGTTTACCCTTATCCTATGACTATGTCTGCCTTCCTTCTCTGCAGGGCGGAGCTCGAGTCGCAGGTTGGATTTCTCCCTCCCTTCTTCTCTGGGTCAGTCTGGGCCTGAAGCTTTTATTTAGTTCAGTTTACTTCTGGCGTTCGGATAGTCTACACTTCAAAAGAATTTCTTAATCTTTTTACGACAGTGCTATTATTAGCATTTTAATTAATGATTATAACGGGTGAACAAATGTGACGTATTCTTCATTAATAATAAAATTAACTATTTTTTGATAACTGCAAAAGTGTCCCTAATTTATGGTTAATGAGTTTACACATTTATATCATCCAGGATTTTCTTAAAATAGGTGCACTTCTCTGAGTCTGCTGTATCACTCTTGTCTAAGGCAGGGCTATATAAAAAACAACATTAAGTATTGTTATGAATAAAATATCACCAATTCTAATTTAGTTATTGATCCTTTTATCAACTATAATTTTCAAACCAGCTAAGTTGCTTTTTTTTGGTTACAATTGTCTTGGCAGAGACAATATTTTGCCTTATTTAATAATATTGGAAACAATTGAAGTAAAGATGCATATAGTTTTGATTTTTTTCGCATCAGAAACTTTAAGTTGTTTCCTGTAGTAAGTTTTTGTTGTTTTTTTATTTCCAGACAGTCCAAGAACAAAAATCAAGGGCGTTTACTTTATCCTCACGACATTGTGGCGGTACGCGCATAACGCAGTTTCGCCTCCTGTGTGCGATGGCCCATTTACATAGCGTATTACCACTTGAAAAAAGAAAATCGTGGCTTCCTCGTTGGAAAACTTGGCATGAGAGCGAACTATCTTTTCTGAGAGAAATGCGAAACTCAAAGTCAAACTCCTTCCGGAAAGTTTTTTCTACCCTACGCAAAATGACTCTTACTGTAAATAGATAAGATTGAAATCAGCCTAAGTCTCTCATATCCATTTTTTATTAGTTAGTTTATGTCAAAAAAGACAAACGACTGTAATAAAGTAATTCAAAATTTTATATATCTTTAAAACTGAGTGTATGATTAGACGATTTTTTGGTCCTCCTTTTGGCATCTTTCGCAACTGTTTTACGTAGCCTGTAAAGAAGTTGGTAATAATTTTATACGGCAGTCGATTTGGCAGAACAAAGAAAAGGTGTTATTAACATTTCCGCTTTCCGCACGTTGCTGGCATCAGAAATATAGAAAGTCGAATAATTCGCAGAAACAAAGGATATTAATTATTTCAGATTGCAAATATTCGCTGTGTCTGGAAATAAAAACATTGAATCACAAAATCCACTTCTCTTTATAGTGTATAACGAATTGGGACATTTATTCTGATACTCACATTTGATTGTGTGCCAGGAACGGTAATATTTTATAAGCATCAAGCTGAAGTGGTTAGTTTTGAAAAAAAAATTATGATAATAAATTCTTGTCAAGATGTTATTAAAACTCGGTTTTTAATTTTTGACTTGAAATATTTTTAATTTAAAAAAGATTTACCTTTCTTTGGCGTCATTATTAATATTTTATAATCAAAAAGAAAAAATCGAATAATTTATGACAGATTTGGCTGACCATTAGGACCGCAAGCTGAACCGATATGGGAGGTTGGTGTTGGTTGGTAGTTCAATCAAAGGGCAAAACCCCTTTCGCTTAGCGGCCATTTCGTTCATTTCCGGTTTCAAGAAACGAGGAGATCCATTTGGCATCCCTCGATCCTTTAGAGTCGGAGCACCTTACTTCCAGGCAGCGAAAGCCATTGTGTGCTCCGCTTCTTTGCCCACGATTTGATTCTCTTTTACTCTTCCGCTTTTGTGAGAAAACTCTTCGCCCGATCATCAGTCGGTTTACATTATTTACCAAGATACTCTGAGCGAAGTTCCAGTTTGTGTTTAAAGCAATCATTAAACATCGTAATTATCGATCTTCGATTCCAGTTTAATTTATGAAACTTTTTTTTCAGACAGTTGGATAAGAAGCGGCAATTTCATCATAGATTCTTTAACAACGAATGGAATTATCTGAACTAAATGATTTTAATAACGTGTGAATTTCTAAACATCATAATATTGTTAAATGGTAATAAAATTCTATTTATTGCTAATTCTGAGAGTTTCGATTAAGAAGGATAGACAGGGTTTATACGACTACGCAATATTCAACCCTTCATACCAAACGCTTACCGGTGTTCTCTTCCTCTTAGCTCGACCACCGCTCAAGGCTGATCCATATGGAACACGAATGAATATTCAACCCTCGAGGATACTACTACCCCTCCTACTTTCCCATCGACCAAACGACCCCCGCCTCTTTTTCTCTCTTCCTCTTATTCACGGAAGTAGAGCTGTCTTCTTCTCCACTAGGCACTGGCTTTCCCAAGCCTGCATAATTGCAAGATCTTAAAAGCACTGATAGGACCACTACCAGTTCGGTAAAAAGAGTATTATAAATATTTATATTGATTATAATTTAGAATACAAATAATCAAACAACTGATTTTGATTGTTTTCAACTTTATATTCCTCAAAAGCTCAAATTTACTTTTAGTCTACCTAAAGGATCAATAACTGAATTAGAATTTCTTCCATAAATTTACATGTCAAGGTACACAACCGTAGTATCCAAGGATTTAACTTTGACCAGCTATTACAATCCTTAATTAAATTAAGCCAAAATTAAGTAAAAAGTTTACGCTTGGTGCGACAACTGCGCCACGCCGTTTGGGGCTCTGATACTTGTTAGGTTACCGACAGTAGCTGACACAAAGTCTGCACAGTTTTGTGGATTACACAGGTGGCGCTATTTTAAATTTAACTGCCAATAATGCTTACAATTGAAATTTAAGGAAGAGGATCAATAACTAAATTAGAATTTTATATTCTACATTTTTATTTCAAGACCACCACCGCAATAGTCGTCCAACCTTTAAACAAGGAATGATGCATCAAGCATTGTCTACTTAAGGTTGCCTAGTTAACAGCGCCGCTCGGTGGGACACTGCAATACTAGTCAAGTTACCGACCGCTGCTGACACACTGTCTGCACAGTTTTCTGGATTTAACAGGTGGCACTATTTCAAATTTTACTGTCTATAATGTTTATAATTGAAATTTAAGAAAAAAGGATCAATAACTAAATTAGAATTCTATATTCTACTTTTTTAATCCAAGATCACTAGCGCAATAGTTGTCTAACTTTCGAACAAGGACTGATGCATCAAACATTGTCTACTCAAGATTACCTAGTTGACAGCGCCGCTCAGTGGGAGACTGTGATACTAGTTAGTCTACCAACAATCACTGCAACATCGTTCGGAAAGTATTTTGGATTACACAGGTGGCGCTATTACAAATTTTACTGTCTTTAATGTTTAGAATTGAAATTTAAGAAAAAAGGATCAATAACTAAATTAGAATTTTAAATTCTACACTTCATATCCAAGATTACCAGCGCAATAGTTGTCCAACCTTTGAACAAGGAATTATGCATCAAGCATTGTCTATTCAAGGTTCCCTAGTTGACAGCGCCGCTCGGTGGGAGAAATTTGACTGTCCATAATGCTTACAATTGAAATTTAAGACAAAGGATCAATAACTAAATTCAAATTTTATATTCTGAATTTGCAATCCAAGATCACTAGCGCAATAGTTGTCTAACCTCCGAATAAGGAATGATGCATCAAACATTGTCTACTCAAGATTACCTAGTTGACAGCGCCGCTCGGTGGGAGACTATGATACTAGTCAGGTTACCAACAGTCGCTGAAACATCGTTCGGAAAGTATTCTGGATTACACAGGTGGCGCTATTACAAATTTTACTGTCTATAATGTTTATAATTGAAATTTAAGAAGGAAGGATTAGTAAATAAACTTGATTTTTATGTTTTACATTTTTAATTCGTTTAACCTACAAACAAGGAATGATGCCTTCAGTGTCTACCTCACAAGATTTTCTATTTGACTGGGCAACAGCGCCGCGCTGTGGGACGCTATGATACTAGTCAGGTTACCGACAATTGCTGACAGATCCTTTATCTATTTTTTCTTCCTGAATTTGATTCTTAAATTTAAAATTATCTAGAACATTTTAAAAAACTTGAAATATCAACATTTATGAGTTTTTAATTCAATTCCTCCCAAAAACTTTAAGTTCCAAATAATTCTGAATTAAAAATTTGTATTCAGCGGACAAAAGTACACAGAACATCTGTAGATAATTAAAATAAATTATTGATTTCTCAATTTTCTGGTCTGTTCAATATTTTTTTCACTTTTTCAGCTTTATGAATATTAGTCTTACGTTAAATATTTTTTTAAAAATCTGTTACTTCGTTTGTGAGTTATTAGATATCTATGGAAATTATTAAGATCCGAGTTTCATATGAAGAAAACAATTTTTTTTTCGGTCAACCCTACTGCACAGTATTTTTAATCAAACAGATGACGCTTTTGCAAATGTTACTGTCTGCAAGGTTTATAATTGCAATTTAAAAAGAAAGATTTAGTCTACAATCTCCATGATTCGAATTTACGAAAAAGTAACCAATAACTAAATCCGAATTTTAAATTCAACATTTCTAAGCAATTGTAAAAGGATGCCAAGGGTCATATGGTCGAAAGTCAGTTTTTGTTGCGACAACAACGCCTCTCCGTGGAAGTTTGTGAGACGAGTTCAATTATCGACAGTCGATAACACAGAGAACGTTTAATTCTGACATTTACACATGCGCAGTAGTGAACTATGTCGTTTACACATGCGCAGTAGTGGAGTGTGACTTGTACACATGCGCAGTGGCGCTTTTAAATTTTTACACGCGCAGTAATGCACTTTTACATTTACACATGCGCAGTAGTACACTACAGCAGTTATGCATGCGCAGTAGTTTCAAAATGTAAATAATATTTAACTCATTAGATATATCTATAAATAAAACAATCACTAACAACATTCAAAGCTTTATAATTACTTTTACTAAAAAATAAAATTAATTTTGATATGAAAGAAATAAAAATACAAAGTAAGTATAAGGGTTCGGGGAAAGGCTGTATTTTTAATATATTTATTACGAGGGAAACGGCACTAGCTTTTTTACTCATTTTAAAACCAAGCAACAGAAAAATTGTCAAACCCAATTAAGATCAAGAAGAATCTTGACCTAATTTAAAACAAATAAGAAAATAATGAAACCCTTGATTTGTGTTTACATCACGAATTGTATATTTTACTGCACTAAGTAAACAATTGTATTGAAGTCGTTTCTACGAATGCCTTAATGAATGTACCTTGTTGAGATTTGCATCAGCTTACAGTTTCTCGCAATCCTTCAGTGTCATTTGTCGTGTATTTGCAAGTGCTTTTAGCTATCGTGCGCTTTTCTTTGAATTTTCTTTGAAATATTCCACATCACATTTTCCATTCAATTTTTATGTTTCTTTGAGCACTTCTCCGTATTTAATAACAAAATGGTTTCTTTTTTATTCGAATCCGGTTTTACTGAAAGCAACTTATCAAAAAATATACGGTTAGTTACATGGGGGAAAAAAAGTCAGTCTACTCTGAATATGACGTTTTTTTTCTATAATGAAAAGCTTAAATGCGAGTAAACTCATTTCAATCTATTTCGTTTTAATCTTCCTGATTTGATTATTATAGTCGAGAATAATTTAAATTTGAATTTAAAACGATTTACGTTCAAGTTTGTGTAAAACGCTACGGACACATAATTCACAGTTGACATCACTGATAATAATCGTACTGTTAATCCAATTGCATTTGAAACACTCACTAGGGATTATTCGTAAATTTATTCCCATAACGTTTCGAGTCGTGATTATAGTTCATCCGTTCAGGGAATTTATTGCAATACTTTTGTTGGCTATTATTTATTTATTGTAAGGAATTAAAATCAATATAATATTTAAATTTCCATCTGCCAATTGGCGAAACTTGCTCAATGTTCAGTGATTTATTTTTTTATTTTTGTAACTGAAATCGGTACAATTAAATGATACGCTATTTTAGTTAAACCAGTTTGAATATTTATTGAGATAGAAATAGTATTAAAAGTAGTTTTGCAACTCATGTCCAGAAAATGCGATATTTTTTGGAAAGTGAATCTTTTGCATTTTTATTTTTTCCATATGACTGGAAAAACTGTTTAAAATGCAACAATTTTACTGAATATTGAAAATAATGGACCAAAAGTTTTACAGATATAAGAATTGGTTCGAATACATCGAAATCTTTACTTAAAATTTATTCCATGTGTCAATAAAGTTTTATTAATATGTTTTCCTGTGAAAAAACTTTGGAAGCTATATTTCCTTGTAAATTTCTTTCGAATCGTTACTGGAAAACTACCAAAAAGCGAATAAATTCCTAACTTGGAATTTATCGCAACAATGTTCTTGAATCTATTTTAAATAAAGATTGCTTGTAAATTTTCAACAAAAAATATTCGCTTTTATCACTAACGAATCTAAAAGTGCTACTAATAGATTCTATATTTTTCTGTCTGTCTGTCTGTCTGTCTGCTTGTCTGTCTGCCTGTTACAAAACTATCATGCACATCACATTGTTTAGAACTTCAAATTTTTGACAAAGATTATTCCTTTTAATCCTCGGGTCATCCAAACATGCTGGAAAAATGTCATCTTCTTTTGTCTGTAAGTCTGTTTGTCTGTTACAAAACTTGATATTTCCATAATGTTTTTTATATTTTATTCTGAAATAAAAATTCTAAACTACAAAACTATCATGCTCGTCACATTGCTTAGAATTTCAAATTTTTGGGAAAATATTCGGCAAGAAATCTAAAAATGCTGAAAAAATGTTATGACTGTCTGACTGTCTGTCTGTATGTATGTCTGTCTGTTTGTCTATCTATCTGTTACAAAACTTTGAATATTCATCACGTTGCTTAAAAATTTTAAATATTTAATATAAATATTCGTTATAAGCTTCAAGAAATACAAAAATGTTCATAAAAAATGTATATTTGTCCGTTTGTCTGTCTGTTACAAAACTTTAAATGAATGAACTTTTGAATGACTAAACCTATTTAAACAAAATCGACGTATCTCAGTTATTACTTATTGTTAGATTTATAAATTTGAAGAATTTACTATTTTAAATTAAATCCAAAAAAAACATTATAATTTTTCAAAAAAATTAAAAAATTTTGTAATTATCACTTTCTGTACCTTACTGTTAAACTTTTTTCACATAATAGAAAATACGTAAAGAATAGAATTGCAGTCGAATTTTCGGCAAAGAATTGATAATTATAAGTCTCCAAATGAATAATGTAGTTTGGCATAATTTTATTCAAAAAATCTTGTAAAACATCAGAAAATACATAAACAATATCAAAATAAATTGTCGCTCCTAAAATATTGCAACTGAAATTTTCAATACAAAAGAATGCAATTTAAAAATTATCTTCATAAATTTCAATAAAATTTTCCAGCGTCATAAATCACATAATGATAAATTTCATTTACAAAGCAGAAATGTGGATATATATAAGAACAAGTTAATATCACGTCGTCTGGCATTTCCTGTTTGTGTGTCAAGAAGTTAGAAATAACTTGTGTATATCAAAAAAAAAAGCTTTGGCTTCTTTTATTCGTCTTCTGGGACTCATAGCAAAAGTTTTTCTTCGAGTATGTCTTTGTTTGAACGCATTCACTATCGAAGCATAGAGCTAACTTTATGGAAGGGTCGAGAATCGTTTGCAAACCTTGCTCGGGATTTCAAGGTTTTAGCGGAAACGGTTCAAACTTGGAAGAATATTGCGATGAAAGAAATGGAAAAGAAATTTATGGCAGTTGAGTGAGACTTTGTGCGATCTATTCCAGGGAATTATATTTCTTGCACAGGCGAAAGCTGATACGAGACTGGAAGCATGACATTTATATAAATCCTATTTAAACTTTATCAACTCTTAAACTCCACAAGGATTCCATGCATATCAATGAGAACTAGTTTTTAATAAATTTCAAAAAAAAAAAAAAAAAAAAAAAATGTCTCACTAGATTTCAACAGGTAAATAATAACTCTTTTATAAAATGTGTCAAGATTTTTAAAGCTGGCACTTAACCTCATTTAGAGGGCTTTTTGAATTTCAAGCGGGGATAAGGGACGTGAGATTAATACGTAAGCTTAATTAAAGAGCCATCTGTCAGTTAAAGTTCCAACGTCGTTAATCACCCTTCAAAGAGACCTGGTCTTTCGGAAATGATTATAGCGGACAGTGGAACACCAATCGGAATACATTAGCAGGTCCAACGGTCTTGCTCGCGAATAACGCTGATCGGTGGAGCTTTTGTGTGCCGTAATACCATCTAAAGGCCAATTTCTACCATTTCTGCCAAGCACCAAGCAGCCAGCTTTTTAGCGTTTTACCTGGAATCGATATTTTACCTTCTCTTCTATTTTCCTCATTGTTCGCTCTTATTCCTTTGTGAAAAAAATCTTATTCCATTTGCTTCATGAAAATCTATGAATTTTCGTTCAACTGGAATCAAAAGTCACAATTCAAGTCTTTATTCCTTTGAAAAGTGTCCATAGGCTTTTAACTCATGCCACTCTTCCTGGACGTAGTCTAATTTCGCAATTTACATTCCAATGTTGCAGAGAATTTTTAAGTTGGAGTTTTATTTCTTGTAGGTAGTTCATGTGTGTACGCTTACATAAAAAGGGCCCACTTTGTCGATTTTGTTTTCGGAGATGTTCGCCTTTTTCTAAAAGTGGGTTCAGATTTTCGAATTTATTTTTATTGATGAAAAATAAACTATGTAATATCCCACGTCGAATCATGTGTTTATCATGTCTTTATCGTAATTCAAAACAGAAAATAATCTTATTTTTAATTTATAAAATGCATGGGTCTATTGGTAAAATTGAACTTTAAACTCGTTTTTCTCAAAAATTAGAGTTTTGACACTTCTAAGTTTTAATACTTAGAACTTTGCGCATTTTTTATCTCATAGGGTCCAAGACTTGTCATAATGTACGAAATTTCGTTTATACCCTCTTGACTTCGACTTTTTGTCCTGTTTTGTCAAAAAGTTAAAATAGAAAAAAAATAAACAAAATTAACATATACAGGAAATAGGGTATATTGGTAACTTGTATTAATAGGAAATAGGGTGTATTTGCAATAAAATAAATTACAAATTGTGTATATTAGCAAATGGATTTATTGGAAATTGAGTATATTTGCAATTAAATTAAATGGAAATTAGTAATGTTTGCAATTAAATAAAATCCATCAAAAATTGGTAAAAAATCCATTCAACAAATTCAAAATTGCATCGGATGTGTTTGTATTTGGATAATTTGGAAATTAGGTATCTTTTCAAATTGATTAATTGGAAATCGGGTATATTTGCAATTACCTGAGTTGAAAATTGGACATGTTTGTAATCAGTAAAATTGAAAATAAGTAATTTTTACAAATGGATCAATTAGTAATTGGGTATTATATGCAATGAATCAATTAATGTATCATTTTCAAGTTAGGTATATTTGCAATTAAAAAAAAATAAATTAAGTATAATTGCAAAAAGGTTAATTGGTAATAAGGTATTATTGGAATTGCATTAATTAGTATTTGGGATTTTTAGCAATTTGATCAATTGGAAATAAGGCATCTTTGCAATTAGATTGATTGGAAATTGGGTATAATTGAACCTTTTAACAATTAAAGATTAGGTATATTTGCAATTGGATACTTAGGAAATTAGGTATATATGCGATTGGATTAATTGGAAATTAGACACTTTTGCAATTCGATCGATTGGAAATAGTGTATAATTGAACTTTTGATCAATTAAAGATTTGGTATATTTGCAATGAGCTTAATTATGAATTGGGTAACAACACAGGCCGACAAAATTTTGTTGCCCAATCAAAGGAAGCTAATTCTTATAGGATTTTGTCCGTAGAATCCAAATTTGACCTTGAAAATTTTGGATTGGCTCTAGTTTTTAAGCAATTTCGGTTTAAATGTGTAAAAACACGCATTTTTGGTACTCATTTTACTGTTGTGGTTTATTGTTTTACAGACATTAAAATCATGCCGAAAAGGCGTTTTTTTGCATATTAAAACCTAAATTGCTCGAAAACTAGAGCCGATCCAATATTTTCAAGGTCAAATTCGTATTCTACGGACAAAATCCTATAAGAATCGGCTGTAACATTTTAGGCAACATGCAGTTAATGAAATTTTTTCGGCCTGTGTTATAAATTAGGTGTATTTTCATAAGGATTAATTGGATATATTTGTAATTGCATAATAAGAAAATTAGGTATAAATGCGATTGGATTAATTGGAAATTAGGCATTTTTGCAATTAGATTGATCGGAAATTGGGTATTCTTGAACCTTTTATCAATTGAAGATTAGGTATATTTGCAACTGCATAATTAGGAAATTAAGTATATATGTCATTTGATTAATTGGAAAGTAGACATTTTTGAAATTATATCGATTGGAAATAAGGTATAATTAAACTTTTCATCAAATAAAGATTGGGTATATTTGCAATGAGCTTAATTATAAATTGGGTTTATTTCCAAAGGGAATTATTGGAAATTTAAAATTGATTTTTTTTTAATTATACACTTGTCTACAGAACGACTTGGAATTTGGAGTACTGACATTTTTCTGAACCACCTTATTTTAGTTTGCTCGCCAGTGGAGAGGGAAAACTGTAGGAAAACCTCTCCCGAGTACAACCGGTTTATCGACAGTCGAGTTCTAATAATCTGCAGTCAGTTACCGACAGCGCAGATCATTATTCCCCGACGTCAAACCAACCAAATGAACTAAGCAAACTCTGTAGTAAACTGAATATATTTGTAATTGCATAATTAGGAAATTAGGTATTATATGCGATTTGATTAATTAGAAATTAGGCATTTTTGCAATTGGATCGATTGGAAATAGGTTACAATTGAACTTTTCATCAATATAAGATTGGGTATATTTGCAATGAGATTTATTATAAATTGGGTGTATTATCAAATGGATTCATAAGTATTCGGATATATTTGCAATTGCATAATTAGGAAATTAGGTATAAATGCGTTTGGATTAATTGGAAATAAGGCATCTTTGCAATTAGATTGATTGGAAATTGGGTATAATTGAACCTTTTAACAATTAAAGATTAGGTATATTTGCAATTGGATACTTAGGAAATTGGGTATATATGCGATTTGATTAAATAGAAATTAGACATTTTTGAAATTCGATCGATTGGAAATAAGGTATAATTAAACTTTTCATCAAATGAAGATTGGGTATATTTGCAATGAGCTTAATTATGAATTGGGTTTATTTCCAAAGGGAATTATTGGAAATTGAAAATGAAATATATTTGTAATTGTATAATTAGGAAATTAGGTATTATATGCGATTTGATTAATTAGAAATTAGTCATTTTTGCAATTGGCTCGATTGGAAATAGGGTATAATTAAACTTATCATCAATCGAAGATTGGGTATATTTGTAATGAGATTACTTATAAATTAGGTGTATTTTTAAGTGGATTATTTATAAATTGGTCACTTTTGCAATTGGATACATTGGAAATTGGGTATCTGTCCATTGAATCAAAAGAAAATGGGTTATATTTGCAATTGGATTAATTAGAAATAATATAATTTAAATTTTTTATTAATTGGATATTATGTGTATTTGCAATTAAATAAATTATATATTGCCTATATTTGCAAACTGATTAATTAGAAATTGAGTATATATTTGCTATATTAAAATAATTAGAAAGTAGACATGTTTGCAATTCGATCAATTAAAACGTGTGTAGAAATTCAATCAAACAAATTCAAAATTGCATCGGATATGTTTGTAATTAGATAATTTGGAAATTAGGTATTTTGCAACGGGATCAATTGGAATTTTGTTATATTTTGAATTAGATTAATTAAAAATTGGACATGATTGTAATCGGAGAAATTGAAGATTAGACATTATTACAAATGGATCAATTAGTAATTGTGTATATATGCATAAGGATATTCAAGTTGGGTGGGGAGAAATTCAAAATGGCGGCTACCTGGATGACAGGTTTGCATTGCAGTCAATGCAATGGTACGAATTAGTTTTTGTACAATAACTTTTAAAAAACAAATTTTTGAACCTATGTTTATTAACAAATTATTTTTCATTTATCGAAAGCTATTTTTTAAAATAATAAAAACTCATATAAAAATTTTACACAATTTTATTATTTTAAAAAATAGCTTTCGATAAATGAAAAATAATTTGTTAATAAACATAGGTTCGAAAATTTGTTTTTTAAAAGTTATTGTACAAAACCTGATTTCGTCCCATTGACTGCAATGCAAACCTGTCAACAAGGTACAGTCTAAAAACAAGTGTCTTATTTTGTCCTCACTTTTAAGACATTTTGAGGTGTCTTAATTTAAAACCATTGAGATAGTGTCTTAAAAATGCCTGTAAGACGCTTTCTAAACGTCTTATGTCTTAAAATTAGACACTTGTAAGACACCTGTTTTTACAGTGTAGCCGCCATTTTGAATTTCTCCCCACTCAACTTGAATATCCTTATTGAATCAATTAGGAATGGGTTATAATTGCAAATAAATTATTTGGAATTAAGATACATTTGAAATTGGATTAATTGGTAATTAGACTTGTTAGCAATTAGATCAATTAGAAATTAGGTGTGTTTGTAATTGCATAATTAGGAAATAAGGTATATTTGCGATTAGATTAATTGGAAATTAGGCATTTTTGCAATTGGATCGATTGGAAATTAGGTGCATTTGATATGGATCAAGTAAAAATTAGATATTTTTGTAATTGGATAATTAAAATATTTACAATAAGATTAATTAGAAATAAAGTAAATATAAAAATTTTTATTAATTAGTCGTTAGGTGTATTTGCAATTAGATTAACTATAAATTGGGTATGTTTGCAAACGGATTAATTGGAAATTAAGTATACTGGCTATTAAATTAGTTAGAAATTAATCATGTTTGCAATTGGATCAATTAAAAATTGTGTACATATGCAATTAGATCTGTTAAAAATTGTGTATATATGAAATTGAAAAAATTCCATATTGCATTGAACATGTTCGTAATGGTAAAATTTGGAAATTAGACATTTTTCCAACTGGTTCAATTGAAAATTGGGTATATTTTCAACTAGAATAATTAAAAATTGAATATGTTTGTAATTATATTAATTGGAGATTATTTTTTTTTACAAACAGATCAATTAGTAACTAGGTATAAATGCATTGAATCAATTAGAAGTGGGTAATATTTCCAAATGGATTAATTGAAAATAAGGTATATTTGAATTTGAATTAATTGGAAATTAGTCATGTTTGCAACTGAATCAATTGAAAATTGGGTACATTTGCATAGTGAGAAATTAAAAATTGGATATGTAACTAATTGGATAATTGGGAAATTTTATATATTTCCATTTAGATTAATTGCAATTAGATTAATTATAAATTGGGTGCGTTTTCCGATGAATTATTTGTAAATTGGGTATATTTGAAATTGGATTAATTGAAAATGGGATATTTTTGCAATTGGATAAATTAAAAAATAAAGTATTTTGCAATTGGATTAATTAAAACTTGGATATGTTCAAAACCAGATAAATTGTAAATTAAGTATTTATAAAATTGGATCAATTAGAAATTGGATATATTTGCCTTGAATCAATTGGAAATGAGGTATGTTTGAAATTGGATTAATTGAAAGTAAGGTATATTTAAAAGTGTCATCAATTGGAAATTGGGTGAATTAGCAATTAGATAAATAATAAATTGGGTGAATTTGAAAATGGATTGATTGGAAATTGGGAATGTTCGTAATTAAATCAATTGAAAATCGGATAAATTTGCAATTGAATCAATTGAAAATTGAATATGTTTGTAATTGGGTCAATTTGAAATATTTGAAATTTGTATGTTGATTCAAAACTAATTTTGTAAAATTTTTAAAAACTAGGAAATTTATTAACTATAAAGTTTCGTGACAAAATACTTAATATTTTTAGAGAAAAGTTCCAGTCAAATTTTGCCTATACCAGTGACGTTATACTTTATCTCATGTTCTTAAATGGAAAAAAATTTTCTGTTGAATAATCTTTATTATTTAAGTTTTTATTTGCATAGATTTAGAAGTTTCTATTGGGTTCATTGTAATTAGATTAAATTTTGTTTGAAAACTGAAAAATAAACGAATAAAAACTTTTATATATAAAATAACTAAAATTAAGATACACTGCACAGTGATTTAAATAAAATAAAATGCAATCAATACAATAATCATAAATTTGAAAGCATTTAAATTCGGGTGAATATAAATTTAACTAAATTAATAAATGAAAAAATGAACACTCAGATGAATCAATAATTAAATAATTAATTCGTATCAATTTGAAATCTAATAATATTAAATGTAGATAATTTTATATGTAGGTTAATTTAAAAACTGATAACTTTACACTAACAATAAGTAATAAAAAAAGGTCAGACAATTTTTTTAATCTCTTTTGATTTTTTAATTTTGCTAAAAATTAAAGTTTTTTAAAATCCATCCGTAATTTTGTAGAAAATATGTTTCTTTATCCAGAAAATAAAGAGCGATAAAAATTAGTAAAAATTGTGGAATTGATGCAGTATGTTAGGGGAATGAAGAAAATTTTAACCGGATGCTCATTAATGTCAATTTTTTCCTGGCTTTTTTATTTTTTGATCTAGAATTATGCTATATTATGCTATATAGAATTAATTTTTTTTTAATTAAAACATTATTAAATTAAATTTTTTTCAAATACATCCGTTATATGGTAAAAAATGATTTAGAAGGTAAAAAAAATGTCGATAGAAAATGTTAAAAATTGTAGAAGTTCAATTTTCAAAATAATAATAATAATAATTTTATACAATATTTTTTGTTATATTTGAATCTTTTGGAATTTAAAAAACTCACAATTTAAAGAGGGCCAAAACCTGGAGAAATAAAAAAATTGCATAAAATTGTGAAAAGGTTTTTCAAAAGTTTACGAAAACAACATAAAATGGTAAAAAAAACATTACACAGTTTTTGAAAAGGCAGTAAAAAACCACCGTTTAGAAAAGAGCATTAAAAAGTAGAAAATGATGGTTTTTGGGAGTTGAAAGCATCTTTGGTGAGGAAGGATGGTTTTACCACGTGGTCAAAGGGTGTGGGAACAGAAAGAGGGTCTGAGGTATTTGTGGTATGTGATATCTAGGCTCCTTTGTCCGAATTTTTGTGTCCATTTATCTACGCGTCTGTCCTGCAGTCCTAGCCCACCCCTTACCCTGTCCAACCCCTGTCACTGGCTTTCATCCCTGCAGCACGAAATCCCCCCCTCACGGAATGAGTCGGAAAATGCTTTTGTTTTTACAACGCTGCCACCATTCCTAAGCGCGATTGCGATTTCTACCAACATTTTCACTCTCCTTTCACTGCCTACCCACACCAACAGATCTTTTTCCCATGTGACAATTTTTTATCATACCTTCTCATTCGTTCACGAATATCTCGTTGCTTCTGCGTAATAAGCCTGTCTTTCGTTATTCTTTTTTGTAGGAATGGAATTTGTGCAAAATATTTTAGAAGCCGTTTCTCTGTTTCAGTGTTCGAACAGTTTTTAAAACATCCGTTAGAAATATTAATTTTTAAATTAGATTTTCATTATAGGGGATGTCAAGTTGAAAGAAGATTGGCCCAATTTGTTATTTTGGGAATGATGTTACATTAAAATTTGTTTTAGAAATGAGGACAGAAATTGTGCTGGCGGATACAAGTGATTAACATAATTAGTAGCTATCATAGGGAATCGTAAATTTTTTGCAAATGTTAGGACTCTTGAACATTTCGTTAGCAATTCGCATTTTGGAAAAAAGGATCAATAACTAAACCAAAATTTAAAATGTATCATTTTTAACTTCAACTCATCGGCGCAACATTTTTTTAACTTCCGAACAAGAAATGGTGCGTCAAGCTTTATCTACTTAAGATACGACAATAGCGCCACGCTGTAAGAAGTTATGATAATTTTTAGGTTACCGACAGACGCTGACATCGACCGCTAAGTATTTTGGACTAGTGTTACGTCTGACGTACAAAAAACCTAACAATATATCCTAGTTCCTCCTTTTGAATTAATTTCAATTAAGAATTTGATTTGGGATGAGTATAAGATCAATGGGAGCACTAATTGGTTTAAAGAATATTCATTTATTAAGAAGTGAGAATTTACAAATATGATTTTATAAATTGAGTCTTACTTTTGAAAGATGAAAATATCGGCGTTTAAACTCGAAAATTTGTTTGTTGAAGACAAGCGGTAAAACAGGAGTAGACTTGAAGTAGATTAGGCGCTGGGTAAACAGACGGTGGTCCGAATCACTGGATACCGATGCAGATGAATTCTTTTAGTGAATAGGAACTTCTAGCAGGAGTCTTAATAATTTGTTTTTCTCACGTAAATGCAGAGTGTCAAAAAGTAAAACTTGAATAATTGAATAATGAATATAAGTTCGTAATTAATTACTGCGATGAGGTAACACTTTATGCGAGATGGTAAGACAGATGAAAAGTAAGACTTGCACTGATGTCAGACTATTGTAAAGACTTGGACTTGAGTATAACACTGCACGCCAGATGGTAAGACTGTGATGAGTATAACACTACATGATGTTAAGACTGTCGTTATCATTCTGCAGGTCCAATTTATATTGAAAATTTTGGAAGGCAAATGGCCGCTCTTGCTTATCTCTTCTCTCCGCTCTCTTGCCTAGATTCCCATACCTATTCTCCTCTCGTTCCTCTTGCGTAGGTGCAAGCTTGTAATTCTCTACATTAAAGAGAAAGTGTATCGTAGTTCTTGAAATTTGGAAAATGTCCGTCTTGGTTTATCTCTTCTCTCCGCTCCCTTTGCAGATGTCCAGAGAGTCTACAATGTTTACAATTGTAATTTATCCAAAAAAGGACCAATAACTAAACTACAATTTTAAATTTAACCTATGTAAATTCTGCTCACCAGCGTATTATTTGTCAGAACACGGAACAAGTAATGGTGCGTCAAAAAACTTCCACTAAAGATTCCTCTTTTGACGCAACAACAGCGCCGCGTAGTGAAAGGCTGTGTTACTATTTAGGTTATCGACAGTCGCTGACACATTAACTGCCAAATTTTCTGGATCCCACAGGTGGTGCTAGTACAAACTACACAGTCTATAATGTTTACAATTGTATTTAAAGAAAAGGTATCAAAAACTTAACCTGAATTTAAAATTCAACATTTTTAATCCCAGCTTACCAAAGTAATATTTGTCCAACCTCTAAAGAAGCATATTATCATTGTAATAAAAAAGAAAATCTCGTGCAAGATTTAAAAGCATTTCTCGTTTTGATTGAATAGCTCTCGGTCCGGTTAGTCATACCAAGTGGCAAGAAAATGAATGGCAGTTTTTTCTTACAATCGTAACAATTTGTTATGAGGAGAACACAAAGTAGAAGAGGAAAAGCTGGCAGTTTTATACGATTCATTTCATCGTGCTGGAGAAGAGCCTAGAAAACATATCCGGCCAATACTTCAGGTGGTGTTAGGTAGTCGAAGAGGATAGAAGTATCAGGGTTAATGGCGTACAAGTCGTCGAGGCCGAACTTGCCGAGTGTTTCATTATGACCCACTTTGTCATCGGCTCGCATTAGGGGTTGAGAAATTCAATCGCCGTTTCCATCGTCGACGTCATTGTTCTCGATGGCACAGTTTTTTTTGTCTCTCGTCTTCTCTCTGTCTCTCCAAGCTCTTTGTCTCTATTCAGGACGAAAATTTTTCATCCGAGTTACCGTGACGCGGGGAAAAGAATCATGAAGAAAGACTTCGCGAGAAACTGCTTTGGATGAACGTTAATGTGAAAACTTTGTCACAAAACAGTCCCCGAATTTTAAATGTTCGTTACGTCGACTTTTACGTCTCATATTTTACGCCGGCTGGCTCTGTAACGAAACAGTTGTTTACACTAACTTCTAATTTATACGAGTTGCATTTTCTCCCTTAATTTACGCATTGCAAAACAAAAAACTTCTCTTTAGTATTTTTAAATTTGGGAATTTTTTCTCCGATTGTGCCATTTCTATTAATTTTATGATATATATATATATATATATATATCATATAATAATTGATACAAATTGTTAAACAAAATTATTATTTACACACCAGTCTAGAATTATTTCTAGGATATTGTTTCAGTCTAATGTAGACTCGACGATATTTGCCTTTCTATTATTTTAAGTTTACTTTCTTCAATTTAATTAAATTTTTAAAATTCAAAAGTTATTTTAATTTATATTTGTTAGAATTGATGGTTAGTGATTCACAAAAAAAGTCACAGCACATTTCGATCTATTAAAGAATAGTTTATTCTTATTGCGATGATATAAATACGTCACAGATAGTACACCCGGTATGAACACAAATGGCGAAACCGAGAAAAGCACGGGAAGATGCGCCCGATGTGGATGCTATTAAGGTCGTAACGCAACTGAACTGCTAAAGTTTTGGTTTTTAATTTTCTTTATTGAATTCAGTAATTTTGGAAAAATAAATACATGATATACAATGTGTCTCCTATCTTTAATCGATTTATACACTTATAGACTAGTATCATTTTATTGTATTATATCCTCTTAATTGTTTTACGTAATTATATTTATATTTTAGGAAAAAAATTTTATTGAAAAAACCTAATTATCAATCTTGAACTTACACTAGATAAGAAATAAAAACTTAACTCTATTTACAATACATACAATATTTACAAGGCTAAAATTATTATTTTTCAGAATTTTGTAATAAGTGGTTAGGCAACCTATATCTAACTTCAAAGGGAGCTTCATTATATTTTATCTGGCAAGTGCTGCTTAAAATATCTAATGTGTTTAAGTCTTCATAGAATTTTTCTGACAGATTAAATATTATTTCTTTAACTGTAGGAATATTTAATTTTTTATGAAGGTATACAATTTTCGTTCTTTGCTTAGCATTTAGGACCATTCTCAAACATTTATTTTGTATTAGTTGTAGGTTGTCTATATAAGATTTATAAGTACCACCCCAAATGGGAGCTGCATATAGCATGACTGGTCTTATGATCATTTTATACACACTTGCTTTATTTTCAATGCTCATTTTGCTTTTATAATTTAGAATAGAGTAAAGTTGTCCTATTATTTTAAAAGTTTTTTTACGCAATTCCTGAATATGAATTTTAAAATTTAACTTGTCATCCAGAATTAGCCCTAAGTATTTAACATGTGGTTTACAAATAGCTTTTTCGATGTGAATTGAGACAGTAGGTTCAAATTTATCTTTATTTTTGGGTGAAAAAATTATAAATTCCGTCTTATCTGTATTAATTTTAAGCTTCCATTTGAGGTAGTACTTTTCCAATACACTGATATAATTTTGCAGATAAATGGCTAATTGCTTTTTTCTCCATGAAGACGCGTATAACTTTGTATCATCAGCAAAGACAGCTAACTTAACTTTGTCGCTTTTGGGAATATCATTAATATAGTATGAGTATAGAATAGGGCCAAGTACAGATCCCTGGGGCACACCTGCAACTATATTTTTTTTCCGTGGACATTTCATTATTTATGTTTACGACAAACTTTCTAGACATTAGATAACTAGAAATGATTTTTATAAGATATTTATTTAAATTGTAATTATTTAATTTAACTAATAGCCCTTTATGCCACACTGTGTCAAAGGCTTTCTCCATATCTAACAATACTGCTCCAGTGCTTTTATTTATATTAAAATCAAAGGCAATGTGATCAGTAATTCTAGCTAATTGTTTAACTGTACTGTGATTGGCCCTAAACCCAAATTGTTCAGGAATTATTTGCTCATGGATAGCTTCGTGATCTTTTATTCTATTCAGTATGATTGTTTCTAGAATTTTACTTATTGTGCAAAGGAGGCTAATTGGTCTGTAATTATGAGGTAATTTCTTATCTTTGCCTGGCTTTGGAATTGGAAGAATTTTTGCTTTCTTCCATGCGTGGGGGAAGTAGCCCTGTTTTAAACAAGCATTAAATAAATAATTAAGTTGTACAATAGCTTTTTTAGGAAGTTGTTTTAAAACTATATTCTGAATTTTATCTAATCCGGGAGCTTTTTTGGATTTTGTTTTAATGATTATACCCTTAATTTCCTTGGGAGTAGTTAGTTTAATTTCATTTAAATTTGTTTCAGATATCATTATTTCCGCGTGCGCCGTATCAATTTCACTATTAAAATCATCCGTGCCATAATCTGCCGTTAATTCGTGCACCTTTTCAAAATTATCAGCAATAACTTCTGCTTTTTCTTTATCTCTGAAAATAATTTTGTTATTATATTCTAAGGGGGGGATTGAGTAATTATTTCTACCTTTTAAAATTGCTGACATCTTCCATAATGAACAATCTTTGGTATTAAGACTATCAAGTTTCTCGTTCCACTTCTGATTTTTAAATTGAGTAATAGTCATTTTTATTTTGTGGTTAACTTAATTTATTATTGGCTTTAGATGTATATTTTTTGTTTTTTGAAATATTTTACGGAGTTTATTTCGTTGTTTTATTTGGTTGATAAGTTCTGGGGGGAAAGTAAGTTGAAATTTTTTACTTTTAAATTTTGGTACGGATTTATCAATTGCATGATTTATTATATTTGTGAAATTATCAATATTGTGGTTAATGCAAGAAACTGATTTAAAATTATTATTTATTATCAAATTTTTGTTTATTAATTTTTTGAATTTTACCCAATCAGCTGCTTTGTAGTTTAGGATTGTAGTTATAAAGTTAGAAATCATAGGGATATTAGAATTAAATTTAGTTATTACCGGTTTGTGATCAGAAGTAACTTCCTTTAATACATTAACGGCAGTCGGTCTAGTTGTATTTTTTAAAATAGCCAAATCAACAATGCTTGGCTTGGCTTTATTGTTAAAAGGGTGTAAGGTGAAGTTATCAGGAAACTCAATGCAAAGTTCTCTAGTTTCAATTAATTTATATAAGACATTTCCGTTCGTGTTATTTTTATAACAGTTCCAACTAGAATGCTTGGCATTAAGATCTCCTGCTGCTATAATTTTATTATTTAATTTAAAGATTTTTTCAAGTTCTTTTTCAGTGATGTTTTGTTTTGGGGCATATAAGGAAATGATCATTAAATTGTTCTCTAATTTAATACCATGGGCTTCAATTGTTTTAAGTTTGTCTATATTAACTTCTATACAGGGTATTTCATTTTTAACAAACAGGGCCACTCTCCCCGATGGTTTTTTGCAAAGTTTACTATCTCTATTTTTTCTATAACATTTATACCCAAGAGGAGGTTTAGGAAAAATATCATCAGTAAACCACGTTTCTCCTACTAGTAAGACATCAATATTATATTTTTGTAGAAACATGGGTAATTCATGAATTTTTTTGTTTAAGCCATTTGCATTCCAATGCACAATTATAAGATTATTATTAACTTGCTTACTATTTTCCATTTTTAATCTGAAAAATTTCAGCTATAGCCATTATTCTGTCTAAATCAGTCTTACAATTGCTTAATTTTTCTTTTAAACTATATGCTAATTTTAATAACTTACTTAGATTACAAATTTCATTAATTAAGCTCAAGACTGACCCATTTTATGACATCAGGCCCATGCTGACTGACCAAAAGGGTTCCCACCAACAGGTGGGATTTCTCTTTGTAAATGGGCGTGCCATGCGGCCGGTCATTTCTCAATTCTTGTAACCTTTTCTTGAAAAAAGAAACTTTTCTTTCAGCTGACAAGCTGAATTGTCATAAAACATTGAGAGCCGTGTTCAAGTCGTTGTTGTGTTGGAATGATCGACCGTGAGCACTAGGTTGACACAGAGAACACATTTGTAGTTTAGAGGAAATGGACTTTGCGCTTAATATGCACATTCTGTCAGGTGTAATACTAATAGGAAGATGTTTGTATGTGTGTCGTTTATGTGTTGCTTCTGTCGTTGACTATATGCAAAAACATGTACGCGTACATATTAGGTACCATTTAGAAACATGACTTCCCACATTTAACGACAAAAGGACATCGCTTTAAGCTTCTAGGTCACAATACTCCTATTCTCTTCCATGTATTACTGTATTTGTACCAGCTTTTAAAAGTCGAGTTTCTGCGATTGGAGTTGGAAACAACACTTGGTTAATTTGAAGTTTGGCCACAATCTGACTTATCATAACTGCAATCCTCTTTTTCTATCTTGACATTACCACAAACTATATTTCTTATTTCCGTTACCATACTTTATAAAAAAAATTTGCAAAGTTATCTAAAAGTGATGATGGAAAAAATCAATGGAAATAAGATTGACGATTTTCACTTGTTAAAAAACATGAGGAGAGGTTTAGTTGTAGTGCTTTTTTGTTATCAATCTGCTGAATCGTGAGTTAGCCCGGAAAAAAGCAATATCAGAAAATGAGAAATAGTGACATGCTCGGTTCTTTTTGCTGACAATGGCAACGCGTAATCCAGACTAGGCAGAGCGTTTTCGCGAAACTGATGAGCGGCACCATTTTGCACTTATCTGGCAATTTATTCGGCTTAGCCAATACGAATGAGGGAAACTCACCAGGACTTCAACTAACTTCCGCTACTGCAACTCCCTTCGGGCATTCTGGAAAACGTTTGGCAAATTTCCGTTGTCAGAATCCGGTCGTTCGATCTTTCGTCCTTGTCCTACTAACCCTTCTCAACCGTTTCACAGATCTTAATTACTCTTCTCCCAATACATTCCCCCAACGTCAATTTATTCTCATCGAACTTTAAGCCACTAATTTAGAAGTTGCAGCACATTTATAAAAGAAAGGTAAAATTAGTAAATCCACAAGATATTTAAATATGATAACGACTATATCTGAACAATAATAGTTTTGATAATAATTTATTATTGAAAATAGAAATTACTTATTCTAAAAACGCTATGTAGAATCAGAATGCTGAGAGATTAGATTATAATTAGTTTATCGTATAAGAGTAAAGAAGAGTTATACTTGTTGTCAATCTGTCAATACACTGGCTGCTGCCATATTGAACTACTGTGGCGCTGGTGTAGCCGCAGATGACACATGCAACGAGAGAAGGCTTGCTTGATTCATTCCTCATTGGATAGAGGCGCACGCTAGATCCAGGGTAAATTATAAAATAAATTACCTGTTGGATATTTAATATTAAACAACATTTGTTAATTTAATTTGCCCCAAACTTTTCCTTTCCCCAAGTGCTTTCCGATTTTATTTGAGCTAATTTAACCAAAATTTTTAACCAAAAGATTAAAAAGCATAAAAAAGAAGAGTAAAAAGGACAGGAGTTATTAATGAAAAGGGAATACATAACGATATCAAGCTGATCTTGATTCCGGGCAACCTCTGCCCGTCATATGGCGATATCAAAGTCAAACTGGGTTATTGAAATGCAATTAATCAAAGGAACAAGCACCCGTCGTTCTTGGAAATATATTCGATATATACTCAAAGTGATATCGTCCTGGACGACGTCGATCTTGGAAGCACAACGGGTGGTGATGATCGATTGTTTTAGGCTTACCACAAACACAAGAGACATAGTCTACTTCGATACCCTTCGAGACCTACACGCAGTGCTCTTGACGGCCTTTGATACCACTTCATGAATGTGTAAAGTAGCTGGGAGAACCGCGATATTCTCCCTCTATTGGGAGAAGTGGTCTTGGACGAACTTCCTGGTGCTTTGCTTGTTCAGTTGGACCCCATCGATGTAAATTGTATCCTGTGACTTCTCTGCCAACTTGTAGGTTTCGAATTCATTTAAATAGAACCTTGAAACTATTATATAGAACCTATAAATATTCAATAAATATGGCTAAAGGGAGTTATTATGTCTTTAACGTACTTTTTTTAATTTTATTCTCACTGTAAATTTCAGAAAATATATTGCTACCTAAAGAGTATCAATCAGTATCATTTCTGATAATCATCTGGCAACTTCTCTATTAAATAAGCATTATTTTTCTATTATAAAGACTAAAATTGATTGATCTTCCCAACCACTCAAGTCTTTTCAACTTCGGGAAAGAAAATCTTGACTTTTTTACTCTTCTCGCATCTCGAATGGTATTTGCTTCACCGGAACTTTCTTTGAACACTGCATTTTAATAAATGGGAAAAACCATCCTCTATTACTTTTGCAGAAAATTAAAATTTTTCAAAACTCTCGGTAAACTGTAAATGCAAATACTCTTACTGAAAAGGTTCCGCCAGTAGTAATTAAATTATTTTAAATGAAAATTTCATGTCGATTCAAAGACAAACAGAAAAGAATAAAGTTCTAATATCTATATACTCTCATTGCACCACGTGTCCGGAAACTTAATTAAAACTATTGATCTGCTTGGAAGAAAATATAACAGATGGTGGAATGCATTTTCGAGACATTTACTACCTCTTTTGCGTGTAAATTTTTGTCCATCGAGAGGACGTTAATTATTGTGGAAGTGATGTTTTAATGAAAGAAAAGTTGCTGAATTGCACATGATGACGGGTCGATGCTTAGAAAAACAAGTTTACTCTAATTATTTTTGCAGCGCGAACCTTTAGTGTGCAAGTTTATTGACACATGTCGTGGGTTTGTTCAGTGTGACCTGTAGAGTTGATTTGCAATTTCTGCCTCTGTAACTTCTACTTCTATAATTTACATCTTACAATGTTGCTGGGACGTTAGCAAACCTGAAATTAGTGCTGTTATGGTCATGAAATTACTCAGCTTGATATAACGATGTATTTTTAACATGTTACACCTGCTACTGGCGCGGCGTAACAAGTTGCTGAATTAGTTAGAGCTTCCAAAGCTTCTGACAAAGCAAACAATTGTGTTGAATTAAAGAGACGTATTCTAATCTTCAAATGAGTGTCACGAATACTGAATTTTTATCTCAAAAGCTTCAGGAACAAATTAAGACCACATTGTTGTTTAAACTAAAATGGCTAAAGAAAATTAAAATTATTTAACATTTACAGTTTTATCTTTGAAATCCAAGGTCCCTTTTTATACATCCCATATATAAAATTCCCGGGGTTTAATAAACATCATCCTTTAATTCAACCATTTCGATTTACGTTATCTCACATTGTAGATAAAAATTTTGAACAAATTTGACATCCTTGATCTGAAAATTCAAAATTCAACCGTTTTTATTCCGCTATTTTACATTCCGACTTAGCGGATCACAATGAGCTACATTCCGGTATCCCGAATTCCACTATCTAAATTCCCTGATCCATTCTTCTTGGTTTTCTGACGTAAATAGGCTCGCGATTCCGTACTTTCTATCTGGGGTATCTTCTTTTCTTATAGCGCATCTAAGATTTTCGGACCCCGTCATCCTAATCCTGATTTGACATATTTTAAATAGAATTCCCAATCTTAACATTTCACATGCCAAATCTAAAAATTTAAAACACTAAAGTACTGTATCCCAAAATATATTCTAGATCTGAACTTACGGATTTCAAATTATTGAATCTGACAAATTCAATCCCATAATTTTCGATCAGCCTACCCCACATAACGAATTCGAAGTTCATGAATTCTCGCACTTTAAATCCGGAAATTTCTAATTTCAACATTTCGAATCAGGAAATTTCTAATTGACCAATTTCAATTCCAAGATTTTCTAATTCCCATATTTTAAATCCGGAAAATTTGATTCCTACATTTAGAATTCGGGAATTTCTAATTTCGACATTTTCCCGCAATTTAAATTCGTATATCTCTAATTCCCACATATCGAATCTGTTGATTTCTAGTTTCTACATTTTGAATCTGGGACTTCATAATTCCCACCTTTTAAATCCGGGAACTTCTATTTTCCACAATTCAAATTCGCAAATTTTGTATTCTTACATTACGAATCCGAAAACTTCTAATTCCTGCATTAGGAATCCGACAATTCAGATTCCCACTTTCGAATTTATGAATTTTTAGTTCCCACATTTTAAATCCGAGAAATTCTAATTCCCACATTTCGAATTCGCGAATTCTTAATTCCTACATTTCGAATCTACAAATTTCTAATTTCCACAATTTGAATCCAGAAATTTCCAATTTTCACATTTCTAATACGGAAATTCCTAATTTTTACATTTCGAATTCTGATAATTCTAATTCCTACATTTCGAATCCGGAAATTTCTAATTTTCACATTTTTAATCGGCGAATTTCTAATTCCCATATTTCAATTTTGTAAATTTTATATTCTTACATTTCGAATTTACAAATTTCTAAATCTTACATTTCAAATCCGGAAAATTCTAATTCCTACATTTCGCATCCAGGAATTCGTAATTCCCACTTTTGAATTCGAAAAATTTATTTTCCCACGTTTTGAAGTTACGAATTTTTAATTCCCTCATTTAAAATTCAGAAATTTCTAATTTCTACATTTCGAATCCGGAAATTTCTAATTCCCACATTTCGAATTCGGAGATTTCTAATTCTTAAATTCGAATTCGGATTTTCTACTTCCTATATTTGAAATCCGTAAATTCCTAATTTTCACATTTCGAATCAGCGAATTTCGAATTCCCATATTTCGAATTCGGAAATTTCTAATTCTTACTATTTGAATTCGTACATTTCTAATTCCTACATTTCATATCCGGAAAATTCTAATTCCTACATTTCGCTTCCAAAATGGTTCCAAAATTTCGCTTCTAAAAGTGGGAATTCGTAATTCTCACTTTTGAATTTGAAAATGTCTAATTCTTACTTTTCGAATTCTTAAATTTGTAATTCCTACATTTCGATTCCAAAAATTCATGATTCTCACTTAAGAACTTAAGAACTATGAAATCCCACGTTTTGAAACCGATAAATTCTAATATCCAAATTTCGAATCCACGCATTTCTAATTTCACTTTTTTAATTCCAGAATCTCTTATTCCGACACTTGGGATTCTGAAATTTTTATTTTCACGTTTCGAATGTGCGAATTTCTAATTCCCTCATTTCGAATTCAGTTTCTAATTCCTACATTTCGAACTCGGAAATTTCTAATTCTTACATTTCTAATCTCCACATTTCAAATCCGGGAATTCCAAATTTTAACATTTCGAATCAGCGAATTTCTAATTCCCACATTTCGAATTCGAAAATTTCTAATTTTTACATTTCGAATTCGGATATTTCTACTTCCTACATTTCAAATCTAGGAATTCCTAATTTTCACATTTCGAATCAGCGAATTTCTAAATTCCCACATTTCGAATTTGGAAATGTCTAATTCTCACATTTTGAATTCGGAAATTTCTAATTCTTACATTTCGAATCCGGAAATTTCTAATTTTCACATTTCTAATCGTCGAATTTCTAATTCCCACATTTAAAATCCAGGAATTTTAAATTCAAATATCCCCGATCCTGTCAATTTACATTTTACTTTTCTGAAAGACTAGTTTATTAACAATAATTTCCATTAAAATACAGTTTTTTAAAAAACTCTTTACAATTCGATTTATTTAAAAATCTTTTAATTTTATTTTTATTCAAGTGAACACATTAACACGAATGTAATCCAAGTTAATTATAATCATATTTTAAGTAAACTAAATGCGAGAAATTTTAGTTTCTGTTGTTTAATTTAAACAAGAGTATTGTATTTAGTAGCAGCACCAATTTCCAATATAACAATTGTTTAAGTAAACTAAATGCGAGAAATTTTAGTTTCTGTTGTTTAATTTAAACAAGAGTATTGTATTTAGTAGCAGCACCAATTTCCAATATAACAATTGTTTGGGTTTTGAACAAAGATAATTTTGTTGAGAGCATGAGATGTGAAAGATTTTCAAATAAGTTTATTTTCTACAGTAGCGCTTATTGTCTATTTCCTTTTGTATAATTACAGTGCAGTTGATTCAAAACAGCAGGATGTAAATTGATAGGATACAAAATATGAGATAATGGGATCTAGGATTGCGTAATCAGCGATATGTTGGATTTTAAAACTTGAGTTTGTGTAATGTTAAATGAAAGAATCTGGGATAATGAGGTACAGAATTTAAAAAGTTGAAATTCAGGATTTGATATGTTGAGATGCGGTATTCGATGTCCTGGTTGTAAAAAAGGCATCAAAAAAATATCAACTGTATTCTTCCAAAAGCAGGGATAAACTCACTGAAAATAATAACGGCTTGCATCAATCTATGCTATTAGTAATGATGTAACTTCTTAGAAAATATTATTCTGCAGTTCACGTTTTGCGATCTCTTTAGTACCTATCATCTTCCACAAAAAGAACCACCCTTGCAACTTTTTCTAAGGGAGATTTTTTCTTAGAAAGTGAGCAAACAATCGATTATCTTCCAATTTAATTCATTTTTCCATCTTATAGAAACAATAGAGTCTTTTTTACGAGATCAGGAATAAAGAAGGAAAGTTTGACATAAGAAGTCAACTATCTATCGCTTATTGAGGATCCCCCAACATCATGGTCAGATGATCGGGCAATGATTCGTCGTTTAACGATCCATTCTCTCGTCACACCCACACGTCGTTTATGGTCGACATAAAAAATGACCGTCTTCCGCTACCAGCAGAGACTGTTCTTAGAAAAAAGCAGACCAAGCGAATTTCCTTTGTAGTATATTTAGTATAAAAAGTAAATCGTTCTTTTTTTCCTGCAGGAATACAGTTCAGAACTTTTTTCCTCTAAGTAAGAAGCAACGGTTTTCACTTCAGGAAAAGTCAATCACACGTTAGTAAGAATTCAATTACAAAATATTTTTGAGGAATAAAAATCAATTTTGCTCTAGTGCATGGAGTTACGTGGTATTTATTTCGAAATTTATAGAAATGTAAATTTAAAAGTATTAGAAGTAGGTTGATGCAATGTTTCTTTCCTTAGTGTAATATTATCACCGAATTCAATCTCAAGTAATAACATAAGTGCTTCGGTAGAGCGTCAATTCAAATGCCTTTCATTCTTTGTACGCTTGCTAGGAAGATACGTATGTATTCAAGACGAGGTTAGGTAAGCGTGCAAAATGCAATTTCCGGAGAACTTGAAGCTTTGTAACTGGGATCTCGTGCGTGCAGTGTATCTTTTAGCTCCCTTTGAAAGCGTGAAGCTCTCGACAGCAAAGAAGTATATTGCACGAGATTTCTAAAAGGGTAGAATGTTAACGTCCATTCATCCTAAAAGTAAACAAGGGAAAATCAAAACTCGAACAAAATCTTATTTTAGTAAAATTACTTGTGTTGGAAACGTTATGAATTTTTGTTGGTTCTGGGACTCGTTTGCAGTATACTCGAAACTCTTACTTAATTTTTATTTACGAAACTTTATTGCTAATGATCAGCAAAATAATCTGTTATTTTAAAACAAATTTGACTACATCCAAAGTCTTGCTTACATTGTTTCGTAAGAGTTGTGACGCTCTTTTTGATGAATATATTTATTTTCCTCAAGCTACCTTGACTTCAGAAGGCTATACTTAATTTTTAGTATAGAAATTTACTGTTAGAAGTGTTTGATGATATTCCACATAAATGAACAGCACCCGTATAGTTATCGAATGATAGTTTTTCTTTTACAAATTTAGAATACGTCACATTTGTTTACCTGTTATAACCACAAATTGGAGTACCTATAAGGAAACCGTTGCCAAAAGCACTAGAAAATGTGTCCGATGTAGACTGTTAGGAAGCGAAAAGGAAACTCGCCCTAACTTACTCAAAAGAAGGAGGGAGAGCTCCCACCAACCACCATCAAGGTACCTCTTGAATACCGTCAGTTAGTAGACTGAAAAACAAGAAACGGAAATTCATCCCCACTCTTGTACTCATTTAGTTTCTCACCGACAATGAGAAGGGGATGAAAGTGACAAGAGGTAGAGAGACGGCACGCTATCCCTACTCTTAACTACTCCAGACAGTTGACCACAGTCAGTAGAGATCTATTTACTCGAGTCTTAGGACCCTCACTTCTCGTCCGACAGTTCAACAGACATGAATTAATAGATCTCAACTTCACTTTCAAGATTTCTAAGACTTCCTAGTTTGTACCGAATAAAATATTTCTATTTTTAAAAATAATTATAAATGACATACTTTTTTTTTATTATTTCAAATCTATTAGAATAACTAACAACATAAGGATACAATCGTGGAAATACGAATTTGCAGAAAACAATCTGAACTTCCGTAAGAGTTCGTTTCACGCACAGTTAGTTTCTGTTGAAGGCGAGAAATGAAATTTAAACTGATTCGTTATTGTAGAAGATAGTCAATTACTGGACTCGATTAAAATGCCATAGTCGCATGTTACGTCAGCTATTATAAATGCTACCCATACAAAAGTCATTTGCACGAACAGTCTGTCGACTGATAACATCTGCTGAATCATGAAATCCAAAATGGCTGCAGATTACGCCGGGCAGCGGAGATAGCAAACACCAGTTTGAATCCAGAAATTCTGTCAGATCTATAGCTGTTATAAAAGTATTCCTATAGTAGGATTACTCGTGCACGTAAAATAGTTGCTGTAATAGAGTTATCGATTAATAAACGGCAGACAAGCTTCGTCGAAAAGAAGACCTCGTTTACGACCCCACCAATAATTCTACACATTACTTCCAAAATTTATTCCTTGCACTTAAAAAAATATTCTTGAAGTAAAATTTTTACTACGTTAAAACATTTATTGTTCCTAATCAAATTTAATTTCGAACAATCCCAATTGTAATAAAGGAAAATTATAAATTATAAGATTAAAATGTATTGACAAAATTAGAGAAGCTTCCTTAATATAAAAAATTGTTTTTTGTTTCAGGTGAGTTCGCATGGAAATTGGTTGAAGGCAGTATAACGTAAGTCTTCTAAGCGAACTCGTTACAATTAATGGGAATTGCCAAGCGGTCCTCTCTGTCTACACAGGATGAAGTTCTGTATGTGAACACACACACACATAGGTTGGGACTCTGCGGGCTAATGAAAATCCGACTACGGATATTCCTCGCGAACTCGCGGAGCAATTTATTAATGTAACCCTTCGTGTGTAAAGCGCCCAAAAAGTTTTGCAACTATCCCAGCTCGACGAGGGTATCCTTTACCAGAAACGAGAGCACTTTTTCAGCCACGCACACCTGATGCCTAGGCTCAAATACGTTTCGACAAATTGAAGCTCGAGTACAATCCTTCTTTTTTCTAATTCAAATTTGTAATCTACTTTTCTGAATTATTTTGCTTTTTTATATTCTTTGATTAGAAACACAATTTCACGTAAATAGTATTTTATTTCTTTGTTTATTTCGTTAGTGCCAATGTCAATTAAGTAGATCAAGGGCTTTTTATTATTTTAAAATTTTTGATTATATTTCTTCAAGCAATAATGCCGACGACATTTAGTTGAAATTCGGGTAATTTGTTATCTTAGTCTTTTTATTCACTGATGATTAATAAAACTATCTTCCTTATTCGCCTCGTTCTCACTTTTGCCAATCTAGTAGAATCGTCCAGACGACACTTTTTTTCATGGCTTGAATATTTGATGGTATTTTCACAAAATGTCACAACGCCGTTATAGTTTTTAAAAGGATAGTTTATTCTTATTATAATTATTGAATACGTCACATTTGTTCACCCGTTATGAACACAAAATAAATAACCAGTCAACAATCCGTCGATAAATGCACGGAAAAATGCTCCCGATGTGGACTCTATAAAAGCCAAAACGGAACTGGTGGCCATCATCTTATCAGGCCCTCGCTCACTGACCCAATGGGGAGGGAGAACTCCTACTGACGATTCGAACTCCATCCGGTAGAGAGAGGGAGAGAGAGAGAGAGAGAGAGAGAGAGAGAGCAGGCATGGACTCCGAACAGAAAAAAGCACACCTCAATAGGAAATCTAAACTCCATTAAAGATTTTATGACAAATTAGGCAATGTTTCACAATGATTACAGAAAGCCATAAGCCACCCATTTAATTCCTGCAAGAAATCTTCCTTATAACTTTAAACATTTTAAAAACTTTTTTTTAACTCACACTCCTTTTTTTTTAGATGAAAAATATACTTCTTTCAATGTCACTCTCCCTCTGCACCTCATTTTTAATACTCCACTGAAGTAACGGAAGCAACCCTAATAATCGCGAAGCCAAGCATTGACATCTCACCCTGTCGATCTCAAAATTTCCTTTCCGTCTTTTTACAGATTGTCGATAACCCGCAGATTCAATGTCAAACTTTAAAACCTGTATATCGGTCATAAAGGGGGAAAAATGAAGGAAAAATTGCGTGATACAGAGGGTCTGAATCACTTTGTCGAATAAGATAGAGTTGATATTGAAAACTGTCGATTCACACTTGATGGGACAGGAGTAGTTCAGGAGGTGAAGAGGAAGAAGAGTTAGATCGACCAGATGTAAGAGAAGGATTATCGTGCGGTTGGGTTTTCATATCTAATAGAAACAGAGATCGTATTGCAGTTTTGAGATATTGACTCTCCTAAGGGTGGCGCCAGAAAGTGAGAAATGTAATTTTTTATCTTAAAGTAAAAACTAATTTTTTTTTTAAATTGATTGGTTTCTAAATTATCTACAATGTAAAAATTAAAATCTAATTGAAGGTCTAACACGTGTATTGAATCTCACAGTTTCAGTAAATATGAAATTAAATATGCATACAACGATGGAACGTTATTAAGGACTCAAAAGTTTTGTATCGAAAAACTGGCAATTCATTTCTGGGATAATGAGATTGAATAATGAATAACATGACATAGAGGGAATATTTTAACGTAAAATTCACAGTTATTTGTTAGTTCGGTCGGTGAGCTTATGAAACGAATAAATTATTTACTGAATAACGCTTGATAAGCATTTATGCAGTGAAAAGCTTTACTGTCGAGAAAAAATATTATTTAAAAATTAATATCTTTCTTAGCAAAAAAACACTATTTGGCTAAGAATTAATTAAAACAATTACGTGTAGTTATAAAAAAGCTGGAAAAATTAGTTTCTTAGTTCAATTCACAATATTTTAGAGTTCTTAGTGGAATGGGTTTGCAGCAAACTATTCATGTCCAGTGTCCTGCTTTGGCAGAACTAATCTTTGGAATAATCAAAAGCAACCAGAATTGTCCAGAATGAAACGACAAAGCGAAAAATCGAGAAGCACAGATACGCCCATGTTATTCCCAGAGCAATATTTTATTTTAGCATGCGGCTCGTAACAGCTTGCACAAAACTGTCCATGATATACGAGTTCAACCTACCTGCGCCGCGCAATTCGTATTAAAAATATACCCAGTTCCGACGTTAAATTGATGAGCAAAGCGATATCCACAATTATTATTATATATCATAAGGGCCAGAATGTGCGAAAATTCTCTCGAAACTTTTATATCTAAAATATAAAACAGGACTTGATATTCATTATGTTATAAAACTGATTCTCTGGTTCCGATAATTTGGATACAGGAAATATTTAATAATTGAACAAATGACAAAGCCTATACAAATCTACCTTGAAAAGATATTCTAAAACTTAACTGACCAATGATCTATTGACTGATGAACTGTTGACCGGTCATATCTTCTAACTGTTCCGCTGACTTTTTTTCATCGATTTTAAAAATACATTGCCCTGATTCTTTCCCGTATCGTTTCCTGACCTGTAGCTCATCTATGCCTCGTCCCTAAATTGTTATTAATAATTGCAATGACTAAATAATTTTCTATTTTAAAGGAAAACAACTTTAAACGACGCCTGTTTGAAAAAAAAGAAGAAGAATAAGTTGTATAAGGATACATGTAACTCTTTTTCAAAAGATAACATCTTTAAAAGTTGTTCCTTTTAAAAGAGAGTTTACTGTTCCCTCGACGCATCCTTCCTTTCTTCAAAAAGTTTAACGATCTTTATCGGGGAGTTTTATGTGCTAATTAATGTAAGTCCACGTGTGTAAAGCTCCGATAGAAGAAGCTGCGTAAATCGATAGCTTGTCAGCATTTCTTGGATCTTTACGACGAGGGCGACAAAGTGAATCTCCCCTCAATAGAATGTAGATTATTCTCTGTCAGCGATTGAAAAGAATGTAGATACAATCTGTATTACCTTGGCACCATTACTCGGAAGAGCGATTCCCGACGATAGATAGTAACGACCGCCGCATAGCTCTTCGGGAACGCGGAGCGTGCTCCAATCTTGGCGGGATCCTAATGAAATTCACGGCATCGTAAACGCGTCAATAAATGACCAAGCCCCGTAACTGCGAAATTGCCTAATAAGCACTAGTCGTGACAAATTGCTTGCTTCTGATGTGATGGTATTTTGAGGTTGGCTCCAGAGGATGGAAAGGGAAAGGGGGTTGTAACGAATTGTTGTGTTACCCACCTAGAGTAACATGCATCACGAAACCAGCCGTCAGGATCGCGACAAGAGACAGGAATGACAATAATTGATTTCCCCATTCGCGTTTTCCTCTACGCTTTTCCCTCTGCTGGCCTTTTGAATCTGCATTCTCCTTCTCTCCCTTTCTCTCTCTCTCTCCCCTTTCTATTTATCTGTCTATCTATCTACCTATCTATATACCTATTCACCTATCTATTTGTCCAATATTTATCTCATTCCTTCATATCTACCTTGCTTTTATCTGCAACTACTAATCGAGTTACGATTAAATTATAAAGTTAATTAATACCTTAAACTCGATACTGAAAAATAAAGAATATTCTTCTACATCGATAGAAAATATCAGGAAACACCTACATTAAGTATTTACAATTTAACTAATTGTTATAAATAATAGGTGGTGGTGTTTCATAAAAAAACTCACAGCACTTTAGATTCCACAACGCAGATAGTTTATTGTCACTTTACATGATGAATACGTCACATTTGTTTACCAGGTATATACACATAATGGCTAACTAATTAAGAAAATTTCGGGAAGTGGAAGCGAAAACCCGCGCGACCTGGACTGTAAGAAGGCCGATACGGAACTGTCCTAAATCATCATATCACGCCCTTGCCTCATTCGAGGTCCATCCTGTAGAGAGAGATAGAGAGCAGGCATGGCCGCAGAACAGGGAAAAACCCACCTCAATAGGAACTTTAAACTCTATTAAAAATGTTATGATAGAGATAGACTAAGCATTGTTTCACAATGATTACAGAAAGCCATAAACTAACCATTCAAATCCCGCAAGAAACCTTCCTTAGAACTTTTAACATTTAAAACATCAATTCTTGCAAGTTTCGACAAGACTAATTTTATTTATAACAACAACCGTCTGTAAGGCTAAAAAAGAAATTATTTTATTTAAAAAAAATGTATTCTATTGCAAGAAATTTACATGGGTTTCGGGATCCCAACCTCAACATCAAAATTAATCCAAAATAAAATCTCTTCAGTTCACAGATAAAGCTCCAAGCTTGATTCTTAGGTTCCGGTTTCATCATTAAGTACTGATATAGCGACGGTATTTTTGCAGATACAAAAAAAATCGAATCTTCAAGATTCGATGGCATTGATTCTAAACTGGACGGTCTTGTTAAACGTATCACTGTAACAATTTTCTTTTTTATTGTTAACTTTAAAAATATATTTTATATAATATGCAAATTTGATGATTACAGAATTTTACAATCACATGTGAATTGACTAGCGTTTTACATTAATTAAAAGCTTATATAAAAATACTCATAGTCTGATGACAAATCCTCGAATGATCGCACGGTTTAGGATTATAGATGAGTTGAGAGAAGCTTAGATGAAACAATTACTCCCACCATGGTGTCGACATAGTAATCTTCATCAACAGTTTTTTAACTATCCATATATCCATATGTTGCTATCTAGTCTACACTTCGAGAACATCATCCAATGAAAATTCAATTCAGACAAAAAAATACATAATAACGTCACACTGTAAAAATAAATGATCACAATAAAATAAATAGAATACAATAAATGATTTAACAATTTGAAGACTGACGCGTTAACAATATTTTACCTTAAAGGCTCTCGCTAAGGCGTTTAAATGTGAAAAAAAAAAGTCGCTAATCAATCTATTCAAATTTATATATTAAAGAGATTTTCCCCTCTTAAGGTTAGAATAGGAAAGGGAACAAAGCCCCACTTTTCGCAATCAGAATATGAGAAATAATCGCTACATCACTAACACAGAAGTTAAGATTAACGATCTAACAAATGGTGTGGTTGTTGTTGAGAGCAAGGAAGAATCTGTTAAAATTGGTGATATTACTGCTAGCGTCTAATGGAAGTTGATGATCGTGTACAAAGAATGAAGAATCTTATTCTGTTTGGTTTTCCTCAATAACTCCCAGAAATCGTCTTTACGGGTAATATAAAGAATCAAGTTCTGTGTTCAGAAATAACTGAAATCCTCAAACCATTTGTACCTAATAACACAGCCCCACAAAAAAAAAAAAGTGTCATGTACTTTCGACCGGAATACCCTAGCCCTATGTATTTTGACGCGCTGAACACGAATCCGAAGTCAGTTTTGCTCCATCACGTCAGGATTTTTTCCTAACCTTAAAATCAATAAAATGACACTTTTTGTTCATTAGCATGTGAACCCGACTTAACATTAATACATGCCTTGGGCGAATAGAAAGCTTGGATTGTGACCTTTAAATCGCTTTTTTAAAAATTGTTCTACGATGATTTTTAACGAAGTTATGATGTTTTATTTAAAATATAAATTTTTTCCAAATGTAAATAACACTTCAATTATTGATGTGGTATGGCGTATTGGAAAAAAATGATTTTAAATAAAACATCATAACTTCGTTAAAAATCATCGTAGAACAATTTTTAAAAAAGCGTTTTAAAGGTCATAATCCAAGCTTTCTATTCGCCCTAGGCATGTATTAATGTTAAGTCGAGTTCACATGCTAATGAACAAAAAGTGTCATTTTATTGATTTTGAGGTTAGAAAAAAATCCTGACGTGATGGAGCAAAATGGACTTCGGATTCGTGTTCAGCGCGTCAAAATACATAGGGCTAAGGTATTCCGGTCAAAAGTACTTGACAGTTTTTTTTTTTTTGTGGGGCTGTGTAATCTGATCAAAAATATCAAGGTATTTAGGTAGGTCTGCGCAGGTGCAGACGCGAAAACCTCGATCTGTCAAAATTGTTTTTGTGACGGAATCTAGATCTTCAAACAAAAAGACTGATTTGGAATTAAGTGTAACTAACATTCGAGCCCAATGTTTCAAAATATTTACATGATTGTTACTGAATAGGTGTTTGTTATTATTATTATTCTTTTTTTGTTTCTCGATATAATGGTAATACCACTTAGCTCAAGCACATTGCATTGGTTAATTTCTAAGATAATTTAAATTCGATGAATACTTTTTCTACAAAAAGGAATTTTCTCTTATAAGTCTGTTTATAGTGTCAATTAATAAATAAATACTAAAATCGAAAAGAAATTTATTTTTCAAATAAGAAAATTCACGGATCTAATTAAGATTACTAGTGACCTAGAATAAATAAATTTTACCAAATTCAATTCCTTTACTGAGCATTCATAATTTGAAAAAAACTGTAACCTTTTTCAATATTCCAGAGATACATCCACATCTCCATTATTTTTACAACAGATCGTAGAGCTTTTTTTTTCAGGAAAATGCGAAATTCACGATCTAATTTTCTGCGAAGGTAATACACTGCGGATGAAATGGATTCATAGTGAGTGGTTTCATTTCGGATGAGAGCAAGCAATATGAAGACTAGAAACATCTGCTCTCATCGATGCGTGTAATTTGCATCGTGATCGATCGCTCGTGAAATTTACTCGTGAATCGAAAACCGGTGGTTCCAATGGGAACACATTAAGTCCCGGATCTAAGCGAATATTTACCGGCGTCGTCGAGTAGTGGTTCTCTTCGTCCTGGGATCACCGGGATTTCACGACAAAGAGGAGTCGTTGAGGACTGGCATGAGAAGGAGAGATGAGCAGTCCTCTGGGATTTCAATGGTAGCTTCCATATTCTACCCGCTCGTAGAACTAGTCTCGTCAAACGATGGCAATTGATTCCCACTCCTCGATATATAGTTTGACATTTTGTAGGAGACGAGGATACGCCTTGTTACTTCAACAATTACGTTGACGATTTTTAACAGACTACACTCAGGCTGCACTTAATTGCTTTAGAGTCACAGTTATGTGGTCACGATAACGACGCCATGCTCTACTGATCAAAGATCCTTGATCCTTCATATAAGTAGAAAGGACGGGATTCAAAACAGACTTGCGGCATACAAGTTAAAGTTCTGAACTTGCACTGGTCTTGGGGGATAGTTTCATTAACTAGATAAACAAAAATTTACGGTACTTCTTTTTGATAATTAGTGTTCTAAAGATTAAAATAAGCACTTGATGATACGACAAGAACAAGATGATTTAAAAAATAAATTGACTTACCTGTAAGGAAGATCAATCAAAATTATTCGAGTTTCTTTTCCCAAAATAATTCCACGTTGTAGTATTGCATATTTACACCCGACGGTACACGTTTATAGCTTTTCATAACGTAGTCTTAAAAATGGCGTGTTTCGGTTCTCTGTAGATAACCAGAAAGTTGCAGATTTAAGAACGATTCACTATGTGACGTCAGAGTGCAAACAAGTACAGTCCAAATTGCATGTCCCCCACTTTTCTACTTTTCTTGCACGCACTGTTTGACCAACAGAACAGAGTCGATATCTTTAGCGTGAGTAGTACCGCTTCAAAACGTGACTCAGACGTGACATAGTGAATCTTTCTTAATTCTGCAACTTTCTGGTTATCTATACATAGAACCAAATCACGCCTTTTATGACTTTGTTATGAAAAGTATCGTTCGTAACTGTGTGAACAAAGCAGTCGTTTTGAAACTCGCGCAATTTTTGCAACTCGTTTCACTCGTTGCAAAAACATTGCTCTCGTTTCAGAAACGACTGCTTGTCACGCATGTTACGAAATATACTATTAAAGCATTTCAGGTAGCCAAATTTTGGAAACCCCCACTCTTCCTCGTCCCGAACCCTCGGTTCCTACCTCACTTCGTTATTTGTACCCGACGCGAATGGTTCTCTAAAAGTGACAAGTGCTTTAAAACAGAGAATTTAAACCTTTTTTGTATATTGTAAAAAATAAATTAATTATTTAAAAGTGAAACAGTGTAAGTGCAAAGTGTAAAGTGGAAAAAATATGAGACATAACCTCTCTATAGGTCTGTTATTAGTCTCGACGACTCAAGCTAGTATGAGACATCACCTTGCTATAGGTTTGTTATTAGTTTCAATTTACTGTTAAAAATTAATTTCGAAATGATAGAGAGGTCGCTTCAATCTTCTGTTGATCTTCCAAATATAAATCTGTCCTGTGATTATTTTCATGATAAAGTGTTGAATAAAACTAGATCAGTATGTTAAGAAGCAAGAAGGGTAAGAATCACTGGAGTAATTTTTCAGTGCGACGCAATAAAACGAAAACATGGTATATAAGTATCATAGAAGTATACATGAAATGGAAGAAAAGACAGAAAGAGGCAAGGTTGATTTGTCCTGTTGCATTTGCTGCGGGTCATTGAATACCGCTAGCACAGCCAAGATGGTAGAAGATAGGTCATTCCTATTCATTGAATGGGTATTGAGGATACTTCTTTGATTTTATTTCAATTTCGATGGTAGAGGAGCATCGGCTTATTCGGAAATTACTTTCATTCGGGCGCGTTCTTTCTCTCTTCTCCAAGAGATTATTGTTCATCTCGCATCAAAATCTTCCATCTTTGTCCTTCTACTTTGCCAGATAGACGAATCCCACAAGGGAATGTCATTGTGATCCATCTTGTGGAATAAATGCTTCTCGTTTTATCACGTCGAATCAATCTGCGTCTCGTTCTGCTCCAAGTTACAGAGACGACAAAGAATGTATGTCGCTAATGGATAGAGTCATGAGTCAAGTGGACTATATTGAAAATAATTTTATCATATTATGACACGTGCTTGACACTCATTGCCGTCAAATAGAATGCAAAATAATTTTTATTAAATTCAATTTTTAAAACTTTCATTTAGTTTTCTGCTAATAGAAGAATAGTTTACTATGTTTGGGTCAATAAAAGTTTTAGCAAATTTACAGTCTGAGCTTTGTTTTTGATTTGATTACCAAGGGGTCACTAGTTAACAAAAACTTTAATTTATGCTCATTTAAATTCATCCAAACTTCTAATGTACCAAACTTTCAGTAATGGAAATTTCGATCGATTCTAATTTGAACTAAAACTTAAGTTAATACAAAGTTAAATCTAAAAAGACCTTTCGAACCAGTTGATCGAAATTAATAAATAATTCCGAACAATGAATTATTTATTGTTTCTCTTTAGGACGTCACAAAGGTGTTAATATAGCTGGATCAGTTGAAGCTTCTTATTTTCTTTAAAGTTAAAAGAGTATAGAGCAGTATAAATAAAAAAGTATTACAAATACATCTGACAAAGCTAATGAAACACTTTTGTCAACTGAATTTCGAGTAATCAACTCTTTCGATTTTTATTTCTGTGAACATTTCTTCCCAAGTTAGAAAAACTTGGCTGAATTTTTATAGTAAATTGTATTTTATTGGTTCTTTACATTAAAAGATTTTAAAATGTCCAGAGTTCGTAATATCTAAGGAATTTGTACATGTTTGTATTTATAATCTCTATCAGTTGTTTTTAATGTTTCATCCATTTTGAAATTCAAAAATATAAAGGAAAACTAAACATGTTATCAAGAGCAAGATATTTATGCACATATTTATAGTGCAAACGAATCTTGATGCCTCGAGCAAAATAATAACAGTGCGAAAGTTTCCACAGAGCGGATATGGAGCGAGCGGAAGCAAGCGTTTTGTTTGCAGTGCCAAGGTGAAAGTCACGCACAATTACGCATAAAGCCAAGTATATTACACAATTTTCAGCCAACTCAGTTTTTTTACTCTTTTTTCTATAATAAATCTGAAAATTATGTATTTCTGTAAAAGAGTTTAAAAAGAGTATTTGTAAATAAATATTTATCGTACCTGAATATTTTTAATTTGTACATTACTTGTTATAAACACTGAAAAATATTTATTTACTGTACATCAATTCTTAGCTTCGATATAAACTAGAAAATCTTATGATACTTTATCTGAAGTGCATTTAAATAGAAAATTAATAATAAATTAGAAAATAAGTTGTTTTTAATAAAATAAAATATATAAAATACAAAAAAACTAGTTTAATAAGATTTGTGAAAATTTAGCAATAAATAGATAATATTAATTTGTTTATTTAAAATTTTTTAATTAAGACAAGAAATATTGTTTAAATTTTAATAAAAATATAGTCATATGATGGCAAACAAAATAAAGAAAAATAATTTACAATCAGAAATTTAATAAGTTAATTATTCTTTGAAAAATTAAATAATTAAGATAAAACTCAGTCAAAAATGTTCTAGAAAGTTCTGGAAGCTTTTAAAATTGTTTACCTTCGGCTTTCATTTATGAGGGAAAAATAATTATTGGTTCAAGAAATTGTCCAAAATAAATAATAGCAAATTAGAGTAATATAGAAACAGATTGCGCCAAAATATCTAGGACGTGCGAAAGAACTTGACTTTTGTCATATCCGGGGTTTGAAACCTATCTGAAGGTGAGGTGCTGCAGAAACATATTTCCATTTAAAATATTTTTCATTTTCGAAGAATTACTATTTCAAACATTTAAACATTTAACGAAATTTATTGGATCTCACTGTCTTTTAGCAATGTGTATCTTTTATATTTATTAAATATTAATTTCCATTAATATTTAATAAAGACACAAATTAAATACCCCCTGTTTTGGATCTTTGTATGTTCTAAATTAACATACCGGGTAACCATCCAGAATTATTTAATTTTAAAAGTTTCCTTGTCGAATGATAAATTTCCAATAACCGATTTGACAAAAAGTAAAGTGTTGTGGGAAATGGCCGAGCTATGATCACGACATTTACCGAAAGTTTGAAAAATTAATGTTCCCCAGCCCTCCGTGTAATATTAGGATTTTGCTGCAGGTTTGGCGACAATCAAAACTGAATATTTAAATTAACGAGATTGTCAATAAACCATGAAAAATATATATATAATAAAGAAAATTGTTTAGAGCATAGATTTAGACCAAAAATTAGGGATTGTAGGTAGGATAAATAAAAAAATTAAGAAATAGTAAAATTTTGTTTTAGATCTGAAATTTAAAAGATTATTTCTGATTTCATTCTGTTGGCCAAGCATTATTTTGATTTTATAAAGTTAGTTAAAATAAAAACAGTTTTGATTTAAATAGATGTTGTTTTGTTCTTGAAAGACATTTAAATTTACTAAGTTGCAATAAAATAAAAATTTAATAATTTCTGATTTCTCAAATTATTGATTTAGAAATTAAAGATTTAAATTCAATAATTAATTAAAATTATTATTTTATTTAATTTAAGAAAATTTAAATTTAAATTTAATAATTAATTAAAATTATTATTTTATTTGTTTAATTTTTAAATGTTATTGTTCAGATGGGTTGAGGAATCTGTGATGAAGCTTGATATAAAAATATAAATTATTAATAAAATCAAATCTGAGATTCCTAATAAATCAATTTATTTGAACAATAAAAGAATATAGTGATAAATATAAATATTAAAATCAAAATAAATTTGAAATAAAATTTGAGAAATCAGAATATAAGAAAAACAGGTGGCTAAATTCTCCTCTAATTGCTTATCTGATTTATGGATTTAAATGACCATTCTTTAAACTTATGTCCTTTTCTTTCTAAGATGCCTTTTTTATTCTCTGCTGAAGTACAGATTACCGATTTCCCGGTTAAAGAACATAAAGAGAGAGAACGATATATGCTTCAACTTCAATGATTTTTTTTATAAAACACTTTTTTCCTAAAGTAAATTAAAATTTAAATTAAATATTACAGAGTTATAAAATAAAAAGAGATCAACTAACCAAACAAATTATTTTTAGCAAACTACCACTAAAATAACAACAAAAGACTATCGATAAATATCGAAGGTATTGTTGACCAATGAGGTAAGGGTATTCCTTTTATACAATTCAAGGTCAAACCTTATTTTTAAATTACGGTCAACTTAATTAAAATTATTACAATTTTAAATTCCCAAAATTTTCTTAACGATGGCAAATTTTACTAAGAAATATATATTAAAGAAATTAAGAAATATGAACAAAAATATTTATAATTTAAAAATACTAAATTCCAAAACAATACTCGAAATTTTTTATAAAATTAATTTCTTCCGTAATACAACACTTTAGAAACATTTTGTCAAGTGGAAGGTTATCAAGTGCTGAAAAGTCTGAGGACGTCATCTTATGAAGATGGTAGAAACCGGATTGTACTAGTGAAAAATTTAGGATATTTATGTACACCAAGTCTTGCACAAAAGTGTGCACGGTGTGGTAAATGGCATCCGGAATGTGGGGATACACGTGTGTCAGGTCAATTCTGAGCTCGAGTTGCCGAATGGTCAATGCAATTTTCACTTGGCTTGGCTGATGCGCATAGTACTCTAACTCCTTTTGTCGTTCTTTCTCATTCTTCCACCTTCATTGCCTCCTTTCTTCTTCTTCTTCCTCAATTTTCTGACTCGAACAGTCACTCTGATTGTCTGTCCCTGTGGAATTGCGCAGACTTTTGCGATTGACAGTGACTCCGTATGTATATTTCTCCTCGAGGGTAACCTGACGACTCAAATTTCAGCTTCATTTTACTCGTCTCTCTTCATTTATTAGTCCCACTTTGTCGCGCTCATATCTTTTATATTCTTCGACGAGAAATTCTCGTGAAAATTTACGAGTTACGCCCATTAGAGAACCTTCTGAATTATGGTTCTTATGTTAAATGAGAGGATTCTTGGAAAGAGTGGAAGGAAGGTAGTTTGTCTAAATGGTCACGATCTTGAATGGTGACACTTTCGTAATATGACGACAGTGCACTAACATAGTAATTGTAAATTTTGAGTGCGGGTTGAATTTTTATGCTTTGATTTATGGAATTAGATTTTAAATCATTAATTTACATAGAAAAGAGTTTAAGGGTGTAGTCTTATGTTCGAGGCTGTATTGGAGGCAATAATAAACATTAAATTTAGAGTCAGTGTTCAGTGCGCGTATTTTTGTAAATGGCCGTGCCATGCTGTCGGCTATTTTTGATTTCTTGTAACCTTTTGAAATGGTTTCCATTTAATAAATTTGTTATGTTGTGGTTTTCTTTCTTTGTTTTTATATTGTTTACTTGTTATTGTTTGAATATAAGAAATTAAATTAAGAAACATTAAACATCAAACATAAGCTGGAAAAATGCGTCACACTTTTGTAGGAAAGTTAAATCAGTTTAAAGGCATTTGTGCAAACTTTAATGGTGTAAAGTAAACTTGTATGGGAATTTTATTTAACAAAGTAATAAATAAATTGTGAGTAATTAATATAGCAGAAATAGGTGATCTAAATTTATGTAGTGGACCAGAAGCTTAACTGGTACTCACTCCTTACTAACTCTACTTGAGTGCATCTTGTTAACTACCAGTTGCAGCTTCGCCTAAGGCCATAATATATGCACAGCCATCTGATCCCTGATTACAGGCCTTTATCGATCGATTACTTAATTACGATTCTCGTTATAACCCGTAAAATTTAACTCTCTCAGGAGACGTTGATATCTTCCCGCAACTATCTTCGTTCGACGGCTTCCTGCTATTATACAGATATAAGATACTTTAATTGAAAGTAGATGTAAATATGTTTAATAGCCTAGGTTTATACATGCGGTCACAACTAGAGCAGTATTAAATTTTATTATTAACAATTTGGTTTAGTTTATTGTTCAATTTTCCTCCACAGTTGTATCAATCTTTATTTTATGTTCGAAAAATTATTTTGAAAGCAATTAGCGAAAGGATCAATAACTAAATTACAATTTTAATATTTAATAATATTTTTGACGTTGTTTGATGTTCTTGGGAACCTCAAAACTTCTTAATAAACTATTCCGTAATTAAAATAAAAAATATCTTTCATTGATTCTGAGCTATCGATATTCTTGAAATCTTCTGTCGTCGTATAAAAAGCGATAAGTTGTGGCGTACATTTTCTCAATCTCTCTCTACTCAAGAAACAAGACGTTCAATCGGTCGGCAGGCGGATTAGGTTGGTCCCTCGGTACGACTACTCTAGGTCTACTCTCTACTCTCTTACCTTTTATGCCACACTTCCGTCCTTTCTTCAGGATGGATAGATAAAGTGATTGGTCCTGAAGACCTGACCTAACCTCTCTCGAGAGAGAATAGAGAAAGGGAGAGTAAAAGTAGGGTGGTTGATCGCACCACGACATGGAAGTGGGTACTAGCTGTCGCAGCAGCTCCAAATGGTTTAATCTTCCTGGTTTTTCAGAGGACGTGAGTTTTAGAAAAGCAGAATCAAATGGAATAAAATGAAGGAAAAACGAAGAAAATAAAGGAGAATGGAGAGTAAAAAATGTGAATAAAAAGTAGCAAGTCAAAAAAGAGCAAAATGAATCGACGAGAAAAAGGAGTAAAAAATAGAAAAGAGAATTCATACATTTTATGAATGGATAAAGAAAAACGAGGGTGAGGAAGTTGACAGAAGAACAAAATGGAAATAGATAATTTAAAGAAATAGAAAAGACAATGTTGGAATTTTTTTAAACCGTCAAAGGTTTACTCAGGTTAACATTGTTTTTAATAGTTTTGAGGTAAATTAAAAGTTTTCAGGATACTAAAGTCCGGAAAGAGAATGAATAAAAATTTAACTAATGGAAATGCTAATAACCAACTTTCTTTGACATTAAAAAGACATGAAGTGATGCCACTGATTGGCCTGATTTGTTAATAAGTTTAATTCTCGAAAGAGAGTAATTTCCTTGCTCGGTTAATAATTTGAACATAATTTTGATGATGTTCCTTTATCATTCGCAACGACCGGTCCAAACGATCTGGCATTTATGCAGGCGTTAAGCAGTTACGCGCTGTTGAGCCCATCGTAACGAGAACTGCATTTATGCGCCATATCGTTCGTCACGCGTCATGAATTACTGTGGCACCGCGAATAAAGTTGCGGATGTTACCGGAAGTAACGTTTCGTCCACCATCTTTCTGCTCTCTTCAATATTAAAAATTATTATTGGCTGACCTTTGAAATTTAAAACTTTCTCACTATAAAATCGTCAATACAAGTGTTCGAAATGTTTTTAGCTTTCAACTTTATGTTAAGCTTCATGGCTTTCATATTTAAATCCATATAGAAAATAATGGATAACACAGGACCAAACTTTTTTTTTATTTATAGAACCGGATCATTAATTTTAAAATCACTTTTGGTGCCTAGATTTAAGAATTCATGGTCTGGTTCTATGGGTTAAAAAAGTATGTTGAGGTCCTTTGTAATCTTTTGTTGTCTCACAAACTTTTATGAATTTAATTTAAACTGTGAGTTTTATTTGTTTGGAAATAGGAATAGTGTATTGATAGTGAAGCAGGTAGTCATGAATAACTGGATTATTTTTAATAATTATGTCTCAACCGGCAGACAGTCGTTGAATCTCCAACGCCTAGTTTGAAAATCTGCCACAGCGCTGCAGTGTGGTGAGCGACAATAGTATATAATTTGATGGCTACATCGCGTCATTTTCAATTTGACCCTCTCGGTATAGGTATCATAGGATATTCTACGGATATCTGAAAAATATCCGGAGACCTTACAGTGTTTCAGATAAATTAAATTATAAATCAAAAAGAGCGTCACAAAATATTAGACTTAAAATTTAAATACCATACGATTGAAAAAATTTTTTTTAACGAAAGGCCTATAGCACGATGATAGGTGTACATGTAAAAAACGGCTAAGGATCATATGTTATCCAGAGGCATTTTCAAATTTAACTTTTTCTAAAACATGAATTAAGTTAACTTTTAACAATCTTTTTAGATACCACTTGATCCTTAGGTTCTTTCACGTCAACATATGACTATGCTGCAGGTCTTTTCTTAAAAATAATCTGCGCAAATTCAAAATACTTTGAACTTTAGTAGAAGTAATTTCCATTAAAGTTTAATCAATAGGCTCGCGATCGTAGGCCTATCGATATGTTCCACTATCTGGAATATACGAAAAGTCCAGTTTTCAACGAGGTGGTCGATACAAATTTTCTATTCGATTCACACATGGTCGAGGATCCTTAAAAGTGAATTTCTCCTACATGAAGCATAGGTGCTTTGAGGGTCGGTTGACTGAGGAGACTGGAGTTGGGGGAGAGGGAATCGAAGAATCCAGAAAGCGTCCTAACGATGCGAATCTGGAAGAAAAAGAGGGTGTAAGGAAGGCCTGTATTATCAAGTGGACTTGACGACGAACGCGTCCCAATGTCCCGAGAGAGCGTCCCGTCTGGAATACGGGACATAATGGTGTCGACAGCACGGTGTAGAGGAACCGAGCGTCTGGCAAGCTGCCCGGACATATAGGGCCTTTCTTTCGTGACGAGCTTGTTAAATTTATCGAAAGCGTCAAATTAGGAGAGAATCAGACCCGCCTTTGGCACCCTCTCGCACACTTTCTGCTCCTCACGTCTTACTACTTCTACTTCCTCAGTACCGATAGTAATGCAGGAGCTCTCATCTTGTCGATTCAAAGACTCATAGTTTTTGTGCTAACACAATATTTACAGCTTACAATGAGCCTTGTAGTAAGTCCGCTTGTGTCTTTAATAAAGTTTTTTAAAATTAATTTATAATCTCCTGCAGAGATTCTAGAATCTGAATCGACGTGAACTACGTTAGATTACCAAAACAAATAACAATTGAGAATAAAAACACGTTTGCTTTTACGGACATAAATTTACCCTAGAAGGAGAAAATCAGATCATAGTTCACATATTTCCGAGCTTGATCCTTAGGTCATCCTAGGAACCGAGAAAATTCCAAAAGTTTGGTTATCATAGGTATCATATTAGTGTGCGACTGAAATTTTTTTTATGAGCACATGAGGCTAGATATCATTGCTGGCGCCTTGTAACATTCTTAATTCAACTCGTAGCTAAAGTTGAATTTATTTTGATATCATGCACCCGCTAATATTAAATTGCATAGACTAACTTGTTCATTACAAAGATCTTTAATTTCTCTTCTGATTTTTATAGACCTCAGTCAATCTTTGCAACACGATAGTAAGAATATCGTTTTGAAGTGATTCTACATTTTTCCTTATATCTGCAGTTTCTGTTGTATTTATGACGTGAAGCATTTGTTAATTGGTTAAGTATTTCAAATATGAAGTTAAAATTCCCGCATAAATCGCAAAACCTAATTAGGTATTCATATTGAGCATGCGTAAAGTGGGTGCAATTTACTTTTCAATCTGTCCTCGGCATTTTATCATTAAATTTAAATTAAATTACCATGAGGGTCGCTGTATACATGAAATATTATCTTTATAATTTCTCCACAAAGGTGGTAATCCTCAGAGTAGAAAGATCACGGGAACGATCACATTCTTGTCGTTCTGTGTAATTAAAGCGTTGCCCCAAGACACACGTCGACTATTCCTAACAGGCTGTTAAACGGTGTCGGTCTTTAAACGACGACTGAAGAACGATCAGGGTGAGGAAGAAGAGTGAGCAACGGTTGTAAATTGTCTCGGTAACCGAACGAGTTGAATTCCCAGAGCGCTTTGGAGTTTCGAGATAGTCGAGACAAGAGGAAGAAGGAGCAGAAATGGTAGCACTTACATACATGCTCAAGAAAGGCAGAAATAGGAGGATGACAGAGGGAAAGAGTGAGAAAATGAGAAAGTCTTTTGCAGCTATGGAGAAGGAATGGATTGAAAAGGAGATAGAGAGAGAGAAGGGGAAGGAGAGAGAGAGGGGAAGTAGAGGAGCCTAGCACCTAGCTCTGTTAGGCGTTTCACATGGTAATCCTCTCATGAATAACCTCAAAGGACCTCACACATCTGACTGAGTCCGCATACTTGAACAAGCTTACACACTCTCTTACGCATTCACAGACTTGTCAGTAAATTCACACAAATCCAAGGACCAACACCTTAACGGCAGATCGGAATAGAGTAAGACGTATCATTTCTTGCCAGTGACAAGCGTCTACCTACGCTGCAAGACCTCTCATTCTGCTAGGCCGAAGCTGAAGCTTAGTGACAGCTTCTCCTCTCGCAACGAATAATGTAATTAAAGATGCCATTGGCCTCCAATATCTTTAATGGAACTCACGTGTCAGTGGTCACAAAGTTAATTATCTTATTCATCAAGCGGATTAAGAATGTCGTGGGGCTCCTTAAGGCATTTAACGTCAGACAGATTATAATTGATCATTCATCCTTCCGGACAGCCTTTTCACGAAATACTCGAAACTAATTGCAAGCTATTTTAAATTTTGAATGCAATTTTATTGCATATTGATCATCAATTTACATATTTGTAATTGATAATGTTGAAATGTCTCTGGCTATGTTTATTTTGTTGATAGACAGTGTTGATGCGCAAAATTGATAATGAAAATACTTAGTATGATTAAATTACGTCAAAAATGGAAAGTTAAGTGGCGATTTCTAATTTTAAAGAAAATAGTTCGAGTCCTATGAGTTAGACACTATGACTATAAAGATTAATTGTCAAGTAAAATAGATTATAAAACACGAGCTGAAGCGGTATTAACTTTCTAACCTTGTTTCGTCAACAGTTATAAATATTTTAAAAACCGCTGCCAAGTTGTACCTCAAGTATTTTTTTGGTGTGAGTAATTTTTAGTATTCATTTTTTGAAAACATTGCTAACTTATAGAGATTACTACAAGCATTACTAAGTTTTAATTAATAGCTCGCAAAAAAATATTAAATAGGCCAATTGATGCATTTTTAAATTATCTACAAAACGAGCAAAAATTATTCTTCATAAAATTTATATAAAAAGCAAATAACCATAAAAAAATTAATTTTTATAAACATTTGTAATTTTTAGAACCTTAATAACTCGGAACAAGGTTACAACAAAAACATCACAAGTAGCTCATTCGATCAGCTTTTCAAAATTTTTAATTTTCAAAATGCTAATAACTTTGGATTAAGTTGCACTAGTGTTAAGAAAAATTATACAATTTGTCAAAAAACAATTTTTTCAAAATTTTTAAATGTGAAAAAAAATAGTTAGAATTGATCGATCGGGTTTAAACGTATTTCATAATTTGTCCCCCTGAGGGACCTATAATTTCTCAAAAAACATAGTTCTAAGTATTATAGTTTTCGAGATATTAGGCCAAACGTAATGTAGACACACACACACACACACACACACACACACACACACACACACACACGGACATTTTTTAAACATTCATTTTTGACATCCTGAGGTCGAAATATGTCCAGATTTGTCAAAAAATCGCATTTGATAAGTTGAGTGTAAAACAATACTTCCTCTGTTATGAAGCAATATAATACTTAAATATAAATAATACAATGTTTACTTATTCTATTGTCGACAAAATTTAAAAAAATTTAGAATAAAGAGAGATTGAAGAAAATAATTGAAATTTCAGAAAAGTGCTTACAAATTTTATAAATTAATTTTAAACATTAGAATACCTATTAAAAAAATTAAGAAAATAATAATAAATTCAAATCTTTCCAGAATTTTGATGTAGATCTATATTTTCTAATCATGAGTAAGCTCATTCAATTCTGGCATTTTAATGAAAAAAATTAAAAATTGGAGAAAAAAATTAAAAAATGATAAAAATTAAAAAATGATAAAAATAATTGTAAATTAAAGAAAATAATTAAAAAATCTTTAAAATAATTTAAGACTGAAGAAAATAATTTAGGAATTTAAAAAATACTTTTAAATCTAAAATTGATTGTAAAAAATTACAAAATTACAAAGTGAGAAAAATAATTGTAACAATTACAAAATATTGAAGATTTAAAAAATAATTTCAAAGATTTTAAATTGATGAAAATAAATTAAAACATTATAAGAATAATTGCAAATTGAAGTAAATAATTGAAAATTTTAGAATTTTGTTTCAAATGATTGGTAATAATTAAAAATTGGAGAAAATAATTGCATAATTGAAGAAGGTAATTGAAATTTGAGAAAAATAATTGTAAATTTCGGAAAATAATTGCAAAATAATAAATATAATTAGTAAATGAAGAGAATAATTACAATTTGGGAGAAATAATTGAAAAAATAACAAAAAATACCTTCTTATTTGCGATAAGAATATAATTTGAAATAAAATAATTGAAAAATGATTTCAAAAAATTTAAATTGAAAAAAATTATAAAAAATTATAGAAATAATTTAAAACTTTAGAAGTTATAAGAGAGAATAAAAATAATTAAAAATTGGGGAAAGTAATTGAAAAGTGATAAAAATAATTAAAAATTAAATAAAACAATAAAATTTTATGATAAATAATTGATAAATTTAAAGAAACTATTTGAAATAGACGAGGTTACTTAAAAAATGATAAGGATAATTGACAATATTGACGATAATAGTTAAAATTTTAATAAAATAATCTAAAAAATTACAAAATACATTTTTAAAAAAAAAATGTTTGAAAATCGAAGAACATCATTAAAATAATTGAAAAATATAGTTAAGATTATAAGAAAATAAATAAAAATTTTACTAAAAAATGATATAATAAAATGTTTTCTTTAGTATAAAAAATATTTGGAAAATAATCATAGAAAACAATAATTGAAAAAAGTGAAATGGATAATAATCAAATCGGCATTATTAATTAAATTCCAGAGAAATCAATTGTAATTTGAAGACAATAATTATAATTTATGAAAATAATTGCAAATTTATGAAAGAAATTCATAGTAAATATAGTAATTTTTTAATAATAAAATTGATTTAGTGTTAAAAAAAATTGAAAAAATTAAAGAAAATAATTGAAATTTTTCTAAAGTTAAATTAACATTTAAGGAAAAAATTAAAAAATAATTAAAATAATAAAAAATTGACGAGAGTAATTGAAAAATGATTAAAGTAGCTGAAAAGTTTAGTAAGTGATTGGAATCATAATAGACAAGAATTATTAAAAACTGCTGATATTTTTAAATAATTTGAAATTTAGTATACTTGAAACGTGAATTAATTTAACTTTTAATCAATGTAAATTTAAAATAATTAAAGTTAAAAGAAATTAAAATTGTTATAAATTTGAGACTTGATAAAATTATATATATATATATATATATATATAGGTATATATATAACTATTTTAGTGAGAAGAAATTCAGTACTCGATCCAACGTGAACTCGTTAAGTCAAGATTCGTCAAAATGTTTTAAAATTATAACTTGAAAAAAGTTGTATAATTCAATATACCGGAAAGAATTTTAATTGTGTCAAGTGACTTTAAAACTCTAACGTGTTGTAACATTTTAGTGCTTTTTTGTAATATTCATTTTTCGAAGTGCTAGAATTTTTTTAATTATTAAATTGATTTATCGACCATCCGACCTTATCCGACCCTATTTGACCCTAATCGACCCTAGCCGACCTTACCCTATTCGATCCGACCATACCCAATCCAACCTGGGTCTATCAAACCCTACCTGATTCTACCCGACCTTTTCTTACCCGACCTCAACAGACCTTAATCTACTCAACCTTGCCCGGTTCTACCCGATTTTACCTTTTCATATCCGATATTACCCGAGTTGACCCAATTTTTTTTGGTCCTACCCGATCTTACCCGGCTCTACTTCGTCTAACCCGACCTTATCACCCAACCCAAAATTAGCTGATCCTACCCGACCCAAACTTACTCTACCATATCTGATCCTACTTGACCTTACATTACCCGAACCTACCCTATCTTACCTTACCCAGCCACATATGATCCTACTTGACCTTACATTACCTAAACCTACCCTACCTTACCCTACATAGTATATATCTTTGTCTCTGTCTTTCACTCTCACTCTTTCTCTCTCTTTCTATCACTATCGTAAATGCGCTGCTATTGGCTCAGAATAACAAATCGGGTCAGGTAGAGTCGGGTAGAATATGATAGGGCTGGGTAAAGTCGGGTAAAGTCAGGTAAGGTCGAATAGTGTCTAAGAGTATCAGATAGTTGGGTGAGGTCAGATAGGGACGGATAGGGTCAAGTAGGGTCGGCTAAGGGCTGGTCATGTCTGGTAGGGTTGGGTCAGGTAGGATAGGGTCAAGTAGGGTCGGGTAGAATAGTGGCATAGAGTAGGATAGGGCCGGGTAATGTCGGATAGTGACGTGTAGAATTAAATTTAGATGGGGTCAGATAGTTAGGTAGTCTATAATAGTCGAATAGGTTAGAATGGTCGGGTAAGGTCTGATGTTCGATATGTCGATTCAATAATCGAATTATCGATCATAGAAATCGATAATCGATATATCAAACCAGGAACTATTAAATCCATGTAACAGGCACGAATCCACGAAACCCTTAGCTTTTAGGCTCTATGTGTCTGCTTTATGTACCGATTTTTTATCTTAAAGAATCTAAACTATTACAGAAATTAATGTATTATATATATTTTTTACATTATTTTAAAACATTTCAAGCTACTACTTGTTAAAGAAAATGTAATTTCACCCTATCCCGTTTTTTTCAAAATTGACTTTTTGTTGGTTAGACTCCTCTTTTACGCGTTGCTTTAATTCTCATCATCAGTAATTTTTTCGTTTGTAAAATAGTTAAATAGACAAAATTGTCATTACTATCGACTTGATGGGATTGTGTAATTTGCACAGGCGCACGTAGTAATTCTAAAGACCCAAGAGATAGATCGAGAGCAAGAGAGAAGCAAAATAAGACAAGAAGACGAATAGACCTTTTGCTGAAGAAGGAAGCCAAATGTGGGAGAAGGACACTCTTGACTTATCACCCTTCGTAAAGGAACACGGCAAGCGGCGCTGCACAAATTCGAAACACAAAGCGCCGCCATTTCTCCTGAACCTTTCTTGCAAGAGGAACTTTAGACTTTAGAGAGTCTTTCGAAAAGAGATTGGGAGAGAGGAAAGGATATGAAAGAAAAAGAGAATGATGTATGCCTTATACTGCAATGAACTCCGAGTTGGTCTTTGACCGAAGGTATTCACGAACATTGCCAACCTCGTGGATTAGCATGTGAAAGAAAGCGTCACTCGTCGGTTCCCACCTCAACTATACAGTACAGAGACATCCAAATATCTCTTCACTATTTTTCCCCTCGTCCTATCTATCATTAGGCTATATTTTTTTGTCTGGACCACTCGATAACAGTCATGAACTGCTGAAAGTACCCCGACAGCTAATCGTCAGTTCCCCCTTGATTATTTCCCCCTAACCCTTTCTAAAAGACCCTCCGCGCTACTAAACCTTTCTAATTGATTACACTCCATTTAACATGGCTATCACCCGTTATTGTTATTCCCCTAGTCACACGATCTTCCTCAGATAAGCCATTGATAAATGAATCAAGATAAGTTTATTGTTCCCGATTCTAAGCTTAAGTGAAAGTTAGAAAACTTTATAAATGGAACATTCCACGTGACATTTTCATTCAAAAATTATTTTTGCTTGTGTTACGTCCGTAACTAATATAATTATCATACATATCATATTATAGCATATTGTATTTTATTCCATATTTATACTTTTTAATAATATCAAACTATGTAAAGTGTAGGATATTACCGAATCTTTCTTATTTTTGTACATTGGTATTCTGCAATAATACCTAGATGTATCACGACTTGTTACTTCATCAAATTATTATTAGTTTGTATATCAAGCTTATCTAATTGAGATAACGATTACATGAGTCAACTCAACCTGGACATGAGAAATTTAACGCTACACGGAACTTCCGGAAACAGTCTAAAATATGACAAGTGATAACGAGTGAGGCACTATTTTGTGAATCTAAGAAGTGAGTGAAACGAATTCTCGGAAGACGATAGATAAGAATAATATGGAGTCCGACGATGCGAATCAACAAAACTCAACTTGACCCAGAAATGCCATGTTGTAATAAATTCACAATGACTTTTGAAAATAAGCTATGAGGGGGCTATGAGCAAACATATTTGGACATTAACAATTTCATATGAAAAACCAAGTGTCAAGAAGTTCCGGCTATGATTAACAAGGATGACACAGAATCTGGAAACACACGTTCAGATTCAGTATATATTTGACCTACCAGAAAGCAACAGTAGCCAGTTATATTTTTAACATCGTAGACATTATTATATTATCCATAGTAGCAGCCAGTTTTATCTTAATCACCAGTCATTATTATTCTCGACATAAACCAGTTATTATTTTCATCTTAACCAGTGTTACTTACAAATCCAGTCAGAATTATTTTCAAAGTCAGTGACTTTATTTTCCAAAGCCAGCTCTTATTATTTTCAAAGTCGCAGATACAAATAAATCACGAACGAGATACATTTAACCCCAGTGAATATTTTCAGCTTTCTTAGATAAAGCATCACTATAAATCTCGAAAGGAGACCCAGCAAATAAAATTCAGTGAACCTCAGACCATCTATGAATTTTACTAAAAACACAAATATTGACTCACGTGCGTCCAATCACTGTTTTTACTAGAAGAATAACTTCGCAGCCTACCTATCTGGATCAACGAGAACTGTTTCTCCACGTTATCACCAAAGACTAAACAAACAAGAGGCTACGGGTTCCAACTCTTCGTAATCGTTCTCTCATATTAAAAGTAAGCCAATTCAGTAACTCAATTGTGTCGACAGAAATCTCCTTTATTATTATCTTTCTAATTAGTAAATAAATACTCTCAAATTATTTAGTTAACTCATTGACATATTCCTCATCCCAAATTTGATTCATTAATTTGAACTTATTTAAAACGAGGAGTCTAGGAAATATTTGGATAGGCTCCTGTTTCAGACATAACACTACGAATAATTTTTTTCGGATTTTTTAATGAAAAATAGGGAAATACTTATTTTATTTTATTGAAGTAAAATTACTGAGGTTATACACTTATAAAATTCAACTTTTTCAGAAACAGAGCACTTTTGGCACGCGTTTTTCTCCTCTGTTATTATTAGAAAATTGGAAACAATACCCTACTGTTGTTCTGTTTATCTTAAACTTTATAGACGTGTAGTAAAAAATAATGTATTTACAATAAAAATATTTAAAAAAATAAAAAAATTTTTTTTTTTAAATCATATTAAGAACATAAAGAGATCTTTATTATTTTAAAAGTTATTAAAAATGGAAAAAATCGCTGTAGTTTATACTTTTTTTAGAATAAGTTTTTTTAAAGTGGACAAAACGACTTCATTCTGAGCTCATTTTATTCAGAATTTAGTTAGTTTTGAATTAATTACAAAGAAAAAAATTTATTTTGGAATTAAGTAGAAGAAAAATTTATTAATCTGAATTACTCAAAACAGGTGGGCACATACTACTTGCCGGTACTGTAAATAATAAATATAAAATTTCTTTGTGTTCCTTAGCACATTCATAATAAAGTTTAAAAATTCCACTTAAGTCCATTTCGTAGTTTACTAAAAAAAAAATTCCAAAAAAAAGTAAGTCAAGGTTTTTAATACGTCAAGGTAAATTTTTAAGGCTCAAATGTCTACTTTTTATTCTAAAATTTATTTTTTTTTATTTTTAAACATACAATTTTTGACATTGAAAATCTTGTGTTTTACTGACAATATGTTCAAGATAGTTTTTGGGAGTGCTTTTTATACTAAAACTAGATCTCCAAAATTCAAAATAGCGGATTGAATACGACAAACAATTTTTTTTAATTTCTTTGTTCTATTGGATTAAATTCTGATATCTGAAAATTTTTAGAGGTGACTTATATGTAAACTTTTTATAAAATTTGTATTAAAACCTGATACTTAAGTAATTGTATAAAAAATTGGAGTGATGTTTTTAAAATGAATCCCAAAAAAAGTCAAGACTAAGAATTTTTTTAAACCTTCTAAAATTTTATTTGTTTCAATTGCTATTTTTGTTACACATTTTTCATAAATTTTTTATTATTTTCTCCAATTTGTAGTTATTTTCTACAATTTTAGTTTTTTTTAAATTTTAATATATATATTTACATTTTAGCTTTTTTCTACACTTCTAAACTATATTTAATAACGTCTTATTATTTTGCATTTTATATTCATTATTTCCATTTTTTAATTGTATTCTAACTTTTTGGAGACTTTTTTCACTTTTAATTTAATTGTTTTTTTCTTTTGGTAACTCTTTTATATAATAATTTAAATTTTTTATAAAAATAAAAACTTTGTTGGTTACTTCAATTATTTTTCAAATGGTGTTGCTTTCTCATGAAGAAAGCTTTGTATTCAAATTTATAAATTTGTTAAAATGCTTCAATTCAACTTTTTTTTTTCTAGAAATGTGTTATATGAGTTCCTCTGAGTGTGTGTGTGTGTGTGTGTGTGTGTGTGAATTTATTCTTACTTGTGAACACGATAACTCGAAAACGGTTAAATGGATTTAGATAAAATTTGATAGGTATTGTTACTTTTATTACAAAAATCTGGAATCAAACACAGGTTTTTAAAAATACCTAAAAAAAAATTTTTTATTGAAAGATATTATTTTAAATTTGTTTTCTTTTCTTTTATATATTATCTTATTATAAAATATATTAAATAGTATATAAAAAATTCCTGTTCCTTGCTTTAAAAGAAATCTATTGACCTATATAAAGTTTATAATTTGTCAAAATTTCATAGAATAAATCACAATTTTCAAATTTTGAAAAACTTAAAATTTTTATAAAAAAAAATTTCATAATTTCCGGCTGGTTTACCTTGTAGAATTATTTTAAAATTTCTGAGTACTGTTTTCAAACTTTTAGTGATTTTTTAACATTTTTTTAAATTTCAAAACATTTTTTACTTTCTGGGTTAATTTTGTATCACTTTATTAAAGTTATTTTTTATTAATTTTTTTTAAATTTCTGCGATGTTTTTTAACTTCAATAAACATTTTTATTTCTGTTCAAAATTGATTTTTTACAAATTTAAGTTAATTATCTTTATCTTTAGATATTAATTCCCTTTCCAGTAATTTCTCTCCACAAATAATTATTCTCTTTACTTCTAGTTTGTTGATTTGATAGTCATTTTTCTACATTTCTTAGTCAATTCTTAAATTTTAGAAATTTTTTAAATTTTACTTATAGTTTTTCGTCAATTCTAGTTTTGTTTATAAATGTTTAGTTATTTTCTTTACTTTTTACTTATTTCATTCATTTTCTGCCTGTTTTCCTTTAAGATATGGTTATTTATTAAAATTTCAATTTTATCTGCACGTTTCAGGTACTTTTCAAATTTCTAGTTAATTTTAACACTCTTTAGTTACTTTTTTTAAAATTCTAGTTACTTTTATCTGCTTAGAGTTACTCAGAGTGTATTTAGAGTGTTTAGAGCCTTTAAAGTTATTTCTATTTAAATTAAAATTTTTTCGTCAATTTTAATATATTTTCTAGTAATTTTCTTTCAAGATACTTTTTTAATTTTCAAGTCCCGTTTCTTAAAATTTTAATGAATTATCTTCACCTTTAGATGTTTATTCCCTTTCTGGTGATTTTTTTCGGTTACTAATTATACTCTTAACGAAAGAAAATACAAAATTTTAATTATCCTAGAATTTATGAACTCTTAAAAATTGCTCCTCAATTTTAACGATTTTGACTATATTTATTTTGTTTATTAATTTACTTAATCGAAACTCGTGTCACATGTAAAACCCTTAGTGAAATTAAATCTTTGTTTTTTTAAGATTTTAAGTTATTATAAATAAAAATGCCTTATATCTCCTCAAAGTAATTGCATTTTGAAGAACTGAAAATACTTTGTAATAAAACTATAAAACTTCATAATTCGTTAAGTACTCACCGAAAATAAATTTAAATTATTTCGAACCTTCTGAATTATATGTAAAAATTAATTATTTAATTTTGTTTTGATGTGCTCCAAGAAAAATACTTTATTTTCAAGGTATATTTAAAATTATATGATTTTACGTCGATATTAAAGAAATATAAAAATTTGTTTTTAAACTGAAGTTAGCCGCCTAGTTACTGATATCAACTATTATGTTAAAAATATCATAATTTACGAATCTGAGGTTAAAAATATTAAAAGTAAAAAAATTTTAGTTCTGTATTAAGAATTGTAGTTTTGTACAAAAAAAACTGAAAGTAGAAAAAGTTATTGTTAAAAGAAGTAAATATGCCGTGAAACGAAAATAATAAATAATCATTTTAAGAAAATTAGTTTAATAAAGAAAGACAAACATTAAAATGTACTGGAAATTGTCAGTTATTTCTTAGCTTAATAAAGAACCACTTGTTGATTTTTTCCATATCATAGGTTAAGTACAATTTTATTTTTATATCACTAATAACTAATTAGAGATAAAATTTGTTATCTGTCCATGAATAAAATTTAGAAGATTGGAATTTTAACTAAACTTGGGTAAATTTTGAACAGTGTGCTGGAAAAAAGCTTTTTTCTATTGAAAAGTTAAAGATTTCTGAGATACGCCCAGTAACACTGTACAAATCTTTCTAACTATGTAACGATTACAAACTATTTCTATCTAATTCTCAAATCGCACATTTAATTTAATATAAAATTGAAAAAAAGGAAATTATTAATTATAACGAATAGATAAATTTAAGACACAAAAGTGTAAATTAAAATAAAATAAAAGTCGGAAATTCTCGTCAATTATATAAAATTATATTTTGTCAGAATTAAAATTAAAATTAAACATTTAAAGTCAAGAAATAAAATAAATATAAAATAACCGACACACACATACTTTTCACACAGCGAATATTCGATAAGGACATACGAAAATAAATAAAAATTTACAAAGAATTATAAACAAAAATCAAATTCAATATGCATATAAATATAAGATTAAATAAATAATTTAAACAAAAACAATAAGACAATTAAACAATATAAAACTTATCGTTTCCTGCATTTCTTGGGAGTTTCTTTTAGAACGTGGGACGATTATTATCGAGCGGGGCCACTGACGAGGAGAAACGGGAATTCCCTTTTTTAAGTAGCAGCATTTTTGCTTTTACCATGGACCACTTTGATTCATCAGGATTATGTGTAATCTGACCTCTTCTTTTTCTTTTTTATTTAGCCCAAAAATCCACCTCATCGTGCTTTTTTGTTTTGAAATCGTCACATTATTTTAACAATCGCCACACTTCAAAAAAAAAAAATAAAATGATTAACAAAATTGCACAAAACACTAATAAAAAAGACACAAAATAAAATAAGCACCTTCATGCTGCTGGCGACACACAAAGTAGTGACGATTTCGATACTTGAATGCCCGGAAACGATTGTAAGGACGATGGATGCGGAAGAAATTTTATTTAATGTGAAATTGACCCTTCCCCTCGTCAGTCCCCACGCCCTCAATACCTCTTAGCGCCCAGGTAATGAAGAGACTTGTCATATTTCTAAAATTCAAATTAAAATATTTTTCTTCGACAAATCAAATCCCTTCAACTATTAACAAAAGACGCGCGAATAAAACTCCCAAAATGTCTGGTTAAAAAAGATAAATAAAAAAATTTTCAATTTGTTCACGCGACACCACCTGAACAGCATTCTCTAACGATCACAAAGTAGAGCAATTTTTGCGCATCACATTCTAATCTTTCGAAAACACTATTTTTCCTTTTTCTGTGGTTTGAACCGTGAACCGTAAACTCTTTGATGTTGCAAAAATAGTCAAAGAGCAGGAATTTTGGATCAGTTCCCCTTTAGAGAAATACCAAACATTTCCTGGTGAAAAAGAGGAAACTGGCTTGGTTGGCAATTGATTAAAGAGAGTTAAGCTTCCAAGTGGAAAGCTCGAGTGTTCCCTGGTAAATAAATACAAAACAAAACCTCCTAAAAGTAAAAACGTCCCTACTCATAAGTTCTTTTATTCTTTTCTATTTCCCTCTCTCCCTCTCACACAATCCAAGTATCTATATATCCATCTCTCTTTCTCGATTCTACCCTTGTCGAAAAGCACCGCGGTCGTTCAATTTCGTTTCGCGGGCACCTCGGTAATTGTGACCATGCTCCGCGGACTCGTTTCCGAGAATTTAGTTTCTGGTTCGCGGTGTGGCGTAGGATGAGAAGGTGTTGGAAAGCTCGGAGTGTTGGCTACAGGAATTGAGAGTGTATTGGTGGACGGTGTAAAAGGGATGGCGATTCCACGTGCTGCACTCCCATGCATAGAGAAGGCTCATGTTTCCCTAATGCAGCCCGATAAATATTTAAGCATAACGTAATCGGCTGGATTATACTGAGTGCGCAACTGTAACGCGCGTCGATGTCCTTACGCGGCTTGAAAATGGCACCTTTCGTAATCCTCCACGAAGCCGCTTGACGATTATACCTATGATAAGAGGATATAAGGCGCTACACCGAGGAGCAAATAGCAGCTTCAACCTACGATACTGCATACAAAATTATCCACTTAACATCTATCCAATTATATTCTAGTGTGTCGCTTTTGTGAAAAAAGAAAAGAAATTGTAGCTCGCACGGGAGGAGATATTGAATTTGACATTTTTTTTTTGTAAATTAAAGTATGTAGTATGTTGTGAGGATAATTCGATTGTGTTGTCGAGGAATTTACTAATTGTCAAGAAATGATTGAGGTAATATATTATATCTGGTGAAGAAATTTGAATTGGATTATAATAGGTACCTTGCTAGGTTTCCCTGTGCATTATGAGTAGGGTAGGGTTCCACAAACTAAAAACCTATGAAGTACTGTTCCAAATAAAAAATATAGGCGCAGTTGTGTTCTATATAATAATTACGCATGCGCCATAGTGCGGAATCATGCGGACTCATCATAAAACAGTATTAAGAATTGAGGAATTATCAGAAAATACTATTCCGCATGCACATTTAACATGCAGAATTCCGCATTTTATTACGCATGAGGAAATATCAGAAAACATTCCAACTGCGTTATACCATGCGAAATTCTGCAATTTATTACATTTATTATTATTATAATGTATTATTAACATTATTCCGCCTGCGTTATTATTATGCGAAATTATCATAAAACAACATTCCGCATGCGTAACTATCAGAAAACAATATTCGGCATGCACAATCAACATGCGGAATTCCGCATTTTATTACGCATGCGGAACTATCAGAAAACATTATTCCGCCTGCGCTATTATCATGCAGAATTATCATAAAAGAATTATCCGCATGCACAATTAACATGCGGAACTCCGCAATTTATTACATTTATTAATATTATAATGTATTATTAACATTATTCCGCCTGCGTTATTATCATGCGAAATTATCATAAAACAATATTCCGCATGAACAATTAACATGCGGTATTCCCCATTTTATTACATTAATTATTGTTATAATGTATTATTAACATTATTCCGCCTGCGTTATTATCATGCGGAATTATCATAAAACAATATACTGCATGCGTAACTATCAGAAAACACTATTCAGCATGCACAATAAACATGCGGAATTCTGAATTTTATTACGCATGCGGAACTATCAGAACATAGTATTCCGCCTGAGTTATTATCATTCGGAATGATCATAAAACAATATTCTGCATGCAAAATTACCAAACGGAACTATCACAAAACAGAATTCCACCTGAGTTATTATCATGAGGAATTGTTAGAAAACTATTACGTATGCGTAATTATCATGCAGAATTCCGCATTTTTTCCGCTTGCGATATTATTATAAAACACTTCTCCGCTAGCGTAATTATCATAAACTCCTATTCCGCTTAAATAATTATGATAAAACACTTTTTTGCTTGCGGAATTATTAGAAAACTTTTTTCGCGCCTTTTTGATTATCATAAAAAATTATCATAAAACTCTATTCCCAGCCTGCGTTACTATCCTGCGGATGTATGGTAAAACAATATTCCGCATGCAAAATTAACATGCAAAATTCCGCATTTTATTACGCATGCGGAACTATCAGAAAACCGTATTCCGCCTGCGTTATTATCATGCGTAATTATCACAAAACAATATTCCTCATGCACAATTATCCGAAAACACTATTCGGCATGCACAATTTTCATGCGGAATTCCGCATTTTATTACGCATTCGAAACTATCAGAAAACAGTATTCCGTTTTAGTTATTATCTTGCAGAATTATCATAAAACAATATTCCGCATGTCCAATTATCCGAAAACATTATTCGGCATGCACAATTATCATGGAGAATTCCGCATTTCATTACGCATTCGAAATTATCAGAAAACAATATTCCGCCTAAATTATTATCATGTGAAATTATCAGAAAACAGTATTCCGTTTAAGTTATTATCATGCAAAATTACCAGAAAATACTATTCGGCATGCACAATTAACATGCGGAAGAATCAGAAACCAGTTTTCCTCCTGCTTAATTATCGTGCGGAATTATCATATTATACTTTTCTGCATAGGTAATTATTATGTGGAATATCGTTTGTTATTCCGCTTGCGGAATAATAGGAGTACAGTATTCGGCTTGCACAATTAACATACGGAATTCCGCATTTTGTGACGGATGCGGAACTATCAGAAAAAAGTATTCCGCCTCCATTATTACTATGAGAAATTATCATAAAACAATATTTCGCATGCGTAATTATCATAAAATCCTAATCCACACACTTAATTATGATAAAATACTTTTTAGCTTGCGGAATTATTAGACATGTTTTTCGTCTTTGTGATTATCATAAAAAATCATCATAAAACGCTATTTCACATACGGGATTATCAGAAAACAGTATTCTGCATGCGTTATTATCATGCGAAATTATAATAAAACAATATTCCGCATGAACAATTAATATGCAAAATTCCGCATTTTATTATGCATGCGGAACTATTGAAAAACAATATTCCGCTTGCGTTATTATCATGCGGAATTATCATAAAAATTATTCCGCATTTTATTACGCATACGAAACTATAAGAAAACAGTATTCCGCCTGCGTCATTATCATGCAGAATTCCGCAATTTTTCCGCTTGCGATATTATTAAAAAACACTTCTCCGTCTATGTAATTATCATAAAACACTATTTCGCTTACGTAATAATAATAAATCACTCTTCAGAATGCGGAATTACTAAAAAACAGTATTCCGCCTTTGTGATTATAATGCGGAATAATCATAAAACACTATTCCGCATGCACAATTAACATGCGAAATTCCGCATTTTATTACGCATGCGGAACTATCAGAAAACAGTATTCCGCCTGCTTTATTTTTATGCGAAATTGTCATAAAACCCTATTCCGATTGTTAACTTATCAAAATCACTATTTCGCATACAGGATTATTAGAAAAAATTATTATGCATGCGGAATTATCAGAAAAAAGTATTCCGCCTGCGTTATTATCTTGCGGAATTATTATATAATACACTATTCCGCAAACGTAATTATCATGTGGAATTCCGTTTGTTATTCCGCTTGCGGAGTAATAAGAGTACAGTATTTGGCTTGCACAATTATCATACGGAATTTCGCATTTTGTTACGCATGCGGAACTATCAGCAAAAAGTATTCCGCCTGCGTTATTACCAGGGGAATTATCATTAAACAATATTCCGCACACGTAATTATTAAAAATTCCTGATCTACCCACTTAATTATGATCAAACACTCTTTTGCTTGCGGAATTATTAGACATCTTTTTCGCCTTTGTGATTATCATAAAAAAATTATCATAAAACATGCGGGATTATCAGAAAACAGTATTCTGTCTGTGTTATTATCATGCGGAATTATCATAAAGAATATTCCGCATATTATTACGCATGCGAAACTGTAAGAAAATAGTATTCCACTTGAGTTATTATCATTCAGAATTCCGCAATTTTTCCGCTTGCGATATTGTTAAAAAACACTTCTCCGCCTGCGTAAATATCATAAAACCCTATTCCCGCTTGCGGAATTGTTAGACAACAGTATTTTGCATGCGTAAATATCATAAAACCGTACTTCGTTTGTTGACTTATTAAAAAACACTATTTCACATGCGAAATTATCAAAAAACACTATTCCCTTTGCATAATTCCGCCTTTTTCTGCATGCGATAATTATAAAAAATATAATTCTGCATGTGTAATTATCATAAAATCCTATTGCTCTTATTTATTTATCATAAAACCCAATTTTATGATAAATTACTCATGCAAAATAGCATTTTATAAAAAGTTACGCATGCGGAATAGTGTTCTATGATAATTCCGCATGCAGAAAAGTGTTTTATAATAGTGACGCTTGCGGAATAATGTTTCATGAATATTCCGCATGCGTAATAGGTTTTTATGACAATTCCGCATGCGGAATAGTGTTTCATGAAAATTCGACATGTGTAATAGTATTTTATGACAATAGCGCATGCGGAATAGTGTTTCATAGAAATTCCGTATTTCACATGCGGAATAATATTTTGTGATAATTACGCATGCAGAATAATGTTAAATGAAATTTCCTCGTTCATAATTATCATGCGCCATAGTGTTTTATGAAAATTTTGCAGGATTAATTATCGTTTGGAATTTTCATAAAACACTATTCCGCATGAGGAATTATTAGGAAACAGTATTCCGCATACGTAATTATCATGCAGAATTCAGCATTTTTTCCAATTGCAATATTATTGTAAAATATTATTCCGCATGCGGAATTATTATAAAACCCTATTCCGCTTATGAAAATATTATAAAACACTTTTCCGCAGGAGGAATTTTTTGAAAACAGTATTCCGCCTTCGTGATTATCAGGCGAAATTATATTAAAACACTACTCTGCATGCATAACTTTAATGCGTAATTCCGCCTTTTTCCGTATGTGATATTAATAAAAAATATGAATCCGCATGTGTAATTATTAAAAAACCCTATTCCCTTGTTTAATTATCATAAACACTATTTTATGATAATTCCGCATGCAGAACAGTATTTTATGATAGTTTCTCATGCGGAATAATGTTTTATAAAAATTTCGCATGCGTAATAGTGTTCTATGATAACTACGCATGCGGACTAGTGTTTCATGAAAATTCCGCATGCGTAATAGTGTTTTATGACAATTGCGCATGCGGAATAATGTTTAATGATAACTACCCATGCAGAATAGTGTTTAATGAAAATTCCGCGTGCATAATTATCATGCTGACATTCGTAAACTCTGCTTAGATTTTTCAAAGCTTTTCTGCAAATTTTTAGTTGTTATTCTGCAGACTATACGCAGATTTTCCTCAGATTTTTCGCATAAATTCCGCAAATTTTTAGAATTATTTTTGCAGACTTTTGGCAGATTTTCCGCAGACATTCGTAGACTTTCTGCAGCTCTTTAGAGCTTTTTTGAAAAGTTTTTAGATGACGTTCTGCACACTTTCCGCAGATTTTCCGCAATTTTCTTCCAAACGCGAATAACTCTTTTCAATGTAACATAACAATCAAGCATCTACCAATAATGTCAAATAAGGTCAATACTGAAAACACAATTTGATTTTTGTAATTTCACAAAATAATCAGAGAAAGATACTTAAAAATATTTCCAATTAACACCTTGACATCATTATTAACCTACTCGCATTACCTAAAATCTTATTCATAGTACATAATACAATAAAAACTATTTTTAAGTTATGTAAAATTGTTTTACGTTAAAAGTCGTGAATATTTTGTTACGAATTCTGGAATATGGAAAAATTGAAAAATGACTGAAGGTGTGTTTCTGGATCAATTGGAAGAGATAAAGGCAGATTGCGAAAGTATAAAGGTCCTGGGAGGAGATGTGTAGGGGGTATATCGGATGAATTCGTGCAAAGCACCAGAAGGTACAGGGGCGGTTAGGCAATTTTACGCTCGCCCAGTTACAAAAACCATTTACGCTTAAATGCTCTCACATTCCCCAAAGTCCCATCCCAAACCATCGCTATATAATTCCCCTTCTCTGACCACTGGACCACCGCTTTTGGCTCTTGCCCCCTTATCCCATGGGCGCCAATGTTCCTACTTCAAACGCGACAACTGCGCTAGAATCAGACATTACTGTTTATGGAGTTAGCGCCACCATTTCCCGTTCTATTCTAATTTACGTAACAGTATAATTCCCTTCGATTTAGCAAAAGGACATTCGAAAATAGTGTTGATACTTTATTTCCACCAAAGAGAAAAAATTTATACTTTGTAAGAAGAAATTGACTAACCTCTGATCACGATTAAGCAATCATTCATAATGTATAACCGGAATATTAAAAATCACTAAAATGTTGAGACTTAAGACTTTAAAAATCAAGGGCGCCAGATAAATAAAGTTTAATTCATAAATTTCTATTATTTATTTAATTTTTATTAATTTAACAAATTTTTTTAATTTTTCACTTATCACTTTAATAACTCAAAACTGTTTCCGGAAATAAAGCAATTTACATAAATTAGTATTGACAAATTTTTCTAGTTTTGACTCGATATAATCCAAATTTTTCATCCGGAAAGACTGAGCACGTTTTCCGGAAAATCACAAGAATTAATCAGTTTTCTCAGAAAATAGCAATAAAACATAACAACTATTTAGTTTAATTAAACGAGAAAAATTTAATCTATTAAAAATCCAACGTTTAGAACTGAGAAAAAACACGTAATTAACTGAAAATTGAACTTTAAGCTAATCCCGGGATTCTAACCTAAAAACTGAAATATCTAAAACTAACTCTTTTGGGCCACTCTTTTGTGTTAAAAAAGAAAGGCTTAGCTCCTCCACAATAGTCAACAGAGCTTTTTCCATGTTTCGGTATTTAATAATTAACGAAACAAGTGACTATTTAAAATATAAAATAAAACTTTAGGTCAATGCATCTTTTAATTTTACTATATGACATTCAGAACAAGAGTGAGGAAGAACCATCAGCATTTCTTGACTTCAATTCGTCCAGCCAATCACGTAATTTCGGCTTCAGTCACGTGATCGTACGTCATCCGAGTTGAAGAGACTAGTCGTTGAGGAGCCCCGGCAGCTGCCATTTCGTACACCGGAATAATACATTTATTGGGAAGAGATGTGCAATATAGCCAAAATCCAAAATAAAACCCTCTCTCCCAGTTCTAAGAGATAGAATCCACTCTTGGAACCAAATAAACAAAAATCCAAAATTTCCAAGACCATAGTGGCACTCAAAAGACTAGGCACCCGCTGTCGATCCAGGCGCTCCGACAGCTGTCTCCCTCTGGCGGTTGGCGCGAAATTCAATTTAAAATACTGACCAAGTTTTCCCCTCTTGTCCATTAAACAATTTAGTTGCTCATAAAACAAAGAAGTAAATAAATGTAATTACGAAAAAAATAAAAGAAATTAATATAGTGCTCTTTCCCAGGTATTTTGACTCCTGTTCCGAAATCAATAAGAGATCAACGCAATTTTTGTGACGTGAAAAATACCACGTCACAATTTAGCCTATGTGAAGAATTTAATATTTTCCGTTCAAGTGAAGAAAGTTGATAATTATGCCCAAGATAAACAAATGTATACTTTTAATCCAAGTTGAAAATGTTGATACTTTTTCTTCAAGTTAAAAAAGTTAATACTTTTTCTTCAAGTGGAGAAAGTTGATACTTTTCCACCGAGTGTCAAAAGTTACTTCTTTTCCTCTAAGCGAAAAAATTTAAATTTGTCCCCTACTATGAAAACAATGTTTGAGTCTCCTCCCAGTTTACAAAGTTAGTAATCTCCAAGCATTTTGATGCTTTTTGTCCAAGTGTAGAAATTTGATATTTTTTCCCTCAAGTAAAGAAACTTGATACTTTTACATCAAGTGGATAAAGTTGAACCTTTTTTCATCAAATAGTGGATATAAATATTTTTTCTCAAATCACTATAAATCTGTTCATGGTTATTTTCATCGAAAAATTCCGTTTTCGTAAGATTTGACGAAATATAAGAGAAAAAAATTAAGAAGAATGAGGGTATAATAGTAATGAAGGAAAATAAAGCGAGAAAGAGGGACAGGAAAAAAAAAGGTTTGTTAACGTTCTATCGCGTTTGTTATACCATCAACGCATTCATTCGCACCAAAAGCAATTTTCTAACTGACAATTCTCAATTACCGCTGATCAAATGGACAAAGTTTGCCTTTGAAATTTTACAATTTTCATTCGCTGGTAAATTTAATATAAAAAATTTGTTTCTATTTTTGCTTTACGTTTCTAGAATAAAGAGTCAATTAGTGTGTATTCAAGGAAAAATTGATTATTTGATAAATGTTAAAAAAAAATTCCACGCGTCACCGATAGTCACTTATTCGCGTTGTTTCATCCATTCACTAACAGATGTCACAAAAATTGTTACGAATTTACGATTTTAATAAAGGTAGTCAAAATAATGAGTATAATCGATGGTAAAAATTCAAATAAACTGATAATAAAAATTTCCGAAGTACAGTGTTTAAAATTAAAGTTAAGAATATTTATCTTTTCCAACAAGAATCTTGGAAATGCAATATTTGTGTATTTTAAAAAAGTGTATACGAATGTTATTTTCTATAGGATTATCCACAAATAATAAGTGTTTTTAATAAAACAGAATTAAATGTTAAATATTTAGGCAAAAGTCTAAATGCGCAATAAACTGAACACTATAGCTGGATGCTTGAGTCAAACTTGGACGAGGAATGGATGGATCATAGTAAAATATTAAAACACTTATCTATCTTGATGAATCAGCAATAGAAAAAGATTAAATTTAACAAAATAACTCTTAAACGCGCAAAACACGAAAAACTTAAACTTAACCTCACTTTCTGTCAAAAGTCAAAATACTACATTAAAATTTATAATGTTTATAATTTAGATCGCATTTTCCTGTAATTTGTAGAAAAAAGTAAATAACAAAGAGTGACTCGTCTCATATGAAAGTCATTAAAAATTTTTTACAGAATTTAAAAAAAATAAAGTGTTTTTTAAATCATAGAATATGTATGAAGTTTTTTCTTTAAAATTACATCCACATATTTTTACAAAACCTTTAGCACTATTATCATTTTTAAAGAATATCTTCTCGAATTGAAACATACACTTTGTGATTACTGAAACCCAAAACTAAAAAGTTAAAACTATAAAAATTTCTGTAATTTCTTAAAATACTTCTTAATACTAGCAAAATATAAAATAAATTAGTTTTCCATACATTTTAGTAATTAAACTATAATAATAAATAAAAAAAATCGATAAATAATATTTATCCAATAAGGAGGGCTGCTAGTGGACTTGCAGATTGAAAATAGGAAAGAAACGACTTTTTAATTTAAAAAAGTAAGTAAATAGTGAACTTTCAAATAAAAAAAGTGATTAGATAGTAAATAAATAATAATAAATAATAATAAATAATAATAATAAATAAATAGTGAATAAGCAATAAAGAGTTTGATATTACTGATATTAAATCAGCAGGAAAAGAAAAAGCCATTCAAATCTGAAAAAAACAATTTGAAAATCGCAAGAATAATCGAAATATGTAGAAAATAATTAAATAATGACAAAAATAATTTAATTTGAAAAAAAGTTGTAAATGACAAAACTAATTGAAAAATTTATTAAAAATCAAAAAATTATGACAAAAATTGAATCGAAATAATTGGAATTTGAAGTAAATATTTGAAAAGTTTAAAAAATAATTAAAGAATGACAAATATAATTAAAATTTGAAACAAAAGTTTAAGACTGGTGTAAAAAATTCAAATTTTTGCACAGTAATTGAGATATTGAAGAAATAAGTAAAATGTTAAGAAACTAATTGAATAATGACATAAATAATTATAAAAGCCGGTGTAAAAATTACACTGTTTTTTAGACAATAGTTGAAAAATTGAGAAAAAAAATAATAGAATTTTCAAGAAAATAATTGAAATTTGAAAAAAATAATTAAAAAAATATCAAAAGAATGTATATGTGTAGAAATTAGTTGAATAATGACAAAAATAACTGAAATTTAGAAAAAAAAAATTAATGACAAAGGAGAAATATATTCAAAAATGAAGTAAAAAAATAAAAAATTTAATACATTATTTGAATAATAATATAAAAGAATTAAAAAATTAACGATATAATTAAAATGTAAAGAAAATAATTAAATAATAACATAAATAATTGAAAACTGATCTTCAAAAGTTAATAAATTCATGACAATAATTAAAAAAATTGAAGAAAATAACATTTAAAGAAGAAAATACTTGAAATAAATAATTCAAAACTGGTGTAAAAATTAAAAAATTATAGACAATAAATGTAAAGTTAAAAAAAATATTATAAGTTTCAGGAAAATAATTGAAAGTTGAAGAAATTAATTGTAGTTTGAAGACAATAATTGAAATTTAAAAAGACTTATTCAAAAATGGCAAAAAAAATTCAAATATGAAAAAAATAATTAAAGTTTGAAGAAAATAATTGAAAAAGGTGTAAAAAAATTAATAAATTCGTGACAATAATAAAAATAATAATGAAAATAATTGAAAACAGATGTAAGAAATTTAAAAGTTTATGACAATAAAAAACATTGAATAAAATAATTGCAATTTGTAAAAAATAATTCTAAAATGGCAAAAAGATCAAAAATATGAAAAAAATAATTAGAAGATGACAAAAATAATTGATTAATGACAAAAGTAATTGCAATTTGAAGAAAATAATTGAAAAATAAAGAAAGTGAATTGAACTTGTGTAGAAAATTTAGATATTCCTGACAATAATTTGAAAATTAAAGAACACAATTGAAATTTTAAAAGAAAGAATTAAAAATTTTCAAAAATAATTAAAATTACAGGAAGATAATTGAATAATAAAAAAAATAATTGTAATTTGAAAAAAAAATAATTGATAACTCGTGCATAAAATAAAAAATTTAAAGGCAATACTTGAAAAATTGATCAAACAATTGAAATTTTAAGAAACTGATTGAATAATGATATAAATAATTGAAATATGGTGTAAAAATAAAAAATTTATAGATAATAATTTAAGTTTGAAGAAAATAATTGAAATTTGTTGAAATTAATTGAAAAAAATATACAAATTTAATAAACTTATGACAATAATAAAAATAATGAAGAACATGATTGAAATTTGCAGAAAATAATTGAAAACTATTATAATAAATTTAAAAATTTGTGGCAATAAAAAATATTGAATTTATTTATTTATTTACGGGCAAAAGCTCATTTTAAATATTAATTGGTCGCATTCAATAATTTGAATAAAATAAAAATTGAAATTTGTAGAAAATAATTCTAAAATGGCAAAAATAATAAAAATATGAAGAAAATAATCGTAAAATGACAAAAATACTTGAATAATGACAAAAGTAATTGAATAAATAAACAAATAAATCTAAATTTAAAGAAAATTATTGAAAATTAACAAAAGTAGAATAGAAACTTGTGTTGAGAATTTAAATATTCCTGGCAATAATTTAAATATAGTAAAAAATAGTTAAAATGTTGGCCGAAAATTGAAATAAGGTATTTTTAATCTTGAAAACTTGAAATTCTAGTTTCAAATATGCTATAAAAATAAAAACACCGTTTTAGAATATATTCTTGCGAGACGCTGAATAATCAAGTAATAAATTTTTGTTTATTTAGAATTACTAATTATTAGTTATTAACAAATTACACTCGTTTCATTTAAAAAATATTATCTTTAAGAATTGTGAAAACTTTTGTATTTAAATTGTAGTGCCCTTAAGTGGTCTATGACCGTGGGCTATGTTGATTACAAATAAAATAAAAAAAATAAAATAAAAAAAATAAATGTTTTCGAAGAATTTAAATTTTCCACAAAAGAATTTCATAAAAAAATTGGACATACCAAACCTCGTTGATTTCATTTATTCAAATCAGAGTTTTATTTTTACCTGAAATTGAAAGCAAATTTTTTTGCTTGGTAACTAGAAATTCTAGTTTCAAGTATGCTATAAAAATTAAAAATATATTTTCGAACAATTTAAATCTTCCACAAAAGAATTTCATAAAAAATTGGAAATACCAAATCTCGAGTTGATTTTATTTATTCAAATCAGAGTTTTTTTTTGGCCGAAAATTGAAATAAAATGAATCTTGAAAACTTGAAATTCTAGTTTCAAATATGATATAAAAATAAAGTAGAAATTTTGGAATAATTTCAGTCTTCCACAGAAGAATTGCATAAATACTTAAAAACTTTAGAAACATTTTTTTTATTTTTACAGCAATTTAAAACATGAATTTTAACTTTTTCAGAAAAAAGTATTTTAGCAATTATTTTTTATGTTTTTTTATATTAAAAATTATTTTTCTAATAATAAATTTCCGAGAAAAATACGCATTTGTCCAATATTTTCATAAAATTCAGCTGTGAAAGATTTAAATTGTTCAAAAATTTTTTGTTATTTTTTTAGTATATTAGAAATTAAGATTTTAAGTTTTTAAGAATAAATAAATTTTATTCCAATTTCCGGCAACAAAAACTCTGTATTGAATATAGAAAATGAGCAGCAAGATTTGGTTTGCAAATTTTTGTATGACATTTTTTTTAGAAATTTAAAAATAAAATATTTCTTTTATTTTTATAGAATATTTAAAAGTAGATTTTAGAGTTAAAGATAATTACTTGAAAACAGTTCAAATAAAGCAAATGCATGATTTTGATGAAATATTGAAAAATTTGTAAATTTTGCCATTTGACAGAAAGTGAGGTTAAGTTTACGTTTTTCGTGTTTTGTCCGTTTGAGAGTTATTTTGTTGAATTTAATCTTTTTATATTGCTGATTCAACACAATAGATAAGTATTGCAATATTTTAAACTGTTGTTAAGTGATAATTCTGTTTTATTAATAACAAACTTGTTATTTTTGTATAAATTTTTTTGAAACTTTGGCAAAAAGTATTTACCTTCTGTCATATTTGATCAAATGCAAGCATTTGCGAAAAAAGATAAAAGCATCTTTATTGTCCCATAATCGTGAAAGCGTCACGAAAAAAAGGTATAATACCTGAAATTTTGTTTGGTTTTATTATTTTTAACCAGATTTTAAAAACTAAAATTGCCTGCTACTCTAGCTGTGAACAATCAGGAAATTTCCGAATTCATTACAGTTTTTACATTGCAGAAAAGATATTTCCCATAAATGCAAATATTTTTGTTTAATTTCGTTAGTCGAAGGTTTTATTGCTGTGACTGAACAATCATGTGGCACACGTGAAATATTTTCCCTACGTTTATTATGAAATGACTCTTTTGTTCTAGGAAAGCTCATTTTTGAAAAGCTGACCAACTCCGATTTTTCCACACATTTTTGCCCAGTGCTTTGAACGAGTTGATGAATACATACACCATAAAGTATAATTAGCCTGCTCGGCGTTGATTATCCATTATTTCATGTTATCTCTGCGTCGTTTCAGTTGCACAGAATTTAGGATAGATGGTTTCCACCTTCCTGGCCTTATTTTGTAAGCAAATAATTTTAGTCGTCAAGAGAGACAGAGAGAGCGAAAGTCCATCCGATGATTTACTGTTACGATATGGAGCGGAAAAATATTTTGCCTGCATATTATGCAACATGCGACTCCGATCATTGAACTCTACTGGCATTTAAAAAAAAAAAAAATTCTGAATCGAATCACCAGTTTGAAAAAATTGTTTTTCCGAGATATGTTATTTAGGAGGTAACAAATTATTTTTTTTATTATCCGAGATTATTTTTTAAATTAATTATTATAAAGTAGTGAACAATTGTAGTCTCTTCTAGATTTTTGATTCTGAAGATTATATTTAGGACAATTTTTTAATTCTGACTTTGCTCTGTACTTTTTTTTTTTTTTTCTATGATGGCTTCTGTTTTGAGCTGTGCCATTTTTAAGAAAATATTTCTAAATACGGGTCGAGACTAGTCAGAAGAGCTTAGAAATTTTGAGGACGTAAAAATAAGCTCTCTCGATTGACATAATCTTATACTAGAAAAATTTCACGCAAAATAAAAATATTATTAAAACTGATTTTATAAAATTTTGAAACATACCGTTGCAAAAAAAAGACATTTTAGAAAAAAATGGCAAATTTTGTTTTTAAATAATGATTATTTATAACATTTTGTGTTTTTTCTTAAAATCGAGTGAAAAGTCCTTTTCATCAAATTTTAAGAAATCATAGCTTATTTTGATTACCTAAAATTGATCAAATAAGTAAATTTGATATTTAATATATTTTTCAAACAAAATGTTATTTAACAAAATCTGCCAAATAAAATTGTGGAGAATGTTTTAGAAAGAGAAATGAGGTATTATTTGTAAAAATTGAATGAAAAGTACAGATTTTAACTGGATTTAAAAACAGGGGCGGCGACTTGTAAATTTTTGCCATCGGCAAATTTAATATTGACCGAGGGGTGGGTGTGAAATAAAACAATAATAAATTAAAGAGTTTCATAATTAGCGTAATTATTGTAACTCGAAAGTTGACAATTTTATTTGATTTCGAGTACATTTTCAGAAATAATAACCAAATAATCAAAATAATATAAAATTTGAGATCAAATCATTGCAAGTTAAAAAAAATCAAAAATTGACGAACTTAATTAAAATTTGAGAAAAATAATTGAAAAATGATTAAAACATTGAAAATTTGAAAAACAAAAATCATGTTTTTTAAAATAATTGAAAAATGTCAAAATAATTAAACTTAGAAAAATAATTATAACATTATAGAAATAATCGTAAATTTAAGAAAATAATGGAAATTTAAGAGAAATAATTAAAATTTTTGGAATTAATCAACAAATATTCACAATAATATAAAATTTGTGAAAATTATTGCAATTGAAAAAAAATAATTAAAAATTAACGAACGTAATTAAAAATTTGAGAAAAATAATTCAAGATTGATTTAAACATTGAAAAGTGGGGAGTATAACTTAGATTTAAGATAATAAATGAAAATTAAGGAAATAAATTGAAAAATAATTAATATATCTACTTAAAAGGTGGAGAAAATAATTGGAAAAGGATAAAAGAAAATAAAAATTGAAAAATAAGATAAATAATTGAAAATTTTGAAGTTTAACTGAAGAATGAATAGTGAGAATAATTAAAAATTGAAGAAATTGATTGCAAAATGATAAGAATCGTAATTAAAAATTGAAGAAAAACGATACAAATAATTGTTAATTGAAGAAAATAATGGAAATTTGAGAGAAATAATGGAAATTTTTGGAATTAATCAACAAATAATCAAAATAATATAAAATTTGTGAAAATCATTGCAAATTAACAAAAAAATAATAAAAAATTGTTGAAAGTGTTTGGAATATGAGAAAAAAAATTAAAGAATGATTAAAGAATTGAAACGTGGATACAGTAACTTAGATTTGAGATAATAAATAGAAATTTAGGAAATTAATTGGAAAATAATTAATATATCTAGTTAAAAGGTGGAGAACATAATTGCAAAAAGATAAAAGAAAATTAATTTGAAAAAAAAAATTGATAAATGAGATAAATAATTGAAAATTTAGGTATTTAATTAAGGAATGAATAGTGAGATTAATAAAAAATTCAAAAAATTGATTGCAAAATGATAACAAAATAAATGGAAATTAAAAAAAAATTATTAAACTGTGAGAAAAATAGTTTAAAGTCTAGAAAATTAATTGAAGAATACAGAAACTAATACGAAATTCAAGATGATATTTGCAAAGTAATGAAACAAATTAAAAATTGAAGAAAATTATCAAAATTTGAGGAATATGTTTCAAAATCTAGGAAATATAGTTGAAAAGTAATGAAAATAATAAAAAATTCGAGACAATATTTGCAAAGTAAAAAAAATAATTGAAAATTGAAGAAAATTATAAAACTTTTAGAAATATACTTTAAAATCTAAAAAATTGATTAAAGAGTAATGAAAATAATAAAAAATTCGAGACAATATTTGCAAAGTAATAAAAATAATTAGAAATTGAAGAAAATAATTTTATTTCTTGAGAAATAATTTAAAAGAGTGCAACATATATTTGTAATAAAAGAAAATAATTTCAGAATGATAAAAATAATTGTTTATTAAAAAAATAAGTGCAAGTTGTGATAAATTATAAAAAAAGTCAAAATTAATTAAAAAAATAATTAAGTATGATAAAAAGTAATGGAAAAATATAAAAGAAAATGAAAATTGAAAAAAATGTTTGAAAAATGAGATAAATAATTGAAAATTGAACAAATTGATTCCAAAATGATAATAATAATATTTGAAATTAATGAAAATTATTAAAATTGGAGAAAAATATTTAAAAATCTAGGAAATTAATTAAAGAATAATGAAAATTGAAAAAAATGTTTGAAAAATAAGATAAATAATTGAAAATTGAAAAAATTGATTCCAAAATGATAATAATAATATTTAAAATTAAAGAAATTTATTAAAATTTGAGAAAAATATTTTAAAATCTAGGAAATTAATTGAAGAATAATGAAAATAATATAAAATTGGAGAAAATATTTGTAAAGTACCGTAAAACAGGCTAACTTCGCTCATGTAGTGTAACTTCGCTCAGTGGAAACTTTTTTTTTCAAAAATTATTTATTGTTATTTCTAGGAAGAAAAATATAAAATTTGCAATTGCTAATGTTAAGAAAAGTATCAAACTGTGTCTCAAGGGTATTTTAAAGTAGAATTATAGTCAAGTTTTAATAAAAATAATATTTATTTAAAGATGTCTATTTTGCTCATTGAACAAGTAGTGTGTAAAAGTCGCTTGTGAAACCTATATTTAAAATATTTTATGTTAAAATCATCTAATAATCTTATTTCCTATATCCCTGACATGATTTAGAAAAAATAAAATTACTGAAAAGTTGAATAGATTTTGAAAAAAGTCAATTTAAAAAAAATATTTCATATTTGTTGGGTAATTTTGTTCATGAATACAATGTATCATTCAATTTTTTATGAAGCATCTAAGGTTATTTCTCATGACAAAATTCAAAAATTTTACGAAATTATAAAACACAAAACGTGGTTAAATATTTATTCTGATGACTGTAAATATTAATTAAATAACATTATTTTATTTATAATGATTTTATAAAGTGATTATAGCTTGTAAACTAACATATTTTTGTTGTTAAAAATTAAAGTCATTAAAGTTGAGCGAAATTACCCCACATTGAGGTGTAATTTCGCTCACAATAAAAAGGTATATTAAATAGGTTTACGCAATATATAGTAATTTTTTATTTTGTGAAATTAAAGAGGAAGAGTCAGAGATTATATATTTTCAGTACCAAAATTTATTATTAACTTTTTCCTATACTTTTTTAAAAAAAACATAAGAATTTGAGCGAAATTACCCTGTTTTACGGTAATAAAAATAATTAAAAAATTAAAAATAATAATTTTAGTTTGTAAAAAATAATTGAAAAAATTTCAACATATATTTGTGATGTAAGGAAATGATACAGAAATGATAAAAGAATGACAGAATGATAAAAATAATTTTATATTGAAAAAATAATTAAAATTTGAGATAAATAATAAAAAAATTAGAAAATTAATAAAATTATAATTGAAAATTAATTGAAATATAAATTTAATAATAAAGTAATTTATAGAAATAATTGTATATTGAAGAAAATAATAAACATTTGTAAAAAATAATTTAAAAAATTACAGCCTATATTTGAGATAAACAAGACTACAATTACAATTATTATGTATTATAAATTCTTCAAACCTCAATTAATTTGAAATTTCATTGATTCAAATTTTAATTAATGCACTCTTTAAGAATAGTAAATTTAAAATTATTTAAAAATTTCATCAATTTTTAAGATTTTTTTTTTTATGATTTGAACTATATTTTCTACAATTCTCAACTAGTTTTATCATTTTTCAACATTTTTCTTCAATTTTATTTTCATTATTTTTTATTTTTTCCCCTCATTTTTAAATTCAATTTCCCAAGTTTCAATTCTTTTCTTTAATTTTTTCAAATAAAACTTTTTCAGTTTCAATTATTTTCTTCAATATCAAATTAGTTAAATTATTTATTAATTAATTTTTAACTTCTCTCGTCATTTTTCAATTATTTTTACAAAATTGTGTTTTTTTTTATTTTTTATCATTTTCTTCGAATTGTAAATGCATTTATTCACATTCTTATTAAGAAATTTATTTTCTGTCGGTAATTTTGCCATATGGAATTCCATAGAGCGAATTTTTTGCTCTATGGAATTTGCAGACGTACCATTTACAAGTCGCCGCCCCTGTTTAAAAAAAAACATAAAATGTTATTTAATTAATATTTGACGACAAATTTTGAATCAATACAATTTTTTCTGAAAATTGTACAACTGTATCATTCGAAATTTTGTAAAATTATTTTTAATATTTTCATTTTGCGTGAAAATCAACTTTCTAGTTTGAGGTTATGTCAATGAGAATCTTTAAGAAATTGAAGAAATAAATTTAAAAAATTTTAAAATGACGACTGTAGTTGAAAACAACTAAAAATTAGTAATTAGTAAGTTAATTAATCAATAGTTAATAATTAGTAAGTTTAAGGAAATTGAAAAATCAATTGACATTTTCAGACAATAAGAAAAATTTAATAGTATCGTTAAAACAATAAATTCTTTTTTTAATATTCAAAATGTTTTTAAAAAAATAATTCAAAAGAAAAAAATTTTAAAAACTAAAATTCACATTAATATTTGAGAAATTAAGGCAATTAATTGAAAAAAAAATCAAAATAGCGGCACTTATTAAAAATGACAGAAAAATAATTAAAAATTAAAGAAGATTTTATAAAAATTAAATATATATTTGGCATTTAAAGAAAATAATTAAAAATTAAACAAAATAATTAAAAATAAAAACAAATTTAATTTTAAAATGGAAAAATGAAAGAAAATTAATATAGATGACAATAGTTGAAAGTATTGAAATTTATCATTTAAGTTGACATTAATAATTAAAATTTTAAGAAATTGAGTTATTAAATAATTCAAAAATGGCGACACTAATTAAACAATACTAAAAATGATGTGTGATAATTAGATCATTAAAAAAAAATTGAAGAATAATATTGTAATTTGAAAAAAATAATTTAAAATTTATGGATATTTAAGAATAATTAATAAATAAGAAAATAGAATTAATAGTGAATAAAATAATTGGAAATGTAAAAAAATAATGAAAACTGAAAATGTATTTTTAAATTTCAAGAACATAATTAAAATTTGCGGGCTGTTATTAAAAATCCTGAAAATTAATTAGAAAGCAAATAAAATATTTAAAAGTTGAAGAAAACAATTATAAAATAAAAAAATAATTTGAAATTTAAAGAAAATAATTGTATTTTTAGAAAAATAAATGAAAAAATTATGAAATGTATTTGAATTAAAAATAAAGTCGAAGATATTATTGCAAAAATAGAAAAATATAATTAACATTTCATGAAAAGACAAAAAAATTTTAAAAATAATAATTAAAGCAATAAATAAATCTGGGTTTTATTTTAATATTAAAAAATATATTCTAAAAATGAATATAGAAAAAAATAATTCAAAATATTAAAATGAATAATTATTTTCTTACATACTTAGAAGTTGAAGAAATTAATTGATTAATTAAATTAAATTACTGAAATTAATCGAACAAATAATTTTTAAAATGAAGTCAAAATTTACTGTAAATAAGTAAATATTGAGAAATTTAATTTAGAGAATTGAAGAATATAATTGTATTTATAAGAAAATAAAATTGGAAATTTTTAAAAATATTCTCAAACTACATAAGAAAAAAAAAAATTGAGACCGTAAAAAAGAAAAAAAACCCTTTAAAATGGAAAAATAAAAAACGTATAAAAACCGAAAAATAATTATGTAAGTTGAAAATATAATTGAAATTTATTAATTGAAAATTTAAAAAATTAATCGATAAATAATTAGAATAATTAAAAAACGAAGAAAATAATTTAAAAAATTTAAAATTACAATTGACATTGTAAGAAGATATAAAAATGTAATAATAGAAATAATAAAATAATAGAAACAGATATTTTTAAAATAATAAATAAGTTCGTAGCTCAAACATTATTTCTCAAATATTTTAAATGAACTAATTTGTGATATTGTCAATTAATAACATTTTATTGCTTCATTTTCAAAACGTTCTATTTAAAAAAAAAAATTTACTTTTACCAGTTTCATCCCACAAGAACTTTTTTTAAAATAAATTTTCAAGAGAATGTAGAATGTGACAAAATTTCAAAAGTCAAAGCAACTAGAAAACGATGACGGTATTTTTACCATTTTACTAGAGTTTTTTTTATTCGTTGTGTGCGAATCTCGTGCGTTTGAAATACCGAGCGTTGAAATAAAAGGAAATTTTTAAAACTTTTTTCAAAATAAAATATTTTCCCACATGTTTGTAGACATAGAGAAAAAAGCTCTTATTTGTTGCTTACATTATTCTCTCCATATATAAAAGCGTTTTTAAAAATGAATCTTCGAGATTAAAATTTTCTAATGTTTTACATTTTATATAAAGTTGACCTACCAATTTTAATTTTCATGTTTGATTATATTGTGTCTTGTTTCTAAAAATACTCGTTAAAAATTCCGTTTTAAGTAAATGACAACATTTCTGAAATTAAAATTGTTTCAATATTTATTAAAATATTAATATTTACCTTCTGTAAATATTTGTTTAACCAACAGAAAAACTGTAAATTAAAGTAGCTAGTATTTTTTTCTTTTTATCAAAAAGCAGAATTTTTTCCCTCTTATAACATAAATTTTATAAAAAACTTGTTTTCCCTTTACCAGTTTTTTAACAAAAGACTATTATTATAAATTCACCCAAGTCTCAAAATAACTGACGTTAATCACTTATTAAAAAAAAAAGAACTCTTTTCTAAAATTAAATGCCAAGAAATTTCCATGTTTGAATTATTTTTCCCGGCAATATATTTCACGTATGCCTATCTTTATAGGGCAGCTTGTATAATCCTGTCGTAATTTTTCTGTTGCAGGTAAGCAAAACACGACTCGAGAATACAGGTATTTTCGTCGAGTCATCATCTGTGGTAAGGTAGTTAATTGCATGCTTAAAAACGATCCTTACTACCTTCCCTCCATTTTCCTTAGTTTTCGACGAAACGCGAAATCGAGCAAAAGCGATTTTTCATTTTTTTTTCTTTTTTTTTTTTTACTTTATAACTAAAACCATAAACGATACACGCTTAAATGTAATTTAAAATTATAATTCGATTTTTTTCAACCGAGACAAAATCAAAATTCGCGTCGTCATCCTTCTTAGGAAAAAAGGATTAATAAAAAAAAAAAAAAAACTAAAGCTGGTGATAAAAGAGGTTTTTTTATTTTTATACGCGCAGTCATCGTGAATGCAAACATGTGCTGATACCGCGTTTATACATAACCTTTACGCGGAGTTCACCTTATACCCTCTATCTAGTGCGGATCCTGCTTAACGGTCCGTAATGTCATAAATTGATAGTAAATGTCACATCTCGATTGCAGAATGAAAATGTCGTTCTCGTGAAAAGCTTCTTGCCATTATATTTCTTCGAAGCGACAAACAAACGCAAAATAAATAATAAACGATATTTAATGTTTTTACCGTGTAATAATAATTCAAAGAAAAAGGAAATTTTAATAAAATGAAAATTTGTTGGAATTGCTGAAAAATGAATAAAATCAATTATTCGGTCTTTTGGGATTTAAGTAAATTTTTCGTAACATATAGTTTACATTGTTAGTAAAATGAAAAGTATGGTGTAAAATTGACAGAAAAAAATAAAAACATAAAATAATTTTTTTAATTTTCCGGTCCTTATTAATTTTTCTAGATACAGCCCTGAAAAGATTTAATCTACTTAAAAGCAATTTTAGATCGGTTTCTAAAAATTGTTCAATAATAAATTTTTTCATAATTTGTGTAGAAGAGTAAAATATCAAATTTGAGAGATTCGAAAGTTCCAAAGAATCCGAGAGATGAGTCTATTTTTTTAAATTTAAATTTTCCCGCCATATTTCTGTTGGACAAGTGCAAATTGTCCAACAGAAATATGGCGCGAGAATTTAAATTTTAAAGAAACTTGGTCCGAAATACAACCAGCGCCATCTATCGGTTTCTTCGGAACCCTTATGTTCGTAAAGATCATGACTTTATCAACATTATAATTAGAATTGGTTTAGATCGATTATTGAAATCTGAAAATATTGAGGTAAATAGAAATTCAAAGAGATAAATTGAATTTTGGATTGATTGAAATTTAAAAAGGATTAAAATTGAAAAAAATTAAATTTTGTATAATTCATTATTGTCAAATTTATAATTTTCCATATTCTTGATCATTTATTTTGTTCATATTATTATTACATAACTGAATAGTAAATTCATAAAATATTCTTAACATCTTCATTAAAATGTTCATCGCCAAATTTGACAAAAATTCACAATAAATTACTCATCTGTGAAAGAAAGCAAAATAAATTTTCATAAATTACCCTTTTTTTCATTGTGACGACAAATGTCGGTTTATTCTGTTGAAACGTTTTTTCAAATAAAATTTTGTTTCCGGTATTTATATTCGATTGAATGGAATATTCAGTTTTAAAAGTAAAAAGTGCTTAATGAATTGTGCAAGTTTTGTACAGGGAATATATTATTGTTAAACAACGCGAATGAAATAACTGAATTTATTGTTTTGCAAGAAGAACGCATTTAAAAATTGTTCCATTTCGAATCATACTTTTACGCTCGATTGCGAATTGGACAAACGAATGCATTTGATGGGTAACTATTAGACAATCGATACATCGCACTGGTTTCGTTGTATCTCTAAATTTCGGTCGCAGCTTCGTGAATACCGAATAGCCTGGAATGCCCGTCAGTTGGAACTGAATCGTTCCAGGAACGCTGCCTGGCACCGAGCCGACATCGAAAAACTTCCCTTTCTTTTCTAAAATCTACCTACACGCGATTCTCCACCACTGCATTCAATGAAGCCAGCAAAACGACAATATCGGGATTCTCTTACAACTGATAACTTTATTAAACGTAAAAATGAAATTGTTTTTATTTTCAAATTTTGAATATTCGGAAATAAATTGCCACATTTATCATTGAGAAAAGTTGATAATTTCTGGAAATATAATTATTTATTTATATTTATTAATTGAGGCTAATAAAATTCGACTGAAAATGATCTATAAATTGAAAAATTGGGTAGTGTGTAAGAGAAAGTTTTTTTTTGCTATATGTTGGAAAATAATTGGATCAGAATTTCTGATGATATGGGAATATAAAAAAGTGTAGTCAAGGTCGGATTACATCTTTCGTATTTCATGTCCTGAATACAAAAATTTAGATTCTAATTTCTTAATCCCAATTTTCAAATTCCACTTCCCGGAATCCATTCCCCGAATTCCATTTCGCGGATTCCACTTCCCGCATTCCACTTCCTAGATTCCAGTTTCCGAATTCTCTTTCCACTTCTCGAATTTTACTTCCCAAATTCCACTAACTGGATTTCACTTCACGAATTTAATTTCCCGAATTCTTCATTCTAAATTTTGTTTCCCCAATTTTATTTCCCGGACTTAACTTCCAGAATTCCTCCTCCCGGAGTCAACATTACAATTTCCACATACCAATTTCTAGATTCTAAACCCCAATTTTTAAATTCCTCTTCCCAAATTCCATCTTGTGGATTCCACTTCCCGCATTCCAGTTCCCGGATTCCTATTCCCGAATTCTACTTTTCAAATTCCACTTCCCGAATTCTACTTCTCAAATTTCACTTCACAAATTCCAATTCCCTAAAACTACTTCCCGAATTCTTCTTCCTGAATTCTACTTCCCAGAATCAGCTTCTAACATTCTAGTTCCTGCATTCCACTTCTCGGGTACCACTTTCCAAATTAAAATTCCCAAATTGTTCTTCCTAAATTTCACTTCCTGGATTCCACTTCAAGAATTCTATTTCTTAAATTTCAATTCACAAATTCCAATTCTCTAATATAAATTTCCGAAATCTACATCCCGAATTCTTCTTCTCAAATTTCACTTCATAAATTCAAATTCCTTTATATTATTTCCCGAATTAGGATTTCCGAATTGTATCTCCCCAAATTTGCTTTTTGCATTCCACTTTTCGAATTCTGCTTCCCGAATTCTTCATCCTAAATACCGATTTCTTAATTACAATACCCGGATTCAACTTTCCTTATTCCTCCTTGAACATAACAAATTCCACATAATGATTTCTATATTCTAGATTCCGCATTTCGGGTTTAAAAGTCATATTAAGATTTCTAAATATTGAATTCCACATTCATGGTTTTTCAATATAAATTCCGTTTCCAAAATTCTACTTCCCGAATTCTACTTTCCGAACTTCCCTTGCCTAATCCCACTTCTCGAAATGCACATACCGAATTCTACATCAGAAATTCAACTTCTCGAATTTCCCCTCCCAGATTTAAATTCCCGAATTCCTCTTTCCGGTATTCCACTTCCCGAATTCTCCATTTTGGAATTTTACTTCTCTAATCTCACTTCCCGAAATCCACATCCCGAATTCTACATCATAAATTCCACACCCGGATTTCAGTTCGGGATTTCCATTTCGCAAATTCTACCTCCCGCATTCCCCTTCGCATTTTCCACTTTCCGAATATTACTTTCTTAATTCATCATAGCGTATTCCATTACCCGAATCCTACTTCCCGAAATCCAGATCCTGAATTAAACATCTTAAATTCAACGTCTTGTATTCCTGTTCCAGAAATTAAATTCCCATATTCCATTTTACGTATTGCACTTCCCGCATTGCACTTCCCAGATATTACTTGTCAAATTCCGTTTCCCGGATTCAAATTCCAGAATTCTACATTTCAAACTCCACTTTCCGTATTCTACTTCTTAGATTCCGCTTCTCAAATTCCACTTCCTGAATTCCACTTCTCGAATCACTGTGCCCGAATTCCACTTTCCAAATTAGACTTCCGGAATAATAATTCCCAAATTTCACTTTCCAGGTTGTAATCCGGAGTCAATATTACAAATTCCACATACTGTTTTCTAGGTTCTAAATCCCAGTTTTCGAATTCCTTTTCCCGAATTCCACTCTTGGAATTGCATTTCGTAGATTCCACTTTCCGCTTTCCACTTCCCAGATTCCACTTTGCAAATACCATTTTCCAGTTCCTATTTCCGAATACTATTTTTCAAACTGCGCTTCCCGAACTCTACTTTTCAAATTTAACTTCACAAATTCCAATTTCCAATTTCTAATTCTAATACTTCCTGCATTCCACTTTTCGAATTCCAGTTCCATGATTCCATTTTCCAAATTAAAATTTCCGAATTGTACTTCCCGGATTCCACTCCAAGAATTCCATTTGCCGAATTCCTATTCCGGAATTCTACTTCCTAAACACTACTTCCTGAACTCTACTTCTCAAACTTCAATTTACAAATTCCAATTTCCTAATATTAATTCCCGAAATCTACTCTCCGAATTCTACTTCTTCAATTTCACTTCATAAATTATAATTCCTTTATATTATTTCCCGAATTCAAATTCCCAGATTTAGCTTCCAAAATTCAACTTCCTGGATTCCACTTTTCGAATTTTATTTTCCGAATTCTACTTTCCAAATTAGAATTTCCGATTTGTATTTCCCAAATTTTACTTCCCGAATTCCAATTAACTAATTCCGCATTCGCGAATTCTTAATTTATTTTTATTCTTAAAGTCAGTTCCAGATTTATAAATTGTAAATTCCAAATCCTGGGTTCTTCAATTTAAATTTCGCGTTCAGAATTCCACTTCCCGAATTCTACTTTCTGAACTTCACTTGCCTATTCCCCACTTCCCGAAATCCACTTCCTAAATTCAACATCACAAATTCATTCACTAGAATTCCACTTTTCTAATCCTCCTTCCCGAAATTCACATTCCGAATTCTACATCACAAATTCTATTTCTCGAATTTCTCTTTCCCGGATTCCATTTCTCGAATTCAACTTCCCGAATTCTCTACTTCTAATTTCCACTTTTCTAATTCATCTTCTCGTCCTCCATTTCCGAATTTAACTACCCGGATTTCACTTCCCGAATTCCCCTCTCCGAATTCTTCATTTCTTAATTTCACTACACTTATCTTACTTCCCGAAAACCACAGCCTCAATTCTACATCACAAATTCAACTTCTCGATTCCTTTTCCAGGATTTCCCTCATTCCTCTTTCCATGTTTCACTTTACGAATATCACTTTCCTTATTCCATTACCCGAATCCCACTTCCTGAAATCCATATCCTGAATTCAACATCACAAATTCAACTTTTTGAATTCCTCTTCCTAAAGTTAAATTCACAAATTCCATTTCGCGTATTGCACTTCTGGCATTGCACTTTTCAGATATTACTTTGCAAATTCCATTTTCCGGATTTCTATTTCTGCATTCCACTTTTCAAACTCTACTTCCCGTATTCTACTTTTCAGATTCCGCTTCCTAAATTCTACTTCCTGAATTCCACTTCTAGAATTCCACTTCTCGAATAACACTTCCCGAATTCGATTTTCCCAATTAGACTTCCCGAATTGTACTTACGAAATTTCACTTTCCGGATTCAATTTCACGAATTCCACTTCCTGAATTCTTCACCCTAAATTTCGTTTCCCTAATTACAATTCCTGGACTAAACTTCCTAAATCCCTCCTTACGGAGTCTACATTACAAAGTCCACATATCGTTTTCTAGATTCTAAGTCTTACTTTTCGAATTCCATTTCGCTGATTCCACTTCCCACATTCCAATTTCTAGATTCCACTTTTTAAGTAGCAAATTCCAATGCCCTAATATTATTTCTCGAATTCTACTTTCCAGATTCAGCTTTCAACATTCTAGTTCCTGCATTCCACTTCTCAAATTCCACATCCCGGATTCCACTTTCCAAATTAGAATTCACGAATTACATTTGCTAAATTTCACTTTCCGGATTCCACTTTACAAATTCTACTTTCAGAATTCTTAATCCTAAATACCGCTTTTCAAATTACAATTCTCGGACTCCACTTTCTAAGTTCTAGATTCTGGATTTTAATATCCCGAAAGTCACTTCAGATTTATAAATCTTGCAGTCTACATCCTAGGTTATTCAATTTAAATTCCGCTAACCAAAATCCGTAAACCATAGTCTTAAATCTAGTCTAAGGAATCCAAAATATTGAAACCAATTTCTCGAATCCGTTAAGTGTAATTCAAAATATGAATTTTCAAAATTAAAATCCGTAATGTCGATTATTGGATGTGGAATTTAGAATATGGAATCCGATATATAAAATTTGAAATTTAGAATCCGGAATTTCGCTGAATTTTCACGAAATTTTTGTGAATTAATCTCTAAAAAATGGAGATTAATCTTTAGTTTCTTATAAATTCGATAAAAATTCTAGGAGAATTCCAAAGAATTTCAATATGGTATAGAATCAATTTTTTAAGATAATTTTTTAAATTTCCATGTAAAAAAGAGAAAAAAATTTAAGAGATTAATTAATTTACTCAACTTAATTGAAAATCAATTAGAATTCCTATACAACACTTTATTTTTAACAATTAATAAATGTAAACACTTGCTGTCAATACCAACACTTGTTTGTTAAAAGAACACAAACACTGTAAAACCACGTATTTTTATCAAACGATAAAATTTTTATCATCAGCTGCATAAATTCTCTGAAAAGAGTTATGTAACTATTAAAATGAATGTTTCAATCGATAAAACCTATTTCCAAAAAGTTGATTTATAATTTAAAAGCTCCACGTGTGGTAACTGTTCACAAAGTGTAAAACAGTGAAATTCTTTAAATATAAATGAGTGGTGTAGTCGTTGCAAAACATGCAGCGATTAAAATTCCTATCTTGTTATAATTGCGAAGATTAAAACCCTTTAAAAATTGAGCTTAAACTGTAGCTGATTAAAAGAGCCAAATGCCTATTTTAAATCGAAAAAGCTATTTTCAGCTTTCGCAGGATGAGCGGTTCTTTTGGTGCAATCAAAGTTTAATTCAGATTCAGCACTCTCTTCATTTGCAAGCACAATCCGTGCTTTAATTAAAGTGCAGAAGCACTAATGTGCATCTGTGGTAGTATATGTATGAAGCTTAATTAAGTTTATTTGGATCTTTGATTTAATGTAAAAGAACGAGAGTCAAGCTCAATACTTTTGATTGAATTAAAGCCGATTAATTGTTATTAAATCATAAATATCGAGAGAACTTTGAGAATTTTGAGAATTTCCAACTTTTCATCTTAAGGAGAGTTTGCACTTGCTCGTTTCTTGGGGTACGCTTTGACTTTAAACATTAACCTTTAATGGCTTGACCACCCGTGCGCTGATAACTTCTTCTTGTGTTCAATCTCTACTTATTGAAGTTTCCTCCTGCCTCTTGAATCTCACGTGCCTTCGGCAGATTGGTCATTAACTGAAATCAGTCCATTGTTCTGCTCTACTATTGGATCGAGTTTCACACAATACCACAGGAACATCGACTCATTGTCCCTGAAATTATCTTCGGGTTCTAGGAAAGGTCATGGATTGTAATCATAACTACCCACAGATCTGATGTCCTATTTCGGAATTCCTGAACTTCCTTTCTTGTCCTCCAATTCACGACAAGCTGCATTCAGTAATTCAAAGTTATAGGAAATAGGGTATATTTAGATATGTACCAATTACTGCGGTGTGAAATCGAAGTCGGGTAAAAAGATTTAAAAAAAAAGATCAATATTTGGCTGATTTTAAAAGCTATATTGTTATCTATTGAACTAGAAATCACTAATTAAAAAATAAAAAGAAATTATGTATTCTTAAAAATAACGAAATTATAAAAAAATACTCTGTGCTAGTATTACTAAGGTCATGCATGAATTAATGTGCCTCAATTACTGCGGAAAAAATAATGTGTAATTGGGGGTTAGGTTGCCTCTGTGTCAGCAATAATATACACACATAGACGTTTCAATAGAGAATAGGGTAAATGTACCAATTACTGCGGTGTGAAATAGAAGTCGGGTAATAAGATAAAAAAAAAAGTTAAATACAAATGAAGGATAAATATTTAAATGATTTTAAAAGCACTATTCTTATCTATTGAAGAAGAAATCGCTAAATAAAGCATAAAAATTAAAAATAACGAATTTATACAAAACATACTCTGTGCTGGTATCACTACGGTCATGCTTGAATTACTGTACCTAGGTTACTGCGGCGAGAATAATCTACCTTTGGAAGTTAAGTTACCTCTGTGTCACTAGTAATAGACACACAAACATGTTTCAATAGAGAATAGGGTTTAATTTATAGGGAATAGGGTAAATGTACCAATTACTGCGGTGTGAAATAGAAGTCGGGTAAAAAGATAAGAAAATTTAAATACAAATGAAGGATAAATATTTGAATGATTTTAAAAGCACTATTCTTATCTATATTGAAGAAGAAATCGCTAAATAAAGCATATAAATTAAAAATAACAATTTTATGCAAAAAATATTCTGTGCTGGTATTACTACGGTCATGTCTGAATTACTGTACCTAGATTACTGCGGCGAGAATAATCTACCGTTGGAAGTTAAGTTACCTCTGTTTCACCAGTAATAAACACACAAACATGTTTCAATAGAGAATAGGGTTTAATTTATAGGAAATAGGGTAAATGTACCAATTACTGTGGTGTGAAATCGAAATCGAGTAAACAAAATCGTGAAAAAAGATAAATATTTTGATGATTTTAAAAGCACTATTGTTATCTACTAATCAGAAACCACTAATTAAAATATAAGAAGAAATTATGTATTCTTAAAATTAGCAAATTTATAAAAAAAATACTCTGTGCTGGTATTACTACGGTTATGCATGAATTACTGTGCCTCAGTTACTGCGGCGAGAATAATGTGTATCTGGAGGTTAGGTTGCCTCTGTGTCAGCAGTAGTAGACACACATACATACTTTAATAAAGAATAGGATATAATTTATAGGGCATAGGGTAAATGTACCAACAATTGCGTTGTAAAATCGAAGTTTCTGAAAAAGATTGGGTAAAAAGATAAATGTAAATGAAAGATCAATATTTGGCTGATTTAAAAAGCAGAATTGTTATCTATTAAACTAGAAATCACTAATTAAAAAATAAAAAGAAATGATGTATTCTTAAAAATAACGGAATTAAAAAAAAATACTCTGTGCTGGTAATACTACGGCCAAGCATGAATTATTGCGCCTCAATTACTGTGGAGAGAATAATGTGTCTTTGAAAGTTAGGTTGTCTCTAAGTCAGCAGTAATAGAAACACATGCATGTTCCAATAAAGAATAGGGTTTACTTTATAAGGAATAGCATAAATGCACCAATTACTGCTGTGTGTAATCAAAGTCAGATAAAAAGAAAAAAAAAAAGATTAATACAAATAAAAGATAAATATTGAAAAGATATTATCGATTTTACTGAGTCAAATAAATGTTTGACACATTTTAAAAGCATTGTTGCTATCCATTAAAGTAGAAATCACTAATTAAAATATACGAAGAAATAATGTATTCTAAAAATTAGCGAATTTATAAAAAAGAAATACTCTGTGCTGGTATTACTCCGGTCATCCATGAATTACTGTGCCTTAGTTACTGCGCCAAAAAAAAAGTGTATTTGGAGGTTAGGTTCTGTGTTAGCAGTAATAGAAACACATACACGCTCCAATTACTGCTGAAAGTTAGAACTTAAACTTGAATAATTAATTTAACAATAAAATTGACAAGTACATGTTTATTGGCAATTGTATCCAGTAAAGTTTTAAATAATTTTTTCAATTAATTTCTGTTGCTTTTGTTATTAAAAAAAAAATGAATATTTTATAATAATCAAATATAAATAAAACAAGTTTAGTAATAATTTGTTTAAGTAGAAAGAAGTTTATCATTAAAAAAAGATATCTATTAATTAAATTGTGTAAAAATATCTATTAATTGTTAATGAAATTAGAAGAAAACAAGTAAAAGATAGAGCAATTAATTCGAAAAGGAAGAGAAGGAAAAAAATTTAATAAAAAGAAAAAAAATTTAAATTGAAAAAAACAATTGAAGACGTAAAGGAAATAATTTTAAAATGACGAAAATAATGAAAAAATAATAAAAATAATTATTTACTGAAGAAGTTAATTGAGAAACTGAACAATATTATTGTAATTTTAAAAAAAGATTTAAAATTTAAGAAAATAATTTAAAAATAACGAAAGAAATTGAGAATCTTTAATTTCAAATAAAAAAAAAAAATAAATTCAAGAATCCTATTAGAAACAAAAACGACCTTTTTTCATACCAGTAATTAAAATGTTTATTTTTTTCAACTAGTGACGAAAAAGGTAATTTGTCCCAAATAAATCATTTTTTAAAACATTTAATTTACTAAAATTCCGAAGTTAAAAATGTTGAAAAATTTTTCAATATCAAATGCTTTTCTATAATTTCAATAAAAATGACTCATACTATTTCCACTCATACCAGATTACATCAAAAAACTTATTTAAGAAGATTACAAATGCCATTAATTTTCCAATTTTAAAAACTATTTTGTCCTAAAGTAACATAATAGGGGAAAAAAGCCAGTAGAGCTTGCAAAAAAATCGAGAAAATATCTTTCACAAACACTTGTTTTAAAAACACATCGCGCAGAATTTATATCATTCATGAAACGAGATTTATCAACTCGAAAATGTCGAATAGATTAAAATCGAATTTTTGAAAAATGTTTTGCCGCTTTAATCCAAGATTTATGGATATTGGTATGAGGGATTTGCATGTCTCTTGAGTAGAATAGAAGTAGTAAAACTAAAGTGGATCGTTGATAAGATTTATGACTAATCCGAATAGATATTGAGGTAGAGCATTGTTGCAAGGAAATGCAGATTGGTGTATGAGGTCGAGTCAAACTTGTTAGAAACGCTGTCATTGGATGAGTATTGCGCCTAATCTTTTGCAGCTTACAACCACAGAACGTGGCCGAAGCAGATTAGAACAACTTAGTTTGGGAATCCCATGAATTTCCAATTATCAACTTGATGCCGGCGTTCCACCTATTTTCAGTTCCCCTCAACACCGTGGAATTACCATCTACCTTCCGGACCCCACTATCACCCTTTTCACGCAGTCTTACAACTAGCCATGTCCCAGAACCTAGAACAACCGGCAACCAATCATTTCAATGACCCTCCCTAGCAATAACTGTCCGCATTGCTTCCCAACTTTACCCCTGATGCGGCGTTCGATTTCTGCCTCTCCTGCTTTAAAATAAAATACTGTCAGTGAAAAGTTCCGTTCTGTCTTAGTGGGGTTCCTATTATTATTATTTTTATTATATTTTTGTTATTGACATTTTTCTAAAGCTAGGAACGAATCTATTACCCTAATATTCCTAGATTTCGCTAGATTAACTTAATAACCATCGCAGATGGTTCGCGAATGAGGCCAGTTGAATAAATACACAAAATTACATTAGAAAAATATTTATTGTAGAAAGAAATAATGTTTGGTTAATTGGTTAACTTATATAAATTAAATTTTTATAGTCTCATTTAGTGGATAAAACGAGACATTAAAAAAATAAATAATAATCATCAAAAAATGTACCAAAAGTTAAATTACAAAATAAATAAAAACAAAAATATAGAGTTAAGTAATATAAATAAATTGAATAAGATCGTTTTCATATATTGACACAATTAATATTTTATTCAGCGCAATGGAAACAAAAAATTTTTATAAAAATAAATTTTAGAATTATTATCCGCAATGATATCACCAATCTTATAACGATTAAACATTCAAAATTTCTCTGCGCACAGGATGCTCAAATATAACCAAATGCCAAACAATCAATTAAATTCATTAAATAATACGCACACAGGAATGATACGTTTTTTCTTCATTATAACATAAAAGTCACCCGTGTAGAAAAGTTCCCAGTATTTCCCAGTTTGTAAGTGGGCGCCAGTTGGGGCCAACCTGGGCTTCCCAGTTTTTTTAAATAAGTAAATTGTTACTAAAGAATAGTTTCAATACTAAACTTATCGTCAACCTGGCTTTATTTATTGCAAATTCCCTTCATTTCAATTTAAAAATTCATGAAATTCGGTCAAAGCGCTCAAAGTTTCCCATGCAAAATGCATGGAAAAAAAAACTTTTCCATGGAATTGATATAAAATCCATAAAAATTAACATTTTTCGATCGGATAAAGCTGTTTCTCCTCAGAAAAGTTTAAAGAATAAGATCCAATAATTTATTTAACAAATTTTTTATTATTTACTATTTTTTAAAGGTCCATAAAAAATCTTCATAAACGAAAAAAACGTGTAAGATCGTTAAAAAATATTCATTACGACACTTTACACCATTTTTCATCAAACTTTCCTTTAATTACATACAAATTAGTTACTAACAATTGTTGGATGTATTTTTTAATTTGTTTAAACAAATTAATATTGTTTATTTGAAACTTTTCATCTAATAGAGTTAGAGACTTGTAACTTTTTTTTAATATTGCAACTATTTAAGTTGAGTAAATCCTAATACAAGAAAGAAAATTAAATATAAAATTATAAAAATTGTTTAAACAAATTAATATTGTTTATTTGCAACTTTTCATCTAATAGAGCTAGAAAGTGTAAATTTTTCTTAAATTTGCAACTATTCAAGCCTACAAAAGATTAATATTAATAATAAACAAAAATCCACAATTACAAAAATTGTTTAAACAAATTAATATTGTTTATTTGCAATTTTTTATCGAATTGAGTTACAGAGTTGTAACTTTTTATTAATTTTGCAATTTTTCAATCCTAATGAAGCCCAGTATTAATCGTAAAGTAAAATCAGCAATCATAAAAATTGTTTAAACAAATTAGTATTGTTAATATTAATATTGTAATACAGTTCCCAAACTGTATTAGAGTTGTGAATAAACAATATTAATTTGTTTAAAAGAGTTTTATAATTATGAATTTTCGTTTACTATAAGTTTTGGGCGTTTATAGGCTTAAAAATTGCAAAATTAAGAGAAAGTTACAACTCTCTAGCTCAATTCAATGAATAATTGCAAATTAACAATATTAGTTTGTTTAAACAATTTTTATAATGGTTGATTTTCGTTTATTATTAATATTCAGCTTTTATATTCTTGAATAGTTGCAAAATTAAATGAAAGTTTTAACTCTAAAGCTCAATTAGATAAAAGGTTGCAAATAAACAATATTAATTTGTTTAAACATTTAGTGCAATTGTGGATTTTTGTTTATTATTAATATAAGGCTTTCATAGGTTTGAAAAGTTGCAAAATTAAGAGAAAGTTTCAACTCTCTAGGTCAATTAGATGAAAAGCTGCAAATAAACAATATTAATTTGTTTAAACAATTTTTATAATTGTGGATTTTCGTTTATTATTAATTTTAAGCCTTCATAGGCTTAAAAAGTTGCAAAATTATTAAGAGAAAGTTTCAGCTCTCTAGCTTAATTAGATGAAAAGTTGCAAATAAACAATATTAACTTGTTTAAACAATTTCCATAATTGTGGATTTTCGTTTATTATTAATATTGAGCCTTCATAAGCTTGAAAAGTTGCAAATTTAAGAGAAAGTTTTAGCTTTTTAGCTCAATTAGATGAAAAGTTGCAAATAAACAATATTAATTTGTTTAAACAATTTTGATAATTGTGGATTTTCGTTTATTATTAATATTAAGGGCATGTGATGGATTATGACGTCACTGGTATAGGCAAAATTTGTCCGCAACTTTTCTCTTAAAATATTAAATATTTTTTTATGAAACTTGATAGAATTACTTAAAATGTCATTAGGAACGTCTCTCAGACCCGAGTTTGTTTGAATTTTGTCTCAAAATAGATTTTTAAAAAAGTTTGCAATTTTTCGAAAATTTCCCAAAATTAAGTTTGGGCCAAAATTTACACAAATTCGGGTCTGAGAGACCTTCATAATGACATTTTAAGTAATTCTACCAAGTTTCATGAAAAAATATTCAATATTTGAGGAGAAAAGTTACGGACAAATTTGCCTATACCAGTGACGTCATAATCCATCACATGCCCTTAAGCTTTCATAAGCTTGAAAAGTTGCAAAATTAGGAAAAAATTTCAACTCTGTAGCTCAATTAGATGATAAGTTACAAATAAACAATATTAATTTGTTTAAACAATTTTTATAATTGTGAATTTTCGTTTATTATTAATTTTAAGCTTTCATAGGCTTAAAAAGTTGCAAAATTATTAAGAGAAAGTTTCAGCTCTCTAGCTCAATTAGATTAAAAGTTGCAAATAAACAATATTAATTTATTTAAACAATTTTTATAATTTTATATTTTATTTTTTTCTAATATTAGGCTTAGTTATTTTATATAGTTGCTACATTAGAAAAAAGTTACAACTCTCTAGCTCTATTAGATGAAAAGTTTCAAATAAACAATATTAGTTTGTTTAAAAAAATTAAAAATTACATGCAACAATTGTTATTAACTAATTTTTATCTCATTAAAGAAAATTTTGATGGAAAATATTGTAAAAAGTTGTACTGAATATTTTTTAACGATCTTACATTTTTATGATCTTCTTTAGTAAATTGGCACTAACAGGGTTGAGCATTACAAGCCCACTAATTTCCCAGTGGGGAGACCCAACTGGGGCCCACCTTAAATCTGGGAAACCCATATGGGGCCCAACTGGCGCCCACCCAACTTTTCTACACGGGGCAATTAAGATATAAATATGTAAATAGGTCTATAAAGAGTCACAAGAATAATACGATAAAATAATAATTAGTTAAGAAACAAAAAGAGATTTGATCTTGCTTTATCAGTCTTGTTAAACGTCAATAACAAATCAAGCTATTTTCTCTAATTAGGATCTCATATCCTTAAAAATCATATATGGATATTTATAAAGAATATATAGTGTAGTACTCAACCAATTTTTAGCACTGGTTTTGATGAGACGAATGGTATCTAGGTTATCAATCGAATATTAAGATCTAGGAGTCCACAAGCATGAACCGTGTGTGAGGGATCACCGGGTCTGTTTGCCGATTCTTTATCCAATCGATAGATAATTTATCCGATTCTTATCAATTTTTTCCAAGTCCAGATTGAGAAAAAAAAGAGAAAATTCAATTCCACTGGCGTCTGATTCAAAGGCCACACTTTAATTTAACAATAAAAGACACCGAAAAAATATATGTATAAAAAAACTATTCTCCTCAGAAAATTAAATATGAATTGAATACTTTAAATAATATCTACCTTTCCGTGTTCTCGGTCGGCACGTGAGAGCGTAGCCAAAGATTGACGTCGACGATGAAGTGCAAAGATTGAATGATAATTCCTTCGTTAATTTTCATCGATACGACGCTCAATCTCATTAGCTATTTCAAATTTTCCCCTACCCAATGCCATGACCTAGAGACACAAAAAAGCATTTTCACTAATAATTAACTTAACCGAAAATTGACTTGGAATAGGTAAACATAAAATGGAGAAATAATGTTCAATTCATTTCGTATGATATTTATTTAAAATTATCGCCTCAAAGTTGCCATGTTTCTCTTTTTGTTTAGTTTGTTCTTTTTGTTATTGTAGAAAGAAATAATGTTTGGTTAATTGTAAATTCAAGATTGTTTTCCAAATAACATTTAAATGGGTTTGAGAATTGAGAGTTATATCCTGCAACAAGGATTTTCTCTTAGAATTTCAATACATACCTAAATATTTATTTCGAAGTTACTATGTTTTTCTTTTTGTTTGGAAATTATGATTACCTTTTTATTAGCGTAAATAGACCTAAGAATCTTTCGACTCGATGGATGTATCCGTAAGACTCAGGAGAGCAAGAGAGTGTGTGTGTTTGCGGCAAGTGTCGTCCTTCATGACTTCTCTTTATTTGGAGGTACTACGTACTGGTATTGGGTTCAAAATGCGATTCTTTCCTTGACAACTTCCTCCTTTGTTGTCGTCCAATCCAATGAGATAGATAATCCACACGTATAATCCAAATGGTAATCCAAACTTATAATATGAAAAGTGAGAACATTTAAGAATCTTATAATCCAGAACTACTTTGGATGGTCAAACAAATTAATTATATTTTTGGTTGCTTAAATCTTCTGGTTATGTATGTGAGAATATGTCCTCAAAGTTTTAGTGACCTATCTAAAGTATTTTTCGATTTATTAGACCGAATCCAGTAAAGGGTCTGGCAGGTGTTTGAGTACCTGGCTAGACTCGAAGGCATCCCACACCTCTTCATTGTCTACTCCAAATTTCTTAAAGTACGGTTACAGCTCGGCTGCCTACCTGCCAACAGAAAAATCTGTCTTAAGTTTCTGACAAGAATTGCAATTTCCATCTTTTGCAACTTTTTAAAAGTCAAGATGTGCATCACGGTCAATAATTTATAATAACTCGAGTGCATTTTAATATTTCTTGTCAAAAAATTTTTTACAAGTGCTTTCAAATAAATACAAAAATATCCCAAAAAACCCGAAAGTCTAAGTTCTTTTTTCCTTCTTAAAGAAGCGCTATTTTTAGGTCACCTAAAGTAGGATTCCCCGTTAAAAACTAAGAGAAAATACACTGAGTGAAAGACATCAGTGAACCGAAAGAAATCTGGCAATCGAATTACCATTTTGATTAATCGCATTTGAGAATTCAATTAAAAATTTCCTCGCACAGGTAGTGGATATTAATTTTCGAAACCATTCGATTAATTCAATTGAGGAGAGATAAGTAGAAAAGATAAAAATAAAGAGACATGGTTTAAAATGATTGTCTGTCTAGTCTTCCTGGTCTGAAATCGATGTTCAAACTCCGTCCTCTCATTTCGCATAAGATTAATAAAAATTAACGAGAACCTACGAGCACTACTGCAAACGTATGGCTCTCCAATTACGTTATTTCCTTGGAGTATATTCCAGCCTCTCCCTATCTTCCAGTGCACTGGTGCGGCGCTCTAACATTGAACGAAATTGGAAAGGATAATCGAGGGCACCATTGACTGATCGGACTCGACCCAATCAACGTAATTTTCATTTCTATGTGTACGGCTCCACCGTGAATTCTTTTTTCTTCTTTATACGCTTCTAGAGATTGAATCAAGTAAAAGGAAAATGAACAGAAATTCATCGCTATTAAACCATTATGAAGTACGCGTGCGCTCAATCTTTTCAAATTCATATCACTGATATTAACAGTGCATTATTTTCACGCAAACTGTTATTTGCATTTTTACTATTTTCTTGTTCTCCGATTAAGTTTTTATTAAAATAATAATTTTTTTAATAAGTAAAAAATACGAGGCGAAGACAACTAAGTATCTAAACAATTGTAAAATATTTGACTTCTCAATATTTGATCTCGCAATAACATCTCTATGATGCACCTCGCTAGGAATAGGTGAATCGTTTCGAAAAGAGTTAATTTAATTCCAAAAGAATTTCCTTGAACCAAGTTTAAATAGTCAAATGTATCAGACAGTCGAGTAGCGATGTCCCTATCATCAACATAAGTCCACGTGACAGAAGGTAAGTTAAAGTCTCCAATTATGCAAAAAATTGCGAAGGAATACAAAATATATAAATCTTTGTAATGTGACAAAAGGGCACGGTCCTGAAAGATTCGAGAAGGGAGTGTTACGTCAGACCCGTTAATTTCTGGAGAAAAAAATGAAAAAGAATTCAGATTGAATTGGTCGGCCGACCGAGTTTGGTGTCCGAGTTGTTCGTTCGGACATCGATTATATTTTGTCACACGTTTAATCATTTTGTGATTATCCAGAAAGGGTTGTGTTTTGTTGGACACTTGTGGAAGTTTAAACTTTTGGATTTGTGCCTATTTTCTTGGTGACGTTTGTGGATACTTTGGATCTTGAGGGACCAGAACGTCACCTGACTTGATTTCACCCCATGAACAAATTCCCAAAATACCATTGCTTCACATTATTCTCTGGACTTTGATTATCTATCAGTCTCTTGAGAATTTAGGACCAGCATCTCTCTACTCCACTAAACTACAACATCGTATCCTGCATCATCATAATATTTTCTGTAAGCGAATATATAATATCTTTATTTTAAAATAGAGCTAGTGGAAATGGTTTGTTAGTTGAATAAATCTGAATGAATGGAACACACTGTTGAAAACGTATCAAGATCGGAATTTGAAGAGATATAAAAAGTTTCGACAATTCTTAGGATCAATAAATCATTTAATTTGGACCCTCTTTAATTATTTCACTTTAATCACAGACTCCATTTTCAAGATCATTAGCTCCAATCTCTGAATGAAACGAAATTTGGTAACGTGTAATTATATATAGAATTAAAGGCTTGGTGGTCCAACAGCTTGGTAGTAAATCCCCTTCGTCGTCAATCCAGGAGGAGTAAGTAGCTAAGATTTCGTAAAAGAAGGTATAAAGATCAAAAGAAGAGTAGCTTCTATCTTCTCGTCGCTGTTCTCTAAAGAAGAAAATGGACGGTAAACATTTTGGCCTACCGCCACGGTAGCCACACTAAACGAAAGTACGGGACAAAAAGTAGATAAATGGCAGCTGGATTGGCGAGGGAGGGCTAATCTATCACGCCCTGGGGTGTGTTATTGACAGTGCAAGAACTGTCTAACCCTCACCCTCTCCAACTACGCTCTCGATTGCCTAACCCCTTTCCTTCCTCACTTCGATTCTTTTCTCCTTGCCTGCCGCTAACTTCTTCATCCTTTTCGCTTTATCTTTTCTTTTTGAAGACATTTTCGTCATATTCTCTCTTTCTCCTCACTCTTTGCCCATTTTCCTGATCTACTTCTTCACCATTTACTCTTTTTAGAACGAAAATTTTGTGGATAATGGAAGACGTTTGATCGCACAAATCTTGCGACAAAAAAGTCTTTTAACTGTCTTTAGGACATATTTTTATGAAAAGCTTTAGCAAGAAAAAAAAATCATTTACGTATTAAAACAAAATTAGCCAGGATTTAATTGTAAATTGAAATCTAACATTTCGTGAACTCTGTTTCTAAACCTTGAGACTATTTTACGTTTTTAAAAATGCTATTTTGTTTGAATGCAGTTTCTGGAAATATTGTCGCCGAACATGAAATGCAACGAATACAATCTTGACATGCAATTTCACCTTTAATCTACTGAAAAGCAAAAGATTTTAGATTGATATAGAAGACGAAGCTTATGAAAACCGAAACTAAGATTATTTAAATGATACAATCGTTTCGTTTTATTGGCTCAGTTAAAATACATTTGTTCGCTTAGGATAGTCGATCCTCTATCTTAGTTACAGAATTATCCTGTTTCTACATGAACCGAGGATTTTCCTAAAACCAGAGGCTTAAACTGGCTCATGACCCAGGTCTCAACTGCAATCCAACGCCGGTCAGTTTCAAATATTTAACGTGCTATTTTCTAAATCTGATAGCGAACACTAGTCTGATTAACTCGCTCTTCTCTTGTTGGTCGAATTTCAAGATTATAATCGTTTTTAAACTTTTCTTTTTTGCAACTGAAAAGATGATGTATTTGAATTTTAAATTAATTTACTCGAAACGCATAGCTGTAGTTTTTTAATTCATAAAATAAAGGATTAATAATTAAATTAGAATTGGAACACACTTGACATTATGTTTAATGTTTTATTTTTAATTATTAAAAATCTTAGTATTTAATAAAAACAAATAAACAATAAAAAAATAAATATCTCGCGCCAAGTTATTTTATTGAGAAATAAATAACTAAACAACAAAATAATAAAACAATAGACTAATGAAATTAATTAAATCAAACAAAATTGGAAACAATAAGCTACGGTTAATTAACTTTCCGGACAGTGGGGTGTGGGGTTTAGCACAAACTAAAATTAAAATTTTACACTTTAAATGAGCATTTTTATTAAATGATCAAAAGATTACAGGAAGGAAATGATCGGCCGCATGGCACGACCATTTACAAAAGACACGCACTGAACACTGACTCTAAATTTAATGTTTATTTGGAGATCGACTCCATCAATAATAAAACAAAATTAATTATTGGAGATCACCTGAGATGACTTACGCCTACTAATGGAGCCCCGTCAATAATGTTGATTACATGTTTAATAAAGTTCTAACACTTTTTATAAATAACACGACCAGACGGTCGAACACACCATTTCAGAATACCACTTCTGCCAGTACTTAACACGAGAGCAGCGCCGCGAGTGGTTAGGGAACTAATTATAGTACCGACCGCAGTCGATAATTGGCTTTAACATAAATTAGTATAAACAAAAACAAAATTTAGTGAATGATTTTAATTAAAATAATTTTTCCATTTTGAAAAGACTTGTGTGTGTTATACTTTTTCCACCTTGGTTTTTGTAGCTCTTTTTCATGATTTGGCTCATCGTTCGCGTTCTAGTTCACGTGAGAAAGCGCGGCGTGTAAATTTGCAAGAGTGGGCACTTAGAAAAAGGGGTTGCTCGGGATAAATCTGAACACAGGGGTTTGGCGCATGGAAGGGCTTATATGTCAGAGGGAATGGTGCATGGTACTTGGTATTGTTTCGACTTAAGTGGCGCTTCTCTGCTGTCATCATCATTTTCAATTAGTCTGTAATGACTAGGCGTCGCTACGCCAGTAAACTCAACGGTGATGAAGGTGATCGCTCTGGCAGAAGCGACGTTGAGTGAGTTATTAATTATTAAGCTCCTTCTCGTATTACGTTAATTAAAAATTGAAATAGCGGAGGACAAAGTCTCACGCTTTCATGCGACGGATGCTGCCTCATTCCTATCACATAGTTTCTACTTCCGATTTTACTTTCTCTAAATTTAGCCTCTTCTCAGAATAATACCAGAGTCCTAGACTTTCCTCCTCTTCAGCAAATATTATTTATAAAGTCGGAAATTATTTTAGAAAACGAGAGATGTTAATTGTGTCACTTAAAAGTTTTTTGAAAATTTGTTAATCAATTGCAGTAATTTCTATTCTGTTTTCTAAATGACTGTGTGATTAGAGATTATGAGCGTAATTGGTTTGGCAAATTATACGCACGGTGGCTAATTTATTGCTAGAATGGAAAATTGAAAGTCAATAGGTCGAGAGGAGAATGGATTCTTAGGATTATATTGGTAGTATGCTGCTCGTAGACGCTAGATTATTCCTGCCACAATGTTTGTGAGGGTAGTGAAATTAGCATAATCAAAGCAGCTTTGATCAATCGCAACGCACCTCGTTACGCGACTACGGCCATTGGTATGCTTCATTGACTATGAGCGAGTCCGCGTAATTAGCATAATATACCAATATCATAACGTGCGTCCCGGGAAATGCTGTAACGGCAATCATTGACAGCATCCCTAGGGAGTCCGCTTAACGCTAAAACACGCTCGACCGTTTATTTCGTTCCTGCTCGTGGGTAACCTACATCCCCATTTCCGCCGCCCCTCCCATTTAAATGGAACTAAAAATGTTTCAATAATTTTGTTTTAAACGTGATGTAAATGGTTTAATTTCCAGATTAATGTAGTTAATACATAATCTTATTCAAAGTTATGTGTTGAATAATTTTTATAAACAATGTGGGCTGAGTTTTATCTGTTGGTAAACATTTTTATGTGGATGACATCAAGATGTATTGGTGCATTGAATCCTTAAATTTTTTACAGTCGAATCTTAGTGAATTTGATCAGTGGTATACGCAAAATAAGCTTACTCTTAATCTAAAAAAATGCTACGTTGTAAGTTACACTAGAAATGATTCCCCAATCGTCTTCAATTATACTACTTTTAGGAACCTTTCTTTTGGTAGATACATAAGGGCTCTGGAAAAAATTCAAAAAAGATTTCTGAAGTTTTTGGTGCACAGAAAAACTATTACCCAGCCAGAGGATCTGATTATGTTATGTTATGTCAAGAATTTGATTTCTTAACTCTGTCTGAGCGAGGTGTCGTAAATCAAACAGTATTTATTTTCATTATTTATTGTCCTGGGCTTCTCGAACGCTTAGTTTTCCATATTCCAAGATTTCAATCAAGATATTACCTTCCGTTTTATTTAGAAATGCCTGATGCGGCCATTGCTTTTTCGGCACCTATCCGGCGGTATGTGAAATGCAACAAATGTAATGTGCTTGCATTACAGAGTAAATGTCGATCTATTTAATATGTCTCTAACTACATTTAAACATACTGTTACCGAATACATCCATCGAAAATTGTAACAATTGGAATTCACATTGATTTGTATTGACCTTCAATAGTCTATGACCGAGAGCTTATATTTTCTGAAAAAAATGCAACATTCTGAACGTAGAATCTAGAATGTGTAAATCGTTTCGTGGAATCCACAATGTGTAAAACAGGATACAAAATCCGTAATGAAAAAAATTATCAGAAAGTTTGATTTTTAGCAATACGATAAATAAAATGATATTTGCATAAACTACTATTTGCGAACAAAGTTTGTAGTTTAATCAATTATCAAACATGTCGAGAGCTGAGGGCGATGAAAAATAGAGGAAAAAATTGCAATTAGGTGGTATTGGATATCGACACGTTTTTCAAACTAGCCATCGCTTTTCAGTTCATCGGGGAGCGTCTCTCTTGCAGCCCGATTACTCGCCCCTCGGGAATCGTGATTTCATACTTTTCGAAAACGCGAAATCACGATGAGCCATCATAATTACTGGCACTCTTTGCGTATCGAGCACTCGCGGCATCGGCACACCCCGTTGCTCCACTCCCTTTTTTCAAAAAGCGCTGCCTCTTCGTTTCTCCTCTGCCATGGTGCATGGAATTCATAACGTATGGCTAACTCATCAGGTAAATGTGCGATCGATAAATCCGAGAGGGAAAATGCAACTGCTTTCTAATAACTCTGCAAATACGGTATATCTTACACCGCCGCTCTGCTTTACCTCAAATGTGTGTTTTACTTGTCCGAACGAACATCGAGCATATTTATTCAGCAAATAGATTTGATTTTTCGAAAATAAGCTGAATGCTCTTGATCAAAGAGTGCCAAAATCAGTCCGTCGATAATCAAGACTTATATATTCTTGTTTTTGTTCAGAACTTACATTCTGATTACAATTTATTTTTTATAGGCTTTTTATCTTTTCAATATTGTGTTCCTTTTTCTGTTCACAATTAATGAACAATTGAGCTTCAGAAGTGGTGAAATTTAAACAGCTCTTGTACATGTGAAAATGCACATAAAGAACTTAAAAATGTCCCTGGCTGATAACATTCCAACAACGGCTGAAAATTCCACTGGACAATCCTCTATAATTGCCCAATTTTATCTCTCCACATTTTGCGCGTTGGTTGCCGCGCGACCTATATATCTAGAGACTAAAATTATTACATTGTCTGACAAATACAGAGGCGCTTTAGTGGCCAGCCACAGTCATATATATATATATATATATACAAATTGAACGTTCCAAACATTGGATCTACAACCAAGTTTAAATATTGGACAATAATCCTGATTGCTTATAAAAATGTGATTTACTATTTGTCCTAATTTTCAATTCAATACATTTTACCAATACGAGTTGAATCATTTGTTCCTGATCGATAATATTAAGAATGACATTTTTTGTACAGACTTCAAATATGCAGTTTTAAGAAAAACATTCTAAGAAGTAATTTCCTAACATCTGATCATGATTGAGCAATTATTCACTATTAAAACCGGAACATTCAACATCATTAATACGTTGAGACTTAAGACCTTAAAATCAAGGGCGCCAGCTAAATAAAGTTGAATATTTATAAAATTTTTATTATTTATTCAATTTTTATTTATTTAACAAATTTATTTTTATGTTCACTTATCAATTTAATAACTTAAGAGCAGGAAAGACTGTTTCCGGAAATCAGGTTGGGTTTGAGGTTAAAAATGCCATTATAAGATCAGACTAATTTACATGAATTGCCTTAAGTACGGCAACTAATATTTATTTAACAACAAAATAAAGCAATTTCCATAAATTAGTTTTGACAAATTTCTCTAGTTTTGACACGATATAATCTAAATTTTTAGTCCGAAAAGACTGAGCACGTTTTCCGGAAGTTCACAAGAATCAATCAGTTTTCTCAGAAAATAACAATAAAACATAAGAACTATTCTGTTTCTTTAAACAAGAAAAATTTAAGCTATTAAAAATCCAACTTTTAGAACTGAGAAAAAGCACTTAATTAACTGAAAATTGATTTCCATATTTCGGTATGTAATAATTAACGAAACAATAAGTAACTATTTAAAATATAAAATAAAACTTTAGGACAATGCATCTTTTAATTTTACTATATGACATTCGGAACAAGAGTGAGTAAGAACCCTCAGCATTTCTTGACTTCCATTCCTCCAGCCAATTACATAATTACAGTTTCAGTAACGTGATCGTACGTAAGTCGAGTGCGCCCTTAAATAATTTTAGATAAAATTTAGTGCTAGAATATTTAAGCTTCTGCGCGGAGGTTTCCATTTAATTTAGTTGTTGGTATTTCATGATTTTTCGTATTCGTTTTCTGCGAGTGATTATTTTGGTTAAAGTGTCCACGAAATAATGAATTGCGTGAGGTCAGCTTAGTTGATTCCAAAAATGTGACGAGATTTTTCGAGCGTTTTTTGTAGGTCTTCGGATGCCAGTTGAGTAAGAGAGAAAAAACTAGAACTAAGTATAAAGGATAGAGAAGGAAGGAGCAAGAATGGATATCGTAGGAAAGATGATCGACCGACTGATCGATATTTACAGGGTCACGGCCATTTTTTCTCTGTATCAAACCAAGAGTTAATAAACAATGGTTCGCGAAACGCTTAGTGTAATTTAGAGTTTTAGACAAATAAATTGTTAGGAGATTTAAAAGTGTAAAGGTTGTTCGTGATCAATAACTAGACATCCAAAGTGAATTAAGAAGATTCTTTGGAGTATTCAAGTGTGCAATTGTCTTAATTTTCTGCGTTGGAGAAGGGAGGCAACACTTTGTTTCAATTTTGTCGAAGCTGTTTGGTAAGTCAATTTCCAATTTATCGTGTCTCAATAAGATTGCACTGTTTTTGTGGATTCGAAGGATCTCCCCATTGGTATCAGGGATGGTGTTGCGTTTTCGTTTCGGGGTGAAAAGTCATAAGAAATTTTGAGCGAAATTTTAATTAATTAATAACTTGTTACAGTGTTTAGAAATTGAAATTTATTAAAAATTTATTTTTAGTTTAAAAAATCACTTTTTCGGCGAGGCAAAAAAAGGTTTTCACTGTTTGTTCTGAATCCGTGTGTTTAGAAAGAGCGTGCTCATAAAACACAGGGAAACCGTGGCGAAGCAGTGTATGCGAATGCTTTCAAAAGCAGATACATTCATACATAGAATGCGAGTAACGAATGCATCCTTGTCGTTGAAGTTGATCCACATCACGTTCGACAAATACATAACCTATCCATTAGCTTTATGCGAGCTAAAAACTTGCAAAATTTCATATAGAAAAATTTTTAACAGATCTCGATGATTTATTTTCCTGTTTTGCAGATTCATTTTCTTGTTTTCCAGCTGAAAATCTGTAGATCGAATGTTTCAGAATGTAAAATGTTTACCTGGTAACTTCATGATGAAATATGTTGTAGATTTGTTTTTCAATTAGTGTACATTGAATGTTCACTATACAAACAAAAAAAGATTCATATTATTTAATATGGAAAAAAGGAATTCGGTTACTGTGTTGATAAGTAAAAAACGACCAGGGTAAAGAAATAAATTGGACTCTCCCAGTCGGTCACGCAGGCTTCGCGTGTTAAACATCCTGAGTTATGTCTGGCAGCGAACTAGAGATGGTGATAAACGCCTGATGCCCGAGCCTGAGGAATTAATATTTGTAACTGTAAACTGAACTAAATGCAAGCTGGCCCGCGAGGTTTAGGGAGCCTGTTCGGGTAGAAGGAAAATTGCAGGAACAAAAGTGGCACGTTCCACTGGAGGTGATTTAGGGGTTGTAAATCTCTACGTTCCACGCGTGCAATCAGCCACGAAGGACTCTGCCTGATGTAAAGATAATTACTAGATAGACTTGCAATTTCTTAACCATGCGCTGCTGACTATTATAAAGCGAAATCTTTTACATGACTTGCTTTAAACGCAGTTAAAGCGCCTCACGTAAATTACAAATAACGTACTTTTTCCCCCATCGAGAAAATACTGTCCAAATCGTAAAGAGGAATCAGTAAAATAGAAATAAATTGTTGTAAGACACGCAAACACGTTACGCAAAAGGATGATTTAAAATATATTTAATTACTTGAATTAGCATTAAATTTAGTTATGTATGTTAGTGTGTCAATATATTCCGAATTCCAGATCATAATTATATGCTACCCGGATTCCACATTCCACATTATAGATTATAAGTTCCATATTCCGGATTCCACGTTTTAGATTTTTTATTCCGGATTTCAATCCCGAATTTTATTTTCAGGATTCCAGATGCCGGATATACGGGATGTGGGATTTGGGATAAGGAATTAGAATAGGCTATATAGCATTCGGAATATAGAATGTGCAATCCCAGTTATGGAATTCGGTCTTCAGTATTCGGAATGTCCAATTTGGAATTCGAATACGGGATATGAAATTCGGGATATAGTATCCGAGGTTTATATCCAGAATTTGGAATTTTCAAAACGCGGAATGCGAAATCTAAGGTCCGGGATAGGAATCATGGTTGAAATGATTTTAAAATCTTGAATGTGAAATCTCAGTTACAAAATTTGGGCTCCGGGATAAGGAATCAGGATAACCTAATCCAGTATTTGTAATTTAGAATGAAGAGTTCCGGATCTGTTCTCTGGGATTGAGAATTAGGGATCATGAATCTAAGATTTGTAATCTGGAATGTGAAATCCCGAAAATTTTAATTCGGGTCTTTTCTGTGTTAAATTTAGGTTCGGGAATTTACATCCGAAATGAAGATCAATCCTTATAATATTTCAGAATATTTTCTGTATTCAATCGAAAATAGAATGAGATTGAGTTTAAACGTGGCCAATGAATGAAATAGCATTTTCCCTCAGGCTGTGAAATAAATCGATGAAAAATAGCATTTGTGGAGCACGATTTACAGGATTTTGTTTTATAAACAATAAATAATGAAATTTGACGTTTCAGAAAAACGTAGAAAAGAACTTTCGTTGTTGAAATTCATCGACTTTTAAATGACAACTCCGTCACGTTTCGGCGAAGGAGTAAATGAACTCTAAAGGAAAAGGCGAAGACTAAGACGATAGTTTAGAAGTAGATAAAGGATAAAAGCCGATGAGTGAAGAAACGGAGAGAACAGGGAAAGATAGGCGTCGACACTAACTTTGTAGGAAGGCGGTAAATAACACGTCACATCATTTCGATTACTTTACACTCTGTTTGAGAAAGTATCTCTTTGAAAAAAAAATTAAAAGTAGAGGAAGAGGGAAAAAAGCCAAGGAACGATTATTGCAATTTGATTATTTGCGCCTATTTCTCACAAATAATAAAACGAAGACTTTGGATCAATCTTTAGTGATAATTGAATATCTAAAAGTAAAATTTACTTTTTGCAATAAAAAGTAAACTGGAAAGTTAAAAACATCTGGTTCAAAAATATATACATTTAACTTAATGATCAGAAAACAAACTAACAATTTAAGAACATATTTTTCTACATTGTTTCTTCTTCGAAGTCTTCTTCACTTTGTCTTGTATGTATCGTGACGCTCTTTTTGATTTATAAATTTTATTATCTTTAAAATCTGTTTTGTTTAAATTCTCTCTCTTTTTCTCTCTCTCGGATTTCTTTAAGAGTTCTAATGCGAGTCGTTGCCTCAAGCAAACTGTTTAATTGATGGTCTGCAGGTCTTATTTATGCTGAGCCTTGTTGGCAATTAACGAGTGGGGGAAACCAAGATAGTAAGAATGCGCTTGCGCTGAACGCTCAGCCATCCCCCACCACATCTCTTTGCTCCACGCGGCCGTCGCTAACAAAGCCCAATATAAATACGCGTCACAGAGCAATATCTATTGAGTTTTCTTGGAGCAGCGGCCGTGGCAAGTACTCCAGAGAAAATTACCGAATTCTCAAACAATAAGTGAAATATTACAAAACTCTTACTTTTTTCACAGTCTAGATCGGGATGAGAAGCGATAGGCAACCTATCAAAATTGGAAAAAAAATAATTTGAAGAAAGTTTTAGTGAAAATATAGTAAATTAAAAAAATGGAATACTGGAAAAAGTGGTGTGAAGAAAAATAAGTGAAAAAAATGTCTCACAACCCAAATTTATTGTTATCCCTTGAAAAAGTAAAGTCATCAACCTTCTTCCATTTTCCCTTAAATTTAGAAGTTTTAAGATTTGTCTCATAAAATTGAAATTGGTACGATTTGATTGGTTTTCATTGGACGAAACTCTGCACGTAATTTCGGTTAAATGACAATCTGTAGTTATTATACACGAGCATGGTCAGCGGATTTCAATGATTTTGAAAATGTGACAACAGCATGAATTGACTATTTATAAACCACGAGATTTGAGTGGAGATCCGTTAATCGCGTGGGTCCACCGAAATATCATTTTGCATTCTGAATAATGGAAAATTATCTGCACGGAATTAATTCACGATCGTGCAGGGTGCCACGCCGATTATATTGCATCCCTTCACAGTCCACAAGCCGATTAGGCTAACATTTCCATACAACGTTGATTGTTGAAACGATCCGAGAAGCAGCCGGTGTCTTCATTACCATGTCGATTAATAATTACACTTCTGTGAATTGAGTTTCCCACTACAGTTATTTTTAACCTCCAACAATATGAATCTGTTACTTATTTTTTGTCAAATTAATTTTTTAATCATCCAATTATTTTGTAAGTTGAGCTACTAAACTGTAAATCCTTGATGAATTTAATGAATAATTTCATTTCAGTCATTTTATTAAAATAGAATCTATTTTTAAATTAAAAGCAAAGAAGAACTATCATTTATAAAAGAATGTGAAATGAGGAGTTTGAGGTCTCGTTTGCATTTCGCAAAATCTAATTTAATAATCTACACATAGGTGGAAGGTTGGATCGTAATTGGAGTAGGTTCGTTGGTTTGCACGAGAGGTTCCTATTTTCGAAGCTCTTATAAAAGTCATTATTGAGGTAGAAACGTGGTCTTCTTATAATACCCATCGTTGAAAATTTCTTGGTCGTTTTTCCTATTCTAAAGGTCGACAAGAACGTCGATAAAATATCCGTGGAGCTGTGGCTGCAACAAATGTCAGTCCTGATGATAATACGTAGCCTGCTGCTACGTCATTTTGGTTTTTCGATTCCGGACTCCAGCGATAAAATAAAAAGAATATTTCACAGAGGCGAAAAATATATATAAACCAACTCATTGACTTATTTTGTAGAAACATGATAATAAATTTTCACAATTTTACATTTGATTGGATTATGTTTAAAAATTAAGTAGAGGATGCCTATATTTAAAATTGTCTTTATATTCAATTTAAATTATACCTAAATTGAAATAAAATTAAATTTTGAATAAAATGTACATTAGGTGAACTCGAATTTGTCACTTGTGCGCCATTTGAGTGAATTTTTCGTGCGCGGAATGAAAAACGCTTTAACACTTAGATGTTAGCATAATACGAAACGACTGCTTCGCTAACTTATATAGCGTCGAGGATTACCACGTCGTTTCTTATCTACACGCTTCTGCCTGTTCGCCCCCTTTGGTGCAATTCCGTGGCCCGTTGGGACGATATTTAAATTTATTGCTTTCTCATAAAAGAAGCTGAGTCGATGAAACTTTCGAATTCCACATTTTTCATATAACTATATACGTAATTCTGCCTGGAAATAACAATTAAATCCAACGAACAATAATTATAAGTTTTCTTCTAATCTTTGACAAGTGAATGTACTCTTAATTTCAAAAATCACAAAAAAATGTTTATTCCACATGGATAATTATTTAACAATTTGCGAAATTCAGAATTAGAACGAAAAAATCAATTCATATTCATTGAATAAATTTTAAATTCAACTTTATTATAATATCCGAGACTATATAAAAGTTAAAAACTTATATTTAATCAATAAGTTTTGTTGGAAGAGTAGAAAAAAGCAGAAGAGGAACTTTTTTTCTAATAAGAAAGAAAGTTTTATTAACAAATGGAATAACTTTGAGTAAAAAGGGATAATGCCTTCTATAATCTTCAGTTATGGAAACTGAAAAGGCAGCGCAGAAATTGTTAAGAAAAGTGAAAAGAAAGGCCATTATTGATCAGCTTAGCTAGATAAGCGAAGACGAAACTAGGGATGTGAGTTGTTATTTCAGACTTAAGGACGACATCGAGATTCCTAGTTAAGAATTAGCAAAGTAATTAAGAAGCGGCAAATGGAGCAAAATAAGACGAAAGCTTATATCCACAAGTTATCCCAAACTTTCTAGAAAAGAGTCCAACTTAGCTCGTCCAGAAGATCGCGTCACGACTCTTTTCCATTCGGGGAAACCTTATATTTTCTTTCTTCTTTCCCTTTTCGTTAAAACAGAAGCGAGTCACTTCTTTAAAAAAAAGTCGACTCTTTTACGGGAAGTAAGACAATCCCTGATCCACGAAATTAATCCTGTCATTTCCACTCAGTTTTTTCGTTATCTTTTAAACTCATTGTCAAACGAGTAGATTCAATTCTACTGTCTAACACACTGGGAGTAATTGTTTCTTAATGTTGAAAGCGTTTGATGATATTTCATATAAATAAACAGTATCTTTAAATTTATTGAAGAATAGTTTATTTTATTACAAATTTTGAATACGTCACATTTGTTCACGCGTTATAAACACAAATTGAAGAACTAGTCAAGAAGCCATCGAGGAATGCATTTGATACTCCACCCGATGTACGCTGTAAGAAGGCCAAAACGGAACTGAAATCCATGATTACATCAGGCCCCAGCTCACTCAAAAAAAGGAGGGAGAGCTTCTACTAACAACTCAAGCTCCGTTCTGTAGGTACGGAAAGAGAACAGGAATGTCCACATAACGGGGGAAAATTAAACTATTTTTTGAAATAAATTATTTACCAATTTTTTTAATTTTATTGTTCATAATTATATTAGTTTTTATTTAAAATTTTAAAATATTACATCCTTTAGTTGTTGGGAGAATAATGTTAAGAGTTTCAATCATTGTTTCATTACTAATAAATTAATTTAATAAGACAAGAATTTATTCTATAGTTATATAGAATTATACCAACAATTGATATTTAAAGAGAGAAACAAAATTTCTTAATCAGATCATAAAACTCAAAGAAACGTATTCATGGAACGGGAGAGGAATTAACAAACAAACAAAAATAAACAAGTACCGTTGAGTAGAATAAATAGTGTTTTTTACAATAGATTACTTACAGAGTCTTCTTTTAATTATTTAATTTTATTTACTGCAAGGTAAATTTGTGATTAATAAACTTAATAAACCAAAACGGAGATTTCAAAACTGGAATTAAAACTTAGGTGTGCTATGAGATGACAAGTGTGATATGAATTGGAAGACAGGCTCTCTCGGGTTTTCACGAGAGATCCGAAATGAGTCGTTGCCTCAAGCGAACTGTTCTACTGCTGGTCTGCGAGACTTATTTATACTAAGCTTTGTTGTCAACGAGCTCGTGGGGGAAACCGATATGGTGGGGATGCGCTATCCGTATTGTTGCTCTGAACGCTCAGCTCCCTCCACGCGCTTATCGACAAGAAAGCCTGGTATAAATACACATCGCAGACCACCAATTAGGGAGTTTTCTTAAAGCAGCGGCCGTGACAAGTACTCTAGAAAAAATTACCAAACTACTTACATTAAGGAGCAGATAATCCGTTCTATTTTAAAAATCTTTAACTTATTACTCTCATATAAGAAACATTTTGCTAAGAAAAAAATTGTATGTAAAACAGTCGAATAATAGTATTAAGGCAAGAAAGAATTGAGTGGGAACTCGCTGAAGAATTTGATTACTCGTTTGAAAAGGAAGAGGTTGTGTCGACGCGTCGGAGAAAACGGAAATGAGGGCGCGTGTTCTGATTGGTCGAGCCGAGAGGAAATCGCCTCGAGATTGGTTGTTATTACCCCGTTAACGCGGTTATCGTGCCGCCAATCGAACTGGCGTTATCAATCATCTTCGTTACGGAACCCTTCAATTCGTTCGCGAAATTTCTCATTTTCCATTAACTTTCGAATACCGCGGCCCCTAAATCCTACACTCTGCTAAATTTCTAATTTACATCGTAACCTTATCCGCAACCAGGAAAATCGAAAAGAAATCTAATTGTTATAAAATTTACTATTAATAATACGTACAGTTTTTACATTTAAAAATTATTGTAGTAAAAGAACGTTTCTTTGCTTTAAAAATTTAATGTTTTATATTTGTAGCAAACTGAATAATTTTGTGAATTATTTTATTAATACTAAAAGGGTAATAATTTGATTACTTTATGTTTTCAACATTCATATCATAATATCGGTATTCATTTTTTAAAAAGCGTGTGTGGATGTGTGCTTATAAATTAATATTTACTCGTAAGAGATTTTCTCGGCTGATTTGCCGTTCATGCTCAGTGGCTGGAACGAAACGTCAGCTTTCATTAGAATTTTCAATAAATTGACATTTCACCAGTAAAGTATTTTACAAAATAATTAAAATTTGTATTAACACGTACGTTAATAAATTTTAAATATTTATTTCAGTTTAAAATATAGAAAAAAATTATCGTTATGAAAAATCAGTTAGGAATTTTCAAATATTATATTTTACATTTAATTTCAATGTTAGTATCCTATATATCAGATTTTTGGGAGCATATGTGCGTAATGAACAATAAGAAACAAAAAGTGCTAAAGCTTAAAATCGTTACATTTCTGATTTTCAAGCATAACAACACTCTGTTAAACTATTTCCATTTGGACAGAGGTACAAAAGAGTATAGGTAGTAACATACTTAGCTACATATATACTTCATAAATTCCCTTATCGACCTGCGACCCTGGGGGTCCAGTGCCGTTGTTAAACTTGCGGACGATAAATCAGGCGAACTCGTATAAATTTGTTACCCGCGAAATCGGACGTGGGGCGCCGTGCACTTGCAACACAGCATCTCTGCTTTCGAGTTCCCTCCCCTCCGACTCTTTATCTTCCTCTAGCACACACAATTCTTCTCTCTCTTTCTCTCTATCCATTGCCCGACACTACCCCATTTCATACTTTCCGACAGACTCTCTTGGCGCGTTTACAACTGTTTTCCACATGCACTTTTATCCGCTGCGTAAATAACTATGTGCCCATAAAGCCTGATTTACCGCCGATGCGGATTTATATATTGTTTGGACGATAGATGGAAGCTAGCTCTCTTCTTTTACTTTGGGGTGGGAAAAGAGAGCATTCTCGAATTTATAGACACTTCGGACTACCTATCGACAAATAGAGTACTCTCCTCTCTAGTTTCGAGTTTACCTTCGAATTGTAAAACAGAGAACCAAGACAAGCACCGCTGGGAATCGCAGACTGGAAAAGTACAATTTGATAGCTTGCCAGTTAGATTGGCTGATTCTTTTTTTTTAATCATTTTTATCTTCTTCACTCAATGAGGTCTTACAATGTTCTTTGGGTTATTAAATCTACAATATTTTGGTAAAATAGTTTTTACTGACTTTCTAAAGCTATTCTAACCTTTCCTAAATCATTTCGAGACGTTATTCTTCTTCAATGTTTTCCGGATGACGTCAAAGATCACGTGACACATTTAAGAAAGTTCATGATTGGCTGGAAGGATCTAGATCGAAAATTACAATCTCCTCTTTCTCACTTCTGTTACGACCGCGGTAAAATTCGGAAGTCAATGTTTCTCTAAGTTTTTATAAAAATATGGCTGTTCTAGTTTGTATCGAATTATAAATTTGTTTTAAATATAAATTAAAGTCGAAGGTAATATCTGATCGCTCTCCATTGTTAATAATAAGACAAAGATTCATTGATCTATGGGAGCCAAATTGTGTATGTAAAAAAACACTAGCACATTGAATAAAAAGACAAAGTCTTTATTAACGACGTTTCGTCAACATTTCGTTGACCTCTTCAGGCTAAAACACAATATATAACTTATTTAATAAGAGTTTTTTAACACGAACTAACACACAAAGTGTAAAAAGAGAAGATTTTTACCTCAAATGAAAAAGTTATAAAATTAATACATCACGAGCTGTGAAATTGTCAAGATATGTTTTCTTGTCCTAGGCCAGGGTAAAGTAAATGGGTAAGTAGTAAATGTGATATACCGTTTCATCAAATCATTGATATTACCAAATTTTTATTTCAGAATACTTTTTTAAATTCAACAATAAATTTTATCATCAAATTCATGGAACCCCTATGGGGTCTCCTATTTCACCGTTTTTTGCAGATATTTGCATGGAAGATTTGGAGAATGACTGTCTAAACACTCTAAAACACAAATTTAAGTGCAATGTACTGTTTTATTTTCGATATTTTGACGACACTATTATTTGTATTCACAAAGACTTTATAAATACAGTTTTGGAAGTTTTTAATTCTTATCATGAAAAATTGCAATTCACTTATGAATTGGAAAATGATGGAAAAATAAATTTTCTTGATTTGACTTTGATAAGAAAAAACAACCGATTCATTTTTGACTGGTATCAGAAGCCCACGTCTTCTGGTAGACTGTTGAATTTTTTATCCAATCACTCTGTTAATCAAAAACGAAATATTGTTTTTAATCTTGTTGATAGAGCTGTCTCTCTCTCTCACAAGAGTTTTCATAATAAGAATATTGATTTTATTAAAAATTTACTCATTAATAATAACTATCCAATAAGTTTTATCAACAGTTGTATTTCTGAGAGACTTAATCGCATTAGACAGAGAAAGAAAAATAACAATGGTGAATTATCTCGTCTCAATAAATTTTTGTATGCCAAACAGCCTAAAATTGTTATTCCGTTTAAAAACACAAATTTTTATTCTAAATGTAAACACACACTAAAAAATTATAATATCTGTACCATTCTCAAAATTGTAAAATCCTTAAATAATGTTGTAAAATTAGGCAAGGATTCGACAGATAAGTGGAATAAATGCGGTGTTCTTTACAAAATTCGTTGTAAAAATTGTAACGCTGTTTACTATGGTAAAACTAAAAGAAAAAAGAAAAAAACGAGTGTCTGAACATGCAAGTGACAATAATCCGAATTTTGTCATTAACGCTCATTGTAATAAAAACAATCACGAATTCGATTTTAAAAGTACTATAATTGTTGACTATGAACGTGATTGGAGAAGGCGAGTGTTGTCAGAAATGATTTTTATTAACCATCATCCGAACAGTGTTAATAAAAAAGATAATATCGACGGTTTAAACAAAACTTATAAGCAACTTTTGCAAAAGAATTTTCCTATTTCGTGAAATTCTCTTTGAATTTGGGCGATTTAACTTTTATTTGTTTTGATTCTACAATGTCTTGTATACGTTCGTTTAATTTGTAATCTTCGCTCTCTGTCAATTTAATTCAGCTTGTCCCTGGCCTAGGACAAGAAAACATTTCTTTACAATTTCACAGCTCGTGATGTATTAATTTTATAACTTTTTCATTTGAGGTAAAAATCTTCTCCTTTTACACTTTGTGTGTTAGTTCGTGTTAAAAAACTCTTATTAAATAAGTTATATATTGTGTTTTAGCCTGAAGAGGTCAACGAAATGTTGACGAAACGTCGTTAATAAAGACTTTGTCTTTTTATTCAATGTGCTAGTGTTTTTTTACCTACACAATTTGGCTCCCATAGATCAATGAATCTTTGCCTTATTATAAATTAAAGTCATTTTCTTGGACCCGTGATAATAAATTTTAATTTTTGATAGGTTGAGCTCAAATTGTTGGAAGGACTCTCCTTCCCCTTAGTCAGGTAGGGCCTGATGTGATCATGAAGTTCAGTTCCGTTTTGGTTTTCTTACAGTCTACATCGGATGGATTTTCAAGTGCATTTTACAACGTTTTCTTTACTGGTTCTCCAATTTGTGTTTATAGCTAGTGAAGAAATGTGACGTATTCTCAATTTGTTAAAATAATAAATTGTCCTTTGTGAAAAATAAAAATGCTATACATTTTTGTGAAATATCGTCAAACATTTCCAACATCAATTGTTAACTAAGAATCTTTTATCGGGTAAGCGTGAAAAATTGTTAACAAGTACTAAGAGAATATGTGTGGTGCCAATTTACCAATTTCCTTCACTTCTCATCAGTTTCGTTTTGCTAATCTCAATCTGAAACGACACGGATTTTAGCCAGATTTAGGATGAATGAAACCGAGACCAGAACTCTCTGTGGTTTGGCCGACGAGAGTCCAGTACTAAAGGTGGCCAATGATCATCCGCAATGAACTCGGCCTCATCCATTAGTGAGTGAACTGTTTAACATGTTATAAAGCTATTCAAGTTACAAACTGCGACTTTTGCTAAAAGGGTTTAAAATGTAACAAATTTACTAAAGACACCTAAAATATAAACAATGTTAAAAGTAACTTCTGTTCCAGTATCACCAAAAAAGACGAAAAATAAATTTTACCGCAGTTTTTAGTTGAAGTTGTAAACACTTAAAACAACCTTTGTGAAAATTATCTGCAACCAAAATGAGTTTTCCAATTTGTTCATAACAAAGAATAAAACATTTTGAGAACCATTTGAGACTAACGTTGGTTTTTGTTTCTAACATATAATTTTTCATAATGGTGTTGTTTGGCGAAATCAGATTAAACGTTTCCTAAAAGTATGAGCAATGATATACTGTTTTAAAAAACTGATTGCTATAATCCACCAATTTCGTCTACACTAGTTTTTAACAAAATTTTTAATTACTTACTTTCTAATTACACAACGTATAATTAGAAGTTTGTTCGAGCAATTAAATTTAGATTTTAATAATCATTCCATTAAGCATTACCGATTAACTAGAACTGAAATTACAGAGAAATAGTGTAGTATTTGGTAAAGTTTGGACAGTTTGCAATCAATGTCCATTGAGGTGAAGCTCTAAGCAAAATCTAGATCTATTTATCTCTGTTGATGTCTAGACTGGAACCCTTCCTTTCTCTAATACTGTATTCTGATATCCTGAGGCATCTACGCCTATCTGCTAACCGTCGATACGACTTCGGTGATTTAGGTAGTTTGCTAATTATTCCAGAAGAGTGTTCTTGACTTTGTTACACAAATTTCAAAACCACAATTACTCCCAAATTAATAGTTTAACTGTTCAACTTTTTTTCTTTAAATATAAGTACCAATTTGTTTCGATATAAAACAAGTTTTATAAAAATCGTTTCTGCCAAAACGTTTTGCCAAAATTAAGTGACATTAAATTAAAGATCCTTTGTTTAAATTAACAAAAATTTTAACTTGAACAACATTAGAAGAATATGCAACAAATTACAATTATACCAATCTTAGTATCTAATTTGATTCTTAAAGTTCAATGCGCTTTGAACAAGAGGATATTGCGTTTCAAGTTGTTGCAAACTAGAGCATTTGTAGGGTTAGAATGAATCAGTTAATGTCAGTTAAATCAGAGGGTACTAGGAACAATAAGAGAAGGGTGGTATCTCACTCTCTTATTCCCGTCAATACACAAACCAATTTGTAGCTTGAGTTACTCCATAGAGCAAATTAAATACGCGTAAACCTAAGCAGGAGTCTTATTCCATAACTTAAAAAATTAAACCGAAAACGAAACCACGAGCTTAGTTCTAAATTTTTTTTTCAGTTTGTATCCTGATCATCCAGATCAATGTTTATAAATTATTTATTTTATTCCAAAAGTGACGCAAAATAATTTCTTGACCGAGTGAGGGTCGTAAGGAAACGCATCAAATGACAAATAAAACAGTTCTTTTGCTGAAATCTTTACGATTATTCGAGTAAAATAAGAACTTTATGTGCATGAAAGCAGTGCAGAGGACTCTGAAAAGTAGTATTCAAAAGTTCAGCATTATCCGAAAATAGAAACAGCTTGAAACGTTTAACACACGTCTTAAAATGTGAAACGGGAAGAGAGTTTGCGGCCATTTCCGGTGAAAGGTTTACGGATCGTTGGCAGTTTGACCGCAGCATCTCGAGGCATTATTGAGGAAACGCGGTCGAAACATTCATTGCAGAGACAGTGTTGTGCAAGAGACATTTTAGACCGCCATAAACGGTACACCCTCCGGCAAATAAAGCTTATATAACGCCTCTCGTGTTACCGCTTCTCTGGTTGGCCGTAGTGCGATGCAGTTTCGGAATATTTAAGCCACCCTGACCATCTAGCCGGAGGTAGTGTTGCTGATGGCCGTAAAGAGTGGTGGTTGCTCAAGTATTCCGCTCCCTCGTAAAACGATCAAGACGCATGCATAACGAAACTCTCCGACGAGACGAAAGTGGAAGAGATATAGTTTTAAAGCGCTTAGCTTCAACGCAAAACATTAAAAAATACTGAAATAAGCAAATGTTGACAACCAAATGAGCTGTTTTAAATCATAAAGAAGTGAAATGACAATTACATACTGTTATGAGAAATTAGATCAAGAGCTTGGAAATCAAATTGATTACTAGGGTGCTGATGTAAAATTTTAATCTTACTGGTTTGTCTCAAAAGTTTAAAAGTCTTGTAATAATATTGACAACTAAACGAGCTATTTTAAATCATAAAGAAGTGAAATGACAATTTCATACTGATTTGAGAAATTAGATAAAGAGCTTAGAAATTAAATTGATTACTAGGGTGCTGATGTAAAAATCTAATCTTACTGGTCTGACTCAAAAGGTTAAAAGTCTTGTAATAATATTGACAACCAAACGAGCTATTTTAAATCATGAAAAAGTAAAATGACAATTTCATACTGATTTGAGAAAATAGATAAAGAGCTTAGAAATTAAATTGATTACTAGGGTGCTGATGTAAAAATCTAATCTTACTGGTTTGCCTCAAAAGATTAAAAGTCTTGTAATAATATTGAAAACCAAACGAGTTATTTTAAATCATAAAGAAGTGAAATGACAATTACATACTGATTTGAGAAATTAGATGAAGAGCTTAGAAATCAAATTGATTACTAGGGTGCTGATGTAAAAATCTAATCTTACTGGTCTGACTCAAAAGGTTAAAAGTCTTGTAATAAATCAATAATTAGACTTACAAATCTAATTAACAGCCTTTCTTAAATTTAAGGCATCCTTTATTGCAAAAAACTTTAATGGAAATCTGCTGCTAATCAATCTACTCATTTCTTGTCGTGGAAGAATCGGTTGTAAGCACGCACTTGGCAAGGAGAAATTTAATCAAGGACCACGCAGGTTTACTATCGCCTAGTAGGTTTTTTTTCTTGGTTTTTTTTCATTTGTCGCGACCCCAGTTTCTGATAGTGTGACCCGTTGATTAGTGACAAGCTTCTCACCCCTCGATGCTCTATGTTGAAACCCGAATGGACTTGAGGCCTTTCTGGCCGCCCACCTAGGCATCATGGCAAGGCGGTTGGCGTATACCTGTCACCATTAATCAAGTGAGAATAATTAACAGCAGACAGGCACCTAATTAGAAAGTTATCGCTGCCAATGGCGAGGCATCGTTCCGAATGACGGTTATAACGCTGACAACGGAATTCTCCTGAGAAAGCGAATATATCAATGCCAAAGGAATAGATGCAGAACAATACTTAGTTGCTATCAAGTCTAAATTATGACACATGTTTCAGCAGTTTTAGTCTTGTTGTTTACTAAAACTGAAATATTTCCCCGAAGCTGGTATATTTTTAGTACATGTCTCTCGGTGACGCAATTAATCACGACGGGAATTGATAAATTTAAACTGTTATATTTTTGCGAATATTGTGTTTTGTTGATGCGATTGATACCTCTAATAACTCAACTCAGTCGATCTACTTCTGTCTTTATATATTTACGACAGTAATTTCCACACGACCTTGTGTCTAGTTTATTTATTGGATCGATGGAAAATTGCTTTCGTACGCCGAAACTTGGGAATATCAATTTCGTAGTTTTGTACTCCCGGTACTCTGTACCTGTTGCTTTCCCCTAAAACACTGACATAATACAATCGGTGGTTTGACCGCCAGAGTAATTTTATTTTCTCCTCGAAACTTTATGGAAAATTTAATTTTCTCTTTATTAGTTAACCTTGTAACCCGAAATTAATCCTGACAATTGTTACCGACAGAAGAGCAGCTGATCCTTAAATGATAAAAAAAGACTTGCTTGATTAAATTGAAGCTTTTGGTATTTTATTCTGTTGAAGAAAACTCTTCGCATTGAAACCTTGTTTCTAAAGTAACTTATAAATTGAAAATTTAAATTGTGCGCAACGTTGGCAGTTTTCCGGGTAAAAATTTCCGATGAATGGCTGTTGATAGACAGTGAATTTTTCTTTTTGCTGATATTAGCGAGGAACGAGGTAGGCAATCCTTGCTTTCCACGTCGTTGAACCAGACAGCAATTCGATCGTGAAGCACCAATGGGATTTCTGCGAGAATCACGTCTACGTCTAAGGCGGTGAAGGCACTCTTCCGTGAGACCTGAAACACGATAAGACGGCCATTTACATTCTTGCTAAGGGCAATTCTCGTTGTCAGTAACAAGAGGTTTTCCAGCCTCTCATCGTTGTCCGTAAGCTTGCTCTCATTCGGAAACTTTAATGGAAAGGACAGACTTAACAAGTTTCGACTAATCCCAATTTCGAATTTTTCACTAGATATCGCGCCTCTTAATTGAACCTTGCCAATTACTATTTTTAATCTCTCACAGTTTCCTGAAACTGATGCAATTTTCGTTCTTCACCAAGTTTCATATTGGAGCTTGTCGAGAGGTCATTATTTGTCAATGAAAATAGCGATTTGGTCGCTCTCTAGTTGCAGAACATAACGCTGGAGATCGATGGTAATGGGGCATTGATTACCTATGTGCGAAGTCCGGAATTAAATCAGTCTACAGATTCAAACTTGTCGATTAATTACTACTCCATATATTTCGCAATGAATGATTTGATTTTATGTCGAAAATTGATATTATTAACATTTGCTACTATTCGAATAATATGTGGACTGTTTAATTATCAAGCTGATCATGCAAGTTAATATATTAATATTTGCATTAAAAGCAGTTATGTATTTATTAAACATTTTTTATTGTTTGATGAAATTTTTGTGACTTTAATATTCGTTCTTTCGAATCAATAAAGTTGATTTTTAAAATGTTAAAAATGCTGATTGTTTTTCATTATTTAATTTATAACTGTTTATCCCGGTTTATAAAAGCGAAATGTTTGTTATGATTAATGTTTCGACTGGAGCATACTTTTTTTGCATTCTAAGGATCAATAAGTTCAGAAATGACTTAGCCAGTTTCTCTGCTTAGTGGATTGATCTTGCATGCAAGAAAAAGCTTGAGAATAGCAAGGTCTCCAGGAGTTCGGCCTTCAAGAAGGAAAGAACCCTCTTTTTGCTAAAACTTGGTATTTGCACTCTCCATTTATCCTGGCATCTTGTGGAGTGGTTCGCAAAGCTTCCAGTCTGTCCGCTACTCAATGTTTCCTCCTCAAAATAGAAATCCTTCCATCTTCCATGATCTACCAATTTCCAGTTGCACGCAACCCGCATTTATTCTACGCTTCATACTGAGTCGAAAACCCACATCCACTTTGGTCAAAATTTTTAAATTCCTAAGTTGTGCTATAAAGTGTCTTTAAATGTATGAAAAACGATATAAATAAATAATCCAAGTTCAAAAACGACATCCTCGTTTTTTTAAAATAATATTTCTCGCATGTGCTAAATTTCTTTAAACATAATCTTATTAGGATTTTTAAAATGCTAGTTATTCTTTTTTCTTCATAAGACTAAATGTCGTGGGTTTTAACACCACTATGTCCATAATGTCCGCTTTATCAGCTTGTAAGAGCCGCAACACTCGGATTATGAAGTCACGTGTGCTGGTGATTACTTTTCCCTTTGACGTTTAATTTACCGTGAAAAGAACGTCATTACTGACTTTCTATAGTAACATTATCCGAAGTAGCTTTTTACTGCAATCGTTTCCATCAAGACTCAAATCTGGTCAATAACAATCTTTTTCAAAAACGGTATCACTGACAATCTACTTAAATACCTTTATTGCTTTTTCTTTTAAAATCAAGCATCTTCGGATTTGCCATCCTTACAGAGCAGAGCTTTCAGGAAAGCCGGAAATGTCAGGATATTTTATAGGTCACTGAAAAGTTAGCTTAATATCATCTAATTTATTTTCGTGAAGACAAAAGGCTTCCTTTTAAATTCATGCTCACTTTTGATCCTAAATTTCCCAAATTAAAAAATTTTGCCAAGTATTCTAGATTGCTTTTTTATATTAATTTGGAAAAAAAATTGGTCTCATGTGTTTGTAATTGTAGGCGATTCAAAGTAGAGGCAAAATAAAACTTAGCAGAATAAAGTCAAACCTCTGGACCACGAAAAGCTCGATGTACTGAGAAGATGGTGTTTGAGGTGTAGGAACCATAAACTTATATTAACCAATAAAATGCAAATAGAACGCTTTATACCTAAAGCTCTAATACAAGTCGTGGTGAGTCAGTCTCTAGAACTCTTTACGTTTTACGCTATTTATAAAATCTAACAAAAATGCTATTAATGAAAAGGAGACTATCTGTTTTTTAAACAAAATTTACTTCCCGTTATTGAAATAGTTAAACTTATCAAAGATTTAATTTGTAATAGATTTCTTATTTTTGTCTTCGATTTGTATTTACTAAGAGGTAATTTTCAAAAATAAATTGTTATAACTTTTGTTATTATTAATGTTAATGGGTGCAATGTGTGTATTAATTTTAAACTAAAATATTAATTTCTTGTGTTTTTCAATAAACAGTGCCTGATGAGGTTGACGAATCTAGTCAACGAAACGTCGTGACAATGAAAAAATAACTTCATAGTTTATTTTTTATTTTTGAATCCTTCCGAAAATCGAAAAAATTTTCTTTACATCTTTACGTTTTACTCCTCTACCCACTTGTACTACATACATTACTGCTAATAAGCTTGTAATTAAAAAAAATTATAAATACCTTAATAAAGGTTGGAGCGAATTTTCCATCTTGTAACAGCAGTTCGCGACTGGTCTGACCACACTCTTATTTTTCTACTTGAAACTCGTCTCATCGAACACTGAAACTACTTGACTCTAGAAAGGTCTTTAGGAGAATACAAAGATAAGATGAAACAATTTTTATTTAATAGAATTTTTTATTTAATGATCATCATTGATAATATAATAAGTTATGAAATTATTTTATTGACATTTCTAAATTTTTAAATTAACATTTTACTTTGTGTGTTGATTCTGAAGTACAAGAGACTTTTTCATAAGTAAGTACCTGACAGGAAAAATTTAAGTTTAAGGAATCTGTGGTCATTGCGCCTAGATTGGTACCCAACAACAGTTTTTTCAAGGTCCCAGAAACAGAAACTTTACATCGACATGGGTTTCCTTGTGAACAACGCATAGCTCACTTCGTATTTTTAAAATTATAAAGGGGGGCCTCTAGTAATTTTGAGACGAGCTGGACGATCTGTCACTTTCCAAAATTCCGGTTAAAACATCTGAACAATGAGGCAGGTACGCTTTTCTTAGTTCGTTCTGTACAAATGTAGTGTTGTGACTTATCCAAAGTGCGCCTCGAGTCTCATCAGCCAAGAGACTGAAGAACTAGCCTAAGACAGCCATTTATATAGACTGCCTCTGCTCGCCGCTGCAAAGAAGGGAAAGCGAGCTATGCGCGAGAGAAGGGGAAGAGAGAGATGCACGAAAGGAGGGACTCCCCACTCTATGCAACATTTTTAAAAGTGTTTGATGATATTTCGTAGTGATGCACGACGATACGAGAAAAAATTTTTTTCGCTCGATGTCGTTCGAATTTACTGATTATGTTCAGGGCGATCATCTCGGACTCTCAATTGTCTTTTCCCGGATCGTTTCGTCTCAATTTTCGATCGATTTCGAGCGATCAGACGATAATTTCAGAATCATCAGCTGTCAAATGAAAATATGAAAACACGATGGATGATTTCACTGACTTTCTGACTTTTTCTGAAGTCTTTTAAGAAGCTCAAACTTGGCACATATTAAGGTTTGTACAAAACAGACATTATATTGAAATTTCAGGAGGCTAATTTGTTTAATTTCTTAAATATTAAAGTTTGAAATTGATTACAAAAGGGGTTATTTTTTAAGAATTTAGATTTACTCTGAAGTTGGTTAGTTTAGCAATTATCAACTAAAAGCGATTTCATTTAAATTTAAAATCTTAATTAATATTCATTTCTAAATAATTATAAAAGAATTACATTATTTATTTAAGTAATATTTTTATTTTTTTATAATTTCTTAGAAAGTAATATTAATTAAGATTTTAAATTTAAATAAAATCGCTTTTAGTCGACAATTGCTAAACTAACGAACTTCTGAATATATCTAAATTTAAAAAAATAACTCCTTTTGTAATAAATTTCAAACTTCAATATTTTAGAAATTAAACAAATTACCCTCCTGAAATTTCAATATAATGTCTATTTTGTACAAACTTAAATACATATGTGCCAAGTTTGAGCTTCTTAAATGCTTTCGGAAAAAAGTAGTTATGTTGAAATATGGCAGTTTTAATGATCAATTTTAAATCCAATTTTCTTGTTCTTGTTCTTGTTCTTATTATTATTATTATTATTTTTAATCAGAAAGAATTATTCTGAATGAATCAATAAAACACATATTAATACTTTGTTTAGAAAAATTTTATTTAAGCCTATATATTTATTAATTTACATTAGTTTGAAATATGTCCCGAAGAAGCCATTATAACCTAATTATCACACCCTTATTTACCGTAAAACAGGCTAACTTCGTTCATGTAGTGTAACTTCGCTCAGTGGAAACTTTTTTTTTCAAAAATTATTTATTGCTATTTCTGGGAAGAAAAATATAAAATTTGCAATTGCTAATGTTAAGAAAAGTATCAAACTGTGTCTCAAGGGTATTTTAAAGTAGAATTATAGTCAAGTTTTAATAAAAATAATATTTATTTAAAGATGTCTATTTTGCTCATTGAACAAGTAGTGTGTAAAAGTCGCTTGTGAAACCTATATTTAAAATATTTTATGTTAAAATCATCTAATAATCTTATTTCCTATATCCCTGACATGATTTAGAAAAAATAAAATTACTGAAAAGTTGAATAGATTTTGAAAAAAGTCAATTTAAAAAACATATTTCATATTTGTTGGGTAATTTCGTTCATGAGTACAATGTATCATTTAATTGTTTATCAAGTATCTAAGGTTATTTCTCATGACAAAATTCAAAAATTTTACGAAATTATAAAACACAAAACGTGGTTAAATATTTATTCTGATGACTGTAAATATTAATTAAATAGCATTATTTTATTTATAATGATTTTATAAAGTGATTATAGCTTGTAAACTAACATATTTTTGTTGTTAAAAATTAAAGTCATTAAAGTTGAGCGAAATTACCCCACATTGAGGTGTAATTTCGCTCGCAATAAAAAGGTATATTAAATAGGTTTACGCAATATATAGTAATTTTTTTATTTTGTGAAATTAAAGAAGAAGAGTCAGAGATTATATATTTTCAGTACCAAAATTTATTATTAACTTTTTCGTATACTTTTTTAAAAAAAACATGAAAATTTGAGCGAAATTACCCTGTTTTACGGTACGTTTTTAAAATAAACAATTTTCTATTTTAGGATAACTATTAATTTACATCAAATTTTTATTTCTTGAACTTAAATTAATTGCGTGTTACTTCAAAGTAAAAAATCAAAAATATATATTTTTTTCATTAAATAGAAGAATAATTTTTAAAATTAAAAAATGATGTGCAAAATTTTTAAAAAGTCATTCACACACCTAAATTTTTACTGAATTTAAATAGACATTACAGAGAAAGAAATTAAATCATTATATAATAATAAAAAAAAGGATGCCTTGGTTGTTTCCATTTCAATTCAGACAGGCTATGTATGTTCAAGTCAGGGAATCATTTCCCATTGAAATATGTTATTTTTCAGAAACATTTATGTTATGTATAACAAATTATAAAATAAGAGTTACTCAAAAATTATTTTATAATTTGTTTTGTAGAAAAATAAAACAACGATTAATAAATATGCAAATTAATTGGAATTTAAATTAAAAAATCTAAAGAAACACTTTCTAATTTCAAATTTTTAAGAAATCATTATTTGTTAAATTAATTTTATATAGAATTCGTCAGTTTTTACACATTTAACATTTATTGCATTTCAGTGATATATTGAAACTTTGTTCTACTTGCAAAAATGCAAAATTTATGTATTTATTTCGTGTTATAATTAATAATTCGAAAGATTCGCAAGTTAGAGATAAAAGCTATCAGACTTTTTTACTCCACTTCTTAAGAGGAACATTTTTTCTATTTGGACTTTTGTTGTAATATCTAAAACAGGGTTTAAAAGAACTTCTTTTCTTAAAAAGAAAATTTTTTTTTATTCTTCTCTAAGACACGGGACTCTAATAAATTCTTATAGAAAATAATCGTTTTACTTCCAGAAAGTAGCAAAAAAATCGAGAGAAAAAAAACAGTGGGGGATTTTCAGAAAATTTGATTTTTATTTTTTTCGAAAAAATGCCGCAGTTTTCTTAAATTTGAAAATATTTTAAATTTCCTTATGAAATTTAAAAGAATATAAAAGTCCTAATTAGATACAGGAAGGATCATTTTAATATATACAATAGTAAAAAAGATATAAAAACTTTAAACAATTTTAACGTTATTTTCTTGTAATCTCACTTTCAACTTAAAAAATTCAAATCCGCATAACTTCGTTAAAAATTTGTTTTCACCAAAACAGGAAAATAAGTGTCGTCTAAAATTGTCTGAAAAATAACATATATTTCAATGGGGAATGATTCTTTGACTTCAACATACATAGCCTGTCTGAATTGAACCTCTTTCATTTTTGCATTTCGGGAAGTTTTAAAAGTTTCATATAAATCTTGAATTTTTTATTTGAATGTGATTATTTTTTAATTGACTACAACTTCACGCCTAATTTTATGGTAAAAACGAGATGCTCGGAATGATCGTTCGACTATCCGAGATGTTCGCTTTGCCGAGACTAAACAAATTGATCGCTCGTCTGTCAATTTTATGAAAAACAAAAAATGTCGCTCGTTTTTCGGATCGTGTCGCTCAAATGCATCACTAATATTTCGCAAAATTCACAGCACTTTTATAGTTAACGAAGAATAGTTTATTCTTACTAAAAATTTTGAATACGTCACATTTGTTCACCCGTTATAAACACAAATTGCAGAATCAGCAAAAAACCGCTAGGAAATGCACTTGAAACCCCGCCCGATGTAGACTGTAAGAAGGCCATAAGGGAACTGAACTGCATTATCACATCAGGCCTTAACTGACTGATAAAAAGGGAGGGAGAGCTCTTACCAACGATTCGAGCTCCATCCTGTAGAGATAGAAAGAGAGCAAACATTGGCATAAAACAAGAGAGATCCCACCTTAATAGGAACTTTAAACTCTATCAAAGGGCTCATGACAGATATTCCATAAACCACCCATTTTAATGTTTGATGATATTTCGTAATAATTCACAACACTTTTATAATTAACGAAGGATAGTTTATTCTTACTTAAAATTTAGAATACGTCACATTTGTTTACCCGTTATAAACACAAATTGCAGAAACAGTAAAGAAACCGCTGGGAAGTGCACTTGAAAACCCGCCCGATGTTGACTGTAAGAAGGCCATAAGGGAACTGAACTGTATGATCACAGCAGGCCCTAACTGACTACCAAAAAGGGTGGGGGACCCTCTACCAACGATTCGCCCTTTATCCTGTAGAGAAAGAATGAGAACAGGCATTTTCAGTGAGCAAGAGAAAACCCACCTTAATAGAAACTTTAAACTCTATTATAGAATTTATGACAGATTAAGCATTTTAAAACAATTCCATAAACCCCCATTTAAATCTTGCAAGAAATTTTCTTTATAACTTTAAAAATTTTAAACTGCAGGTATTTCGAAATTACAAACTTTTTTAACAGAAAAAAAGTGACGAATTTTTCTTCAATAGACTTTTTACTCTGAAATAATTACCAAACAGGATACGGAAACTTTTTGCTTATAGTGGGGACTCCTAGGTTTCTACTGATAGGACTTTTATAAATCACATATAACCATTCGCTGAAGACGTTACTAATAGTGCTTCTAAGAACCTAATATGAAAAACATTTGACTACTAACATTGTTGCTGTCATAATAAGTCTTCAGTTTTCTACTAGAATCAACTATTTAAATCCAATTAAATTATAACAATTGGCAAAATAATTTTAAATAAACTTTATGAAGAATTAGCTGGTTGTAAAATACCTCAACTCACTTATACGTACATTTACGTTTTTTTAGCACTGAAACGTGTCGTTTTGTCAACTAAATCCAAAAGTTTCCTGGGATTTCTAGCTTCTGATTTCTCAGGCCACGATAAATAAAATGTAAATCATTTCAGCAGTAAATAAATTCTAGTTCTTGCCCCCTGCTGTTGAGCGAAACCAAACGGTTAAGAGAAACAGGGAAGATTGAAGAAGATAGAGAAGAGGTATAGAGTGAGGATGAGAGGGCAAAAGAGAGAAAGTTCGACTGACGGAAGGGAGACGAAAGGAAGGCGAGGCACGTTGTTATAAATGCGTTCCATGCACGCGATCCGACCAAATGGTCTTAAACTACAAAAGCAGCCGGTGAATTGCTTCTAAGGTCGTGTATCGTGAAAGAAAGTACACACACTTGGAATTTGCAGTTGGGTCACGTGTCTTTCCAATTATGGCCTTTAATACCTCACAACATGACGATATTTTCATTATTTGTGCAAATAAAAAGAGAAATAACATATAATTTACTGCGAAAAATTCGTAAAATGATTTTTGGGTAGAATAAGCAAGTGCTGCATAGTTCACCTAATTTTCCATCGGTGGTACTTTGAGTCTAGAAGTATAAATTCACATTTGAATGTTGATAATAAAAGTCGAATATTAAAGAGGGAACTTGATAAAATGAAATTAGTTGAAGGTAGAAAATGAAATTTTTAATAAAGCGAGTCTTGTTTCAAGGTACATTTAGGATCATTGGAGCTGGTATCATGGCTAATAAAAGCTCCTATTTGGAATTGTGTCCCAGACGTGTAGGCAGGCGTGTAAGTTTGGTCGAATAAAACAAGGGAAATTGTAATGCTTAAGACGGCGAGAACGGCTTAGAATGCCAGGACCAAGCTCAAGTATGCACTAATGCACCTCGTAGCTCTCTCGAGTTTGCAGTTAAGCCGGCGAACACGCTGACACCGAGAATGTGCCCTTATCCGAATCTATGCCAGCGTTTATACTAGGGAACAGTTCACGTTTCGAGAATCTGAAAATTGCATTCCGTCCTTGGAAGCAGGAGTGCTTTCTCCGTTAAAGTCGGTCGAGAAAATGAGCAAGGGTCTTCCAAATAAGTGAGCATTCTGAGATATTGTAACAAGACGTACGTTTCCTTGGATGAAATACTCCATCCGTTTTCTCATCTCGTAGTCCACTTTTCTGCTGTCTTGTTTCGGAACTAAATGAGACTTTAATTTATTGCAACTTTGCAATTCGTTCTCGTACTTGTTTCCTCCAAACTTTATCTCACAAAATAGTTATTTGTCAGTTTTAGGAGAGTTTAATTCAATATAAAAGTTGGAACTACATATCGCAGTCTTTCTTTTTTAGGAAAATTTAAATTATCTAAATTCTAATTCGGTTTAATATCGTCGGGAAAAAATTGACTTATTTATGATACAACGTTGGGCTACTTGACGTAAACCGGGATATTACAATTTTGATACTGAAATAACTTATTTTTGGATAGACTGAATATTTATACAATTAAAAGCCATTTGAAAAAGTAGTTCCGGCGGTTAAGTTTGCGAGGATATGATTTTAAATAAAAACATTACAACAGAAAAAATTCGACGTTCTAGAGTTTGAAATTCGAAACGCTGACAAAAAATTCTATAATCTGATCTCCGCGGCGGATAACTTACATTGGACTTGAAGGCCAGGTACTTTAGAAATCTTTTTTGAATTTTTTCAATTTTATACATTTCACAAAATATGGATTCCATATCAAAGAAGCATATTCCAATTTAAAACGAATCAATGCGTTATAAAGCAATATTGAGGTGTCTTGTTGAGTAAAAAGTTTTGTTGATCTAATTAAATACCCTAAAACCCTCGAGGCCGATGAAACGATCCTAGAGATATATTCGTTAAAAGACAACATTTATCAAATAGAATTGCAAGATCACGTTTAGAAAAAACTCTGTTAAGACTTATCCTGTTGATGGAATAAGGATACAAGATTTTTTACCTGTTCTTACAAAATACATAATGTTAGAACACGGAGTTAGCTCAGTTGGTTAAATACTAGACTCTGCGGTCGCGCCAAGTCCAGCTTGCTAGGTTCGTGCCCCTATGAGTCTGGAATTTTTCTGACTCGTAAGTTAACTTCAGTGGAAAGTTTGACGTCGAGGAATAATGATATGCACTGTCGGTAACTGACCTGTGCAGATTATTAGAACTCGACTATCGATAAACCGGTTGTACTCAGGAGAAGTTTTCTACAGTTTTCCCTCTCCACTGGTAAGCAAACCAATATAAGGTGGTCCAGGCAAATGCGAGTACTCCTAATTTCAAGCCGTTTTGTAGACGCAAAAACACTTAGTACTTCCGTTTAAAGTACAATAATTCAAGGAATATTTCAAGGAAAACACTTGTGAGTGTGTAAGGCTAATGGACAAGTGTATAATTTAAAAAAAATAGTAAAAAAAATACATAATGTTTCATTTAGAAACATTCAAGGCAAGTTTGTTTGATGGGACCACTTATAAATTTCATCCAAATCAGATTGCAAAACGTTCACGTCGGAAATAGAATACACGATAAGAAAGTTTTTTACATCATCTGCAAATATTAAGATAAAAGATTTTATTGATTGCGTAAAATCTAAAAGTATAAAAAGTTCTAGCTTGTTACCGAAGTAGCGGCTTAGAGCAGAATGAGGTCTCACAAAATGTGTCTTGCTTCTTATAACTCCTACCAATGGCACCTTCTTAAAAAAAAGGATGCATGATTCGCTGTCCTTAAGCGGCTTGTGGTGGTGAAGTACTAAGTTGCCGCTTTCGGCCGTGCGAGGAGCGCACATCGCTGGGTCTCACAAAAGACTCTACTGACACAGATTATGAAAAGCGAGATCCGGTTCACGAGCACTTAATCTTAACTGTTCTGTTATCATCAATATTTCATTAAAACCTTTATAAATCCAGACTTAAATTGACATTTAATCACATTTTCCGATAAGGCCCATAAAAAAAAACTAATATCTCATGAAATTTTCCTAAAAAAAATCTTTTAAATGTTTAAAGTGGCAAGTGGTAATGAAATAAGGGTAAAGAGGTTGTTGTAGAGAAAACAGAGCAGAATTTGCAATAAGGAAAGGAACGAATAGGTTGTTTGAAAGACACAAGGAAGAAAAAAATGGAAACAAGCACCAGAGTAAAGTCGGATTGTAAAATGCCGTACCTCAAAAGGTTGGATTATTGTACGTACAAGAGATTTGCCGCCTCTGGCCCTTGGTTTGTGCCAAAGGGCGACTATGGTTGCTATGGTAACAGACGAACAGAGGCCAGAATCTACCCAACCTCCATTCTCAACGAGAGTTATCCCTGTCTCACTCTCAAGCGTCAAGTGATTCCCTTGCTTCGTGCTCTACACTCTCTCTTCATATCTGCTTTTTTCTATTTTCTCTATTTCCACTACCCATTTCTGTGTCGTCCTTTCCTCTCTTGAATTTTCACTTTCAATTTTTGAAGTTGAGTATTTTTTTTTAAATTACGTTCTAAGAGTAAACTAAAAGATATTTTGGCAATTTTTCTGCTGTTTAGATCCATTTTTTATAAAACCATAAAATGCCAGGTATTTGATGAAATTCTGCTCGTTCTTTTCTGAAATTCTAGTCTTCTATCCTGTTACACATCATGTATACATTTTTCCAGCATTTTTCCAAGTATCTGATTACCAGGAACTGTTCTCAATTTTCGAGGGCATTCCTGGAAAGAGCGAAAGAAAATGTCGAAAAATTCGATGTGGAAATTGTTGTTTTGATGGAAGGTGATCCTTTTTCTAAAAATGAAGGATCAAAATAGCTCTTTTATGGGAGTGACTGATTTCGTAGAAGGTTTCTGTCACTGTCTCTACTTTGTAAGAGGGTGTATCGGATTGAAGAAGGAGTAAGAGAAAAATGTCATAGAGAGAGAGAGAGAAGCTAGCTGAGTGAGAAGGAGAGTAAAAATAGAAAAAGAGATCCGTCCACTTGACTGTACCCATGAGACCAATCCCCAACCCTCAGCTCTTCTGATTATCGGAATCGGATTTCTGCTAAAGGAAAAAAGATTGGAAAGACTATATTCGCACGTGTACAGTGGAGATTTTTTGACAATTTGACTGGGGCGAGTTTTGAAAAATAATTTCTAGAGCTAATCTTCATCAACTTTACAAGTTGCTTTCTCTTTCCCTTCTCGTAATTAAATTACATTCATACACTGTTTTCATCAACAGGTGTTGCTCGCTTCTGGCTTAAATTCTTTCACAGTTGCTGATTAAAATTCCATTTGGGAAACGCAGCTTGAATTTTAGTTCAAATATATAAATGAGGTGTCAGGAATTTCTGAACAGGGTAAAATGTTTATTTGCATTTAGTCAAATGTATCTAATTGACTTTTGACTGTTAGAACCTTTTAATGATATATTCCATTAACAGTTAAATATTATATTCACCATGTATTTTAAATTGAAAATATCCACGGATGCTTTTATGATAGAAATTTGACGAATTTAGATATTTTTTTAAATTTACTGGAATTTGAATTTTAAATGATTTACGAGCATATCTGCACATCACTTAGTTAGAAAAGGAAACCTTTTGCTGTTTTCGCCGCCTCATCAGGGGCCTAATGAGATCATCAAAGACAGTTCCGTTTCGACTTTCGAACAGTCATCATCATCATGACAGTTTTTCAAGTTTTATCAAAACGGGATTAACAATACACCTTAAAATCTAATCAACAGTGAGATTTGAGATTACTTTTTAGGACAATTAAATACATATTCGTTTAATTATAACGGATGAACAATTGTGACGTATTCATATAATTAATAACTTGCACCAAAAAATGAGCCTTTAACCAAGGTTACTTTTAATTAAAAAGTGATTGTATATAGTCATCTAAATCCAGTTAAAATGATATCCTATTTGTTCCCGTTCTCTAATAAACTGTAAATTCGAAATTACTAACAGATTTATAAAATGTTACATAGAGTAGGGCGTTCATTTTCTCGCACATCGCTTACTTCCCCTTCTCTCAGGCGTCACTCGTTTCCCCTTCTTTGCGGCGGCGAGTAGAGGCAGCCTATATAAATGGCTGTCGCACGCTAGTTCTTCAGTCTCTTGGCTGAAGAGCCACGAGGCTCACCTTGGATACCGTGCTAGGTTGCTCTCGAAAGGCAGACGCCTCTCAAATAGAAACCTAGAAGTGCCTAGATTTAAAATGGGTAAACGGGTGATTTATGGAACTGTTTTACAATGCCTAATCTTTCATAAACTCTTTAATAGATTTTGGTGGGAGCTCTCCCTCTCTTTTTACCAGTCAGTTAGGGCCTGATATGATCATGCAGTTCAGTTCCCTTATAGCCTTCCTACAGTATACATCGGGCAGGTTTTCAAGTGCATTCCTCAACGGTTTCTTAACTGGTTATGCAATTTGTATTTATAACGGGTGAACAAATGTGACGTATTCTAAATTTTTAATAAGAATAAACTATCGTTCTTAACTGGTTATGCAATTTGTGTTTATAACGGGTGAACAAATGTGACGTATTCTAAATTTTTAATAAGATCAAACTATCGTTCGTTAACTATAAAAGTGCTGTAAATTTTTGCGAAATATCATCAAAGTACCCATGTCGATACAAAGCCTGTTCTTCTGGGATCTTGAAAAAATTGTTATTGGATGACAATATAAGTGCACCTGTCTTGACCACCATCACAGTTCTCATAGGTTTAACCTTTATATCTAAAAAAAAAATGAAAAGGCTGATGACAGTAGAACCTGAGTTCCAAACAGTAGATAATTATTCGTGATGTACTGATTGAGTCTAGCGTGGACTATAAACTGCCATTACCATGAAATCGAAGTAACGATGTACTCCGTGCGGCACATGCGATCAAATCCTGTTCTTAAGAAGGGGTTGTTAGACCGATATTACGAATCAAATTGCAAGTAGCCTCTCAGGCTCGCAAGGCTTTAATATTGCAGTGAACTTAGACTTTTTATTCTTAAACCCTCTTCCTCTTCTTCTAATGAGTGATTGAATATTTATTAAAAGCTCTACACTGGGACCACCGCTGGGTTGAGTTTCGAAACTTAATACGAAAGGTGATTTTATACGGGCAACCATATCCTCACGAAAACCGCCAGCACGCCCCATAGAGTTTCATTGTAATTGCCTTGTTCGTCTTGGCTTTTCCTTGAAAACGGGATCGCGAGCTTGAATTGCATTATGCAAATCGCAATCTTGCTGAGTCTCCATTTCTACGACACGTTGCTGCCTTTCGAAGAACGCCGAGAATCGTGACAAAGGATTGCCCACGAATACCATCGAGAACGCCTTCGCCGGGTTACTGAATTCCATTATTTTGCCACTTCTCGACACTCCAACGTCTAATTTCTCATTTCCGTTTTAAACGATTATTTAAAGCCTGAAACATTCAAACCCAATATTATTTTAATCTAATGCCAAGAGCAATTCTTTTTCCCTTGGAATTTTAATGAAATCTACAAGATTTTATCTGTTATGCTTTACACTGAAACGTAAATTTTCAAATTATACAATTCTGAAATATTAAATCCAAGTTTGAGTGATTTTTGTCGAACCATCAAAATGTTTGTATGGAAAGAGAATTGGACACGAAACTCCCAAAAAATATACACGATTTTTTCAGGACTTTTATGCACACATTTTTTCAAAACAGAAAAAATTTACCCTTTATAAATAACTTTATTGTACGAAAATGTTGAAAACAATAGAAAATAAAAATTTTGACATATAAAAATTTCTATCTCGTAAACTAACAATAAATTCTCCTTTAAAAAACAGAGATTGGAATTGTTTTACTAAAAAACGTAAAATGATTTTATATTTGTGTAAATATTTTTGCTCTTTTATTTGTTTCCGTTTTTTTATTCACTGTATACAAAAAGAGAACTGCAGTAGTTGGAGAGACTCGTAAAGTTTCCCGCCTTTTTTATTTTTAAACTTATACCAGTTATTATCATTTTGAAACATATTAGAAACCATTAAAAATTTTCAGGACATTTGAATTTTGTTTTTTAAACTGAGTATATGACGTCAATACGATTAAATACGACTTAAATAAAATTTGTAATTATTTTAGAATTATTAATTTCTTCACCAATTTTTACAACTGATTACGAAAAAAGATTTAAGCATTTCATTTTGCATGACAAGAAGTAAATTAACAGGATAATCATCTAAAATGTATAAAGATTCTATTGTTATTATTCTGGAAAGATAGAAATCTAAGTTAAAATTGTATGTTATCCAGATTTGACCTAGTTTGAGATCACAACTTAATAAATTAATCATCATGATGTAAAGGACCTACAATAACACTCAACCTTATTGCATAATTAAATTTTAGTTAATGTGCAGTGAATGCAAATTTAATTTAATACCACCACATTGAATAAAATCTAATTATTTTCCATGTTCGCATAAGACAATGCCAAAAAATACTTTAAAAAATAAATTGCCTTCATATTTTTATTTTTTTGTAACTTTTAACTTGAAAAAAACCTTAATAACTTTTTTTGTAACTTGACTTTATTTTCACTTCACTCACACTTTTGTTCATTTCACTTTCACTTTGACTTCTCTTTTATTCACTATTCATTCACTTAACTTCACCTCATATATATATATATATATTGACATTTTATTAAACATGTAAAGTGAAAGCGAGAATGAAATAAACGTTAAAGTGAAATGAGAGTGTGAATGAACGTGAAAATGAATGTGAGAGTGAATGTGAGTGTGACGTGAACATGAAAATGAAAGTGAAGTAAAATGCAGTAAAGTTACGAAAAGTCTCCTTGGAGAGATGCTAGCTCTATTTTCCTCTTGAATCATAATTTGAAACGAGATGGGAAAAATACCGGGATATAAATCACCCAAATCAATTTAATACAAGTTCATCATTCGTTTCATGGAAAATAGATTTTTCCGCACAAATAAAGATAGGTGGCTTGTTTGAAATCGATTTCGGATCGAAGATTTCCCGAAAGAGAAGTACAGAAGCCGATGACAAACGAGGGAAATTAATTTCAGCCACGCATGGGGATCGAGTCGATCCCTTTTACGTCTTGTCCAACCCACTCGACGAGAACCGTTAATATTCATGGCCGAAGGGGTGGCCCGCTCGGATAACGCTTATCTTGCCGCTGAAATAACTCGATAGCCGCACGATCCTGACTCGACATTTTCTGATCCCTTCCGCGAGTCACCCCCTCTTTTCTCCCTAAACCCCTTTTAGCCCCTGGTCCTGTTCGACGGTAAAAATATGAACTGCCAAGTTGACCTCGGCCACAGTTATAATCTATTCGCAACGAGAGCAAGAGCCTGAGGCAAGCTATTGTGCCCGATAATAATATCGAGTTCTGACCAAACATTAAATACACCTGACAATCGCTACTGTGAGTTCCATTATTGGATTGTAAATTTCTACCTCTTCGGCGCACTAATTGCTCCTCTTGAGCACAACTTCATGACCCACTTTGTTCCTATGCTCCATTACATTCAATAGGATCAATTTAATTAATTTTGTTGCTTTTACTTATTGAGGATCTTTGTGATGATTGTCGAGTCTCAAGAAATACTCAAATTTGCAGAAATTTAAAGAGAGAACGCTTTAGCAGAGTGTGAACCCGTCTTGGACTGAGTTTTTACAGAGAAAAAGAAAGAAAATGAAATTGATCTGATGGCTTGCCGCTTGAGGAAAAATACAAATAGAATTGTTTTATTAAGCATAACATTCAAATTTATAAATCAAAAAGAGCGTCACGATTCATATAAGACTATATTAATAAATTTATATTAATAGTTTTATATTAATAATTAATTATCTCGTGGTTTCCGTTTCGATTTATTTTTTAAAGTTACATATAAAGTCCCCTGATTTGTTTAAAGTGATTAATCACAAAAACGTCTATGATATTTGAATTAGGTACTTAAAATAATATATAATATTTGCAATAAATCATCTTTTATAAAGTTTAATTAATATACAACATATTTTAAAAATATGACTAATCAACAAATATCGTTTCAAAAATATTATTATTTAATAAACCACATTATTCAGACTTCAATATTCAAATTACTGAGCATTAATTGTTTGATCTCTAAAATATCGTTAAATTGGAAATACGTTTAATTTTTAATCGCTGTTTTATAAAATGCGATAATTTAGTTTTAAAAACGTTGAATTTTATTTATACTGTTATTTTGTAGATGCAAAAAAAATTTTAATTAATTATTATTTATTAATTCATTACAATTGAATAATTGTATTGTTATGAAAATAATTAAACTGAAAGTTATTATTAAATAAATAATATTTGTTAGGTTTTTAAAATTAAAATTCCTAAATTTAGTAAGGAAAATGAGATTCTATTTATTAAACTTAAAAAAAATTTGATATAAAAAATAAAATTAATGTGGAGGAGTTTATTATATAATTTTCTTTTTCTCTGGGTCCGATTTTAGATATTTATAAGTTTAAAAAGTCTGACAAGTTCTTATAAAATCCTTTAAATATATTTTCATAAACTTGTATATGTCTTGAAAGCATACAATTTTCGAAAATTTTATTGTAATACTATTTAGAGTTATCCTGGTTTTCAGAATGAAAAATTTAAAAAAAAAGTAAGCTTTAAAATTTTTTTGTCATCTTAATATTCTATGAAAAGTACCACAGGCCCATTCGAGTAAAAGCGAAAGGACTTTAATTTAGTAAATAAAAATAAATTATTTTAATTAAATAAAATTGATACAATTAAAAAAATTTTAATTTAAAATATAGCAATTGGCATATTTAAGAGTTTTCTAAGACGTATTTAGAACTTATAATTAGTGAAGTTTAAATCTATGTGATGAAGTAATATTAAAAAACAGTCTCTGATTCAAAGTAAACATTTGAGACACAACTTGGCAGCGATTTATAAAGTATAATAATAATATTTAATTGTAATTTAGCTTTGAAAGAACTTTTAATGAATTTGTCTACCAAACAATTTACTTTACTTGACGGTTAAAACGAGTGTATTCTGGTGTTTTCTTGTGAAACTACAACGCGCTATTTTCTAAAAACACCTCTTTCACTTTCAGTCACTGTGAAAGTAACAGTCTATGTTAAAGAGCTTGTCAAAATGACTTTTGTAATGGAAATTTCAGTATCTCAAACACACAACTTTGTAATAAATTTTCTCCCAAGATCAAGAGCTATACATTCTTGCAAGGTTTCGCAGATAGTTTCTTACCTGTAGCTAAAAGCCGTCGAGCACTTTAAATAAAAGCACATTTTCACGCTAAAGTTGAAAATTAATTATTACAATCTCGGTCTTGTTCTTTAGCTCAAGCCAAAATACTCACATATTTAACTGTTCGACTCAAAATAAGTGTAAGCTATGAATAATATTCACCATTTTAGCATCCTTCATTTTAGAATTCACTTCACGTTTATTTCCGCGAAATAAAACACGTTTTATATCTCGGAAGTTTAACCATTTCTGCTTTATGCTGGTTATAATCATAACAATTTTAATTTTATATTAAATTAAAGCTTGAACTGGTACTGTTAAAGTGTTTCTTTAACTGGCTAAATCAGTTTTCTTAAATTAAAGACATAAAAAGTATAAAGAAAAAGGATACAAAGGAAAAAAATAAAAAGAAAACTGATTTTTGATAGATTTTTTTTTATAGACTCTTAGGAAGCGGATGTAACTGTTTTTTTGCGAAGTGAGGAGTACACTCTTTCATTGTCAATATAATCAGGAGATGTAAACAATCTTAAGAAGAAAATTCGAAATAAAACTTCAATTTTTAATATTGTCCAAAAATGCGACGTTTCATCGGTCAAGATTTGCCAAAGACATTAGTCTGAATTTATTGAAAAAGAACAAATTACGTTTATATACTTTAACACAAATTTTAACAGTAATGAAAAAAATCTTTACCAATAAATTGGATAACTTATAACGTAGTTAACAAGTTAATGGTATAAAAAACACATTTTTGGTTGTTTTAAAAATAAAAATTAAGTTACAATCACGAGACAAAAATAACACCAACGGACTGGACATCATAACCTACAGATTTGTGCCTTTCTCGAGAGACGGATCTCCCGAGGGATACCTAGGCCCCCAAGGTTTATACTCCTATCATAACCTACAATGAAAGGTTCGAATATTATCTCAAGCATAAAATTATAATACTAATTATTAGAATGAAGAATGGAAATTGTCGTCCGCATCGCACGGCCATTTATAAAGACGCGAACTGAACACTGACTCTAAATTTAATGTTTATTTGGAGATCGACTCCATCAAAAATAAAACAAAATTAATTATTGGAGCTCACCTGGGATGGCTTACGCCTCAGTAATGTTGATTCCATTTTAATAAAGTTATAACACTTTTTATAAATAATACACGACCAGACGGTCGAACACACCAGTTCAGAAGACCACGACAGCGAGAATGCGTCGTCGTCAAGTTCATGTGCAACAAATGCGCCACGGTGCCGCTCTCACAAATCACATTTTAAAGTTGACGAAGTCTCATTACCCGCGGATGAAAAGATCGAGCGGCAATCGACAGAGAAGTGTGAATCAGATGTATTGGTGGGCGGCGCTGACGTTAAGCGCTAAAACAAGATGGCTGCCACCAGCGTTTTGACAGTTTATAAACACGACTGACGACATCACCTTCTGGTCCTGGCACAAAACAACATTTTTCCGGTCTGATCTTAAATATTTAATAAAATTAAATAATGTAAACTCAAAATAATAAGAGGCACAAATCGCCAAGTTTACATTAAGGCTGAACAATAGCCTGGAATTGATGCCAGACTGGTATATAATAATTTAACTGAACAATCAATATATTAACATTATATCATTTATTAAACGATATAAGATTATAAAATTATATTTTTAAATTCATTTAAAAATATTGTGTGAAGTAACTTTATCTCAAGAGCACGCTGAGTCTCACCTATATATATATATCGCTGAACTAAAAAATTTTTTTTACTATAGGAATTGATGAAATATGAAACAGTTTAAGAATATTTGGAATTAAAAAAAAATTAAAAGGCAGCGTTTTTGTTGTTGTAACTCTTTCATCCATTCAATGGCTCACTCAAGAGATTAAAAAAATATAGATTAACCTGTTTGAGATTTAATCCTTTTTCGCATGCATCATTATCTTTGTGTTATACGTGCCTAGGTAGACCGGAAGTACTTGCTTTGAAGGGGGAATACGAGGACTTGACAAACAAATACACACGTCGGTGTAGCGTGACACTCGGGTGTCGTCGACGCTCGTCGAGGGTGAGGGTTCATTCCCTGATTAGAGGTACGGTAACAGGGACGTGGAGAAAAGTAAAGGATCGGAGGAGTCGTGCTCAAGTAGACAAGGAACAAGTCAGTCCTACCTCCAACCACTCAGCCTTTTATAGATTATTCACATACAATGGCCTCGTGACAAGTGCCGCACTGCTTTCTCAAAAAAGAAATCTTGAAACAAGAAAAAATTCTTCTGTCACCAAGAGACAATCTTATCTAAGTTACTTTATGTCATTTGATTCCTGGGTTTATTTTAAAAATATTAATTTGTGTAAGATATTCATTTTAACAAAATTAATTTATTTTTTTACTCGTTTTAAAGGTGATAAAATTATCTTTCAAATGCATTGTATACGGCACTGTACCAGTCAACAATAGTTGGTACCTTAAAGTTTTTTCCCTTCCGGTCCAAGCCCCCTCCATCGGCTCGTTTAAAAAAGGCGCAACATTCAAAATTCGCCTGGGGTTACGCTAACTTAGTCCGTACCCTGAGGGTTAAATATTTTTTTAGTTAACTTTTAGGTAAACTCTAGAAAGACTCTGAGGTTGCTCAGGAGTGACTTTTGAAAGGTTTTGAAAAGTACAAACGCTAGAAAGATTCTTGTGTGTTTTTGGGGAAGATCTTAAGAGGCTGTTAGGAGGTTTTGTGGAGGCTCCGGAGGGATTTCGGAGACTCCAGGAGTCTATAAACCGTCCTCTTAAAATCATTAGCACCTCTCCAGAGGCTCCTTTAAAAATTCCATACTCAACAGCAAAAATATTGATATCTTGTTATAAAATACAGAGATTTACTACTTTATTTGTTTCCATATCGATAAATCTGTTTTTTTTTTCTTTTTTTTTCCTATCCCTTCAAAAGCATTTGTTATCGAAATCGAAAAAGTAAAATATAGAAAATATGCAAGAAATATTTTCTTCTCTCTTGAGCACTCTACGGCTTTATAAGTTTTACCTTATTAAATCAGGAGGAAAAGGGCAATGGAATAAAGAAAAATATGGGGGTAATTCAATAATCTCCTATCGTTCTCTTGTGTTCTAAAAACCAAATGTCTTATCTCTCTCTTCGACCATGTAAAGAATGTAACAATCGCAGATTACCTTTTCACCTTATATGAAAGGTAATCAATACTTTTACATAGTTAAAGAGCAAGCTTCTTGCATTTCGATTTACAAGGAAATAACATTTTAAATTTTTAAGTTTGATACCACTGTCTTCAAACTTTTTGATACATTGTGAAATAACTTGATTATTGTTTCTTTCATCCTACATTTATTATTTGCTTGACATTTCTTATCTATTCTTCAGTCTATTCTAGTTGTTTGTTATTCACTTTACTTTTGTGGCATTGAATTTATTTTTAACATTTCTCATTATCTTTGTTTTTATCGCTTCTCATCGTTTTATCTTCAACATTTTTATTATAGATTTGATGTTTACGATTTTCTATTTACATCTTGTGTATCATATTTACTTTCTGTTTTTATCAATTGTCACTTTCAGCTTTTGCATCTTCTCTTGTTATTTTCATTTAAATCAGTACTTGTTCAACTTTTATTTTAATTTTATTTTTTTACTAAAAAAAATTTGAAAAAATGTTTCACGAATATTTCTAGAACACGTTTTAAATATATTTTACCCAAATGATATATGTATATATATATATATATTTTAATGCCCTTCTTTAATAAACTTAATTAATCCAATTTTTCAATTAATTCACACCCTTTTAAGCTTAATTGAAATCGTTTTAATCCAATTAATTTTACACAAACAAAAGAACAGTCGTTGATTTTAATTTAAAAAAACGCGTAATCAATTCGGTGACGAGTTTATTTATTTTTTTTTTATGAAGATTTTTTTTTTTTTTAAACGCGATACGTTCCGATATTGAGTATTGTCCATTTGACTCGAAACGAGTGGAATACGTTAAACGCTCGCGGAACAGAATTTCATTGAGTAGCCTGTATATATATCTAAATGTATCCTCGTAGTCGGTGTTTTGCTGGTGTTTGGTGTCGTGCTGTTTGGTGTTTTAATGTTGATTGGACGACTGCCGATTCAGCAGGCGTTCGTTTGCCACCGATTGTTGCGATACTGGCTCTACGAGAATTTGAAAATGTCGCCAGGCGACCCGATATTGGAGAATAGTCGGGGAAAAAGGCAGTTAATAATACCGGTGTCGACTAGTGTTTTTGCCAATTTCAAATGTATACGCCCCTTTCCCGCGAATAAGTATTACCACCGCTTTCGACAAGATAAAAACACAACTCGATGAAGTTTACAAAATGCACTACATTCCGCGAAATCCGATACGCTTTTAGTCGCCCTTTTTGCTATTCGAGACATCGTTATGCATTCATTTGAATTTCAAATTGGCCGTCTAATTACTAAAAATCGTCAATCGCTGATTAATCATATTTCAAAATAATTCTTTATTATCATTTATAATTCGAAATTACAACTGTTTTTTATTAATTTGAATTTTTATTGTGTCAACAAAAGAAAGACAAATTTATAGTTTAATGATCTTGGCATCTGATTACGTTTTGTATTAAATTCAGTATGAAACTTAATTCAAAAAATGCAGAAAAATACAGTGAGCAACATATTAAAATGGATTTTTTCTTTTTGTGGAAATTAATGTTAGCCGAGTATCTTTTGGTAAAAAAAAACTCTGTATATGACACTACAACCCCCTGGTATTTCGTCAAATAATTTTATTATGTTTTTCCACAGTCAAAATAAAAGGTATTAAAAACATAATAAAATTGTTTGACAAAATACTGGGGGGTTATAGTGCTACATACAGTGTTTTTTTTACCAAAGGATACCCGGCTAATATTTATTTTCACAAAAAGATAGACTTTGACAATTTTCTGTATATACACATCAACCCCTCGGTATATCGTCAAATAATTTTATTATATTTTTCTACAGTCAAAACAAAAGGTATTAAAAGGTAGAAACCACTGTATGTGACACAACAACCCCCCAGTATTTCGTCAAATAATTTTATTATGTTTTTTCACATTCAAAACAAAAACATAATAAAATTGTTTGACGAAATATCGGGGGTTCGTTGTGACACTTACAGTGGTTTTTTTTCCAAAAGATACCCGGCTAACTTTAATTTTTACAAAAAGAAATACAACTTTCTGTACGAATAGACATTTCGTAATTAATAATATTTTATAAAATCGGTGCCCTGCTCCATTTTGATATGTTGTTCACCGGATTTTCCTGCATTTTTTGAAGTTTTATTCTGTATTTAATAAACTCAAAAGTACGACCAAAATCGGCGCTAACCTGAATAAACTATTAATAAAATTTTCGATTTTATAATAATTCTCGTGGCAGCAAAGTAAATTTTAGCTCAAATGGTAATTTTAACATGAACGTGAATATTGCGTTCTATTCTAATTTGAATCTGTTTCTAAATTCAAATATTCATGTAATGCACGTGTGTAATTAATTAAAAGATGTACGGATTATATTGTGGACAAAACAAAAATAACTGTTTCAAAATTTACTTGGGCTTTTTCTAAAATTAGTAAAATTTTATTTAAGAGGGATTGTCAAAAAAATTTTATAATTTTTAAATTTATACAGTTTTCAATTGTTGGATAAATTTTCACCTAACTGTAACAATTTATAATGTGAATAGTATATTTTTATTTAGAATAATAAAATTCGATTAATGAAAAAAGTTAATGTAAATCGTCATGGTAAAGAAAAGGTACATCAAGAATAAAATATAAAATATTTTTCTCCACGATTTAATAAAAGTCTAATTTATATTTAATTTTATCAGTCAAAGTATGAATTCAATGCAAGAAAATGAATTTCAAACGTGGAAAAAGACAATTTTTAAACCCATTTCGGGCATTGGATTAAAATATTAAAATCTTACTAAAAATAAATGTATGCTTCGCAAATTAATTCATGAATGAAGTAGAGTCAATCCATGCTCCATTGTCTAGAAACGGCTCTGACCTGGTTTTTAAAAATAAATTTCGATATTTCAGGGAATTAAAATAAATCTAAAACTTTTATACCAGCCGGGACAAAAATGTTGAAAAAATAATAAAACGTGAAAATTAAAATAGAATTGTTTAATGCTACAAATAACATTAAACAATTAAATAAATAATATAAAGATAATAAATTTTGTGATATTTTATTTTCTATTTTATATTTGGAAATCAAAAATATTGGTAAAATTTTTGACGAGGCCTTATAACGAATAACTGAAAAAAACCTGAAAAATTATTTATTGGATGGATGCTAAAAGACAAAATGTTTTGATATATTAAATGTCCTCATCAGGTAACCACGAAAATAAATATTCAAATAAACAAATCGAGCAGCAAAATCCAATAAAACTATAATGACGAATGATATAAATCTGCAATTGAAATATAATAAATTAAGAGAAATTTTTTTTTTCCAAATATAACAAAATTCGATAATATAAAAAAAAGTTGCTAATATAACATAATTCGACAATATATCAAATTTCTTACCTTACTAAAGAAGATTTCTTAATTATAACGAGATTCCATGATTAATGATAAAATCAATATTGTAGGTATTGTAGGTTAAAAAGTAACATGGAAATTTTGAGGTTAGTATAAAACGCTTTATATATAAAATAAATATATACTACTATTATAAATTGATTATTAATTATATATGATTATTAAAATTCATTAAAATTAACATAAATTAGTAAATTGTTAAATTCTTTATAGTAGAGGGTTCTTTTAAATTTTAAAGCGAAGCCGGTTGAAATTATTGGATTATAATAGTATATATATAATAGTATTTTGAACCCTCTTCACCTCAGAATCTAAAAAAGAAGAATTTAACAATGTACTATTTTATTTTAATATATTTAATATTTAAAGTACCATTATTATTATATATTATTAATACAAATAAATGATTCATTCAATATTATTATTAAATATCATTAATATTAATAATATTTAATATTAATATATAATTAATAATTAATTTATATTTTTAATCTATAATTCTATATTCATAATTATTATTTTATAATATTGATAATATTTTTGTATAAAGATAAAGACTACCATTGGCGCACATGCATTTTAAAAATTAAAAATAAGATCATTTTGCGTTTTTAATTACTGCAAAGTTTTGATAAACACATGATTTGAAGTGTGAGATTACGTAGTTTCTTTGTCATCAATAAAAAAAATTTGAATACTTATTTTTGTGGTAACCTGATCAGAACATTTAATATGTCAAAACATGTTTTCTTTTAACATCCATCCAATAAATAATTTTTAATGTTATTTTTAGTTAGTCTTTATAAGGCCTTGTAAAAAATTGTACCAAAATTAAAAATACGGATTGTAAACATCATCTACTAATCAAAAATATTCGATTTGTAATTACCTTAATTTTTATAAAGAAACTTAACATTAAATTAATAGGTAATAATAATCTCAAACTTCATTCGTTCATTCTTTCATTCTGTCATTCTGTCCACACCTAAAGTTTGGCACAATAGATGTTTTTTGTTTTAATTTAATAACTTTTGAAAAAATGTATTTTTATGTTAATTATAAGATTTCTAATTTTATGTATTTAATTATTAATTCTCCTGAATCTAAATTTTAAATCAATTGACAAATTTAAATATTTTATTTTCAATAATAAGAATAATGTATTACAATACAAACGTGTCTTATTTAAAACTACTTTACATATTTTAATAAAGATTCAAAACACTTTAAACATAATATGAAAATTAATGAATATTTTACATTATAATTTATAATAATATATTAATAATTTTCATAACAATATTTCGTGCTTTTAATTACTTCTAAAAAATATAATACAAATAAGAATAAAGAATGAAATATCATGATATAATTAAAAAAAAAGCGAGCACTGTTTTCAAATATATTTTTAAGACTTTTAAATGCCTTTTTTATAATTTATTACTCTTTTAATCATTTTCTTTTTTTTTTTTAATTTAAAACTTTCTTTCCTATTTTAAATAAAAATACATACCAAATTAAATTTTTCCAAATCAATGTTGTATTTTTTATCTCAAAATGCTTATTTTTTATTGGTAAATTAATAAACTTATTTAATTTCTAATTTTATTATAGGTTTCAAATTAGGATCAATTATAATTTTAATCAGTTTAATTGGAAGAACAAAACATAAGATTGACTGAAATATAGTTTTTCCTATATTACATATTTGCCAAGCCAGACAGGCTAAGATTCATTAAAATCAAGATCAAGGATCCCAAAATTTTCACAAAAAAAAAACACTTTTTACAAAAATCAAATACTTAAAATAACTACATAAAATTAAAGAAAATTAACTATTTATTAATTAATAAAAGAATTTGAATTAATAAAGAAATTTAGAATCGATAAATTGAAATATTAATTGATTAAAGTTTGAATTAAATTAAAGTTTGAATTGATTTAAAATTTACAAATTTCTATAAATTTTTATAATTATATATGGGTTTAAGTTTTAAATACCTAAAATATGCATTGTTAGAAATTTTTAATATTTAAAGTTCATAATAATTTTATCATGAGTTTATCAAATTCAAACAATTAAAAGTTTTAAATAATTCAAGTTTATTATTATGAAAATTTGAGTAATTCATAGTTCATATACTAATTATTAAAGTTTGATGCAATTTAAATTCATATTAATAAAATCAAGTTTAAAATAATTTCAATTTCAATAGATAGAATTTGGGAATTTTTCAATTTGGAAAAATGAAAAATATTGATAGAAATTAAGAAGAATGGTTTGTTATTAATTGAATTTTGTAACGAAATTTTAAGATTAAGGAATTCTTATTATCAAAAGATGTTTGAAGTAAATTAAGTTTGCATAGAAGTTTAAATATATTTTGTTTAAAAAACTATTGAAAAATAAATATTCTTACTTTTTGTAACATACAATAATTTTTTTTTATTTTTAACTAGGGAAGAAAATTTGATTTATTTTTTAAAATTTCTTTCTATTTAATAATTTGTAACAAATTTTAATAAAACAATACTTTACAGTTTTTAATAAAGATTGACAACACTTTAAACTTAATATGTAAATTACTGAAAAAATATGTATAAATAATTCGAAATAATTTAATGTTTCCAATATATTCGACGATTTATTTATAATTTTATGGAATATAACATAAATAAGAATAAAAATGAGATATCATGAAATTAAATTGAAGAAAGCGAGCACAGTTTTCCAATATTTTTTAAGGCTTCTAAATGCCGTCTTTATAATTTATTCCTATTTTTTGGTAGACTTATATTTGTTAAATTAAATATATTTAATTCGGTTTGATATAAAAATTCCTTTAAATTTAAAGCTTAGATGTTTAAATTGAATGATATTTAGATTTTTGGAAATTAAGGTTTTAAATTATTTCAAATAATTCTCAGGAAAAGAAATCTGCATCAATAAAAAAATTTAGAATCGGAAAATTAGTTTATAATTTGAAGATTTTAATATAGGTTGAAGTTTGAAATTCCTAATTTAAATATGCATTATTAAAATTAAAAAATATTTATAACTTTATAAAAATTTCAACATGAATTAATTAAAACTTGAACCATTAAAAGTTTTAAATAATAATTGCAGTTTATTATTATTCAAATTTGAATAATTTATAATTTCTACAAATCTCATTTTAAGACACTTTTTGCGCCACAGATACATTAAAACTTGGTTTTAGACTGTACTAATTATAATTTGAAACAATTTAAATTCGTATTAATAAAATCAAGTTTAAAATTGTTAATGTAATTTAATTTTGTAAAGTTAAAGATTGAAATAAAAGAAAATGAACTCATTTTGATTGGAATTCCTAATGGTGGAAATTCAAATTATTTCAATTTTTTACTTTTACAAATTGAATTAAATTAAAAATCTTAAAACTTTGTTTATATTGGAATTTTAATTATAATTGAAGTTTGAATTAATAGAAGTTGGGAATTTTTTAATTTGGAAAACTTAAAATTTATATTACGGGTGATTCTATGTCAGAAATATCCCAATCTGCAAGTGGTTCCCAGAATTTAATGAAACTTGGTGAAATTGTAATATAATATGAGAGAAATTAGTCAGCAAAAGGAATTTCTAAAATATCATAAATTGTAGGAGTTATACTACTTTAAATTTTAATGCTTAATTTTTTTAATTATTGTATATCTCGGTCAATTTTTAACCGATTTTAATGAATCACCCACCAATTCTTCATAAAATTGTGTATTTTCAAAAAATTATAGACCGAAATTTTATTTTTTATTTTTTAATAATATTCCCCTTTATTTTATCTTTATTTTAAAATAAAGATCATCCTGGAGATTTTATTAGACTTTGTGATATCGTCCTTATAGTATCATCATCTCGAAGAAAAAACTACGTAAATTCATGTTTTTACCTTCATTTGTTTTTCGACATTTTTTTAAATTAGAAACTATTTACTGTAAAGATTTTTTTTAATTTCTCTATTAAATAAAGTGAAAATCCAATAAAATTGTTATTCTATTAATAGATTTAAAAATAATTTTTAATTTTAAGTCAAAATATAAACATTTAATTAAAAATTAATTTTACTTTTTGCTAAAGCGACTTTTAAACCTCGAGCTTTCTTGTCATGTTCTTTTTGGGAACAAAAAGTTAATGTTATATTATCAATTCCTTTATTCTGATTGGAAATCAAACAATGCAATGCAGAAATTATTCTGGTGCTGAATTGTTATATGAAAATTAATTTTTAATTAAATGTTTATATTTTGACTTAAAATAAAAAATTAGTTTCAAATCTATTAATAGAATAACAATTTTATTGGATTTTCACTTTATTTAATAGAGAAATTAAAAAAGAAATCTTCACAGTAAATAGTTTCTAATTTAAAAAAAAGTCCGAAAAGAAATGAAGGTAAAAACATGAATTTACGTAGTTTTTTCTTCGAGATGATGTTACTAAAGTGATACGATATCACAAAGTCTAATAAAATCTTTAGGATGATCTTTATTTTAAAATAAAGATATAAGAAACGGTTCAAAATTAAAAAGAAAATTTATTTTCACTTTTTTTCTATCTAAATAATAAAAATTTCTTTTCGGTCTATAATTTTCTGAAAATACACAATTTTATGAAGAATTGGTGGGTGATTCATTAAAATCGGTTAAAAATTGACCGAGATATACAACAATTAAGAAAATTAAGCATCAAAATTTAAAGTTGTATAATTCCTACAATTTATTATATTTTAGAAATTCCTTTTGCTGACTAATTTCTCTCATATTATATTACAATTTCACCAAGTTACATTAAATTCTGGGAACCACTTGCAGATTGTGATATTTCTGAGGTAGAATCACCCTTAATAGAAATTTTTGTGAGTGCGTAGGGAAATAACAATGGGTCAAATCAAGCACACTATGGGCTAAATCGTTTGCCAATGAATTGCATGATTTCACCCACGGTCCGACTATGGGAAATATCAAGCCAACCATTGCTTATTTTCCATACACTCTGTCAAAGACTGCAAAAGCTATAAAACGACAAAAAAATAATGCCAAGGTAATTTTTCAGAACATAAAACACTAATTCCACTTAATAATATTAATTTTTCCAATTTTCAAAATTAACAACATCAAATAACCGAGGCCATGGCGGAAATCGTGACAACAATGGGCACAGAAAAAAGTTAAATCTCAAATCTCTCTTCCTTTTTTACAGTTTAAAAAACTTTCTAAACACCACCAAAACTGAATTCAAACATAAAAATTACATTTTTCAAATTATTAAAATATACAAGTCTAAGTCCAAAGGACCGTGGCACAAATCGTACCAAACATGGGTCGAGAAAAAAGTCAAATTTTAATCTCCTATTCAATTTTTTCAACAGCAAAGATGATACAGAACAATTAAAAAGAGATTATGCCCAAAAATAATAATTATTTTCCACAAGTTTCAAAATATACAAAAACCAAAATCAAAGATCCATGGCACAAATCGAACCAAACGTGGGTAATAAAACAAGTTCATTTTCAGTCACATATTTAATTTTTTAAATAGTAAAAATTATATAGAACATAGCAACAAAATTATTTAGCCCAAAAAATTATTTTTAACAAGTTTCAAAATATACAAGAACAAAATTCAAAGGACCATGGCACAAATCGTACCAAACATGGGTAGAGGAAAAAGTCAAATTTTAATCTCCTGTTGGATTTTTTAAATAGTAATAATGATACAGAACAGCAAAAAAAAAGATTATGTCCAAAAACAATTATTTTTCACAAGTTTCAAAATATAAAAGAGGCAAATTTCAAGGACCACGGCACAAATCGTACGAAACATGGGTAAGAAAAAAGTAAAATTTTCATAACCTACTTAATTTTTTAAATAGTTAACATGATACAGAACATTGCCAAAAACTATTTTGCCAAAAAAATATTTTTTTCACAAGTTACAAAATATTCAAAAACCAAATTCAAAGGACCATGGCACAAATCGTATCTAACATGGATCGAGAAGAATGTCAAATTTCAATCTCCTATTCAATTTTTTCAACAGCAAAGATGATACAGAACAATTAAAGAAAGATTCTGCCCAAAAATAATTATTTTCCACAAGTTTCAAAATATACAAAAACCAAATTCAAAGAACCATGGTACAAATCGTACCAAACATAGGACGTAAAAAAATCAAATTTCCGTCCTTTATTTAATTTTTTAAATGGTAGAAATTATATAGAACGCAGCCAAAAAATGATTTAGCACAATTAAATTATTTTCTATAAGTTTCAAAATATACAAGCACAAAATTCCAAGCACCATGGCACAAATCGTACGAAACATGGGTAGAGAAAAAAGTCATATTTTAATCTCCTATTTAATTTTTTTAATAGTAATAATGATGCAGAACATAGCAAAAAAATATTTATCCCAAAAAAATTATTTTTCTCAAGTTTCAAAATATACAAGATGCAAATTCCAAGGACCATGGCACAAATCGTACGAAACATTGCGTAATAAAGAAGTAAAACTAGTATCACCTATCTAATTTTTAAATAGTTGTTCTGTCTCATTTTAACTAATTAAAAAATTATGTAGGTGATGAAAATTTAATTTTTCTCTTACTCATGTTTAGTACGATTTGTGCCATGGTCCTTAGAATATGCTTCTTGTATATTCTTAACTTGCAGAAAATAGTTTTTGTGGGATAAATAATTTTTTTGCTATGTTCTATACAATTTTTACTATTTAAAAAATTAAATATGTGACTAAAAATGAACTTGTTTTATTACCCACGTTTGGTTCGATTTGTGCCATGGTTCTTTGAATTTGGTTTTTGTATATTTTGAAACTTGTGGAAAATAATTATTATTTTTGGGCATAATCTCTTTTTAATTGTTCTGTATCATCTTTGCTGTTGAAAAAATTGAATAGGAGATTAAAATTTGACTTTTTTCTCGACCCATGTTTGGTACGATTTGTGCCACGGTCCTTTGGACTTAGACTTGTATATTTTAATAATTTGAAAAATGTAATTTTTATGTTTGAATTCAGTTTTGGTGGTGTTTAGAAAGTTTTTTAAACTGTAAAAAAGGAAGAGAGATTTGAGATTTAACTTTTTTCTGTGCCCATTGTTGTCACGATTTCCGCCATGGACGCTGTTATTTGATGTTAATTTTGAAAATTGGAAAAATTAAGATTATTAAGTGGAATTAGTGTTTTATGTTCTGAAAAATTACCTTGACATTATTTTTTTGTCGTTTTATAGCTTTTGCAGTCTTTGACAGAGTGTATGGAAAATAAGCAATGGTTGGCTTGATATTTCCCATAGTCGGACCGTGGATGAAATCATGCTATTCATTGGCAAACGATTTAGCCCATAGTTTGCTTGATTTGACCCATTGTTATTTCCCTACTTACTAATCGAATTTTCTATTGTTTAAAGAAAAATTAAAACTAAAGATTTCATATCAATAGAAGTTTGGAATAAATGAAATTTGTATAGAAAATGATATTAATTGTATTAATAAAAAATATTTTGTTCAAAAAACTATTTAAAAAAATATTCTACCTTTTTGTTACATACTATAAAAACATTTTATTTTCAACTTAGGCAGAAAATCAGAGTTATTCTCTAAAATTTCTTTGTATTTATTAATTTATAATACATTTTAATAAATAAAAATTAATTCACAAAATTTAATTTGATAGTATAATTAATTTAATCTAAATAAGTTTAGTTTATTTTTTGTATTGAAATTATACTAACCAATGAAAAACATAATTCTCGTATTTTTGGCTTAGTAGAATTAATAAACTTTAATTAATCTTGTCAAAAAGTGTTAAAATATATCGAACTAAAAAAACGTCCGCAAAATGAAAAATATCGTTGGAAAATAGTTGTGAATAAAACCGCAGTACATGCAAAATCGGAACAAAAAACTAGAAATTTCGGTTTTAAGAATAAATCGCGCAATGCTTGTCTGAAAAAGAAAAGAACGCGTGGTGGGTTCGGCCGTTGTCCAAAATTGCCCTTACCCTGTTACCACACGTAGTTTTTATATATTATTTTGGTAGTGCATATGTAGGTATTGTATGTGTGTGATAGAGCTGCATAGTGAATACAGACATGGCATTTATGGTAGGCAACTAGAGCATACAGATAGTGACACTGAGGTGGTGCAGGGGTGGCAGTCGGTGCCGATATAGTGTGAAAGTGAACATAGCCTATGTGTGTTAATTTCAGCAGCGGTGAGCCCGCCTCGTATGTGGTGGACAGTGCTGGCTGCATGTTCAAGCCAAGGTACGTGAACGTCGTACATATAGTCTAATATCATAAATGTTTCATTCTGTCAGGGCAAGGACGTTTGGATCTCTTGGGTATACATACCGTTGCATCCCATATTACTACATAAATTATCAATCGTTCGCGCACCATCGATAGTAATTGAGTTTCCATTCTCGGGATATGATTCCCAGTAATAACATCAAGCTCATATTGTCCCTAATAAGAAAGGAAATTTTCTTTCATTTACAGTATTCTAACTGAATTTCAATAATTAACATTTATTTTAATCCTTTATTGTAAACTGTAGATCAATTATATTTCTTGAAAAATTTTTAAACTTATTATAAAATGTCTTCAACTTACCTAACTGTAACTATTCAGTGCCACTCAATAAGTTTTACCAACCCTACAGCGCATACAAGTTTTGTATCTTTCTAGTAAAGATAAAACTTTTATCAAAGATTAATTTTAAAGCTTGTATCTTTGACTTTAACTATGTCTAAAACAGACATTGAAAAATTTTTCTTGTTGTGAAATTGCTTAAAATAAAAAAATTAAAATTTCCATTTTTTTTGGGTGAATATTGATACAATTTTTTAACTCGCACTGAAAACTATGCCGTTTCGAAAGAGTGTTGAAAACACCATTCTAATTAACATTTAAAGAAAGTGCTATTTCGAAATTGGCAGATTTTGGTTTTAAATTTATGTTGGCAACGGTTAAGATCTTTATTCGGTTAAGAATGTCTGTATGAAAAAAAAAAACAAGCTCAGTAAGGTAAAAGTCCCACTTGGACGGTCTTTCGGGCACTTTTTGATATTTAGCTCATTTAAACAATTATTTTAGGAAAATAATACCCAATTTTTTTTTATTGTAAAAGGTATATTTCTAGTTGTAAAAACAGTAAATAAAAAGTTATTTTACACTATAGAAAACAAAATAATGATAAAACAGTGTACTAAAAATTTGTACCTATTAGTAGAGTTGCGAAGAAGTAATATTACCTGGAGAATGGTAATGAGAACGAGAATATAACCGGGAATATAAACGACCAAAATTCTAATCGAGAATTTATAAGAATTTAAGTTTTTTATTTATTTATCAAATTAAGCCAAATTTTCTTAATCAATGTACGCAACTATAGCAACATTAAGGGCATGTGATGGATTATGACGTCACTGGTATAGGCAAAATTTGTCCGTAACTTTTCTCTTAAAATATTGAATATTTTTTTATGAAACTTGGTAGAATTTCTTAAAATGTCATTAGGAAGGTCTCTCAGACCCGAGTTTATTTGAATTTTGTCTCAAAATTGATTTTTATAAAAATATGCATTTTTTGGAAAATGTTCCAAAATTAATTTTGGCCCAAAATTTAAACAAATTCGGGTCTGAGGGACCTTCGTAATGACATTTTTAAAATTCTACCAAGTTTCATAAAAAAATATTCAATATTTTAAGAGAAAAGTTACGGACAAATTTTGCCTATACCAGTGACGTCATAATTCATCACATGCCCTTAAAGATAAATTTTGCATTGTAGTTGGTCATTTAAAACTACAAATTTTTGCAAATTTCAATAATGAAAATTATACCAAATTGAAGAATACTATATCTGAAAAATGATGAAAATAATTGACTGTTGAAAACAAAATTCGAAAAATGGCTACATAATTACACAATTATTGAATAGAATAGTTTACGAAAATAAATAAATATATTAAATTTAAACAAAATAGTTAAAAAATTATAGGAATAACAGTTGCAAATACTTGCAAATTAAACAACTGGATTGAAAATCGAAAAAAAAATAATCGAAATTGAAGAAAATAATAAACAATGGAAGAAATAAAATGAAAATTTAAGAAATAAATTAAAATTTGAAAATATAATTGATAAATTGAACAAAAAATTACAAAATGACAAAAATAATTGACAATTGAAAAAAAATTTAAATAAATAACTAAATTAATACATAACTGAACAAAATAATTTAATAAATTCAAGAATAATTATAAAATTTTTAAATAATAATTAAAAATTAAAAAAATTGCGGAAAATAATTAATAATTGAAGGAAATAGTTGAAAAAATGGCTAGATTAATATACAACCGAAAAAAATAATTTAAAAAATTAAACAAGAAATATTAAGTTTAAAGAAAATAATTTCAAATTTAAAAATTAAGAAAATTATAGGAATAATTGTTGGAAATAATTGCACATTTAACAACTAGATTGAAAATAAAAAAGAATAATTAAAATTGAAAAAAAAATAATTGAAAATTGAAGAAAGCAATAAAAAATTGAAGAATTGAATTAAAATTTATGGAATATAGTTAAAAATGAAAAAAAATTAATTAAAAACCAAGAATTAATTAATATAGAAGTAAACAATTAAAAATTGAAGAATGGAAATAAAAATTAAAGAAAATAATTGAACAATTGTATTTAAAATTAAAGAAACTAATGATAATTGAAAAAGTAATAGAAAAAATGGCGTTAATTGTTTAATGTTAAATAAATTGAAAATTTAAAAGTGAAATTTAAATCAGAAGAAAATAATTGAGAATTGAAGAGAATTGTTCTGGAATTCAATAATTGAATTGAAAATTTAAAACAAGTGAAAAAAATAATTGAAAAAATAAGAGAATTATTGAATATTGAGGAATTAATTGAAAAACGATAAAAAAAATTGAAGATTAAAGAAAATATTCGAAAATTGAAGAAAATAATTAAGAATTGAAGAAATCAATTGGAAATTAAACAATTAAATGGAAATTTTAAGAAAATAATTGATAATTAGAAGAAAAATTACAATCTGAAGAAAATAATTAAATATTAAAAAAAATAATTATCTAAAAAAAAAATAATTAACAATAGAAAAAAGAATTCAAAAAATGGTTAGAATAATCGGCATTCGAATAACAAAATTTCTAAATTGATGAATAATCATAAAGTTGAAGGAGAAAAATAAATTGTCAATTGAAAACTAATGAAAATAACGAAAACAATTTTAAAAAATAAATGAAAATTAAAGAAATCATTTGGAATTTGAAGAATTGTATTGAAATTTCAGTAAAATATTGAATAATTCAGAAAATGAGATAATTATTGAATTTTGAATTGAAAATTGAAGAAAATCATTGAAAATTAAAGAAATAAATGGAAGATTAAAGATTTAAACTAAAGATTAAAGATTGAAATTTTAAAAAAATAGTTGATAAATGAAAGAAAAATAACAAAAAATTTTTCAACTTATCCTTGTTTTCATCATATTTCAATTATTGTCTTCAAGTTACAAAATTTAAAATCATTTTCTAATTATTTCCCACAAGTTTTATATAATATATAATTTAAGAATAATATTAATAATAATAATATTAATATATAATAATAATATATTTTTTCTTTTTCATAATTTCCAAAAAGTTTTTAATTATTTATCTGAAATTTTCATTTTTCTATTGAATTTTCAATTATATCTTTGATTTTCTTGTATTTTATGTACCTATATTCTGTATGTTTTGCAATTATTACTCTTAAATTAAAAATCGTTTTTTTCAATTTTCAATTATGTTTATCTTTTTTTATTTATTTTCTCTAATTTTTAATAATTTTCTTTTTTTTTTGCAATTAACTTCTAAAAGTTTCAAGTATTTTTTTTTAAATTTTCTTAAAATTTCATTTGTTTAAAATATATTATGCAATTTTTTCAAATATTTTTTTAAATTTTAATTATTTTCTTTAATTTTAAATTATTTATAGGTATTATTTCTTCATAATTTTTTTAATTTTTAATTATTTATCTTAATTTGAATAATTTTTTTTCAATTTTTAATTATTTTCTCCAATTTCTATACCCTAATGTTTTTCAATTTATGACTTTCTTTTGTTTTAAAATTGTTCGTAATTGTTATATTTAATAATAATTTTTACACTTCATTGACTTATAGTTAATTTGTAATGATGATTATTTTGTTATATGTCCATTTTTTTTTATATATAAATTGTTTATGTTTCAAAATAGTGGGGCTCATTCGAGCATAGAAAATTCTCATCAATTCTCCGGAAGGAGAATATTCTCGGTTATATTCTCGAGAATGTAATTGGATTTTAAATTACCGAGAATTTTGCAACTCTACGTATTATGAGACACGATTTTTAAAGTGCACCTGTGTTCCATAGTTTTTTATCCTATTTATGGGATAAGAAAAAAATTGTTATAAAAATAAATTGTATAATATAATTATCATGGTATTTGGTTAAGATCAATAAAATGAGATATCAATATTATATATTTTTTGTAAAATTTCATTGATTTTAACTAATGAATTAACCCCTGACCTAACATTTGTAGGTTCTATGCTATCAGATAGAATTGTTTTATTTTTAACTTTTAAATAATATAAAGGTGATTTCTTCTATAAAAAAAAAGCTTCAAAAACAATAAAGGTGATTAATTTTTATAAACCAATATAAAAAATATAGTAAATGTCATCTGTAAGAATAAAACTTTTACGTTTCATATGATAGTTTAAGTTAATTATTTTCATTTGTTAAACTTTTAATAACTTACTTAATGTTTTTTGATTTTAAATAGTAAATATAAGTTTTGTTCAATGATAATTTGTATAAAAATATTAATTAATTTTATACAATTAATCCGTAAAGAGCGTGTCTCATAAATTATGGCACAAGTTTTGAAAGATGAACTTTGTAATGGGACAAAGCAATTGGCTATCCCATAAATACGTGCACTTTGGAATTTATGAACCTATAAGAGACATTGATTTATTTTAAAAAATGTATTGAATTTATGTATTATAATTTTTTAAACCAAATCTAGACTAAAAAATTGATTGTTTGATCACTTATACATATGAAAATAATTTTTTTTATTAATTATAATACTTAATAGTAAGTCACAAGGTGTCAGCCATTTTGGATAAAATCTCAACCAACATTTTACGTCACTGTCCCTTAGCGAAATAAATGTATGTTTATAAAATTTTAATTAATTTACAGCTCAAAAATAATTTTATTTTTATAAATTAATATTAACGTTTTATCTAGTAAAATATTTTTTAGTTTAGTTTAGTTGTCGAACAACTTTCAATATAACTTTTTTCAAGTTTGTCTCATAATAGGTGCAAAATTGATGAACTGTCTCTCTTAATTGGGTCTTTTACCTTACTAAGACATAATTGCATATTTATTTTAAATCTTAAATTTTTGAAATTAATTTTTTATTTTTGAAATAGAGAAAATATATACTTTCATAGATATGCATTTTAAAAATATGTACAATTTAAAATATTTGAACTGCATGTTAGAATTTTTTTTCCACGTTTCAGCAGTTATTGTATGTTCTATGCTCCTAATGAGATTTCGTTTAAATTTATTATTTTTATTTTTATCGAAGCAAAAATAGCTTATAGATTATAGGATAATATACTTTTTGAATTTCTCATTTTGATGATAAATTAATAATATAAAACTGAGAAAATTGACCTCTAACCGAGTTGTACAAATAGCTCTGTTAAAAGGAACGTATTAAAAAGTACATAAGATTATCTCAAAAATTTTAGCTAATCTGGTTATTGTTATTTTGAATCTGGATTTAGATTCAGCGGAGAAAAATACGTTATAATGCACTATCGTAGTATCCCGGTAAAAAAGAAAAAAAATTTTTTGGTTTAATTTGTGTTTTTGAAAATTTTTTTGAGAACTTTTAAAAAGGAGAACCAATCTAACAATTCTGACTTCAGATTTGGATTCAGCGAAGAAAATTACATAGAAATATACTAATGCAGTGTCTCGGACAACAATTTTTTTTGGCTGTGTAATTTAACTTTTTACTTAAAAAAAAACTGTTTCCCGACAATATCAGAGTGTTCTTGTTCAAATAAAAAAAATTGTTTTGCTTAGGTTATATTATTTATTCATCATAATAATAAAAAATTCAAAAAGTATATCAGCTTATAATATATAAGTTATTTTTTTTGCTTCGATAATAATAAAAATAATAACTTCAAACGAAATCTCATCGGGAGCATAAAATAGATGAAAACTTATAAAACATGGAAAAATAAAGTAAAACCTGAAAAAATGGCTCTGTTTTCAAATCACGTCGCTATAAATATAAGTAATTCGATTGACTATTGAACATGCTTTGAATTTATATTAAATTAAAATTTAAATAAAAAAAAGTTTAGAATAATTTTTTAAAAATTAACTTTATATAGAAAATACCTAATAATTGTAAATAATTATTATTCTTAACATTTATAATCTCATTTGTAAAATAAACTATTTTATTTTTAAAGCATGTATTACCTAATAAATTATTGTTTAATATGAATAATAATAATGTATATTTTCTGTTTATAAAGTAAAATAAATACCAGGATTTCCTAAATAATTTTAAACATTTTAAATTCTGCATAGTTTTAAAATACTTTCATGAAAATATATCTTTTCCCTATTTCGAAAATGAAACAGTAATTTTAAAGATTTAAGAATTAAAATAAATGTGCAATTATGGCCTAGTAGTGAAGTCACCTGAGCTTTTTTTTCATACAGACATTCTTAACCTAATAAAGATTTCAAAGAGCTTCTATCATAAAAAGAATTATCCTTATCATTTTAGTCAAATTTAATCATTTTTTATAATGATGCAGTTAAATTTTTGAGACCACAAAGTACTTTTCAAAACATATATAAATATATGGATATATATGACAAACGACTTAATTCTCATAAAACTCAATGTAAAATATGTTAAAAACGAAAACCCTTATAATTTTTTTTACAAGTACCTTGAGCTCTAAAACATTTAACCGCATCATTATAAAACCATTATCTACCAGTGGACCACATTTGATTAAAATAGTAATGTTAACTCTTTTTACAATAGAATCTCCTTCAGCGTTGCCTACATAAATTTAAAAACATCTGTCAATTTTAAAATGGTACTTTTTTTAAATGTTAATTAGAATGGAGCAGTTTTCACCACTCTTTCGAAACGGAGTAGTTGCGACTGTTGCGAGTTGGTTTTGTTTTCAGGGCTTCATTGAAATGTCAGAATTCTTGTCCCAAGCGACGAATTGTTGTATGATAATTTTTCAGGAAAATGTGATCATTTGTCTGAAAAAACAGACTTTTTTCAAGTGTTACAACTTAAGAACAATTGACTTTTGGAAAACATAATTCCAACAAAAAATTTTTTTCTTATGTGTAGAATTAGAAAAAACAGATTTAAAAATTTTTCTCTGAATCATTTCTTTCAAAAGTCAATTGTTTTCAAGTTATCACCAATTGAAAAAAGGTATGTTTTTTTAAACAAATGATAACATCTTTCTTAAAACTTATTGTAGAATAATAAGATTCTTTAAATTGGGTAAATAAATTTTAAAAAATCAAGTCTCCTGTTCGAAATACTGCTTTAAATATGTAATAGAAAAATATATTCAAACAAATCCAGAAAAAATGATTTAGTATTTCGGCTACTGACAATGACATTGATCTATTCTAGTTAAAATTTTTCTTGAAACAAAAAGTTCTGTAGATATGTTAATTTTATTCTAGAAAATTACAAGAGAGCATCAGAATTTTCGAAAATGTTTCCTGGAAGTTTCTCATGGAAGTTCAAAGTGACTAAGTAAAACTTCCAGGACGGTTTCTGAATATTTTTAAATATACTCCTACAATGAAGCATATCTTTAAAATTTTTCCAAAGCTTTCCTTAAATAAACTTAAATATAATAAACTTAAAAATTTCTGAAAACTTGACGAAAACTTTCATTTGAAACTTCTCATAAATTCATTTTGCAAACTTCTCTGAAACATTCAATATAACCTTCCTAGAATTAGTCCTTGTAATCTTACTTAATACTTTCTGGAAACTTTTCGAAACATTTTTTAAAACTTCCTTAAAACTTTTTGAAAAGTTCTTGAAAACTATCAAAAAATTTTAATAAGGAACTTCCTGGAAATCTTTCTTGTAAACTCCCGGAAACTTCCTAGTATGTTCTCTTGTAAACTTCTTGGAAATATTCACTAGAAACTTCCTAGAACCTTTCCTAGGTTCCTATAATTTGCCGAAAATTTTCCTCTGAAACTTTGTTGAATCTTCCCAGAAACTTTTCTTGGATACTTCTTCGAAACATTCATTAGAAACTTTCTAGAAACTTCCCTGCTTTCCTTGGAAAATTACTTAATACTTTCTGAAAACTTTCCGAAAACTTTTTCGTAACTTTTAGAAAACTTAAACTGGAAAAACTTTGTAGACTTTCGTTAAAAACTTTCTTTGAAAACATTCCTTGCGAAATTTCTAGAATCTTCTCTTTAAGTTTTTAAAAAATATCAATCAAAATTTGCTGAAAAATATCCTTAAAATGTTCCTAGAAACTTTCCTTGAAAACTACCATGAAACTTTTCTTGAAATCTTCCTTAAAACTTTTCTTGAAAACTACCTTGAATCTTTCCTTAAAAATTTCCAAAAACATTCTTCTAAAGTTTTCATAATCCATTTTGGAATCTTTCCGGAAAATTTTTGTAAAGTTTTAGATAACTTTCATTAGAAATATTTTAAAAAATTTTTTTAGAAACTTCATAAAAAATTTTTTTGGAAACTTTTCGGAAACTTTTCTTGGAAACTTCCTAGAATCTTTTCTTGAAAACTTCCTAAAAACTTTTTTGAGAAATTTGATGGAAAATTTCCTTAGAAACTTCCTAGAAATTTTTCTCGCAAACTTCTCTTTAAAGCTTCTAAAAAATGTTGCCTGGAAACCAACTACAACTTCTAAAAATTATCAATTAGAAACTTCCGAGTTCCTTTTCTTGGAAACTTACTTTAAACCTTCTGCAAACTTCCAAAAAATTGTAGTTAGAAACTCCCCGTAAACTTTCGTTGAAAACTTTTTTTGATAGTATTTCTTTCCAAATTTCTAAAATTATTTCGTCCAATTTCAGAGGAAACATTCATAGAAACTTTTCTTGGAAAAGTTCCTGGATAAATTCATTGGAAGGTTTCTAAGATGTTTCTTTAGAAACTTTCCTTCAAATCTTCCCTAAACTTGTCATTCGAAACTTTTCTGAAATTACCTTTATTAACTTTTCTTAAAAATCCTCAAACCTTCGTATATAAAACCTTATATTAATTTCTAGTCATATGGATTTCGGAAAGTAAACAAAGTTCTATAGTATGTTTCCAGAAATTTCCTTTGTAAACTTCCAAATATCATGAAAACTTTCTGTATTAAATTTTATGTTAGTTTTTATTTAGAAAAGAATTGCAGAAATAAAAAGTCATTCTAAAGCCTGATTCCTGAAAACTTCTAAGGATAATTTCAAAAAGGTAACAAAGAAGAATTTTTGAAAAGTTTTTGGTTTTACTCAGAAACCAAGTCTTTTATGTTGGAAGGACTTCTTTTGGAAATTTATTGAAAAGTTGCCTTGAAAATATATTGGAAACTATCCTTGAACATTTCCTGGAAACTTTCCTTGAAAATTTCATAAATACATCCTTTGAAAATTTCTTGGAAACTTCTTGAAAACTTCCCTTGGAAATTTTCTGTAAACTCCCCTTGAAAATTTACTGGAAACTTATTTTGGACATTATCTGGTAACTTCTTTTGAAAATTTTCTAGAAACTTTCTCGGATGCTTTTAGGAAACGTCAGAAAATCATTCATTTTCAGAAATAAAAGCCTTGAAACCGTTGACTTTTGTAACTTTCCCGAAATTTTTCTAAAAATTTTATTTAAAAAATTTCTGATTACTTTCTAGGTATAATCTTTGAAAACTTTCTGTAAACTTTCCAGAAATTTGTCTTGGAAACTTTTTGGAAATTTTCCGTAAAAACTTCTCGAAAATATCCCTTAGAAACTTTCTGAAAATTTCTCGTGAAAACATTCTAGAAATTTCCTTTGCAAACTTTCTGCAATTTTCTCTTGGAAGCTTTCTGAAATTTTACATTGATGAAATACTTTGTCTTCTTTTTGAAAATCTGATTTTAAATAACAACTAACAAAACTAAAACTAGTTAGTAGTTTACCCTAATCTCAGTTGGTGGACATTTACTCATATCCAGGAAATCCAATCAAGCTTTCTTCGATAACTTTTAAACTTTCCATCGGGAAATTTCAGGAAACATTCGGGAAATTTTTGTGCTTTTTGGGATTCTGGGTTTAAATATAACTTGGTACATTTCCTTCTCTCCATCAAGGAATAATTTAGGTGTAACCTCGACAAATTTATTAGAATCATCCGAATTGTAATCACTCGGTGATTAATAAGCTGTGACTATTATTATTTTTATAAACAAGACATTTATGTCATCGACTCAACATAACTCTTTTTCTTATCACACAGTTCATGGAGACAGTGTTGATGTGTCTTGTTTTTAACTGCTTAGTTTCTTTCTTGTTTATGATCGTAACAACGACTTCAACTCTTCGCTTATTGAATTCCAACAGCGTAACTCTTCCGCACTCCCATGGGATCCGCAGAGCACGTTCCAAGTCGGGAGTAACCCCTTTTGCCTGTATTAAATATAGAGCGTATTTACACCGAATGGGGAAGCGAAGAACACGTGCAAAAGTAAAGAGGAGGGGATAAATTTACTGCTTAAATAGGGAAAAAGTGAGAGTATGTAATGCAAATGTTTTTGAAAATTGCTAAATTCATAAGAAAAAGTGAAATGTTGTGATTAAAAATTTTGTAGTAAAATTATAAGTATGGAACTTAATTGAATCCGCGTAGCAAAAACGAGGGGCACCAAAGTCTAGGGCGTCTAGTTACTTCGGTAGAGCAGCTCTCCCCACCACTAATCCCCCACTCTCTCTCTCTCTATCTCACACCTGCGCAGTGGACGAGAAAGAATGACCCACTCCCGATAGCTCTTGTCACAGAATCGGATACAAAATTTTCTTCTCAAAGGTTTACAAAAGTGAAAAATCTTTTGAAAATAAAGGTTCTGAGTGCTTCTCTTGTATAAATTATGTTTAAGATGCTCTTAAGTTTATTCATGGGAAATTATTAAATAAAAAAAAAAAAACACTTTAACTTTAAACAGTCGTACCAAACCGCTAAAAATTTGAACATTCCATCAGACTTCCGAATGTAATTTTTTATCCTCACCTCACCTATTGTAACGAGACTTTCTTGGGCACAAAATAAAATAAACGATGATATAAACCAATCCTCCTCCGAAGTAAATTGCCGAAACTTGCTCGCCGGACCAGAGTTCGTAGAATGAAATTTAATTCTAAAAGTGAGGAGTTCTAGCTACAGATAAATTAACACGTCGAATAACCTTTAAAATTCAGTATTTATTTGGTAATCAAAATATTTAAAATTTACATATAAACGTCGTTTCTTTGAACATAAAAAAAACTATTAACACGAAAGATCAAACGTAATCTATTATGCGCATCCGCTAAAATAACTAAATAAACGTAGCCGTCGCCGTATTTCAACCGAAACCGTATCACGTATAGAGCGTAAGCCAACGTCGCGTCGTTTAAAATTTTCTTCCGTACGAAGTGGCTTCGCCACTATAACGAGTTTTACTCATTGTTAGTTTTGGGAGTATTACTCCCAGGGCAAGCGGTATCATCGCTTGACCAAACACATATAAAATACATTTAAACATTTAAAAGGAAAATAGGATAAAGGAAAAAACATAAAATATTCTTTATTAAAAACCAAAAGTTTAGTTTGAAACGAATTCCGTTTATTTCTGAAGGTGAAAACCTCGAGAAATAGTAATCGCTTTTCGTAAAAGCGGGAAACAACCTCCTGGCTGTCAAGTAGGAAAAACGAAACGATCGCCTCGTCGTTGCGTTGAATCGTGGTAAAAAATAAGGAAGCTAAACGTCGCTTGTATCGCCGTTGGGGATCATTCACATATCACGTGATACAAATTTGAGCTAATTTCAACCCCCTCCCCCCTCCTCGTGATACTTTTTCTATTGCTAAAAAATTAAATTTCCATGGACCGTGATATTTTGCCTACCCCCCTCCCGCCCCTAAAGATATCACGTGATATGTGGACGACCCCTTGTCGTGCTAGTAGTTTTACTACCAGAAATCGTAGCCGTCGTCGTCGCGCCGTCTTCTTGATTCTCGCTTGGCGGTATTACCACCTAGGGAGAGAGAGGAGATCTGAGCAGTATCACCGCTCGAGATTAAGTGCCGATTTTCGCGTCGCGCGGATATTTACGTATTTCGGCGTGTTGAGCGCGGCACTTGCGCAGAACGAGCCTCGCGCTGATTGGTCCCTCTCGCGCTCCGATTGGCTCCTAACGATTTCCCGGGGTAACTACGTCGCGATTGGTGCTTCCTCAAATCCGGGGGTAGAAGATTCGTCTCTTTTATAAAAACTACTTCGGTTTCTCGTACATAGTCGATTTTCATCCGTTTGCACTCGAACGTTAAATTTAAACACTTGGAAATTTCGTTTCTCGTCACACTATTGAGTTGCGTTTTGCCCTGTTCTGTGGCCATGCCTGCCCTCTTTTTCTCTCTACAAGATGGAGCTTGGATCGTTGGTAGGAGTTCTCCCACTCTTTTAGTCAGTCAGCGAGGGCCTGATGTGATGAAGCAGTTCAGTTCCGTTCCGACCATCATACAGTTCACATCGTGCGCGTTCTTCCGTGCATTTCCCACTGGTTTTCTTGACAGGTACTTAAATTGGTATTTATACCGGGTGTACAAATGTAACGTATTCTATATTTGAATTTGCAATAAACTATATTAATTAAATTAAAAGTAAAGTGAGTTTTTGTAAAGTACCACTATCCAACATTTCTAACAATAGTGTACTGTTTTATGTGTAATCTGATGCAGTTCCTTACTGACCCTCTTTTTCGTTCGGAAATTATTTTGCGTCTGCTAATAATAAATAAGAAAATACTTCCTGTAAATAATTCTTTTCTATTATTATTGGAAAAATAACTTGGCGCTTTAAAAAGGAAGATAAAAATTTAATTTAATTAAAGCATAGGATTAAAGATAATAAAGATATTCATCAAAAATAGCGTCACAATTCATACAAGAAAAAGTAAAATGCAAATTTTTGAAAATTGACCTTCCATAATAAATCTCTAACGCCAATTTTACTTTCTTTACAATTTTAAACATTACGCATGGATATGAAAAAGTTTTAATTTAAATTAAAAATATATATTTTTTTAAAATGTAAAATTTTGAAACCAATCAGAAATTTTTTTTTATTTTATTACTCTACATTCAGAATAATGACTTGAACGCAAACTGATATTAAAAAAAGAGAAATTGAAAGTAGAACTCTTGGTTTGGTTTTTAAAATTGCAGAACCTAATAGTTCTTTTTGTAAGTTCTGACTTCCTCAAAGTATCGTTGATGTTAGCGTAATGTTTTCTGTAACATAATCTGGGACGCACAGCTTTACAAATGTAAATACTTTTAGAACGAAAAAATCTTCGTTTATTTGTGAAATTCTTGAGACAAAGCTAACCTCTGACCTAAGTCACGAACCCTTTCATCTACATGCTCGTGCTTTTTAACAAAGTCTTCAAACCCAACTAGCTGCAATCTTCAAGTTTTTCTCTAAGGTTGTTTTCACGTTCTTTTAAACTTCAGAGGCCTTTAATAGGAAAGCTTCTTGCCTAATCTTGAGGAAGTACTCTTAATCTACCTTAATCTTATTCAATCCTTAATCTTTTCTTAATCTTTATGCAGTCATCACGCATTTTCTAGAATTTAACGATGTTTATAATTTAAGGCGTTGTCAAAAACTCCTTCATAACTGGAGATCGTACTCATAATAATATTAGTATGTATATTCATATTTCGGTCAAGAAGGACAGTAATTTGAAAAGTTCTGTCACTCGTTGCAAGAAGCTTGTGATTTTATCTTATATTATATTTTCTAAAAACCTCCTCGAACTGAAATTTTGAAAAATGAACACGGTTCTAATGAAAACACTAAGGTTACGACAGAATCAGTTTTACAAGAGAAGGAATTTTTTAATGGCGTACACAAAAGTAAAAAATAATTTAGATAAATCTACTGTTGGAATCAAAATGAAACTCAATTATTAAACTATTGGTTTGAAATTCGAAATCAAAAGTAATTTTTAACACGATGGGCTAAACAAATTTTTTTACCATTATCGTCTTGAAATGTGATAGTCGAAAATTTTGTGGTCACTAGTCACGAAAACAAAATTAAAACTGGGATTTTTAAATTTAGATTTTAATATAGTAGCTAATGAGTTAAGAAACTTACTTTATTTATTGTAGAACTTATTGCAAACTTTGTAATTTAATTGTTACAAAATGTTAGCTAGCAATTAGCTGATTCAGACTAACATATCAAACCCCACATTTAAAGTTGTTAAATTTTATCCTATTTTAACAAACAGTGACTCCGAGAACTTACAAAATATTAAATTTAATATTTTTTATCCAAACGTCCTTGTTACCTTTTTGATATTATCTCATTGTTATAAAATTATTCTAAAGATAACGTTTTAAAAATATACAAAATCTAGCTCATGTTATTTTGAGTTAAAAATGTCATAGAACTGGCGCCTAGTGACATTTACTTAAGATATTGAGATTTAATATATCACGTTTAAAATATTAAATCGTAAATTTCTGTCTTTAAAAATTTATTGTCTAAGTATTTATTTTAAGTTTACAATAAAAAATCTATTTAATTTAATCAAATCAACTTCTATGCATTATTTTTAATCTCAACAAAAATATTACTCATATTTTACTTTATATCAAGAATTAATACTAAATACTCTTTATTTTATATTAACTGCTCCTGCACTTTCCAAGAAGTTACGAAAGCATAAGCTAACTTCTACAAACTAGATAATTTCACTTTTCAGAACTCGGTATAATTAAATTTCCCCCTAATAAAATAGAAACCCTTTTTGCAACTCAAAACTGCTACAATTTTCACGAAATTTCTATATCATTTTAAAATACGAACTTTGAAAAGCATTAAAACAGCATTTTCTCATAAAGTTTCTTTTACTCCTTAAACTGCATATTCTCCCAAACTCCCTGGATTCTTTCGTATATGAACGAGTCTTTTTACTACCAGAACAGACTCGTAGCAGTAAATATCTGAAATACTTTGAAATATACCGAAGATCTCTCTGCAATAAAAGATCAATCTATACGCGTATTAGCTGTTGAGAGAAAGGAGGAGAAACGAGATAAAAAAGAAACCGTAAAAGTAAAACTATAGTCATAGAATCGCGAATCGCTGTTGGATGGGATGAGGATTCAAGATGGCAAGGCGTTGGAGAAAAGCGAGAAACGTTTTGTAGATTTCAAGAAGATGATGTTAGAAAAGCGTAAAAGTTGTTTGGAATGGGTACAGAAAGGTGTGAGAACGATGGGTTGCAAGAGAAATAACGGCGAAGGTGGAAAAGGATCGGGGTATGGGAGTAAAAGGGTTGAGGCGAAGAGGATAAAGGGGTGAAGAGTAAGGGGGCTGCGATTCGAAGCAAAAGAAAAGAAGTAAAGGCTCAGGTAGTAGAGGGTGGATATTGCCGCGTTTTGTTCCTGAAGCATGTGTGCGCCATAAATAACATGTAAATATTTTCAATAACTGCCGAGGCAGTCTCGGCATGAAAAATGCAAACCGCTTTGCGTCCGGTCTAGCCCAACGCCACTGTATCGTCTGTACCCTTCTACGTACAACGGGCCCTGGGAAAACTGTCTTTTAATATATCTGTATACCTCAGAGTCCCGAGTGAAATTTATGATGCTCGTTGGCCGATATTTGTTTCACTTAGTGGATTTTTTACTATTTTTCTCTACTTTCGATGTGGTACATTCAACAAGGCGTTTGCCCGAAATCTTTGCATAATTGAGTCTTATCGGGAAAGTACTTTCATTGTAATAAAACCGAAATTGGCACGAACGATAGATGAATCATCATGTTATAGAAGTAGGAGTCCTCAGAAATTTCTTTTACAGGTTGCGGACTATCAGATGTGCGTGGAATACTAAAGCAATTTTTTGTACCTGCCGAGATGCAAGAAAAATAAAAAAGGCTTATCGAAGAAGAATATGTCACATTTGTTCATCTGTTATCATCACTAATACCCCCAACATACTTTTGTGATAAGTATAGGGGGTTATGGGTAAACATAAATATAAAACAGCGTTTCTGCGTTCTAAGAAACAAATTTTTATTTCGCGTTTGGAAGATGTGTACGATCTTTACTGCAGCCCGGATCGCACAGTACTGATTAAGTAATCAAAGATACAGTAAAAACTGAGTCAAATAAGCCTAATACTAATGCGGATCTTTATTTAAAGGGGTTTACAAAATTTAATAGCAGTCCACCATCCTGTCGCCTCGAAATGTAAACAGCTCTGAAGAAACTGAAGAAAATAAACAGAGAAGAATACGTCACATTTGTTCATCCGTTAGAATCACTGATCCTAGTAACAGGATAAGTTATTATAGTTATTATAAAATAGTTAATGTAATTATCAAAGATGAATACGTCACATTTGTTCATTCGTTGGAGTTACTAATGAAGTGGCCATAATAAAACTGTCTTGATAATAATATGGAAACTTGCACGAAGTAGACTTTCCGAAAGCCAGAAGTAAACTGAACTCAATGACCACATCAGACCCAGACTGACGAAGTGAAGGAAAGGGAGGAAGCTGCTATCTGGAACTCGAGCTCCGCTATGTAGAGAGAGATTTTGTTCTCCTGAGAGGGCTCACACTCAACTACACTCATGGTCAGCAGACTATTGACGCGAAACTAGGTGTTGGCTAGTCTAGTCCGCTACTGAAGAATTTTCAAGCCAGCGCTGAATATATAACGGGTCGCTAGTCACTGATACGAAGTAGAGGAAGAGAAAGATCCGTGAAAAATCCGCCTCCGTATTCTCAGAGATACTTGAAAACTTACTGTATAGTGATCATCAGATATTCTTTAACATATTTCTATAGGAGTTACGTGTTAAAATGTTAAAACACATTTGACGATAGCTGTACAAGGAAAAACTGGTGGTCGGACTGTCATCGAATCTTAAATGGATTTTAAAATTTCTATTGAGGTGGGGTTTTCCCTGTTCTGTGGCCATGTCTGCTCTCTTTCTTCCTATCTCTACAAGATGGAGCTTGAACCGTTGGTATGAGTTCCACCTCCCCTTTAAGTCAGTCAGCGAGGGTCTGATAAGATGATAACGTTCAGTTTCGTTTTGGCTTTTATACAGTCCACATCGGGCGCGTTTTCTCGTGCATTTATCGACGGATTGTTGACTGGTTTTTTATTTTGTGTTCATAACGGGTGTACAAATGTGACGTATTCGAGATTGAAATAACAATAAACTATTCTATTTTGGAAACTATAACGGAGTTATGACATTTTGTGAAAATACTATCAAACATTCCTAACACACTGATAAAGTGACTATTGGAAAGCTTTCGTTGCTTTAGACAATCGCATTTTATATTGGGAAAACGGATAATTCAAATAGAATATTTTACTGCTCACTACAAGAGATGATGACAATAACTCTAAAAAAATTTAAACAGTCTTTAAGAATCATTTAGAATACAAGATAATTCTTATGTTCTCTATTGAAGATTAAATACAAGAAAATAGTTAGGAAGATCAAATGGATGAAGATATCCAGCAGTTCTTTGTTCCAAGTTGAGTACATTGACATGCAATCCAGTGCCAGATATCATGCTGATCATAGCGCAATTATACTTTTTGAGAGAAGATTTTGGAAAGTAATGTCACCTTCCTAAAAGGTTGCTTAAAATTAACGACGAAATTGTAAGTCAACAGCGGCTGGCCTCAGAGACCCAACCATAATATAGGTAGATCAGAATTTTAAATATGTCAGGCAAAACAATCCTAAATGGAAAAGCACAACTGCATCAGGAATGTTGGTTACGACACAGCTTCCTGTAAGAAAAAAGTAAAGTTTTATTTCCTGTTTTTCGGCTCCTTCATCTTACACTCCCGTATCCCATGATGCCGGATTTGGACAATTTCCTTTTTCCCGGATCCCGCCAATTTGACTCCGGATAATGGGATCCGAGATATTGGGGTCTAGAATAGCAAAAATTTTAAATGCTGCAATGCGGGATACAAATTTTAACATGATCGTGGTTTCTAAAACTCTTGTCAATCAGGATGTGTGGATTGCAGTTTTAACTCGGGAAACTGTCTAAAGATCCGTTAGGGATTGAAAAGATCCCAGTGCTCCCTAAGCAGTGTTCAATGCTCTGCCGGTGATGATGCTGGAGTTCTTTAGTCACATATTTAGAAGCATCTTTATGAACCAAGAGTTTTCTGGTACCTAATTTTACTACAGGAATCGGTAGATATAAACCAGTTCCGAATCCACACGTACTATATTCTAAGTGACTGGTTTCGGAAAAGAAAACATGTAATTTGGAACCCCGGATGACGGAACTAGGTCTAGAATGTATAAAGAAATGGATCAGGATGTGTTTATGTAGATTGGAAAAATTTGAAATATCTGTACGAGGAATGATCCAGGAGGTAGAAGTAACCGAATTAACCGAATCCAGGACGAAAGAATTAAATATGTCAGAATCCGGAATCTGAAGTGACAGGGTTAATGATGTTGGAATCCGGAACCGCAGGTCGATTACCTAATTTTTTCCAAGTTCTATCATTCCACATCTCGTACCGCGTCAATCAAGATTCAGATATTTTGGATCACACCATCACACTTTCTAACAGACAGGATTTTATAATTTCATTAGGCCACTCTACATTATGTGAAGATATTTTATCGAAATTGCAACGAAATTTTATTTTTATTCAAAAAGAATTTTAAGTGCGCTCCCTTTCCACAGGAGGAATTTTTCCCTTGAATTTCCGCGCAAGAAATTCTAGAATAATTCTTCTAGAAACCCGCAAATGTTTCCCTTAAACCTCTCAAATGGACATTCGGCAGAAACTCTTGCAGGAATTTACGCAAAAATTTATTCCTGAGAAAATTTTAAGGAAACTCTCAAGAAATTTTGTCAAAACTCTTAAATTCTAATCCGAAATACAATCTTTTTTATAAAAGGAATTTCATTGGGAACTGTAAACTTTTCTCATTTTATAAAATAGTGTTTATTAATAGTTACTTAGAAATTTTTAGAAATTTAGGATTTAGATTTAGACTCTACTTAGATATTTATCTTTTGTAAACAATATATGTGATATAGACTTCTTTGAATTTTGAAATTTTTTTATAATCATTGTATCTATCAAAAAATATATATGTTCATAACCAGATATATTTTCTAAATTTAAAGACACTTTTTATGACATAAGTCATTTAGAGTTAATAGTTTTAGTTGCATTTTTGCTTTTCATTAAATTACTGTTTTCTTTATAAAATTTATAGGTAATCAAGTAGATTGACAATGAAGTAATTTTCGATTAAAAAGCTTTTCTTTACAGAAAATTTAGAAATTCCCCGTCGAACACTTGGAAACTCTACCATCCTAAATTTCTGAAAATCTAGTTTTTTATTGTCCCATTGGTGCACTCTTACATTATCCAACTCTAATAAAGTTTCTTATTTTTTCATTTAACTGTAGAGCATGAAATTTCGAAACTATTTTAGTATGAATAGAATTTAATACCATATTACGAGAGTTTCTACTTTTAATATTAAGTAGATTTCACAACATTGAAAAAAGTGCACATTTCTTAATTCCCAAAACTAAACACTATTAACTTCATTAAAATTGCATTAGGCATTCTCAGTTTTACTGTTAGTTGTGTTATAAAATTAGTTTTACAACTCTGGAATTAGTATAAGTCAATTATCTATTATTTATGGTCAATAAATTTTATTTTATGGACACTTAGAATATGTACAGTGTTTTTAATAAGAATTATATGACATTTTTTATTTAAGAATTTATTTAATCAAAAACTGTCTATTCATTAATAGAAGTATAAAGATATCGTAAAATTGATGAATAGTAAAATTATATATTTACAAAACGAATTTTACAAAAATTTACTAAATTACTGCTAATTTAAAATTATATATAAAAATATGATTAATTTGAATATTTCTCAAGAGAAACTATTTGACAAGATATTAAAATAAATACATTTTTTATTAAGTCATTAGATAACACATTCCAGAGTTTGAAACATTTAACTAATTCAGAACGAAAACTGTTTACTTTTTATCATAGGAAGTTAGTTTAAATAATTTATTTAGATATAGTGAATCAATTACTGCGAGCTTTCTGTCTTTTACTTTTTAATAAAAAATATAGCTTCAACATAAAAAAATACAATAAATCTGTGGGTTATTAAACCACTGTTTCGTGATATTTAGATTTTTATACAAAAATGAAAATTGATTGTTTAATGAGAACATGTAAATTAAAAATAAAATTCTTAAATCCAGTTTCTAAGCATTTATTGCTTTGGCGAGAATAAAATGTTAATACAGATTATTTTTCCCACATAAAAAAATAATCTAAAATAAAAACAAATTTAATTAAAGTTTTCTAAAAAACGCAGCATTTGAAGCATTCGCATCAGTTGATACACTTAGCTATTTTTTTTTTTTTTTAATATGACACAAATCACACGAAAATTTAAAATGTTTCAGGGGTTTTGGCTTCATCACATTCGCAGATCCTTCGAGCGTAGATAAAGTACTGGCACAAGGCACACACGAATTAGACGGCAAAAAAGTGAGTTTTTTCATTTTTGTTAAATTTTAAATATAAACACCAATTATATCTCCAGTAAAAAGTAATATTTAAAATATCTCAAGTTCCTTCAAACTCGAAATATTTTTTACCTATTTGTTAACAACAAAAAATAAATAAATGTTCAAATTTGTTGGACGAATTTAATTAAGTTTCTAAATTGTTTCCACTTCAAAATAAAGAGTTACGTAGAATTTTGTTATACAATTTTATATCAAGAAAAAGTTTAAAATTGATAAATGTTCAACCAACTATTAAGCTTTGAATAATTAAATTGTAAAGAGAAAATGATTTTAAGTTTTTGACCTGAAAAACTCTTCATTCAAATGAATTGTTTATTAGGAACTTTTAACTCTTTTCGATGCAGATTACAGCACTCTTAACTAATTTGTTATTAATGGCAGAAAATACTATTTTTGTTCCCAGAATGTCGGTAACTGATTTAAAATGTTATAATAATTAAACATCAAGTTATGAAGTCGTTTCGTTGTTATAAAATAAGTTACCTCTTAATTAACTAAATTTGAAATAATTAATTTAATTACTAAATAAGAAATTGTTTCACCTTTTATTAAATTTCATTTCCTACCAACTTTAACATTAATTAACTTCGTTAAACACAACTCGATTTGTGAAATGAGAAAGAAAGAAAGAAATCAAATTCCCCCATTTCTTTAAAATTAACTTTGTTAAGATAATGAGAAAATGTAAGTAACCTTTCTTTACAACAGCAGAAACTGTCCCTATACTGTAGTATTAAAAATGTACTTTAACATTAATCAATGGTACATTTTTATTAAAAGATAGTAGATAAGAATACGTCACAATTGTTCAGCCGTTATAAATACTATTGAACTATCCATAAAGTCACTTTAGTGATACGGATTTAACAGCTCGCACGAAGTAGACTGTAAGAAAGTCAAAAGGGAACTGCCCTCAATGACCAAATTAGACCATGGTTGACCGACGACAAAAAAGGGAGAAGATTCCTACTGGGAACTTAAGCTCCGCCCAATAGAGACAGAGAGATGAGAGGAAAAGTGAGAAGCAGGTATGGTTATAGAAGAAGGGAAATCTGTCTTCACAGGAATGTTAAAGTGTTTTAAGAGATATTAGACATTTAATGACTGACTGGAAAAACAGCTATAGGGGAGTGGCAACTAAATTTCGCTGGTTCTCAACATCCAATATTTAGAACGGACTTCTTTGTTCTAAATTTCGCCATCCATAATCCCGGATCCCACAACCAGGAACTTTAAGTTCAACACTCCGGGTTCCAAAATTTTACATTTAGTGGTTGAAGGTTCTAACAATTTTATATTCTGTATCCTGCCTTTTCGCAATTCCACAAAATTCCCGTATCCTGTAGCCCAGAACCTATCATCTAACATTACGAATTCCCGTATCTAACATTACGGATATCACTACCTAACATTACGGAACCCACCATATAACATTTCGCCATCCTGAATCCGACCCCCCTAGACTCCTGGTCTTATCACCCTAATCACATCTTGCATCCCTGATCCCATATTGCGAATCCCAAATCCCACTGTCTCTAATCCTACAATCCACGTACCGGATCTTATCATTCCGTTTTTTAACATCCCAGATCCGGATAACGAATTTCACATTTCATCAACACGTTATAAATGTCCACATTATTTTTAAACTCACGTTCCAAAATTTCATTTGGAATCCTGTTCTTTTCAATATCTCAATTTTATACGCTGACATCTCGGTTTCCCGCATTCCGAATTACGAATCCTATTATTGCGCATTTCGCGCTCTATTTCATACCCTCCATTGACCTCACCAATTTGGGTTTTATAATACCTAATCAGAAAGTAAAACAATGTCAATTGAGGGAATTGCATTTACAAATAAGAAGTAAAAACTGTGATTATATGATTTAGGGTGTCGGAATCGCATTTAGTGAGACGGCAAAATATGGGTCAGGTGAGAATTCCAGAACTGTGAGATTGTAGGACTGAGCAATACGTCGATAGTAAAAATTGGGATGACCCAGAGTAAAATCGTAGAATCTGGTTTATGAGGTTGTCAAATTTGGGAAATTATACCCGGGATAGAACATTCAGGATGCGTATCATGTAAAGATTAAAAAACATAAGATTCGTTATATCTCTGATGGCGAAAAACGAAGTAAATAAATTTGGAAAATAAAATATAGAATATCAGAATCCAGAACATGAAATGACGGGGTTCTGGATATCTGATTATGAGATCTGGAATAAGGAATATTGGATAGAAAAATTCGGAATGTGAGATAAACGAATCCTGGATATCATAACATGATATGTAGGATAAGAATTCAGAAACGGGAAAGTCAAGATCCAGAAGATTGTGGAATCAGTGGATTAACAGAATAAAAGTTATGAATTAGCGGGTTTAGAATCTGCGATGAGAGGTATTGGGTTCTGGAATAGGGCAATGTAGACTGTGAAATCCGTGATATAAAAAAAAATCCTTTTTTTGATTTTTAAATCCGGAATGTAGTTAATTTAGTAATACTATGAATACGTCACAATTGTTTATCCGTTGAATCCGTTCTGAAATAATAAATTCTTTATAATAATCTTAAAACTCAGCATAAAAGAAAGTACAATCATTTATTCAAAATTTGCAACTAACAACACAAAATATTCGGTAAGCATTAATTTTATCAGAGAAATCTAATCTCGTTAAAAATGTTGAGAATGATCACATAACAAAAGAAAATTACATTGCTAAAGTCAGACTCACATGAATATTTAACATATTCACTGAAACTTAAATGCAATATTTCCGGACCAAAACATTTGGAAAAATTTCCAAACATTCGAAAGTAATTTTTTTCTGCAAAAGGGTCGACTTATGACTAACCCTCATAAATTTGAAGGATTATAGTACCTGCTGTTTCGAAAGTCTGGAGTGAATTTCAGACTATTGTTCAGCCTTAAAGTAAACTTGGCGATGTGTGAGTGTTATTATATTGAGTTTACATTATTTAATTTTATTAAATATTTAAAATTGACTTTAATTTATTTTGATTTTTGTCGAATTCAAGATTTTGTTATATTAAGATTCACTTCTATTTGTATTTTGTATTTAATTAATTAAATTGATTGTATAATATTATTATTTAAACTTCCGGTTTTTACCTGCTAACTTGTCAGATAAGACAATTATTTGTTTTGAGTCATAAACATTAAATGTTCGCACTTTTATTTTACACGCACGAACACTGCTTGACTTCAATGTGGAGTTTTCTACATCATCCTCGTGGTCGTCATTGTCGTGGTTGGCGTTCCTGATCGTTGTGGGATTGTCCTGGTACATGGGTCAGGATGTGGGTCCCGTTCTCTCAAGAGTGCCAGAACTAGAGGATGATCCACTACGCCTGATTTCAGTTCCTCGGTCGATTGCTGCTCGATTTTAAAATGTGATTCGTGAGAGCGGCACGGCGGCGCATGTATCGAAGCATATTGACTTGTCCATGACGTGTTCTCGCTGTCGTGAGAAATTTGAACTGGTGTGTTCGTCCTGTTGGTCGTATTGTTTATTAAAAGTCCTAGAAACTTTATAAAAATGTAACAAAATAAGTGCAGGAGCTTTATTCGTGGCGATTGTGCCCTATCAGGTAAGCTCCATTATTAACTTTTTTTATTTTTATTTAATGGAGTCGGTTCTCCGACTATTTTATTGAAAATAGGGTCAGTGTTCAGTGCGCGTATTTTTGTAAATGGCCGTGCCATGCGACCGGCTATTTTTGATTTCTTGTACCTTTTTTAAATGTTTTCCATTTAGTAAATTTGTTATGTTGTGGTTTAATTTAAATTCTTAGTTTGTTGTTGCTCCTTACTCCCCACTCTCCGGATTATGAGTTAGTCGTGACTGTATTATATTTTTAATTAAAGATTAAAATCATTTGAGTAGTTTAATTAGTCTTTTATTTTACTATTATTTTTGTTCAGTTATTTCTCATTAACATAACTTTGCGTCCGGGTTTTGTTTTTTATATTGTTTACTTGGTTTTAATTGAATATTAAAATTTAAATTAATAAACATTAAACATAAAACATAATCTGGAAAAACGCGTCACAGTACATAACACATCTTTTGGCATCTGAATTCAAACATTATATCCATGTTTTTTTAACATTAAGAGTTTGCGAGATAATTTATAACTTTTGCAGATATAATTATTTTAAAATAAATTTGAGATCTTTGTAATTGTAAAACATCAAAGATTATAAGTGTACTGTTCAAAAACTTAAGTTGTTGAAATTGCAAATTTTTTTAGTGCTCAAAATTGACCTCTTATATTTCCAGTATACGTGGTGTTCTTCCAAACTTATTTTTATTTTAATTTTAAATTTAGTTTTGACTTGATACTTGTTTCGAAATGACGGAAATTTTAACGTCGGTCCTCTCTCTGTTATTTATTATTACTTGTTATTTATTGTATTTTAATTTTGACAAAAATTTTAAATTTGACTAGTTGCAATGTATTTAATTTTACACGAATACTCAGGTATTATTATTTAAATTGTTATTTAAAATCTAATGTGTGTGTCAATTGTTTTTATTATATTAATTTGATGTTTATTTATTTATTCAATAAAATTAGCCTAAAGAGGATAGTAAACCACACTATCGAAACGTCGCAACTTGAAAAAATGACATAAAAAATTGTTTATGTTTTTTTACCTTCTCATTGATCGAATTTACGTTTCTCAAAAATTTTTCTGTATTTTAGAACAAAATTATTTATTTCTAATCTTTTTCGAATTTTTTTTCGGTAAATGAATTTTTCCTATGAGATTTAGAAAATTTGACTAATTTTTGTAAGGGAAAAAACCCAAAATTTCTTACAGTGTACTTATTACACAGATCTCTGAACTACATAACAAGAGTAAATTATAATCCTTATCATTATCAAAATAGCTTAAAAACGCCTTGGTTGATTCATTAGAGAACTCGAACTCAAATTCTTAAATGTCCCATCAAGTAGCCTGCATCCAATCTTTGACTCAACCTTCAGTATAGCGTTCTTACTAAGCAAAATTGAACTGTCAAGATTCAGGTAAAAAAAATAGTTCAAAAATAGTTTTTTCTTGCGTAGCACAAACAGCAAACTTCGCGTTGAGTTTCTTTAAAACAAAAATACCGAAATTTAAAACCTTTACATCTTTTCATCTAAAAAAGAAGATTATGAAAACGAGAGTTGAACTTTCTAGATTTTGAGGACGCAAAGAAAAAAGGGGAAGTAAATTTGATTCGAAGAGATGAAGGAAAGGCGATGGGAATCACATGAGTGACTATCGATTTTCGATGATGCCTTCAGTATTTTGCCTTACCCTTAAATACATATCCCTTCGCGAATAACTTGCAAAATTAGACGACGTAATTGGGTAAGGTCGCATCGCGTGCTGACGCATGAAATCAGTTTTTCGACAAATTTCCTCTTAACTTTGACTTATTTTTGCTAATATTGATCGGTTTTTATTTTTAAAATGTTATATTCTAATTAAATTTACAATCATTGCAAAGTTTTAAGTCAATATTGTTTGTGAAAGTAGCTAATGTAAATTCACAAACTTAATCCTCTTAAAAATTAATTTATTCTGAGAATTCTCTGTGACGCAAATCAAATTGAATTAAACTTCCTCTGTATATAGATAAATATTAAACGATATAATTTCACAAATGAATATGTTTCCCTGCAATCGATAAATAAGAAATCTTAGTAGTTTGATTTCGCCTGACTTAACGTATAGTCGGCTACTGAGGGAGTTCTACTTATTTTAGAAAGGATCGTTTGAAAGAAGAGTGAGTTGCTGTTGATTTTATACACCATTAAGAGGATCGTGTTTCTTCCGAAACCGGAAATCAGAAAGGCGAGGCATTAGATCGACCCTGAAATACAGACCTTTTGCCTTTTATTAAACAAAAAATATATTTCTCTTAGAAATTTCCCTATTGTGTAAATCAATTTTAATTTACTTGTTCCTTTTCTGTAACTGACAATGAGAGATACTTTCTATTGAAATTTATTTTGGTTAATTAACTATAAAATTTATATATAATAATTAGTATAACAATACGCTGAAGGGAGTAGAATGACCTTCTGAACAAGAGTTAGGAAAATATTATAAAATTGGGTCATCAGAGCAGAAAAATCTCATTAAAGAAAAAAGGCGGCCAAATAAGAAGCATTCTGAAATTTATTCGTAACAAAGTTTTTCTAAGTATTCTTTAATGAATGCCAATGACGAATGGAAGCAGTCTTACAGCGGACGAGGAAATTAAATAAAAGTGACTTAATTTCTTAAGAAGGATAAGACAGGTGCAGACTCTTTTGATGTTTTCCTCAGATCAGACGAGAAATAGTTTACCGACTGGATTTGCGGCTTAAGAAGCCCAAGAGAGAAAAAAGTGGGGTTGTAGTTGAGAATCCAACGAAATGGGGCAAGATTAATAAAAATAAGACCCGAGGGTGGAATGAGGCGTCAGAAAACTCAACGACTTTTTCTTATATTTACCCTCGCGAATAACAGAAGTCTTTCTGGCGTAAAATAATAACCGCCTCTAGAGGGAAAATACTTATATATAAATAATCTTCCACTTTACACTTTTGAATTTTTTTTACTAGCAACTGCTATTGCAAAATAAAGTATAAAAATAGAAATTAATAATATAAAAATACTCGAGATATTTTTGAAAAGAAAAATGTGGTTTCGTTGAAAGGTTCTCTTTGTCTCTGTCTTCTTTAATTGCAGTTGTTATGAACTCACAAAAACATCTCGAGTGTAAAAACGCTAACCAAGTACGAGTAATTTAATATGACACGTTTCTTACTTGACAGTTTATTTACAATTATTTTATATTAATTTAGATTTTTATCACTTTTTGTTGGCTTTTGTAAATTGGTCAATTATTATTAAACTTTTGATTTTTTACAAAGAGAGAAAGAAGCCATTTTTAAAACACTTTTGAAGTCATTGATTTTAAGAGACTATCAACGATTAAACTCGAGTAGTTGGTTTTAAAAAATGAATTCGTTTTGCTAATAGCAAGAGCTGAAGAAAGTAAAAGAAAATGAAAACGATGGAAAATAGTGAGGGAGGTAAAGAAGATACAGAAGGTGAAATAACGTTAGAGAGAGCCAGGGGTGAGGTGGAATGAGGCAGACGGTTTGTATTTCAAATTTAAAAGCATTTGACAATGGACGCTTTTCGTATTGTTGACTCACTCAGGGAAGCAGTGGAAAGAAGAAGCGGAGTTTTGAGGGAGCTTGAAGGGTGGAAAAAGGGGTGAAGTTTTGTAAGGGACTGCAGACAATTTCCGCGAGGCTCAGTGGCTTCAGGGATCTCCAAATAAATTATTCTACGGATGAGTTGTTGCTTATTTTTCGTCACTTTGGTTCCATTTCCTCGGCTAAAGAAAACTTATTTGCCTCATTGCAAGTTCCCAATGTGGAGAACCATATCCGGGAAAAATGTGTTTAATATTTTTTTGTATTTATTTTGAAATCTGCTTATTTTAAACATCATTGTTATTTACAGAATTGACACCCTTAATCTTTTTCAAAAATTTGATGTTCAAATTAAGGATTACCTCTGTGTTAAAAAGTTAGGATGGCGTTTCACAGAATTCACAGCACTTTTATATTTAACGAAGGATAGTTTATTCTTGTCATAAATGTAGAATACGTCACATTTGTTCACCTGTTGTAAAACTAAATTGGAGAACTAGTTATGAACAGATGAGAAAAGCAGTTAAAACCCGCTCGATGTGGATTGTATGAAGACCAAAACGGAACTGGTGAAGAAACTGTCGGGAAATGCACGTGACAGGCTGACCGATGCAGACTGTACGAAGGCCGAAACGGAACTGGACTGCATCATCACATCAGGCCCACGCTAACTGATGAAAAGGGAGGGAGAGCACCCCCTCAACGATTTGAGGTCCGTCCTGTAGAGTGAGAAAGATAGAAGGCTTGGCCGCAGACTAGGAGAAAACCCACCTCAATAGAAACTTAAAACTTTACTAAAGATTTTATGGCTCATTATGCCTTGTTTCACAATAATTACAGAAAGCCATAAACCACCCATTTAAATTCCTTAAGAAACCTTCCTTATAACTTTAAACATTCTAAACACTCTGGAAAATATTGTTGCCAAAATAAAGGTCCAATTAAAATATTATTTCTTATAACCTCAAGCTTTCATAATCCAAGCAGATAGCACCTACCTGTCCGTCAACTCTATTGAAACAGTTTCTCGATTCCTGGGGCATAATATGGTGTGTCCGCCCACCACAAGTACAAGTGTCATCCTCAAGAATTTTGCCATTCTTTATATAGCTTCTGAAATTACCATGACCAGTTACAATCTGAGTCACCCACCACGGAGTTAGCTCAGTTGGTTAAGGTCCTGGACTCTACGATCGGTGCCAAGTCAAGCGTCAAGCTTGCTTGGTTCGCACCCCGGGGAGCCTGGGATTTTTTCCGGCTGTGAGATAACTTCAGTGGAAGGTAAAAACTTCGAGGTATAATGATATGCACTGTCTATAATCGACCTGTGCAGATCACTAAAACTCGACAGTCGATAAACCGGTTGTACTCAGGAGAGGTTTTTCTACAGTTTTCCCTCTCCACTGGCGAGCAAACCCAATATACTGGGTGGTTCAGGCAAATGCGAGTACTCCTAATTTCAAGTCGTTCTGTAGACGCAAAAACACTTAAAACGAGTGTATACTAACTTAAAAAAAAATCTAAGTCACCCAACGGAGTTAAAAGTCAGCCTAGTTGATTGTCTTTGTCTGTCAATTAGTTCTGATTTACTTAGCTTATCAAAGTTAGAGCTGTTTTTCTCTTGAAGATGATAGATTTCCTTATATTATATAATGCTGCTCGTCTCTCACATTCAAGTGTAGTCGAAATATTTCCGGTGAGTACGGTCATTAAGTAGGCTGATACATCCGTGTCTACGCCAACCACTCTCTTGAGTGCGTAGCACTGAGACAAAGACTATGTTCACAAAAAGACTTATGCATAGTCAATACGAGCAGACAGTTCTATGTTAAGAGAAGTTTAAAAATTCTATTTTTAATTTCTGAAATTAATATCTTTTGACAAATTATCTTGTGGTTGCTTGATATACGCACCAAAATGAATACCCCTGTTCAACAGGCCTCACGTTTAAAGGATTCATACAGACGGAGAGCATTCTTTTGTCCACTGAGACGTCGAGTAGATCAAAAGCTCTTTTTAAAGCACAGCTATTATAGTACATCACCTTCAAACGTCATCTCACAGTGTATTTTAAAATATTTCACCGTCTTCGTTCTAAAAATTCATTTTACTTTCACAATCTTAATAATTGTCTGAATGTAAAATTTTCCTATCTATAGAAACATTCTTTTTTTTATGGAGAAGAAAGTAATTGTCAGTAGTGACTAAAAACAACAACAATCTATCTCACAAAGAAGAGGAAAGTTTTAAGCGTATTCACTTTTTAAAAGGTACGTGTTGATTTTTGTCAGCAAAAAATACCTTCATGTTAAGGTATTCTGATCTTTCCACCACATATTTTTTAAAACACAATTTTTTCGAAAAAAATAATGTAAAGGTAGATTTTTCTTTTGGTCCAACGAACTAGAAAGCGCTTTAATTTTTCGTTGACGCATATTTATCATAAATTCTGCAAAGTTAGCGGGACTTGTCTCTGATCAGGAGATATGAACGATTTTTTCTCATTCATGAAACAAGCAGGGTGACACATCCCGTAAAAGGATGAGAAGTTAGAGGATGGAGGTTTTACAAGGGGTTTCGAATGCAACTTGAGAGAGCTGAGCTTGCAGTCTTCTCTGTGGATGGCGAATGCTGTGAGACCCATCACAAGCGTAAAATACCGCCTATTCGTTGTGCAAGCAGCGGGTACCCACTGTGCCACCACCACTGCTTTGCATGAAATATAAATAATTAGTATGATATGTGTATAAGCGGGTTGTGGCCGGGTGCGCCAGGCGCAATATATTGACATGACCCACGGCTTTATTTCGAGAGCGACCATATTTTATCCGCTAAATTAGCTTTCCCGCCTGCGATTTATGTCTCCCGCTTCGAGAAAATTGCCGGGTAAATAGATAATTTCACGGCTGTGCTTCTCAAAACAAAAAGAACTTCCTTGACACGCGTCACGTCCGGTCTATTCGGGGGTGACTATTCCCACCTAAATACCAACAATGATATAAACTGCAGCCGAGAAAAAGAAGTCCATAAACAATAGATTTTAGTTCAGCTAACCCTGCACTGTTTCTTATTTAAATTGATTTTATTCAATTTGTTTAAAATGTTTAAAGTTATAATGATGATTTCTTACAGGAGTTAAATGGGTGGTAGATGGCTTTTTGTGGACATTGTGAATCTGTAATAAAATTTTTAATTGAGTTTAAGGTTCTTATTAAGATGGGTAGTTCCGTTTTGGCTTCTTTACAGTCCACATCGGGTGCGTGTTCCCGTGCATTTCCTGACGGTTTCTTAACTAGTTCTTTAATTTGCTTTTATAACGGGTGAACAAATGTAACGTATTCTCAATTTTGTAATAAGAATAAGCTGTTATTTGTAAAGTCGAAAAGTGCTGTGAAATTTTGTGAAATACTATAATTCATTTTCAACACAATTAGTGGATTTGTCGGCGACAAAACTGGCTAGAAAATTCGGATGTAAAAAAATTGATGATTTTTGTACAGTGTTAGAAATATTCCGTTTCAATGTTAAAAAGTATTATAAGTTTAATTAAATAGAATACTTAAATCATAATTAGACAATAACAATAATTTATAGACTAACGAGTAACACTGTATAAATAATTATGTGAATACTCAACATTCTACTCCTTCATAATCCACATGCATGAATTACACAATTGTTCTTCATAAATTATTTATAATATGAATTGTAAATCATGAATAGAGGATTCGCGCTGGAATTTTGAAATTGTATATTAAAGCAATGATTATCTCTAGAAATTGAAACTTTTTCTATATTTAATAGAAAGAAAATTGATTATGAGACTGTTAGGTCATAAATGACACAACATACATAAATTATTATTAAATCTATCGGTGGTTGAACAGTTAGGGTTAGGTGTACGAGTGATTGAAATCGAGAGACATTTGCACAAGTTCAGAGTTTATTGTTTACATAAAGGCTTGACGATACCGATCTTAATACCCTGGGAATTAAGAAAACGCCGGGAGCTGGTGTCAGAGTGTGAATAATCTGAAACAGATTATTTGTTTAGAAAAGAAATGAGTTAAGGGAATTAGGAAAGAAACAAGGGATTAAAAATGTTTAAACTTACTTTTTAATTTAAGATGGAGATGCTTGGTCAAAACTCAGATATAGATGTTGAGTAATGCTGGTCCGGGTTTAATTTGAAATGGACAACCAGCCAGCTGAGAAGTTGACCGAAGGTTGGGTGAACCCTGGCAAGGTACTGGGAACCATCAGTTTAATGATTATGGAGTGCTGGGCGAATGTTGGCGAACATTGGCGTGAAGTTTTGTCACGAAGGTAGTTGAGAACAGGTAACTGGTACAAAGATAGTTGACCACTCGAAGAATTGATGAACAGAGGTTCTGGGGTTAAATTAGAACTGATACGAAGATGTGACAATCAGAGTTTTGGGGTTTGAATCAGACTGATCTGTCATAGACCCTCATAGGACCTTATATAGAACTTTATAATCGATAAAAGTTGCTTAAAGGGAAGTTGAATTTTCGTAGATTCGCACCTCTCTTTTAACGCATTATTTACATTGCTTTATTCGGTAATCCTCTAGGTTATTCTATTAGTTAATACAATCAATAGCGAGAGGCATTATCGATTGGTGTGGTAAATAAGCCTTAGTCTTAGTAATAAAGTAAACATTTAGAATATATAAATGAGAATAGATTTATAAACAGTATACAATTTTATAGTAAAATTAATAAACGTTACATACGTAACAAGACCTTGTGATAATAATTATTTTATTCTATAAAAAAATATAGAACCATACAGTGCATAGAGGAAAATAAATACTGTCAAATTGCTTTTTTCCATGTAAGCTTACTCGATCAATCATGGAGGGAGATATTTTCGTGTTTTGAATGCTCGAAAACACTAAATATTAATAAAACGGATCCGATCTATTTGTCAATGTGATGAGAAGGGTGAATTTTTTTCCATGAGTGATGATCTTGATAAGAACGGTTTAGAATCAGGTTTATAAGCAGGTCACAGTAACTTATTCCAAGGTCGAACTTTCATTTATTCCATTCTCGCAATCAAAATCCACTTTCTGTCTCGTAAAAACAAAATCAGAGGGATTATGATAGCAACGTTGATAATGAAGTTGGTGAGAACTGAGGGAGTTTAATGTAAAGAGAGTAGGAGGTTTGAGGAGGATGGGTAAATCCGCTTCCAGGGATTTCCAACGCTATCGGCTGAATTATACGCGACTTTTTACGAACCTCAGTCTCGAATCCTTGTTGAATTACGCATGGCGCTTTGCCGCAACGAGATCTTCTGATGACTCTTCCCACTGTAAGTGAAATTCTTGCAACGAACGTAATAATACTCTCCTTAATCATTGCTCCATAACCAGGTCTTACTTCCTCCATTTCTAACTTTACCTGTCACATTAAAAAAACATTGGTGCTTAACATTACAGCAAGACATTAGTAGAATATTTTGTTAACTAGCTGATATATGATCGAGCAATTGCAATATTTCAATTCAGTTTTCTTTTAAACGAAAATTATAAATTAGTAAATAAAAAGTATTTCTTATTTTTACTCAGTCCGACCGAGCGAAGTGTATCGAATAAAGACAATTTCATGAAAATCACTATAACTTGGTCGCAAAATAAGATAGAGAATTGAAACTTCAAAATTTGGAAAGCTTATTAAATTTTACTTTAGAAAGCTTATTAATTCTTTTTTATAAATGTTTAAGTGATTATATTAGTTGATAAGTTAGAAAAACGAATTCTTGAATTTTTTAATAATCGTTCAATATCTGTAACTTGCTGTCTGATCTATAGAAATAACTAGAAAAAATTGAAGCTTCTTTACCTTTTATGCTGAAATGTCAGCTTTAATTTGAGCTAAGAAAACTTAAAAAATATTAAATGATTCTCGAGATATGACTAAAAATGTCCGAGCATGTTTTTCTTAATAATCGCCGTCTCTCGCGGTCACCTTGTCCGTCGCCACAAGCATGAGTAGACGTCAACCCAAGCAGCTGAGTCTAGTACCTGGAGCCTTTCAAGAATTTTTTCTTTTTTAAAAATGCAATTCTAGAACCTATTTTTCAAAATAACTTGTTATAGAAGAGAACAAGAACTGAGAGACTAAAATTGCATTTTAAAAAATGAGAATGTGCATGAGGGGCTCCAAATATTAGACACCAGGTTAAAAACGGTGTAGATTGTACCTCTCGTGATAGGTAGAAAACTAACGTTTGCTGAACGAAGAGTAAAACGGACTTTAGAGTGCTAATAAGACAAATAATGTAACGTTTTTTGTCCTGAGAGTACGAATCCTTCTATATAAGAAATCAGCCAGTAATAGGTCTGTTACGCTTTTAGCTGTTACGCTGTTCGTCCGTTACGGTATAGAGAGACAAAGATTGTAGGTAGCTTAAGATAGAGAGATAAGAAAGGTAGGTATACTGGGATAGCAGGTAGATTAAAATACAATACAAGCTTTTTGTAAAATGTAAAATTGTACAATTCCTTAGAAATGCAGAAAGTGATTTGACGCGGATAGCGCGCTTTGGAAGTTTTGTAAGAAAAATAATGTAACGCAGAAAAGATAACTGAATCGATGTTTTTAACAAGTACAGTAAATTTGACAATTTACAACGTTGGCAGTACTGATATTGTGTGAATCTGCTCACTGTTACCAACAAAATTTCAGTCTACTGCGCAGACGCGACGCCTCAAGGCATACCAGCCATACGTCTGTTTGTTTACATCGTTTCATATTTTCGGTTGAGTGAAGCAGAGGTAAAAGTGAGTACCGCGATAAATAAAATTAATATTATTAGTTGCCACGTTCGATGTGAGGAGATTAAAATCAAATTACAGAATTTGCAACATAATTATGAATTTTTTTTTTTTGTAAATTGATAAGAAAAGAGTCATAGTTGTCATCTTTTGAAACACGTGGAAAGCAACTTGGGTGGTTTTTGATGGGTTTTACAAACCTCGACTATCCTTGCAGGGCTGGCCTTTCTCACTCCTCGCTTTCTTCTCCACCCTCTATTTCGTTCTCATAGCGTCACATTCTCGGACGATCCATTTCTAGATTAAACACGCGTAAAACTCTACTCAGGGGTGGCACATACAAGAACTCTCGTTGGCAACCCAGAATATCCGACGTACTGAAACTTTCCGTTTTCCTCGTCTCCACGCCTAAGGATCATTCTATAGAGTCGTTTAAAAGTTACGAAAGGCGTTTAGCAAATTACTTCCGAATTGCTGACAGTACTTAATGATTTGTTTACTGCTTAAATGAAATATAATCTAATTTCTTGATATTCTTATATAAAATTTGACTCTCTTTTTTCAAACTATAACTCTAAATGTTTTATGACATTTTACATTTAATGACCAATGTTCAGAAGGGAATTGTTACACAGAGAATGTGAGATTGTAACGAGGATAAAATAGCTTGTTTATACTTGCGATTCTTTGGGTTGTTGGGTATACTTTGAGTGGAGTAAGTTCGAGTATCAGAACTTGCTGCCATTTTCAAACTCCTTCCATTTAAGAAGAGCGATACTTTGCTTGATTTACACCGGCTTGTTTACGTGTCGATATTTCAGAAGTTGTCTAGTGTTGCACCGACTTCTCTTTCCAAAGAAGATATTATCGAAAACTTTGAACTTACGTTTTGATCCTTGAGAACTCCAACTCTCGGGTACCACACATGGAATCTTTCTAGATTGTAAGTAGCTGGGATTAAGGAAACTTTCCACCGAGTCGACGTGCCCAATGGCGCGTGCTTCTAGTCTCCTATATGTATGTATACTTACGAGAAGCCGAAGATGCTTTAGATCACGCATTATGTTCCGAACAAAATGAAACTTCTTATCGAACTCTCTGCACTTTCCAACTAACATCTTTTTCCGAGTTAATGTTCCGTCTTATATGTCCTTTCAGAACTTTCAGAAAACAGTTTAATTAATTTTTTATTGAGAGCTTCGAGTGCTATAAGTTTATTCGATCAGCGAAACTTTGTTTTAGATGTATGATAGTCAAATATAAACTTTACTTTTTAGTATCAATTTTTATTCTTATAACGGTGCTCACTGGAATGACAACCCCAAAATCGTTTATAAATTTTGACGCATTTTTACTGTTTTAAGCTTAAATTTTTAATAAACTAAGTAAATAAATAAGAGTCGCTGCCGTACTGAACACTGAACACTGACTTTAATTATTAATGTTTATTAGTCGGAGGTCTGACTTCATCAAAAAATATAAAGTCAAAATTAATAATGAAGCTCACCTCGCAAGCACGAAGACCGCGAATAACCCCATCCGGTGATTTTTACATTTTAAAATTAAACCTTTTAATTTAAATTAAATTAGAACTTTTTACCTCGTCACACTTAATTTTAATGTATTTTGGAAAAATTATAGACAAATCACCACTCATGTATAATATATTACTTAGGTACAGGAAGACGATATTTGGTTAAAAAATATATACAATTTTGAAAATAATTATGGAAAGTGTAAGAATTTCCATTTAGTTTCCATTTAGTCGTAACCTCTAAATCTAAAAAATAAATTTCTCCAAAACTACACACGAATTTATTGTTCTATGTAATATATACGAGGCCAAGGTCTCGTGAGAATAGAGTATTGACTTATGTGATATCGTTACGATAAGTCTTTCTTTGAATATCATAGGAAAAAGTATTTCGTGACCAAAAATCTGCAATAGGAGTGAAAAGTTTGAATGTAGTTGGCAGAAGGTCAAGGCCAGTGTTGGATGGCGAATCGACCCTGATGATATTAACGAGACACCCTATGTGCAGGCAGAGCACGCCTCGGCCAAATGAGAGTACCGAGAGCTTGGGAAAAGGGAGATCGAGCAAAAAGAGAGAGAGAGAGAGAGAATGAGAGAGAGAGAGAGAGAGAGAGAGAGACCGGAAGCGTGCAAGAAAGATCATGAGAGACAGAGGAAAGAGAGGTAAAGGGTTGGTAGCAGCATTGCGAGTGTGTGCAAGGCATTCAAAGCACAAAGCTCGAAAGGGGTGAGCGAGATGTGAAGCTTTTTGGAATGGGTAGTTGCTGTTATGAGGTACAGAGGGTGAGATTTAGAAGGGATCTATTGAGAATGCTCCGAGTATAAACGCGAAGGCGTCTATTAACACGTCATAATTGTAAATGTAATCACCAGTATGCTTTTCGGATTGTGTTGTACTTTTACCTTCAATATCCCTTAAACGGTGATAATATTATTCTCATTAATCGGGCTAATAAATAAATTAATCTTGAATTTCATTAGGGGTATCTGTAAATTGAAAGATATAAGACTGAAGAGTGAATGCATAATTTATTTATTACTTTGAATAAAGATCAGCATAGGACCGCCGGGCATTATTATTAAACTCTTTTTAATTATGAATTTTCTTATCTTAATCTTATGTTTAATTTAACCTCTGTTTTTAATTTCCCTCTTAAAGCGCCAAGTGATTTTCCCAAGATTAATATTTTTCACCTCATAAACTTCGTGTGATTAATGTTTTTTCGTAAACAGTGCTCAGTACCTGAAAAAAATTTATTTGATTCGTTAAAGCTAACTCAATAATAATATATAGATGACCTCAAAACATATTGTAGGTTTCTAGGGTGAAAAATATTTTTAGACACATAGTAATGTTTTTCGAGTCTAATGATATATTGATGTCACTATCTAAAAGAAAAACAAATTTGTTATGATGTAGTGGAATAAGAATGGGCAAAAATTTATGAGTGTTTAGGTGGAACGATTCATGAAGTTGAAGATGGTGTGAAAAGGAAACAAGAGTTAAATTTATAGCAGAGAAGATGCTGTAGGTTTACTTTGAAAAGCGAGATGAATCTGGTAGAACGAGTCAAAACAGAGCCGTGCTTTTCCCTCTGCTTAAATAATTCATAAGCAATACCTTCCCGTGGTCACGTCTCGGCTTCTTTTCTGATTGGCTCGAATTTACGATCCATTGTCACCTGATTGGCCATGCTTGTGCGATGAATGTTGCTACCATAAGAAAAGCACTTTATCGTCGAAACCATTGACGTGTCAAGAAATTCTGTATAAGACGCACAAGGTCCTAGAACTTTTTATCTTCATCATTTTACGTATATTTTTTATGAACAAAAAACAAAATTTGTTATAAGGAACAAATTGTAAATGTGATCGTAAGTATTATTAAAAATAAATTAAATGTGACGTATTTTTTGTGATATTTAGTAAGACGCCGTCTGTGAATCAGTCGCTGTTGCTACTTTGACATTATAATGGGACTGCTTCCGGTGGCAGGAGACGAGTTTGCCGTGGTATTATGCCTGGTACACACCCTCACTAGTTGCAATTTCAGTCCGGTCTGGTGGACCTCGTTGTCTCTGACACTTTGACGTAACTCTGGTTCGAGTAACGGTGTCCAGAGGGCGACTGAACCGGACAGTTATGAGTTGGTTAATTGTTTTGTCATTGTTAGAATTTCCGCGTTGTTATTGTCCTGGTTGTTGTTGATGTGTCGCTCCAGTAACAGCTCCTTCAACTTTTGCTGACATGGTTGCTTTTATTGGTGTATTCACAAAATGTGTAAATTCATGCATATTTATTAGTATCTGTTTTATAACTTTCAACAATAATTAATCATTAGTAATTATGTTCTCACATTTACGGTCTGGGTAAATTATTATCAAAGCATTGTCATAATGACTATATTAATAATATCATATGCCCTGAGTAATTCTCTATTTAAATTCAATAATAATGTGGTTCTCATAATTAATATACTAAATTTTGTAATTTTGGAAATTTGTGACCGATTAAAATGTTCAAAATAATAAATATTAGTCACTTAATGCGGGAAAATGTATGAAAGACAATTTTTAAGTGAATGGATTAATTACGAATTTAAGGTTTACGTTTTGCCACGGTTTTCGGTTGAGCAAGTCACTGCCGGCTGACGACTATATGGTTTCATTAAGTCAAGACTGTAAGAAGAGCAGGAAATTGCAAGATCCTAGATTGAAGATTCGGAACTTGAACTAGCTAACGACTTTACGACGATTCACAGCTGAGCAGTTCCATTTCCTGCCTTTTCTTGTGGTTAAGCTACGGTCTTAACAAATCCGAGTAAATCAAGAATGCACTTTTGATTCGATTGATTCCACTAACTGCACGAAAATAGTAAATGTCAGTCGCCTTAAGCATTCCACGAATTCCATATTTAGATTTATAGAAACTGTAACCGTAATTATTAATTTGAATGAATAAATTAATAAAAAAAAATAAAATTAATTAAAATTTAACGGAAAAGGAAACTCTCACTTCATTAAAAGCTCTTTAAATTTATATTTTAATTTCTCTTTCTCTGAAATTTTACCTCATTATACAAATATTCTTCAAATTTAAATTTTATTTCTACATGCAAACAATAAACTACTTGCTAAGCCCATCATTGTTCGAGCGAACCCTTGCATAATGAGGGTTAATGGTTTTAGGAAAAGAGACAAAATTTTCGAGCTGTAACGTATCGAGAGATAAATACATTCAGTGCGCTGTATTGGGATTTTTCTGACTCGTAAGATAACTTTAGTGGAAGGTTTGACGTAGAGGAATAATGATATGCACTGTCGGTAACTGTCCTGTGCAGATTATTAGAACTTGATTGTCGATGAACCGGTTGTACTCAGGAGATGTTTTTCTACAGTTTTCCCTCTCCACTGGCGAGCAAACCCAATAATGGGTGGTCCAGGCAAATGATAGTACTCTTAATTTCAAGCCGTTCTGTAGACCCAAAAACACTTAGTACTTCCGTTTAAAGTACAATAATTCAAGGCATATTTCAAGGGGAACACTTATGAGTGCGTAAGGCCAATAGACAAGTATATAATTAAAAAAAAAAAAAAAAAAAACGAAGTTGACTGAGACTTAGAGTTTCTCGTCGACGATATGGAATTGACTTAGGCCATTCTGGCGCTTCCTGATTGAGTTTATTTAAATACGAAAGGCTCCTTCGAAAAAGAGAAAAATTGTTTACATAACGTGCAGATAAAATGTGCAACAGAACAAAATGAAATTTTAGATACATGAAAGCCAAGATAAAAATAAATTCAATTTTTTTATTTAGCGATATTTCATTTATTCTCCCTAACTATATGGTACTTATAACTTTGAGTTACACTTGACCCACAAATGCACCGGCTATTTTCAAGTATCTAATGGATCAACTTTTAATTGGCGTTCCAGAACAAATCAAATATTGTTCTTAGAACAATAGGAGCAACTTTAATTGCCAATGGTTCACTGGATATTTCTCCTTATTCTGTCAAGGATTACTTATGACCAGACAAATGCACGAAACCTATTTTTACTCTCGACAGATTCACTTTGATCGAGTTGCAATCACGAAGTACAAGCTTGCTGTAACAAAAATCTTGAACTCCATGATCATCTTTTTTGTTTGTTTATCACCACAGTTTTAACTTGATATTATAACCATTTGGTTTGGGTGATAATCAACTGAGAAAAAATCTCTGATTCGATACAAACTAGAAAATCAAATTTTCCTGAAGTGGCATTAACGGGATATAACTTTTGACTATTTTTTTCTAAATTCGACTCATCAGAACATAGCCTGATTTTTCTGCATGTTTGATCCCTTCTTCATGACAGTGAAACCGCTTTTCCGGTGATAGTATAACCTCTTCTAAAAAGTGGGAAGTAAATAAAACAAGTTAAGCCGCTTTTTTTAACTTGAAGCAGCGCGGTACTCGCAGCCAAATGAACACTATAATGGAAGTGGACAACAAGAGAAGGGAATGCACTTCGGCTCGGTTTTACGAGTTGCATCCAGACAAGGAAAATGGCTGCCTGTAGGTTAGCTGGTCTGTCTATTTTGCTCTCTTTCTCTCTCTACTGGTCGCTCTCTTCATTGGAGTGTTAGTAGAGCCAGTAACTATGTTTACCGTTGCAGAACGCAGTGCAATGGAGGAAAGAGTGGAAAGGGCGAATGCCGAGGCCCGATTGCGCCGATTGCAAATTACTGTTTGACGTTGGTAAACTTTCTCGGATTTTTACTTCCATCGTGTCCTCTCTTTGCCTGTGGACGTTACATTTTCGTTTGTCACTTCGACAGTGAGTTTTCTCATTCGTGCAATTTCGTCGGAAAATTCCATGATTCGATATAATACACTTTTTTTTTTTTTTTTAATATTTCCTCCTAAAATTGAAACAATAACGCTTAAGTCGTCTGTGAAACGAGCATACCCGAGGGTCGAATTACCTAGAGCTAGATACAGATGGAGCAATCGTATCGCACCATTTTGCAATTGCACGGCGCAGATTTATTATATCTACTGCCGGATCGGGCGGTCAGTTATTACAGCGGACTGAGCGATTGCTCTTAATATGCGCGCCAGCTGCGTAGTGACCGACCCACCCCTCCCCAAAGCCTCCCTCTTTCAACCACCAAGCACCAAGATGTAGAGCCTGATAAAAATGAACTTCCGAGCTCGGCTGCACTTCATTACTTTACCGTGAGTCGACACTGTCGCTTCTTTTACAAGATAAAATAGAAATTTACTTTCTACGTTGCGCTTTTATCTTCAAACAAATGGTATTTTATTATTTCAATTTCTTGTCTCGGTTTTCCTTTAAATTGTCAATACCGCTCATTTATTCCATTCAGTGTGTTCTTTTCACAATCTGTATTTTAAGAGTAATTTAATTTATATTTTATTTTTCAATAAAAATTTTTATATTATGTAAAATTTTGTAAATGTCATAAAGTCCTTCAGGAATCGAATAAAAGACGGCTCGCTTTTGGACACTGTGCTGGTTGATGGTTGTCTTTGCAGTGTGCGATATCGATTTTCTGGACCGGAAAAGGACACGCGAAACGGGCATTTTTTTAATAACGCTTGTCAAAAATTCTTTTCGACAATGTCACTGGCATTTGGCGCCAGCCAATATCGTGGAAGAACGTTTTAACAGCTGGCAACTGCTGACACAGGGAATTCTCTTTCCAGGAATAGAGGACTCTTTTATCGAGCAAGAGAGGTAGGAAAATACAACGGGAAATGTATGAGAAGCAAAAAAAAATCTCATGTCCTCCTATATATAACATAATTTTATAAAAATACTCTAAACAAGTGGTGATTCTGTAAGCAATGCACGAGACTTTTCGCTCGTTCTGAAAAAACATGAAAATTTTTCGTAAAATACAGACAGAAGCTTGACGAATACAGAAAAGCTTTTTCATTTTTGCTCTTTTTTATTTTCTCTGTCTGTCGGTTGTAATTTTCTTTCGACTTGGATTGCAAAATTTATGCCCTTCTTGTGAAATTGGCGCCATTTAATGTTGAAGGGAAAATCTGGATGATTCAAAATTTAATTTGAGATGGTAAATCATGAATTAAATTTCTATCATCGATGTTAGGTTTGTTAATATTTAGAGAATATTTCTGTAAAAAACAAAAAAATTATTTTTAAATTAGGAATTTTTTAAAAAAAAATTAACATAGCAACTGATATCACGGCAATAGGTACTTGGAAACGGTTACAACAGCAACCGTCTTTATAGCAACCGTTACAACAGCAAACGTATTCATAGCAACCGTTACTACAGCAATGTTACTAAGCAACAATTATTATAAAGCAGTTACTAAAAAATAGTCACTATAGCAACCGCTTTCATAGCATCACTTTCTGAGAAACAGTTACCATAGCAACCGTAACCACAGCAACCAAAACCACAGCAACCGTAACCATAACAACTGCTACCTCGGCAACTGTTTCCTCAGCAACCGTTACTAAGCAACAGTTACTATGAAAGAGTTACCAAACAATAGTTACCACAGAAACCGTAACCAAAGCAACTGCTACCACGGCAACAAGTACTTGGAAACAGTTACCACAGCAACCGTAACCATAGCAAATATTACCGTAGCCACGACTTCTATGACAACAGGTACTTGCAAACAGTTACCATAGCAACCGTAACAAGATCAACTGTTACTGTAGCAACAGTTACTAAGAAAGCAGTTACTGGAAATTAGTTACCGTAGCAACGTTACCATAGCAACCGTCACCATAGCAACTGTTTCCATAGCAACCGCTAGCACATCAACAGTTTCTGAGAAACAGTTGCCAAAACAACCGTAACCATAGCAAATATTACCATAGCAACTACTTCTATGATAACAGGTACTTGGTAACAGTTACCATAGCAACCGTAACAACAGCAACTATTACTATAGCAACAGTTACTAAGAAAGCAGTTACTGGAAAGTAGTTATCATAGCAACCGTTATCATAGCAACAATTTCTGAGAAACAGTTGCCAAAACAACCGTAACCATAGCAAATATTACCATAGCAACTACTTCTATGACAACAGATACTTGGTAACAGTTACCATAGCAACCGTAACAACATCAACTGTTACTATAGCAACAGTTACTAAGAAATCAGTTACTGAAAAGTAGTTATCATAGCAACCGTTACCATAGCAACCGTTACCATAGCAACTGTTTCCATAGCAACCGCTAGCACATCAACAATTTCTGAGAAACAGTTGCCAAAACAACCGTAACCATAGCAAATATTACCATAGCAACTACTTCTATGACAACGGGTACTTGAAAATAGTTACCATAGCAACCGTAACAACAGCAACTGTTACTATAGCAACAGTTACTAAGAAACTGTTACTAAAATGTAGTTACCATAGCAACCGCTAGCAATTAGTTAACTAATCTTAGGTGATATAAATAAACATCTCCCCTCGAACCTTACAATTACTTTTTAATTACAAAAACATGTGATGTAAATACTTTTGAAATGAATTAATTACAGTCAAATTGCAAAGGTATAACAAAATTTTTTTTTTTTCTTCGCTTTTATATTTTTTTTCTGTCTTTGGGGCTCACGTTGAATTTGTGAATGCGAATAAACCCCTTAATATCAAGTCTGTAAAGAAGCTGTGGAGTGGGCGGGCAGATTGGTGGCTCTAGAGCAAAACACGCAAGGACGAAAATATTCCGGTTTGAATTAGGAACACGAATCCTTTCGCCCTCGGCGTTTTCTACTCCTGTGTGCCCCTGAAATAAACATAAAAATTTTACTGTCTACGCCGCTGCTTGCATTTTCCACCGGATATGCCGGCTTGCACGACGCGAGCTCATTACTTCGGCATTCCGTCCCTCTACCGGCCGATAAGAGGGAAGATTCAACCCTGATTAAAATTCAGAGCGCGTGCAGGCAGTCAGGAAACAAGTGTCAAGAGAAAAACTAACGCTACGAGTACCTATGCACTGTTTGTATTTTCAAATTTATCGCAATGACGCTCTCTGATCAAGATACAGAAAGAAAAATCGTTCCAGTATCAATTTTCCTTAGATTTATCCCATTAAGGAAGAGTTCCATCTTTGCACTTTCAGAAAATCGTTTATTTATTTCTTGTTTTAAATGATGATTATAAATGTGAAAAACAGTTTGCCATTCAGCAAAATGCTGATAACATTTTTCTTCCACTATCTGCGCTATTTAAAAACATGAGGACATTTTAAATATAAGGAGTGTTTGTAAATTTTTTTTTTTTTTTCATTAAAAATTTAACCTTTTTTCTACTTAGGGAATCTTAAAATTGCTATGTGTGTTTGTTTGTTAGTATGTGTGTAACAAAATTTCATATTTTTAAATATCTCAGAAAATATATGATTTAGAAGAAAATTTCTTTTGAGAATTTGGAACATTTTTTGTAGAACAATCGGTTTTTATTGAACATTCGACGTTCTTTATATTTACAAATTGCTGATGAAAATTGTTTCATTAGTACTTTCGAGTGAATGTGAAAAAGATCAACTCTGCTAAAATAACCAATTTTATTGGAAATTTTTTTACATAATTTTAATTAAATCATTGCAGGTTTTATCATATATAAATAATTTCCAAATGTGAAATATCTTGAAATCGATTTGATTTTAAAAATTTCATATCTATATTTAAATCTTCGGAGAATTTACTCCTTGACCGAGTTTTTGCATTTTCGATGTATTTGATGTGTGAAAATTGCTTCTTTTACGAAGAACAATGTATTACGTGATTTCAAATGTGATAAGCGAAAAAATGAGGTTATAAAAAACTTGTTTTATATCCGGTTACGTGCGATCATAAAAAATTTAGAATTTAAATTGCTTTTTAATACTGAAATATATCACACAAAACATCAAACAATACACATTTTGGAAATTTAAAAAAAATTGTAAAAGACTTTGATTTAACGTAAATGAGTTTTAGTTATTTGTATCTTTAGTATATAAGAAGTTAGACAATTGAGAATTGTTGTATTTTAAATAATACTTTAATTTTTTGTTGAATATTTTAGATAGAAAAAAATTTAATGAATTCTTACTAGTTAAGGAAATATTTTCTTAACTAGTGACAAAATTGATGCTTTTTACACCAGTGACAGAAAACGCTTTTGTTTGGCACCGTCGATGGAAATTGACAATTTCTACTCCATTTTTCCGACTAGTGTAAAAATGGCCAGTTCTTCCACTGATCACAAAGATGCACATTTTAATTATTATTTTTTAACAATATTTAGTAATTTTTGCCACTTTTTGTGCATATTTTGCTCATTTGCAGTAATTTTTAAAAAATTTTATTTACAAATATTAATTCCTTTTACAAATAATACAAAGTTATATTTTCAACTAAACTTAAAATTTTAAATCTTAAGTTCTTTCACTTGATAATAATTTTATGCCTTTTCTAGTTTCTATAAAATAACTTTGATTAACTATACTATTTTCTAGTTATTTTTCTTTGTTTTCTTCATTTCCTAATTATCTTTAATTCTAATTTTTTTAATTACTAGTCATCTTTATAAATATATAGTTGTTTTCTAATGTTCTAGTACTTAAGCCTCATTTTATAAATATTTTTCTTTAACTTCCGGTTATTTTTAATACTCTAGCACAGGTATTTAACTTTAAATTGTTATTTTTCTTTAACATTCTTTTTGTTTCTTTATTTTTTTTAAAAATAATAGTAATTTTTGTATTTTTTTAGGAACTTTTAAATAACATCTACTGATTATTTAATACTTTATAAGAATGTACCTTCATTTTCTAGTTATTTTATAATATATTCTAATCTTTCTCATTAAAATTTGGTTATATTTTAATTCTCAAGTACTTTATCATAGTTTTCTTTTTATTTTTCTTTAACGGACGATTTTTTTTAATAATCTAGTTTTTTCCTCTATTTTTTAATTATTATTATTATTATTCTTCTCCACTTTATTTTTTTATTTTTCTTTCAATTTATAGTCATTTTTTTGCTTCTTCTAGTTTCTCTAAAACAACTTGTAGTTAATATTTTACTTGTTAGTAATTTTCTATAATTTTCTAGATATTTTTAAAAACCTTCTAGTAATTTTATCAATATGTTTTGAACTCTCTAGTTATCTCTAGTCTTTATCATCTTTTTCTAATTATTTTTTTCAACTGCTGGTTATTTTTAAACATTCTAGTATTTTATCTTTATCTTTATTTCTTTTTTTACTTTATTACAATTTTTCGTCCTTTTCTAGTTACTTTTAAAAAGTTTTTTAAATTTTAATATCTTTACTTTATAGTCATTTTTCTGGTTTTTATAGTTATTTTTAAACAAATTCTAATTATTTTTTTACTTTCTAGTATATTTCTTAAATTTTCTAGTAATTTTTCGAAAAATTCTATCGCCTTTAGTATTTTATCATTGTTTTCTAATCATTTCTCTGTGAATTCGAGTTACTTTTAACACTCTAAAATCCAAAATGTCGGACACAAAATGTAGGATCCAAAATTCAAAAAACTAACTTAAACTTGTAAGAATGACTTCTCGGAGGTTTACATGGTTGTTGATAACGAATTTGACGTTAATTTTTAAAAAATCTAAAATGGCAGACACAAAATGGAGGATCCAAATTAAAAAAATTGATTTATGCTCGTAAAAACGAATACTCGGGAGTTTTCAAGGTCGCTGATTACGGATTCGATGTCTTTTAAAAATTTTAAATGGTGGAGCCAAAATGGCGAATCAAAAATTCAAAAAAGTGTGATAAGCTCGTGATAATGCCAGCCATTTTGTATTTTAAAAAAATTAAATTAAAATTTCTAATTCTTGATCCGCCTTTTTGGGTCCGCCATTTTAAATTTGTAAAAACTGACATCAGATTCGTAATCAGCGGCCTCAAAAACCCCCAAGTAATCATTTTTACGATAGCTCAATTTTTTAATATTGTCCGCCATATTGGATTCGTCATTTTGAATTTTTGAATTTCGGATTTAGATTTGTTATCAGATCTTATGTTATGCATTTTTGGGTTGTTTTTATGGTGATATGTAAAGCTTTAGAATATTTTAGTTTATACTAACGCATTTTTCGGACTTGTACGTTCTTTTTTTAAAAATCCAAAATGGCCAACACAAAATGGAGGATCCAAAATTTATAAAATTGATTTATGCTCGTGGAAATGACTACTCGGGGGTTTTCGAGGTCGCTGATTACGAATCCGATATCTGTTTTTAAAAGTTTTAGATGGTGGACCGAAAATGGCCAATCAAAAATTCCAAAAATTCTTGATCCGCCATTTTGGGTCAGCCATTTTGATTTTTTAAAAACTGACATCAGATTCGTAATAAGTCCTGGTTAAAACTTTCATCAAAATCATTAAGCGAATTGTAAAAATCATCTATTAAATTGAAATAGGAATTAATATTCGACGTTAAAAGTTGAAGAGTCATCTGCAGTGCTCGGTAAATGTTTGCCAAAGAAAAAGTGAAGAAAGTGGCAATATAATGTCAAAACTGGAGGCACGTTGTGATAAAACTTTACCCAAGAATTACTCTTCCTCAGAATGTAAGTAATATCGCATTCGTGTCTCGCGTATATATGAAGTTTCAAGTCTCGTGTTTGCTGTGGCTTGCGTCGCTCCGAGTCCAATGCCTACTAACATAAACGTGCGGAGTTACGGGCCGTGATTCCTTCACGAAGCGCGGTTCGTGGTTTTAAAGATAGGTTCGTCTTCCATTTCCGTAATATGTTTGCGCGAGTGACTGAAGCAGGAAAAAAAAATAAAAAGAAGAGAGATGAAGTCTTAGGAAATGGAGGCAGAAGAGGCTGGAGATATGTCAGTGAAAAGTTTTCTTCTGCTAGAAGTCGTTTGGCTTCCATTCTACGTTGGACAGAGCTACTCGATACTTTTCTAACGGGCGAGCGGAAAGAAAAAGAAAAAAAATCGTAAAAGAAATGAGAGCGAGTGGAGAGGAAAAAGAAGAGAGAGAGAGAGAGAAAAGAAGGTAAATAGTGAGAATGCGCGAGGATAAGGAGAAAGTTAGTGGCGAAACTCAACAGGGAGAGAAAATCTCCCACTTGTAGCTCGCAGATATTTACTCCGATCTAGCCGACTCCAAACTAAATCTTGAGTGACGCTTAGATGCCCCATACCCTCCACTTTTGCCAATGGAATGGAGCGAAAAGTACTCGACAGAGTCGGAGGGAAGAAAATGTGAATGCGCGAAAACCGCACTTCATCCGATTTGATAGGTGGAAGAGCCTAATTTATCACCTACTTTACCGCAGTCGTCACTTTACAATTTTTTCCCTTTCTTAAGCCGCAATCGACGTGTGGTGATGAAAAACTCCAACTTTAGACATTTATTTTTATTTTTTTAACCTTACCTAACTCTAATTTAGTACAGAAAGTTTTTAACTAATAAAATGACAATTGAGAATGTGTAAAAAAAAATTGAACGGGAGGAGGAGTCGAACCCCGAACCTAGAGTATGCGAATCAATACAGTTTACTACTATGCCAAGCGTACCATGGGCTAGATTAAAAAAAAAGCCTGGTCAAAACCCCTAGTTGTGCTTCAAATTGGCTGATATTTCTTGCTCAGGGGTTTTTGGGGTCGCTGATTGCGAATCCGATGTTGATTTTTCAAAATTCAAAATGGCAATACCTAAAACTTTTAGAAGATCATTTAAAAAAAGAAGAAAATAATTAAAAATTAGAGAAAATATATGAAAAAAGATAAACATAATTTAAAATTAAAGGGAACAATTTTTAATTTAAAAGAAATAATTGCAAAAAATACAGAATGTACATAAAATACCAGAAAATCATTGATATAATTGAAAATTCAATAAAATAATGGAAATTTTAGACAATTAATCAAAAATATTTTGAAAATTATGAAAAAGCACGTAAGTAATTAAAAAAAATATAATAATAATATAAATAATTTGAAAATAAATTAAATAATTAAAATATCAGGTAAACAGTTTAAAATGTTTGAAATTATGAAAAAATGGAAAATAAATTTAAAATGAAGAAAATAATTGAAAATTTGAGAAAAATATTAATCTTAGAAAATAATTTAAAGAATATAAGAATAATATAAGAATTAGGGAAAATAATTGAAAAATGATTTTAAAATTTAAAACTTAAAGAAAATAATTAAAATTTTATATAAACAATGATAAGTTGAAATAATAACTTAAATTTGAAATAAATAATTAAAAAAATTACAGAATTAAAAAAAAATAATAATTGAAATTTGAGAAAAATACTTGAAAATATGAAAAAATTAATTGAAAAAAATGAGAATAATTATAAATTGAAGAAAGCTAAAAATAATTAAAATTTAAGACAATAAAGTTTTTTGGAAATTATGAAAACAATTTAAAAAATAATTAAAAATTGAAGAAAATAATTAAAATTTTAGAAAAATACTAAAAAATATTAGAAAATAATTTTAGAAAATGAGAATAATAATTAACAGTCGAGGAAAATAATTAAAAAGTGGTAAAATAAATTAAAAATTAAAAATTTAATTGAAATATGTTGAAAATAATTTAGGATTGAGAAAAAAATTGAAATATAATGAAAATAATTTAAATATGAAAAACTGAAAAATGTGAATAAAGTTGAGAGAAATAATTGAAAAAATCTTAGAATATATGTTTCAAAAACAGAAAATAATTTAAAAAATACTTAAAAATTTTAATTAAAGAGAAGAATTAAAAAATCGCAGAAACAATCGAAAATTGATGAAAATAATTTATATTTCTGCTAGATAATCGAAATTTTTGAAAATTATGCCAAAATAATGAAAGTAATTGAAAAATCGTTTAAAACATAGAAAATTTAGGACAATAATCTAAATTTGAGATAATAATTAAAAAGTTAGGAAATTTATTTAAAAAGTAATAAAAAGAAAATAAATTTGAGATATATGTATATAGTTCAGGAAAATAATTTAAAAATTATTATAATAACTAACAATTGAAAATATTAATTGTAAAATGACAAAGGTAATTATAAATTACAAAATTAAATTAAATTTGCAATAAGTAATATAAAATTTAGGAATAAACAATTAAATTGATTTAATGTCAAGAAAAAAATAATTAAAATTAAAGAAGTGATTGAAAAAACTAAACAAAACGACTGAAATTTTAAAAAGGTAAATTTAAGATTTAAAGAAATAATTTAAAATCAATTAAAACTTGAAGAAAATAATTGAAAAATTATAAAAAGAATTTAAATTTGGAAAAAAAATTGAAATGTGCTGAAAATAATTTAGGATTGAATTAAAAATTGAAAGATGATAAAAATAATTTAAATATGAAATATTGAAAACAGTAGAAAAAATTTAAGAGAAATAATTGAAAAAATCATAGAATATATGTTTAATAAAAAAACTAATTGAAAAATTGTTATAACATGGAAAATTGATGACAATAGTTTAAATATTCTAAATTTGAAATAATAACTGAAAATTTAGGAAATTAATTGAAAAACGATGAAAATATTAAAAGATGAAGAAAATAATTGCAAAATAATAAAAAGAAATAAATATTAAACAAAATAATTTAAAATTAAGATACATATTTGAAAGTTCAGGAAATTAATTCAGAAATTATTATGAAAATGATTAAAAATTGTAGATAATAATTGCAAAATGAAAAAAATATTCGTAAATTGCAAAAGTTAATTTAAATTTCCGATGATTATTATAAAATTTAAAAATAAATAATTAAATTGATTTAATCGTGATGAAAAAATAATAAAAATAATAGTAGTTTAAGTAACTAAAATCTTAATAGAAAATAATAATTAAAATAATAATTAAGAAATTTTAAAAATAATTAAAAATTAATAAAAATAATTAAAATGTCAAAAAAATAATCGAAACGTTTCAAAATTATGCAAAAAAAATGAAAATAATTAGCAATTTTTTGAAAATTATGAAAAGGAAAAAAGTAATTGAAAATTGAAGAGAATCAAATAAAATATAATATAAAAAATTGAAAATTAAATGAAATAACTACAATTTCAAATAAATAGTTTCACAGTTTAGAAATTATAAAACAATCCAAAAAAATTAAAAATTGAAGAAAATAAATTTTGGAAAGTAATTAAAAAATGATTTTAAAGTATTAAACTAGAAGAAATTAATTGAAATATGATACAAACATATAAGTTGTAAAAACAAATAACATTTGAGTGAAAAAATTGAAGAATTTTTTTAAAATAAGATCTTTGAAATTAATTGAAAAAAATGAGACTAACTAAAAATTGGAGAAAAGAATTAAAGAAAGCTATAAATAATTGAAATTTACAATAATTAATACAATTTTTTGGAAATTATGAAAACAATAAAATAATTAAAAATTGAGGGAAATAGTAGATATATGATAAAGATAATTTAAAATTGGAAAAAAATAGTTTAATTATACTGAAAATAATTTAACATTGAGATAAAATTTGAAAGATGATGAAAATAATTTAAATATGAAAAATTGAAAACAGTAAATAAAATTTAAGAGAAATAATAGAAAAAATCGTAGAATATATTGGTTTAAAAAAGAAAATAATTACAAAATTATTATTTTTTTTTCTTAAAAATAAATTTTGCAATTTTTCTATTATTTTCTTTAATTTCTAATTATTTTATTTATTTATGGATTAATTTCAAAATTTTCAATTATTTTTCTAAAATTTAAATTATTTTCATCAATTTTCGATTATTTCTGCGATTTTTTATTAAATCTCTTTAATTCAAATTATTTAAGTAATTTTGCAATTATTTTCTTTCTTTAAGGGCGTGTGATGGAGAATGACGTCACTGGTAAAAGCGAAAATTTTCCGTACACTTTCTCTTAAAATAATAAATATTTTGACACCAAACTTTGTGGAATTACGTAAAATAACATTAAGAATGTCTCTCTGACCCAAATTTGTTTAAATTTTGCCTTAAAGTTAACTTTTTTAAAAAATTAGCTGATTTTCGAAAAATTAAAAAAATTAGTTTGAAAGCAAAATTTAAACAAACTTGGGTCAGAAAGATCTTTTTAATGATATTTTCAGTAATTCAACAAAGTTTGGTGTAAAAATATTTATTATTTTAAGAGAAAGTTTACGGACAAATTTTCGCCTTTACCAGTGACGTCATTCTTCATTACATGCCCTTAAACATATATTCTATGATTTTTTCAATTATTTCCCTCAAATTTTATTTAGGTACTGTTTTCAATTTTTCATATTTAAATTATTTCCAGCATATTTCACTTAGTTTTTTCAATTTTAAATTAATTTTATCATTTTTTAATTCTTACTCGATTGTTAATTAATATTATTCTTATTTTCTAAAATTATTTTCTAAGATTTTTAAGTATTATTCTAAAATGTCAATTATTTTCTTCAATTTTTAATTATTTTCATTTGTTTTCATAATTTCAAAAATTTTTTATTAAACTTTAATTATTGTAAGTGTTCTTCAATTCTTTTCTCCATTTTTTAGTTATTATCATTTTTTTTCAATTGATTTCTAAGATTTTCATGTATTCTTCTCAAATTTCATTTATTTTTTTTTTATTAAAAAAAAATTCTGTAATATTTTTATTTATCTCACTTAAATGGCATTTAAGTTTTACAACTTATCATTGTTTGCATCATATTTTAATTATTTTCTTCAAATTTCTGAATTTAAAAACATTTTTCAATTATTTTCCAAAATTTATTTCCTTCAATTTTCAATTCTTTACATTTGTTTTATATTATAATTTCTGAAATTTTAAATTATTTATCTGAAATTTCAATTATTTCATTCAATTTTCAATTAGTTATATTATTTTTTATATTATATTCTTCAATTTGCAATTACTTTCGTTCTTTATCTTGTTCTTATTCATAATTTCCGAAAAGTTTTTACTTATTTCTCTTTAATTAAAATTTGTTCTGTACAGTTTTAAATTATGTTTATCTTTTTTCATTTATTTTCTCTAATTTTTTATTATTTTCTTTTATTTCAATAAACTTCTGAAAGTTTTAAGCATTATTCTGAAAATTTCTCTAACTTTCCTTTTTTAAAATATTTTATGTAAGTTTTTCAATTATTTTCTCAAATTTTAATTATTTTTTTTTTTAATTTTAATTTATTTATCTGTATTTTTAATAATTTTTTTTTTTTAATTTTCAATTATTTTCTCTAATTTTTATTTATTCAATTTTTTTGAATTTACTTTTAAGATTGTCAATTATTTTTCTGAAATTCAAATTATTTTCTTTACGTTTAAAACACTTCTATGGTTGTTTAAATTACTTTCCCCAATTTTTAATTGATTTCATTTTTTTTTTTTTCAATTAATTTGCAAAATTTGCAATTATTTTGTTTAATTTAAATTATTTTTCGCAATTCTTTTTAATTCTAAAATATTATAAATTTTGTCGTAAATAAATATTTATTTTATTTATATAAATTGATTTTGAAATTATATATATTTAAAATATTTATAATTGTTGATAACCCAAGATGTAGAAATTATAAATTACTAAAATTAGTAAGGTTTTTGGAATTTTATTTTAAAATAGGATCTATTAGGGTTGACCAAGGGCCCCCTAAGCTGAGGGGCTCCGGGGCATTGCCCCACTTTGCCCCTTAACAGTTACGCCACTGCTTCTTCTATTCCTAATTGTGTCTACTTTTAGATAACCAAATAAGAAAAAATCGTTTTATTTTGTCAAATTTTCCACTTTGGAATCCCCTTAGAAATGAAATTTTACTCTTCTTAGATAAAAAAGAGTCGATTTAGACTATTTTTGAAAAATCGAAAATCTTAACGATAAGACACTGTGAGGAAGCAAAATGTCACGAAAATAAACTTTTTAACGGAAAATCTTTTACAGAATCCGTCTGACGATTAGAATAATTTAATAATCAAATTATCGGGATAAAAAGTCGGAATAGATTCACAAGATGTTTGAGATTGAGGCGATATTCAGGTGGAATTTTGGAGGTATTAGCTGGAGCCTGGGCTTGAGCTCGTTTCCCGCCCTTGGAATCCTGAAGGAGGTACTTGAGAAGGCTTTAAGCGAAACCGATCCGATTCGAGCAGGATTCGATCGGGAGCAAAGAATCGCTCTGAGAATTACCTTTTCAAGCGCTTGTCGAAGTCGAGCTTACTTTCGCCGAGACTCGAATCACTGGAGGCTAGGTAGTTCCTTCAATTTCCAGACGTGCCAACCAGATTGAATTTCTATCGTCGCCTCGTCGGTGGCCCGATGTCGGCGGCCGATCATTTCGCCAGATATCGAGTAACTAGGTTATGTTTGGGAAAATGGTTTCGAGCCGCGCGATTTCTCTCGTTAATGCCTATTATTTTTCCCTCTATCGCACATCCCACCACCTCGTGTTTTTTTTTTTTTTTTTTTCCTCGTTTTGGATCAAATTTCCGCGAGTGCTATCGCTTTCCAATATACATTTCTGGTTTAATTATTTTAAAAGTAAATAAAGATTTTATCAATATCACTCAAATTTATTTTATTTACCACGCGAATTTCAATTCTTGTCACTGATTTCACAACTAAATGAATTAACTTTGTTTGTTAATATAATGCAATATTTTTGTTTTGTATATGTTTACACTTTGTATATTGAGTTTCAAACGACTTTTTTCCAAACTGACACATTTAACTGATTTATTTGAAAGATCAAACGGTGATTTCTGTTTCAACTCGTATTAAGCCGAGTACACTTGTTCAAACTAACGAGTGACACTAATCAAATGACATCATTTTGTTGAAACTTGGGAAATATTGTACATGCGTACTTTTTATTTAGATTTAAGCAATATGTGTTTTGTGGGTGAAAAACGATTGTTTTTAATTTAAAAGTTTAGAAAAGAGGGACAAATTGTTGGAAAGTGGAAAAAATAATTGGAACTGATTTATTAATTACGGGAAAATTTTTTTTCGGCTATGTTCGGAATATTAGAACATTACAATTAGAAAAGTGTCAAATATCAATAGAATGTGTAAAAGTATCTTAATTTTTAAATTGAAATCAAGAAAATGTTAAAAGCCTTTTGAAAAGAAATAATTAATGTAAAAAATAAAAATTACCAGAAATTGAAAAAATATTTAGAAACAAGGGATTTGGAAACAAAACAATATCTAAAAAAAAAAGGATAGAATGCAAAAGTTACTAGAAAGTAAGAAAAATAAGAAGGAAATTAACAGCCACTAAAAAAAATTACTAGAAAGTGACTAAATGAGCGAAAAATGCAGAAACTAACCTCAAGTAAAAAATATATAATAACTGAAAATGATTTAAAGTATTTCTCAAACAGAAAAACCTCTTAAACTGAATAAATAAATAGAAATTGAAGAAATCAACTAAAAATGAGGAAAATTAACAAGAAAATAAAGAAAATTATGAAAAATATAAATAACAAGCAGTGTAGAAAAGTAACTACGAAATACAAAAATCTTGGTATTAAAAAAGTGTAAGTGGATACAAATGAAAAATTACAGAAATCCGAAAAAAATATATTGAAATCTAGAAAATGTTAAAAACCTTTTGATAATGAAAATAGAAATAAAAAATACAAATTTCCACAAATCAAAAAAAAAAATTAAGTAATAGAAAAAGTTACGATAAAGAGATCAAGAGATTTAAAAACAAAACAATAGCTAAAAAATGATACAATGCAAAAGTTACTAGAAATTTAGAAAAATAAAAAGGAAATGAACAGTTACTAAAACAATGAAAAATTACTAGAAAGTTCCTAAATGAGTCAAAAGTTAAAAATTTAACCTCAAATTAATAAGAAATAATAATTGAAAATATTGGAATATTATTGGAAAAAATAATAATAATTAAAGAAAAACAACTAAAAATGAGAAAAACTAGCTAGAAAATGAAGAAAACAATTAAAAAGTAATAAATTATAAGCAGTGTAGAAAGTTACTACGAAATAAAAAAATCTTGATATTAAAAAAGTGTAAGTGGATAAAAGAGAAAAATTACAGAAATCCGAAAAAATAAATTGAAATCTAGAAAAAGTTAGAAGCTTTTTAAAAATAAATAAATAAGAAAATAAACATTATCATAAATCGAAAAAACATTTATAAATAGAAGAAAGTCACTAGAAACAGATCAAGTGATTTCAAAACAAAACAATAGCTAAAAAAAATAATACAATGTAAAAGTTACTAGAAAGTTAGAAAAATAAGAAGAACATGAAAAGTCACTAAAAAAATGAAAGGAATAGCTCTGAAAAGAACTGATTTATTTGCTTTCGAAAACTTAAAAAATTTTAAAAATTTCACTTACCTGCGAAAATACACGAAAAAATCGTAATATTTTTGAGAGGAAAATATTCAGTACTTATATGTTCAGTAACGTGTGTCGTTATTGAGAAAACATACAACTAGAACGACTTTTCCACCTTGCGGACATAAAGAGAACTATAATATAAAATAATATAATATAAAGTGATCGGATTCGCTTAAAACTCGTTACAAGAGGGTTTTTGGGGTCGCTGATTACGAATCTGGAGTCAGATTTGTAGAATTCAAAATGGCGGATCCAATATGGCGGACGAATTTTTGAAAAGTGATCAGATTCGCTTCAAACTCGTTACTCGGGGGTTTTTGGGGTCGCTGATTACGAATCTGGAGTCAGATTTGTAGAATTCAAAATGGCGGATCCAATATGGCGGACGAATTTTTGAAAAGTGATCAGATTCGCTTGAAACTCGTTACTCGGGGCTTTTTCGAGTCGCTGATTACGAATCTGAACTTAGATTTGTAAATTTCAAAATGTCGGATCCAATATGGCGGACGAATTTTTGAAAAGTGATCGGATTCGATTGAAACTCGTTACTCGGTGGTTTTTGGGGTCGCTGATTACAAATCTGACGTCAGAATCGTACTCAAAGACCCCAAAAACCTGCGAGTAACAACTTTCAAGTAAAGTAGTACAATTTTTGAAAAATGGCTCGGCCATATTGGATCCGCCATTTTGTTTTTTCAAAACTGACTTCAGATTCGTAATCAGCGACCCAAATAACCTTTAAATAGTGAGTTTCGCAAAGATTGACAAACATTTATATTTTGTCGGCCATATTGGATCGGCCATTTTGAAATTTCTCAAATCTCATTAAGTTTATATAAAGTACGCATAAGAAGGTAGGTTTGAGTCTAAAAGGAACTATTTTTATTATTTTTTTATATTTATTTGGCAAGAAATAGAATTTTTTTTATGCACATTGACTGCTTTAAAAAAATGCACAAGTCCGTCATCTTGGATTTTTAAAAAAGGCCACGATGCAAATAAAAACAGAGGTTTTAAGCTTTCATTTGACCCCTGTTTAGATTTTTTTCGTTGAAACCAATAATGGACAGAGGGGGGGGGGGGGTTAAATTTGACAAAGAATGCCCCAAATTTGAAAAAATATATTGAAATCTAGAAAATAAGTAAATAATAAAAAACAAAATAAAAATTATTACGAATCGACAAAACATTTAGAACTAGAGAAGAGTTACTATAAGGAGAACAAGGGATTCGAAAACTAAACAATAGCTAAAAAATGATCCAATGCAAAAGTTACTAGAAAGTTAAAAAAATAAAAAGAAAATGAACATTAAAAAAAATGAAAAATTACTAGAAAATGACTAAATGAGTAAAAAGTGCAGAAACTAACCTCAAATTTTTTTTAAAAACGATTAAAAAGAACTTGAGATCAACTTAACTTGTAGACCAAAATTCTTGAAGGATTAACGTGATTTTTTTTAAATGTACAAAAAGTGCAAAAACTAACCTCAAATAATTTTTAAAATCAATTAAAAAGAACTCGAGTGAACAAATTAACTTGTATTTATAATAAACAATCCTAATTATAATCAACAATTAGGCAACAATCTATAATTATGATAAATAAACAATTTTTTTTCAGACTAAGTGTCTGAATTTGTTTTTATAAATAAAAATTTGCCAGAATATGACTAAATTTCAATAATTAATTTGTTATAAACAATTTTTATAAACAATTAAGCAACAATCCATAATTTTGATGAATTAAAAATTCTTTTTTAGATTAAGTTCTTAAATTCGTTCTTTCTAATTGAAAATTTGCCAGAATGTGACCAAGTTTCAATAATTTTATTTGTTATAAACAAATTTTATAAACAATTAAGCAACAATCCATAATTTTGATTAGTTAGAAATTCTTTTTTAGAGTAAAAGCCTGAATGGATTCTTCTTAAATAAACGTTTAGCAGAATGGGCCTAAGTGTTAATAATTTTATCAAAGTTATTACCGTTTTGACGATCACTCGTTCAAACGATCGATCTCGAGAGATTATTATTAATTGTTTTCAAAATTTGTTTTAACCTTGGTATTTGAAGTTAATTATAAAATGTAGTAAAATTGATTGCGTGTTCGTATATGAGAAGAATATTTGTTTGTATTCCTTGAAAAATATTTAATAAAAATCTGATTTAGTAACTTTTTGTGTTCACGTTATGAGCAAATAACCTACTCGTAGAAAATGCTTTTATGCTTAATCCATTTATATTATAAGAATCCAGAAATTAAATTAATTCTGTAAAAAAAACTAACCTTAAAAATTAAATTTAAAAATATGTTCGATCATTTAAAAATCACTAAGTTATCCAATTTTTAAATCACAAAAAAGTCTAAAATATACAAATTCTTGCGTTTTTAAATTGTCTACAAAATAGACATGTTGTATTTTTTAAAAAATTAAAATAAAATGCAAAAAATACTACAAAAATAATTTTTTCAGTTTTTTATTCTTAAGGTATTTCTCCGTCAGTTATACATGAAAAAATAGATATTCGGTGAGTTTTTTTATAAATTGGGAGGAAACGTTGTTTTATATGAATGTTTCCACTAACTATCGTCTAAGAAGTGTTGCTGGCATATCTCAAAAATAAATTTATTTTATATATAAATCATTATTAAGCACCGTAGAATTCATTTAATATGAAAATTTTGTTAAATATTTTTTTATTTATTCAAAAATTGTGATTAAAGACGACAGAGTAAGGTTAAAATAGCGTTTTTAGTCCACATTTCAAACATTTTATAATAATTAATAAAAAAATATAGGTTTAAATAAAATTTTGTTGAGAAGAAATGGTAATATACATTCTAAAGATTTCTTTGTGATAATTTATTTTGTGCATAAAACTCAATTATAATAAGAAAAATCGATTTAATATTGATCTAAAAACTGTCAATTTTCGTCATATTTAACAGCATATTTTTTATAAAAATATTTAATAGAAAACTTGGATACTTACGTGGATTAAAAATCAATACATTAACTTAACTTATTCACGAAGAATGACTTTAAAAAATTATTTAAATTATTATAAAATTTAATTTTAAAATTGTAAATTCATGAAAAAAGAAAAATACCATACTTCAATACATCATATCCTTTTTCTGGATGCTTTTAAAAGATTCAAACTTTACACATATTTAAGTTTCTACAAAATATACACTATATTTAAATTTCACGAGGGTATTTTGCTTAATTTGTAAGATATATAAGTTCGGAGATTTATAAAATTTTTAAATTTAATCTCATTTGCAATAAATTTCAATCTTAACTATTTCAGAAAATAAGCAAAATACCCTCCTGAAATTTAAATATAGTGTATATTTTGTACAAACTTAAATATGTGTAAACTTTGAATCTTTATTTAAAAGCTTCCAGAAAAAAGAAATGATGTGTTGAAATATGGTATTTTTCATGAATTTACAATTTTGAAATTAAATTTTTTAATAATTAAAATACTTTTTTTAAGTCATACTTCTTGAATAAACAAAGTTAATGTATTAATTTTCAATCCACGTAAGTATCAAAGTTTTCTATTAAATATTTTTATAAAAAATATGCTGTTAAATATGACGAAAATTGACAGTTTTTAGATCAATATTTAATCGATTTTTCTTATAATAATTAAGCTTTATTCACAAAATAAATTATTACAAAGAAATCTTTAGAATGTATATTACCATTTCTTTTTAACAAAATTTTATTTGAACCTATATTTATCAATTATAAACAGTTTGAAATGTGGACTAAAAATGCCATTTTAACCTTATCTATCGTCTTTAATTACAACTTTTGAATAAATAAAAAAATATTTAACAAAATCTTCATAAAAAATTAATTCTACGGTGTTTAATAATGATTTATATATAAAATAAATTCATTTTTGAGATATGCCAGCAACACCTCTCAGACGAAAGTCAGTGGAATCACTTATATTTTCCTTCTATGTGGTTACAATTGCAGTACCCCTTGCGATGTTCAAAATTAAGATATTCAGGTTCGAAATTTCAATTTTTTATCATTTTCCATACAAAATTGGAATTTTGTACCTGAATATCTCAATTTTGAGGATCGCAAGGAGTATAATAAAATCTTAACAGATAGAGTAAAGGGTACAGTGACCGACCTCCTGACAGTGAACGACACCTGATTATTAAATACATAATAAATATAAAATCGACGATATTAAAATATATTTCCAAGTAAAATTGTATGAAATGCAATTCATAGCAACTGATAAAATTGTTGTTTTAATTAATCAGATTATATTTTCTTCAATAAATTAATTCCAAGAAAACTAACCTCAAAAACGGTGCTTTTTTCTGTTTTTTGTTGACAAATTTTCTAAAAGTCAGCAAGTTGTTTAAAAATTACATTTGAAGAACATACAAATTGGTACAATAAGTTTAAATAATAAGGTTTAACATAATATTAATGAATAAAATATTGTTCAATGAATAGTTTTAATAATTATACATTAAAGAGAGGGTGTCGTTCACTGTTTTCTGACAAGACATTTTCAAATTCATATTAAAAACTTTATCAGAGATTAGTAATTATTTTAAGGTCGTTAATATAAATTTGGAACATAAATTATTTATTTCGCATTGATTTTAAACAGAAATCTTTAATATTTACTTTGTAATACTAAATCAGTTAAAAATGCATGCTGAGGGTGTCGGTCACTGTACTCGTTACCCTAGAATAATTTTAAATAGTATAAAAAATTTGTTTACATTTCTCAGAAATGTTGCGCACTTCAGCAATATAAACATTTTTTATTTTAAACGTCGAAAATCAATTGCCAGCATCGTTATCGTTCGTTACTACGAGACGATCCGATCCGATCATAACAAAAGACTAATCGAGTAAACATATCGTACAATTTTTTCTAATCGAGTGAAGTCGAGCGAGTTATACGATTTTCTCGGATCGTATGCATCACTAAGTACGACTTTTGTTTAAAAACTAAAAAGGAGCAAAAGTTTTCGAAATATTCATGCTTTTTTGTTGACGCTGAAAGCATGACGGACGCTATCGTCTGCGACGTGCGAGCGACCGGTGTGAACTTTGCCGAAGGGGATTACGCAAACGCGGCTGAGGGGACGAGAGTGGTCGGTAGACGGGGGGCTGGTGCAACTGTGGGGTTCTTGGTTGTCATTACCACGTTCGTGGCTTCAGCCGGAAGCTACGTGTTCCAACCAAGAGAGAGAGCTTGCCTGAAACTAACTTGAAACTGGTTCTCAACACTCTACGCGACACGCATCGGAGGTTTAAGTAAAGAAAACCTTTTAAGAGCGATCCATCGACCAATGAGCTACTGAGTAAAACTTTCTTCACTTTTAGTCCAAGGAGAGTACTTGGACGTTAAAACGAAAGTTCTCCAGCGTCTCGTTATTCTCTCTTCACTAAAAAAAATTTCCAACGGAAAGCCTCTTTCCCTCCATTTATGAGCTTTTAATTAAATAACAATGCGCCGCTCCCCGTCTTTGTGCACGAAAATTTTTCGAGAATTTTTTTGTTAAATAATTTTATGTTCATCTAGGTAGATCAAATTTATTGGTTACAATTAGAATTGTTTCAAATACGATGCGTGGAAGAAAGCATCAATTGAATGAAAACGGATTTATTTTAGACAAAAATATATTTGTTTATTATGAAATGTAAGATTAATATTCTATATTTAGAAATTTGGATTAATATTTAAATTCATTAATACTGAAAAGCATTTTAATTAATTTTAATTATTTGACGCTTAAGCAAATAAAGAAAATATGAATGCAAATTTTACGGGGTTTTTGGGAATTTACAGTGTACACTGTACATATAATGATGATAAATAATAATCACAACAAAAACAAAAATAGCGACAATAACAACAATAACTATACTTATAACAAAAAATATCCATAACAATAACAATCTAATTAAAAACAACAGCAACAATACAAATAACAACTGCAATACTAAACAATAACAATCTAATTAAAAACAACAGCAACAATAGAAATAACAACTGCAATACTAAGGGAACGTCTATATATTATGTAACGCTTTTTTCTGATATTTTTGGACCCCCCCCCCCATTAAGCGTTACGTAATATATGGAACAACAACAATAACAATTACTATAACAAAAAACAATATTGCAATTGCAATAAAAGGAAGACGGCAAACAACAACTATAACAACAGCAACAACAATAGCTATAGCTATAACAATGTCAATAGCAATAACAAAACGACAGTAAACAATAACAGTATCGACAATATATAACAAGAATGTGTTACAAAAATAAATATTACAGCAACAACCATGACTATAAAAGCAAATGTAACGGGAATAAACAACAGCAACATTAAAAACAACATACAACAAAAATAACTATAACATTATTAGTGGAAAAGCCAATGACAAAACGATAATTAACAATAATGGTAACAATAATAACAATAAACAACAACAATTGTAACAAAAACAATATTCATATCAATAACAATAAAACAACGAAAATGAAAAATGACAATAACAAAATAAACAGAAATAATTACCACAACAATAAACAATAAGAATAACTACAACCATAACTAAAACAATTTCTTTAACAATTACAATAAAACAACGCAGAAAAACAACAACTACAATAAAAATAAAATGAACGACAGAACTAACAACTACAACACTAAACAAGAAGAATAACAATTACTATAACAAAAACAATATCCGCTGCAATTATAATAAAACAAATAAAATAGTTAACAACAATAACAACAACAGTAGCAACAGTAGCTATAACTAGAACAATATCAATAGCAATAACAATAAAACAACGCCAATAAAAAATGACAATAAGATAATCAGAAATAATTAACACAACCATAAACAATAAAAACAACTACAAACATAAAGAAAGCAATTTATTTCATAATTACAAAAAACAACGAAGAAAAACAATAGAATAGAATACAATACAATAGAAATAAAATGAACAATAGAATTAACATCTGCAACACTAAACAAGAGGAATAGCAATTACTATTACAAAAAACAATTCCCCCAGCAATTATAATAAAATAAATAAAATAGTAAACAACAATAACAACAACAGTAGCATTAATAGCTATATATCTATAACAATAGCAAGAACAATAAAACAACGACAATAAAAAGTGACAATAATAAAATAAACAGAAATAATTAACACAACCATAAACAATAAAAATAATTACAAACAATTCATAACTAAAATTTATATGCTTTATAACTAAAGCAATTGATTTAATAATTCCACTAAAACAACGAAGAAAAACAACAACTGAAACACTAAACAAAAACAATAACAAATACTATAACAAAAAACAATATCCGCAGCAACTATGATAAAACAAAGACGATAAACAACACTCATAACTAAGATAATAACAATAGCTATAACTATAATAATATTAATAGCAAGAAAACAACAATAACAATAACAATAATATTATCAACAATATGTAATAAGAATGTGTTACAAAAATACTGATTAAGGCAACAACCATGACTTTAAAGACAAATGAAACGACGATAAAAAGCAACAGACAACAACAATAACTATAACATTATTAGTGAAAATGACAATGACAAAACGATATTCAACAACAACAGTAAGAATAATACCAATAAACAACCAGAACTGTAATAAAAACAATATCTATAGCAATAACAAGAAAAGAACGACAATAAAAATGACAATAACAAAATGAACAAAAATAATTACTACAGCAATTGATAATAACCATAACTAAAGCAATTTCTATAAAAATTACAATAAAACCACGAAGAAATTAAAAACATGACTAGTAAAAATAAACAACAGAAATAACAAAAACTATAAATAATGTAAGAAAACAATATCATTAGCAATTACAATAGAACAAAGACAATAAACAACAATAGGGACAACAACAGAAAAAATTGTAACAGAATTATTAAGAACATCAAACAACAAAAATAAATGTAACAGAAACATCAACAAAGCCAATATCAGCAAAAAACATAATGATAGTAAACAATAAAAACAGAAACTACAACATCTGTAACTTTAACAAAAACTATTGTCCACATCAATAAATATAAAACAATGACGATAAACAACAATAAGAGCAAGATCAACCTAAATAATAACCAAAACTGTGAACAATAGCAATAACTATAGTTAACAAAAATAATTTCCACATCATTTACAATAAAATAACAATAATAAACAACAGAATTAACAATCAAGTTAACAAATAACATTAACTATAACAATAAAAATAAACAACAAATATTACAATAATTATAACAATAGCAATAACACAAACAAACTGACAACAAAACATATCAATATCAATAAAACCAACAACTATAAATATAATAAAAAACTATCATAAATACAATGTATATAATAATAATAACTATAATAACAACAATAAATAATATTAAAATAAAAAATTATTATACCATGTATAAACTACATTAACCGTCAAAATAGAAACAATAAACATCAATATCTATTATAACAATAATATCAGTAGCAATTACAATAACAAAACGACGATAAATAACAACAATAACAGTAGCAACGCAGAAACAGTAATTATAATGGATGGTAACAACAACAGCAACAATAACAGCAGTATTAACATTAGCAATTGAAAGACGATGATAAACAACATCAGTAATAGTAACAACAACAAAAATAGTAACAATAATGAATGGTAACAATAAACACAATAACACTAGAAACAACAATAATAATAACAAAAAAAAACGCCGATAAACAACGATAATAACAGTAGCAAATACAAAAATAGTAACAAAGAAAAATGTTAACAATAAGAACAACAATAACAGAAGTAACAATGATAAAAAGATAACAATAATAACGTCTAATAACAACAAAACAATAATAATTGTAATGAGCCAATAGAATGCAAATAACAGCAATATCAAGATCTATAACGATAACAACAACTGTAAGAAATAACAACAACAACAGCAAAAACAATAAAAAAAATAAAATTAACTGTAATATTCAAAGTAACAAACATAAACATTAAACAACAACCATAGAGAAGAAAGCGGTCCATAAACTGAGGAATAATTATAATATCAACAGCAATAGTAATAAAACCAACAAGAACATATACAGTAACATTGATGTTAATGAACAACAACAATAACTATAATGATGACAATATGAATGTCAATAACAATTATAATTAGAATAACAAACATCAAGAAAAGCAATAGTTAACAATAACAAAAATAAAAACAATAACAATAAACAGTGTTAGTAACAGTAAAAACAAAAATATTAATAAAGATTACAATATCATTAACAATTACGAAATTAACAATAATATAGACGATTAAAATAATAACAACAAAAGACGACAATAATATAATAATTTCTGTGCTTTGTCAGTTTTTGTAAACTTACAGCAAGTAAAAATGTTTTATTATTTCATTACACAATTACAGATATTGTAATTTTTTTTGTAATACATGAAAATTAATTTTTTACGATTATCAATACATAACTATTCCATCATTTATACAAGATTGCATGCTTTAAAAACTATTTATTTTTTATAGATAATATTGCAGAAATGATTTTAACTTTTAATACTTTAACAATTTCATCTTTTAATATTGTTTTATAAATTAATTATCTAGCTTGAAAAACTCATCTCGTGACGTATAATGGAAACATTTTAATGAAATAATGGAAAATATACATGACTGACTAAATCTGATTAATATCACTGAAAAGACTGCATCGCTTTACTCAACCATTTATAACGATTTTTGTTCAGTTCAATTTAATTTATTGTATTTAAAATTCTTATTAATTTATTACTTTTATCATAACCTTACAATAAAATTGTCAGTAATGTATAATTCAATCGTTATAATTGATAGATATTTGATTGGAATATCAGGTTTCAGTTCGTACTATACTCAAAGTGATTGTGTCTGACTATAACCTTGCGTTACTACTTGTAGATCATTCTACTTACTCTCGAGTTTGTAGTGTACTGTCAGCATTGCATTTCTGGTAATACGGTTTTTCACGATGCTTTTAAAAATTCAATTATCAATTTTCCTTTAGCTTGATTTTTATATGGTAAACAGTAATCTGTCAGAGAAAGTTCTGTTTATATAGTGCACTAGAGGCAGCGATTTACAGAATTTTACCTGGTAGCTCTATAAAACCTGAATACCCATAAAATTTTACTCGTTATTTTACAAGTTTTTTTTACCATGTTTGAAAAAATCAAAAGAGCAGTTACTCAATAAAATGCGTCATTATGTTGCTGAGTGTTGAGATTTACGTGCACAATTACTGCAAAACTCGACAATAAATCTGTCCATGATTTTGTTTCCTGTCAGTAAAATGAAAAGCACTTTAACAAAAAATATTTCTTTTTTAAAAAATAGCATTGCATTTCTGCATATTCAACTTTTTTATCAATAAATATTAATAAAAATTTATCATTAAATATTTTTTCGAAAAAGATAGTAAGTAGAAAAATAATTTCTATTGGTGATTATAGGCTAATTTATTTATTGTAGAATATTGTAGAAGCACTTGGATTTTGGTATCCTGTTGAGGAAAATTGTGGATGCATCTTTACGGTTAACTATAACTTATACCCTATTGTAGATTTTAAATTGTTATGGACAATTGTGAAGAAAAACTTATGCTGGATTTGTTTGGGACACTCTAATGGTGGTTTATTGTGATAACACCTTAATAGAAATCTGAACCAAAAAACTTAATTGAAATCCTAATAGTAGGCCATTGTGAATACACTCTTATGTTACGCTATTGTGGATACACCCTTATGGTACGTTATTGTGGATGTACCTTTATAAAAAAAAAAAATAGTGTGGAAGCACCCTTATGATGCAAAACCTTATGTAGTTTTAAAGGTACCTATCAGTGGTTCTTTAAAAAAAACTAATTTTTAATTATTATAGATACATACTAATCCTGGAATATTGTGAATGCACCCTTATAGTACAAAAGAAATTGAGATACTATTGTATTTACACATTAACGATGAAATATTTTAAAGGGAGACTTATTTTGTTCTTTTGAGGGTATTCTAATAGTAAACAGTTCTGAACACACCCTTAAGTTCGAAAATTGTTATGACATTGTAATAATAGTTGTATAAAGGCACTCTTAGAGTGGATTTCTTTAATGGCGCATTATTGTTTTAACTTAGAGAAAGATTCGTAGTCGACTATTGTGAAAACTCCTTTAAGGCAGAAAATTGTAGAAACACCCTCATGGTGCATTAATTTGAAAGTACCCTAATTGTGAACAATTTTGGAGACACACTTATTCTAGATTATTCTGGGATACGCCAATGGGACACTACTGTAGTGACATCTTTATGATTGACAATTGTGGAGAAACATTAATTGTGGAATGTTAAAATAAGAATAGTTTAATATTTTAAAGGCAAGTCTAATTTTGGTCTCCTGTGAGGAGGCCTGTATTAGAAGGCAATTGTTCAGGCACCTTGAAGCTGGACTATTGTGAAGTATCCTTTATAGTGGAAAATTATGGACAAGCCTTTAAAGTGGATTACTATAAAGATAATTGTGAACTATGGCAGAGGCACTTTAGTAGGTAAATATTTTTAAGGCGCAATGATGGTGAACAATTGTGGAAGCACCTTTTTAGTAAACTGTTATAAAACAGTCTAATGGTAGAATATTGTAGCGGCCTCTTATGTTGTAATTGAAGACATACTTATATGGCGTATTGTTATGGATATACCTTAATGATGAACTATTGTGAATACACCCTAATGGTCCGTTGTGAAGGGATTATAATAGTGTATTATTGTGGGTGCAGTATCGAGGCACCATATTGGTGAATAGTTTAGCAACAGTTTTAAATTGAAATATTTTAAACCCACACTTAGGGAGCATTCATAAATTATGTAACATTCCTTAAGGGAGGGGGGGGGGTTAAGAAAATTGTTACGAACAGCAGAAAAAATGGCGCTAATGTTTGTAGTGACGTGTTACATGGGGAAGAAGGGGGGGGGGGTAAAATTTTCCAAAAAAAAAAAACGTCAAGTAATTTGTAAACGTTCCCTTATGTTGTTCTGCTTTGGAGACACATAACACCATGGCGAATAATTGTGAATGCATCTTTATGGAAGAAAGATGTGGATACGCCTTTATGGTGGCTTATTGTGGAAAGCTCCAATGGTGGACTATTGTAGAGGCAACCTAATTGTGGAATATTGTAGAGATGTCTATTATGTAGTAAATTATGGTAGACTGTTGTGAATGAACCTTATGTACTATTGGGAATGCACTCGTATAATGGCACCCTAATAGTAGAGTATTTTAAATCCACAATAATTTTTGTCTGTTTTGGAGTCATGTTAATGTCGTACTGCTACTGTGAAGGAACCCAGTTATTAAACCATTGTGAACTCACCCTAATAGTGAACTATTGTGAATGCACCCTTATAGTGGACAATTGTGAAGTCACCCTTATCATTCATAATAGTGGGGTCGCCTTTATGTTTGTTGATATGACAGTGTCATAATCAAGATGTCTAGGGGAGGAGATTTGTCAATATGACGATTTCGTAATTGAGGAGTCATGGGGTGAGTTTCAAGGGACGTAGAGAAAGTGTCAGATTGCTGAAAGAAGAGTGCCTCAATTAAAAAATTCCACAACGAATGATTTTTTTCACACCGTTATTAATTATTAGTTTTTTTGTTCTTTAATTATTATTCAGTAAACGCACAAACGGCTGGTATCATAAGAAATTATTATAAATGTGGAAACTGAAGAATTCGATAAAATACTCGAAAAAGAGATAAGAATATGGATTAAAGTATAAACTGGTAGAGCTGACTAGGCACCAAACTTACATCAATCATCGGAGGCAATACATGAAGAGCAAGAGAAACGGGGTGTTCTTAAATGCTCGTTAGATCGATACCGTTTATAAAGACAGTTGGCAGCTCTCGTCGGCACCTGCACCCGTTATCATTCTCACATAATCCGTTATCGCTTTCGTGTAGTCCATTCGTCGAGGGATTACAAAAAGCCCCCTTCGTGCCGTGGAAGAGGCATCCGCTTACCGGACCGGAAATCCTCGTCGTATTAACGAATCGATTTAGGGAAATGACGGCTGGGCTTTACGAGAAGGGGGCACCAGACTCCAGGTAACTGATCGCAGTAAATACCTGATATGAGGGGGTGTAAAGGCTATACGACAGGGTCTAAAAGATTACCATTAATCATCTTTGAGATCCAAGTCCTGATGTGAACAGAATCGCATTACTCGTTGCCATACTTGATAACGAGTCACCTGCCTATTTTACGATAAAATTCATGCTAAATTTAATCCAAAATATTCCGTGTTATTTAGATTGAAACACAAAATCGAATAATGAAAAAAAAGGCCGAAATTTAGGAGAAAAAGAAGATAAGAAATGTTTGTCTGATTATTTATATAATAGTGTGTTAAGGGGAGGGTATACTATTTTTTCTTTTTTTAAAATTTATTTCTTAAATTTGTCTGTTCGAATCTACAATCTTTTAAGATTATTGTGTGAAAATTTGAAGCAAATCGGAGCAAAACTGACGGAGATATGGCTGTTTAAGTGTCTCTTCCTTCAAGGCGTTTTTTATACCTGCTGACAATTTTTGAAAAGTCATCGAATTCGCTTGAAACTTGTTACTCTGGGGACTTTGGGGTCACTGATTACGAATCTTAAAAATTGAAAATGGTGGATCCAATATGGCGGACATTTTCCAAAATTGTTTAAATTTGCCATATGGGATCCGCCATTTTGTTCCGTTTTTTTTTTTTTTATTTAATTTTGAATTTTGTTGAAACTTGTTACTCAGAGGTTTTCGGGGTCGCTGATTAAGAATATGTATTCAGATTTTCAAAATTATCAAAATTTAAAATGGCGGATCCAATATGGCGGCCTTTTTTTTTTAAATTGCTAAAATTCGCTTTAAATTTGTTACTCGGGGGATTTTGGGGTCGCTGAATGAAAATACAATGTCCAATTTTCAAAATTGTCAAAATTCAAAATGGTGGATTCAATATAACGACATTTTTCCAAAGTTGATTAAATTTGCCATATGGGATCCGCCATTTTGAATTTTAACAATTTTGAAATTCGGACATCGTGTTTGCAATTAGCGACCCCAAAATCCTCCGAGAAACAAATTTAAAGCGAATTTAAGCAATTTTGAAAAAAGGCCGCCATATTAGATCCGCCATTTTAAATTTTAAAAATTTTGAAAATTTGACTACAGATTCTTAATCAGCGACTCCGAAAACCTCTGAGTAACAAGTTTCAACAAAATCCAATATTTAATAATAAAAAAAAACTCAACAGCGTTACCTCAGGATACTTATCAGCTGACAACAAAAATTTTGGGTTTTTTATTTCAAATGATCCAGCTTCGACTAATGATTCTCTAACTAGAATGTCGAAAAAAATCATAAAAACATGCATTTTTCTATTGAATTAATTATACCCTCCCCTAAAAAATAACCCCAAATTGTTAAAGAAATTGAAAATTTTTAATTTCTGTTTCAGATCGACCCGAAAGTAGCGTTTCCCAGGAGGACTCATCCAAAGGTGAGTTTTGTTCTATTTTTTAAAAATTTTGTTAGAAAAAATTATACAGAATCCTTAAAAATGAATAATTTTCAGTTACCATCTGTTTTTTCTCAGGATACTTTGAAGAATATTGCAAAATTGTTTACTTAACCATTTTTTAGTACTAGCTGTTTTTTATGGATCCCCCAAAAACACCAAAAAATGCTAAATTCCAAAAATAAGGGTTAAAAATATTTTTTGTATTTTTTTGGACAAATTTTTGAACAATTTATAATAAATGGCACAAATATAAACTATTAAAAATTGTTTTATGTAATTTATAATTTGTTTAAACAAATTAATTTGTTTAATTTCAACTTTTTATTAAATTAAACCACAGAGTTGCAACTTTTTCTCAATTTTGCAACTTTTGAAGACGAATACTACCAATTACTAACAACAAACCAAAATATAACAATTTGACCGATTGTTTAAACAAATTACTATTGTTTAACTTTAATTTTGTATCAAATTAAACTATAGAGTTGCGATTTTTTCTCAATTGTTCAACTTTTAAGGACGAATGTAATCTGTTACTAACATCAAACTAAGAATAAAAATTGTATTAAATGTTTAAATAAATAATTTTTGTTTAACATTAATTTTTTATCAAATTGATCTACAGAGTTGCCGCTTGTTCTTTGTTTTTCAATTTTTTCTAATAACTTTTAATAACAAACTGAAATTAACAATGGTACCAATTATTATCTAATTAAATTCATACTTTTAAAATTGAAAAAACCGCAGAACGATTTTCACAAATTTTGCTTTTGACACTATAGTAAAAATAAAAGCCTATAATTTATATTTCGATAATAATAAATTGTTATAAGTATCTAATCGATGATGACGTCTGATAATCAATCTTACCACCCTAAAAATAAAAGCATGTCAAATTAAAAAAAATTGCAACTCTGAAGTTTAATTTGATAAAAAATTAAAGTTAAACAATACTATAATTTCTTTAAACAATCGGTCAAATTATTATTTTTAGTTTGTTGTTAGTAATTGGGTACATTCGTCATAAAAAATTAGAAAATTGAGAAAAAGTTTTAACACTGTAAATTAATTTGATAAAAAGTTGAAATTCAACAATAATTGTATCTTGAAATACAATAATATAATTTCTTCAAACAATCGGTCGAGTTGTTATTTTTAGTTTATTGTTAGTAATTGGTTTTATTCATCTTGAAAATTGCAAAATTAAGAAAAAGTTTTAACCCTGTGAATTAATTTGATAAAAAGTTGAAATTCAACAATAATTTTTTCTTCAAACAATTAATAAAATTTGACTTTTAGTCGGTAATTGGGAATTGGTAACATCTTACTTAAGAGATACAAAATAAAAAAATTTCAAATCTGTATTTTAATTTGATGAAAAGTTAAAAAGAACTAATAATAATTTGTTGAAACAATCGGTCGAATTGTTATTTTTATTTTGTTGCTAGTAATTTGTTACATTAGTCTTTAAAAATTGCAAAATTGAGAAAAAGTTGCGCAGCTGTGACTTAATTTGATACAAAATTAAAGTTAAACAATAGTAATTTGTTTAAACAATCGGTCAAATTGTTATATTTTGGTTTGTTGTTAGTAATTGGTTTTATTCGCCTTAAAAATTGCAAAATTAAGAAAAAGTTTTAACCCTGTGAATTAATTTGATAAAAAGTTGAAATTCAACAATAATTTTTTCTTTAAACAATTAATAAAATTTGATTTTTAGTCTGTAATTGGGAATTGGTAACAACTAACTTAAAAAGATAAAAAATAAAGAAAAAATTTGGAAATCTATACTTTAATTTGATGAAAAGGTGAAAACTAATAATAATTTGTTGAAACAATTTTTCGACTTGTTATTTTTAGTTTGTTGTTAGTAATTGGTTACATTCGTTTTCAAAAATTGCAAAATTGAGAAAAAGTTGCAACGCTGTAAATCATTTGATGAAAAATTAAAGTTAAACAATAGAAATTTGTTTAAACAATCAGTCGAATTGTTATTTTTAGTTTGTTGATAGTAATTGGTTACATTCGTCTTCAAAAATTGCATAATTGCGAAAAAGTTGCAACCCTGTGACTTAATTTGATAAAAAGTTGAAATTAAACAATTATTATTTGTTTAAACAATTTGTCAATTTTGTAGTTTATTCTTTAAAAAGCTGAAATTAAAACCTAGTTATTTGTTTAAACAATAGGCCAATTGTAACTTTTTGTTTGTTATTAGTAATTTGTTACATTTGTCTTCAAAAATTGCGAAATTGTGAAAAAGTTACAACTCTGTGGTTTGATTTTATAAAAAGTTGTGACGAAACAATAATAATAATTTGTTTAAACAATTGGTAAAATATTCATTTTTATTATGTTTTTATTATTTGGTTACATCTTGTTTGAAAAGTTGTAAATTTGAAAAAAGCTTGCAACACTGTAGTTTCATTTATTAAAAAATTGAAATTAAACAATAATAATTTGCTTAAACAATTAGTAGAATTGTTACTTTTAGTTTATTGTTTATACTTGGTATCATACAGCTTAAAAAGTTCTAAATATGAGAAAAAATTGCTACTCTATGGCTTAAATTAATAAAAACTGGAAATTAAACAATAATAATTTTTTTAAACAAATTATCAATTACATAAAACAATTGTTTATAATCTATATTTATGCTATTTATTAAAAATTGTGTAAAAAATTGTTCAAAAAAAGTAAAGTCTGAATTTTAATGCTTTTACCCCCTAGAATTGTTCTGTGTCTATTTTTTTTTTTTTTTTTTTAAATAAAAATACATTTTGAGGTCTCTCAAAGCTAGTTTCCCATGTATTTTACATAAGAAAAAAGACATATTTTCATAGAAATGGTATAGAATCCTTGAAAATCAATATTTTTCAATCCCTAAACTCTGTCTCTCTTTAGAAGACTTCCAAGAATAATGCTAAATCATTTATTTAACCATTTTTTTAATATTACCTGTTTTTTATAAGTTCCCAAAAAATGCAAAAATACAAAAACAACCGTTTTTGTGAAAAGAAAAAAAATTCTGAAAAGAAGTTAATAATAATTAGTGAGTGTACAGAAAAGGGAATGGAAAATTCTAAATTGCAGATAATTATTTTAAATCTAATCAGTTCAATTTTAGTTTTAAAAATTGCTGGTGATTTCCAGGTTTCGCAGTTCCGATCAAAGTTAATCTTTGTCTGCGAGCTGTGGAAGTGATGGAGGAGGGAAAAAGAGAAATTTGCGCAGCTTAATAATATAAATGCCAGGCACGCGAATTACTCGAGAGTGACTGAATTGCGCTAATTTTAATTGTACCCTTTCTTCTCTCTCGCACGTTCTCTCCGTGTCCCGCTTCAACTCACGTTCGTTTTTCGGTTTCCTCGTGTACTATGGAAGCTCTTTTCAACCACCTCTTTTCTCCATTCCAATGCTATACCCACAAACGCCCGACGTTTCACCTTTTGTGTCGTTTAATGGTAAAAGGCAAGATCGCATACTTTACACAATGTTACTGTAAAGTGGAATGTCGTCAATTCGAGTTAAATCATTTCAGAAATTTCATTTATATTCCCCCTTCATCTCACTTAAGACCGTTATTCCGCTTCAACTTTTAGAATTCCTGTCAGTATTCCTCTATTTTTATTATTTATTTTAACATAAATTTATTTTCCTTTTTTTTTATTTTATTCATCTCTGTTATACTTTTGCTTCTATTTGGCAAATAAAAACTCTATTAATCGTGAGATAACGTAATTTATTTTGACTATGGAACGAGAATGAGTGTGCAATTTTCATAAAATGGCGGCAGTGTGTCCTTGCGTCGAGACTTGCTTAAAAAAGTAATACGAGCACCTTCTCTATTCGAAAGCATACTGGCAACTTTCTTTTCTGAATATTATATATATATATATATACATAAAAGTTGATCCTCGTATGTGTGAGTGTGTAAAGTATAAAGACGATAACTCTCGAGCGCAAGATTCGGTAGTTGTACGATTTCATTTTTCTCCCTACACCCTCAGTCTGCACTACTGAATATGATTTTTCATAAAGTGAAAAGTGACACGCGAAATAACGTACTTATGTAATGTATCCGTAGGAAACAGAGAAAGGTACTTTAAGGATATTGCCAGAGTTTGCAGCCCGTAAACACTAAGAGAAATGGATTATGTAAAACAACTATACCCGCATGGAATTTATGCGATAAGCGAAAGATGGTTCCATTGAAATGCGAGGAAACTTTGTAAATACGAATTACAAATTGCTCAAAGACGCCTTCTCTATCCTTTGTCACTTTACGTAAACAGAAGTTTTTGACAAATACATTTTTAGATGATCTTTAAACTGATTCAATTCTTGCGTATACTATACCTTTTATAAATAGACGAGTTATGAACTTTAGAAGGAAATGTTTCGCCACAAAGTTCAGTAAAATGTCGCAGTTGGCTCTACACGAACTACCACGAGTCTAAGGATGACGGAACCGCTTTGTTACTACGCTTCCGGTTTAACGGAAATGACGCAGGGCACTTTCAACATGACAAAAGTAATAGTACTTATTACAAAGCTCCCTTTTCGTAATTCCCATCTCTATTGTACCCACTGAAGGCGAAATTACATCCAGCCAGTCATCGTATGAATCCGAAAGGTCATTTTTCTTATAAGCTTCATGCACTAATTGGTTTATCTTTACAAGCGAATTGGTAGTGGTTTTTACTCACGACATAAAAATCGAAGAATTATTATATAAACTTACAAGATTACTCGCGATATGTCACGGAGATCTTAAAGTAGGGACAGGTGTCATAAAAATGCTTCTGTAGCATGTTTTATGATTATTTGTAGGTTAAAATTTCGTTTTAAATAAAGTTCTATTTGGTCCCGTTTTCGAGAAATCTGTATTTTTGAATCACATGACAGAATTCTAAGAATTAATCTTTCACACTCAATAGACAGATGTAACAAAATTGTATACCAAAACAGGATCTGTAGCGTGATTTTTAAGTTTCTGTAGGTTAAAAATCCGATTCAAATGATATTCTATCTATTTCCGTGTTCAAGAAATCCGTTATTTGGAAATACGAAAATTACCGAATTTATTACGTAATTCTAAATTACAGATTTCTTCAAAATGGGAACGGATATAATTTCATTCAGAACGGATTTTTAACCTTTTTGGAACTAAAAAATACGCTACAGAAGATTTTTTGTCCTTATTATTGTGAGATCTATATTAACTTCATATGTAGCGTTCGGTAATATCCAAGAAATATTTTAGATCACGTTGCTTTTGAAGTTACAATAGGTGTCATAAAAATGCTTCTGAAGCATCTTTTTTATTATATGTAGATTGAAAGTCCGTTTTAAATAAAGTCCTATTTGGTACCGTTTTCTAGAAATCTGTATTTTCGAATCTCTCGACTGAATTCTAAGAATTAATAATTCACATTTGATAAACAGATGTTACAAAATTGTATACTAAAACAGGATCTGTAGCATGTTTTTTAAGTTTCTGTAAGTTAAAAATCCGATTCAAATGATATTCTCTCTATTTCCGTATTCGAGAAATCCGTTATTTCGAAATACGGAAATTACTGAACTTATTACGTAATTCGAAATAAGAGATTTCTTTGAAACGGGAACGAATATAATTTCATTCAGAACGGATTTTTAACCTATTTAGAACTAAAAAATACGCCACAAAAGATTTTTTGTCCTTAGTATTGTGAAATCTATATTAACTTCAAATGTAGGGTTTGGTAATATCCAAAAAATATTTTAGATCACGTTGCTTTTTCAGTTACAATAGGTGTCGTGAAAATGATTATGTAGCATCCTTTTTTATTATTTGTAGGTTAAAAGTATGTTTTAAATAAAGTCCTATTTGGTACCGTTTTCGAGAAATCTGTAATTTCGAATTTCACTACAGATTTCCAAGAATTTATCTTTTACAGTTGATAGACAGGTGTCACAAAATTGTATACTGAAACAGGATCTGTAGCGAGTTTTTTAAGTCTCCGTAGGTTAAAAATCCGATTATATGTAGTATTCTATGTATTTCCGTGTTGGAAAAATCCGCTATTTGGAAATACGGAAATTACTGAATATTTTTTGCCCTTATTATTGTGAGATCTATATTAACTTCATATGTAGCGTTTGATAATATCTAAGAAATATTTTCTATCATGTTGCTTTTGAAGTTAAAATAGGTGTCATGAAAATGCTTCTGTAGCATCCTTATTTATTATATGTAGATTAAGAGTCCGTTTTAAATAAGGTCTTATTTGGTACCACTTTCCAAAAACCTGTATTTTCGAATCTCACTACAGAATTCTAAGAATTAATCATTCACATTTGATAAACAGGTGTCACAAAATTGTATACTAAAACTGGATCTGTAGCGTGTTTTTTAAGTTTCTGTAGGGTAAAACTCCGTTTCAAATGGTATTCTATCTATTTCATTGTTCGAGAAATTCGTTATTTGGAAATACGGAAATTACTGAATTTATTACGTAATTCGAAATTACAGATTTCTTCTGAACAGGACCAGATACAATTTTATTTAAATTGGATTTTTAACCTATTTGTAACTAAAAAATACGCCACAGAAGATGTTTTAACTTTATTATTGTGAGACCTATATTAACTTCACATGCAGAGTTTGATAATATCCAAGAAATATTTTAGTTCACGTTGCTTTTGAAGTTAAAATAGGTGTCATAAAAATGCTTCTGTAGCATACTTTTTTATTATTTGTAGGTTAAAAATCCGTTTTAAACAAAATCCTATCTGTCTCCGTCTTCGAGAAATCCGTAATTTCCAATTCTGCAAAAGGTTTCTAAGATTTTTCTTTCCCGGATAATAGATAGGAGATACAAAATTGCGGTCAGAAACGACTTCTGTAGCATGTTTTGTAAGTTTTTATAGATTAAAAACGCGACATTAATAATATTCTATCTGTTCTAGCTTTCGATAAATTTGTAATTTTGAATTGGGTAATAGATTCAGTATTTTGCAAATTTCGAAATAGTGGATTTTTTAAAGAAGGGAACAAGTAAAACTTTTTTAGATTGAAGTTTTAAGTTATCAAATATTACATCTGTAGCGGGCTTTTCAAATTTTTGTCGGTTAAAAATCCGATTCAAATGGTATTCTATCTGTTTTCGTGTTCGAAAAATCCGTTATTTGTAAATACGAAAATTACTGAATTTATTACCTAATTCAGAATTAGATATTTCTTGAAAACGGAAAAGGATAAAATTTAATGCAAAACGGATTTTTAACGTATTTGTAACAACAAAACACGCTCAAAAGATTTTTTGTTCTAATTTTTGTAAGACATATCTTAAATTCAGAAACAGCATTTGATAACAATAAAAAAAGAATTTTTTTTACGTTGCTCTTGAAATTAAGATAACTCTGATAAAAATAATCATGCAGCATCCTTTGTCATTATTTATAGGTTAAAAATACGTTTTTAATAAGGTCTTGTCTCCTCCCGTCTTCAAGGAATCCGTAATTTTGAATTGCCCAACAGATTCCTAAAATTTTATCTTTTACAGGTGATGGATAGGTGTTTCGAAATTACGTCCAATAACGGCTTCTGTAGCATGATTTTTAAGTTCTTCTAGGTTAAAAATACGATTTAAATAATATTCTATCGGTTCTGTCTTTCGAGAAATCCGTAATTTCAAATTGAGTTATAGATTAAGAGTTTTGCAAATTTCAAAATTACAGATTTCTCGGAGACGGGAGCAGATAAAGTTTTATTTAAAACGTATTTTTAATCTATTCATAATTTAAAAATATGCTACAGAAGCACTTTTTTCTAATTTTTGTGGCACCTTTCTTATCTTAATAAGCAACGTGAAGTAACACCAAAGAAATAATTTTGGTTACGTTGCTCTTGAATTTTAGATAGGTGGCTTAAAAATCCTTCTGTAGCATCCATTGTAATTATTTTGCGGTGAAAATTCTTTTTTAAATAAGGTCCTACCTGTTTACCTTTTCAAAAAATCCGTCATTTAGAATTCCGCATCAGATTTCGAGAACTTTAAATATCACAGGTGATAGACAGTAATAACAAAATTCAGGACAAGAATGATTTCTTTAGCTTTTTTTGTAAGTTGTTATAGAAATGAAATACGAGTTAAATGATAAATAATCTATCAGTCTCCACTTTCGAGATACATGTCATTTTGAATTCCGTTATAGAATCAATGTTTTGCAAATTTCAAAATTACAGATGTCTCAGAAATAGAAACAGATAGAATTTTATTCAAAACGTAATTTTAATTTATATACAATTCTAAAACATGCTACAGGAGCCGTTTATGTACTATTCTTGTCCGTATTTTTTTTAGATCAATCTTATCTTGACAAGCAACGCAAGGTAACGCCACAGAAATTATTTTGAGCACGTTGATCATGCAATTAAGACAGGAGTTATAAAAATGCTTCTGTATAATTTTTTATTAAGATTTGGTGTTTAAAATTCCGTTTTGAATAAAATCCCCCTCTATCCGCTTTCAAATAATCGGTAATTTACAATTAAACTTCTAATTTCTACAATTTTATATTTTACTGGTTATAGATAATTGTAAAAAAAACTGACGACAAAAATGGCTTCTATAGCGCGATTTATTTGTTTTTATAGGTTAAAATTCCATTTTAAAGTTAATACTATCTCTTCCCATTTTTCAGAAATCAAAAATTTTGAAAATAGGAAAAGTCAGGATATTATTGAAAATGAATTTTAACCTATAAATAATTACAGAACATGTGACCAAATCTATTTTTGTCATTTTTGTAACACTTATATTAGCTTTAGAAACATTGTGATGATATATAATTGTTTATTTATAAAGATTTACATGCGTTTAGAATAAGCAAATCATACACTACTATGTGTTTGTCGTGTCGATTTTATAATTTTGTCTGATCGATAGTAATACTTTTTCTCTAAAGCAGGTGATCTAGCCTTGACCAATGTTAGACGTACTTATTTCTACTCCTGTTATTGAAAAGATATCGTTACATGTACATCTGTATATAATGCCCACTTGTTACTGAGAGGCAATAAGTATAGACGTCCTTACATGTATATATGAGACATTATTCAGACCGCTGTAAGCTCGACAATGTTGGGGGATGGTGAAAGTGTCAGCTGTAGAGTGAGACAAGAGGTGTGAGAAGTGCGAAAGACGCAAAGAACCTGGGGATGAGAGGATCGAGAGAGTTGCACTACGTCTCGCGTAACAAGCTGCCAACTCCCCAGGGTGTTCTGCTCCTCTTGGTTCTCGTCTTTCCTTTCTTTCCCACACCTCTACCTTCTTCAATGCCTTCTTCCTATCTCTTTTATCCTTTTTATCACATTTGCTTTTACCAACTTTCTTGATACAGCTTCTATCTGCAATTCTGTTTCTGAAACTCGTCACGTCCAATGTGTCTGAACTCACATTTCAATTGTTAATTTTTTCGTTATTTGTAGACAATCCATTAACTATTGCTTGTCTAAGAAATAATTCAACTAGGAATTCTCCATTTTTCAAAACATTCAGTCAATAATAATTGTTTGAGAAAGTACCTTGAAATAGTCTAGAACAACAGAGAACATTTTTTGCATTTGATTTTAATTTAATGTAAAAATTTTGGATGAATTAGACTATACTTGGGAAATTTGGAAAGGGTTCTTGGTTAGAAAAACCAAGATGTATGATCAATTTATTTTAAACAATATTGACGTAAGTAAATCGAAACAAATTATTTAATCGAAAATAACGAAATGTAAAAAGGCTTGATACATTTCAACGTCTAGTTAGATATAAACTAAATAAAATTCTGCACCGGAAGGTTACGATTTTTCTTTTTCAGTCACGTGATCTGACGTCCGCCAGAGTCCAAATGTCACTGAAGATACTAATTATTAAAGCCTTGACAGCTGGCACTCCGTCCTCCGGAATAAAGATTTTATAACCCGGTATAAGATTCTGAAGTCAAACGAAATCTATCAGATGTCTCCCTCTGGTGGTCGGCGTAAACGTTGAATTGGAAAAAATAAATCAATTTTAACATCTGGTCATCAGAAGATCATTTCGTTGTTAATAAATCTGATGATTATAAATACCGCATTTGGAGAACGAGTAATTCACTCAATTCATAATTGACCCATTAGAGAGTTTAAAAATTTACTGACATGGTTAGATCACAATGAATAAAAATTAATAAACTATAACAGTAATAACTTAAAGTTTCTTTTAATTCGTGCATTTGGAGTTATTTGATTTTTGTAATTGTCAATTTATCATTTAAAATGGAATTGGCCGCAACTTTAGGATATAATCAAACAACTCTCAGCACGAAAGTGAATTAAAACTTTCAAGTGATGAGAAGGGCACTTGAGAAACTTGAATAAAGGGTTCGAACCTTGATCTTCTCAAGAGCAGATCCTATTTTCGATTCGATAGTTCTAGTTTACCAAGAGAGCATTGAAACGACTCCCCGAGGACTTAGGAAGTTAAAATGGTCGTTAAAGGATGCAGAATCGTTACCTGGAGGTAGCAAAGCCCTCGTTTGGAAGATATTATGACCGCAGTAAGCTTTTGGTCTCGGTACCGACCCTATTTTCTCCTTCGTGGGCGGGTCAAAGACCTGTTACATTCATCTTCTGAGTGCTAAATACGCTCCCGGGCAAACTCGCCGGTCGGTATTAGACCAAAATCCCATGCATTTTATAAGCTTTGAATTTATTCAGTTTCGCGAACCGTTGACTGTGCCACGTGTGTACTCTAGAACGCCCCCTTTCCTAAGGCGCCGTTGTCCTTGTGGACACAACCCTGCTGATATTTTCTTTTCTTACGTCAGCTACAGTTTTTTTTTCGTGTCTTCAATTTCTACACATTTTGTTTTCATTCATTCGTCTTGCATCCCTAAAAAAATATGTTATTGTTAACTCAAGAAAATAAATTGTTGTTAATGTTACGTTGAGAATGAAAATCAGATATTAAAAATTAGTTAAAGTTGTAAGAGTGATCTCCAAAACTTTGTGGAAAATTTGAAATAAGCAGAGGCCATCGAGTTCGACGTGGCTTAATCACAGGTTTATGGTTTTCTGTAAGCATTGTGAAACAGTGTTTAATATATCATAAAATCTTAAATAGAGTTTAAAGTTCCTATTAAGGTGGGTTTTCCCCTGTTCAGCGGCCTTTTCTGTTCCCTTTGTGTCTCTACAGGACTGACCTTGACTCGTTGGTGGGGGAAGCTCTTCTTCCCTTTTGCCAGTCAGCTAGGGCCTGATGTGATCATACAGTTCAGTTCCGTTTTGGCCTTCTTAGAGTCTACATCGGGTGGGTTTTCAAGTGCATTGCCCCACGGTTTCTAGACTGGTTCTTCAATTTGTATTTATAACGGGTGAACAAATGTGACGTATTCTAAATTTGTAACAAAATAAACTATTCTTCGATAACAATATTCATTTATATGAAATATCACGAAACATTTCTGACAAATAAAATGCCTGACGGTGATCTCAGGGCTTATCAGGCAATTTTAAAACGAAAACGCAACTTCGGTTTTAAAATTCTTTTTCCCAGGTCAGATTGCCTTGGTGATCATTGTGAGCATTTTTTATATTGTTAAATCAACGAAATAATGTTTTAAGGTTGCAGAAATTTTTTTTGAGTCAGCTTGTTTTTCTGATCTTTGCGATCAATGTTTATGTTTTCGAATCCTAAAACTTATGATTGAAACACAATAACTGTTCCGATTCAAAATATAAAAATATTGATCTTAAGAATCAGGAAGTAGACTAACATTTTAAAAAAATTGTAAAATGGTATTTTATCTTCCGTTTTGTTTTAAAATATGTGATATGTCAGCTAGATACTCAGCTTAAGTGTCATTGCGCATCTTAAAGTGAGCTCCTAATAATTTTTTTATAATTGTGAAATCATAAAACAACAACAATAATATGAATGAATAAATAATTAAATTAAAGGCGTCATAACATATATAATATATATCTTCAAATGAGTGAAAATGTAATTCAAACCAAAATTAGTAGATGTTGTGTTCCGTGTCGTATCTTGTTTTAATTTTCTAATAGCGTTTGATTCGATTAAAACTGTTAAGAATGTGAGTGTCTACTTAACCTCAAATTGCCTTTTGAGCATTCAATCTCTTGAATTGGTTTTTTGTTACGTTCTTTTTTGGCATCTTGTTTACGTGTCGTTTTTTCCATACGTTTTTTACAAAGAACAAAATTCGAAACATTCTTTTAAAAAGGAACTTGTATCGCAATCTATTATCATAAATATAACATCAATTACACTTTTTTATCATGTCAAGGGGCGTCACAAATTTTAATTCGCAACAATAAGATAAGAATTTTTTCTCTCTTTTTCGTCCAATTCACTCTATTCTTTTACGCTTCTTTTGGTCTAAAATGGGAACTCACGGTGAGATGTTTGTTCAGCGTAAGTGGCGTAGAATGTCTGTCCTATCCAAGTTCTCCTCTGACCCCAAACTCTTGCACCATACCAGTCACGGATCATCCCTACACCCTATTTGAAAGCTTCCGGAGCTGCAAGTGCATTTCTAGAGACCACCGGAGATATGAAGGTGTAATGTTATCTCGCTAGAAAAATACCTCGGACAAGCTGGAAAAATTCTCATAGCTACTGCTCGTGGCATTTACAAGTGGAGGTCCCTGAGGATTGGTCTTGTAGTCGACCTACCCTTGGATGGATCAGCACTTCTCCTTCGGGAGTCAGGATCACATCAGCGCTCGAGTTGACTTTCAAGTTGGTGTCAATATTCGCTCTAGTTTCTTTATTCTCTATCTCTTCTAATCCTCAGCATTTCAAGCAAACCGAATATCCAAATATCGAACTCAGCATATCAAGATTATATTTGGGAACTGCTTCTTAATACTAGTTTCCCCAGGTGAGGGTGAGAGAAACCCTAAATAGTTTCCCGCCACTAAGTATAACTACTAGAATCGCAACAATTTGATTCCCAGTTAGCAAATCAGAGCGCCCGGCATTAATAATTATCTGGTAAATTGGTGGGTGCGGAATCTGAGATGAAGATTATGGCGAAGTGGTAAGTGGTGTTCCACAATTCGGACTAATGAATCCTTTCATATCGAAATGGGCATCGAGAGCTTTTCAGTCTCTCCTGCCCTCCTTTTGCTCAAGGAGAAGTACAACCCTGCAATTTCGAAATTGTCCTTCTGAATGGAACTTGAGATATTCCGCCATAATGTGTCCATCTGTTCCCATGATAATTTTGGTTTCACAGTGAAATTGAATATTCATTTCCCGAGCCATTAAATCAATGACGTATTTCATGATCCCAATTGAGGCTCTTATTTCTCAGATTAAAATGCAAAGCTTGATCAAGCGCTAAGTACTTGGAAGATTTTTCCTCGACGGAATCCTCCCGATCAATTTTATTACTTTGCTCCTTTCACGTGCACTTGCCTTTCAAGAGAATCGAAAGCTCCATTCATCGTAAAATCATAATTCCCAACGACTCTCTCATTTTTAATGGCTATATGGGAGAAAACGTATTTTTAAAATGCCTCGAAGCACTCGCTCCTTTCGTCAAGAGTCCAGTCTTGTGAACTCGCAGACATTGAATAGTGTCCAAAGTAAAGTCCCATAAAGCTTTGATTCAAGGAAAAAGAAGGTCGAGGAGAAAGAAAAGGAGATGGGTAAAGCTGAGGGTTTGAATTCCACGGAAATGTCTCTTCTCTCTCTCTAGGACTGGTCTTCTCTTATTTATGCTACCACTAAACGTTATCACCAGTCCACTAGATTAACTGTTGTCCGAGCATCCTCCATAAAGCGGCCACAATAACATAGTCAATACTTAATCTGGAAAGCAGCTCAGCACCGTTAATTTATTGTCCCTCTCGGACGTAATAAATCGCAGCCCAATCTTTGACAGAACTTTCTAAACCAAACAACAAGCTCGGTTGAGTAGTGTTTGACCGCGAATTAGTCCACAAGATCTGCTTGCAGCCATGGACAATATTTTGCCAATCTACTAGAGACAGAAGCCTCAGATATGTTGTTGCATTGAGATAAGCTAAGCTTTCCCGTGATGGAGCAGCCCGTAAACTCAGCCGCGCCATGATGCCACTGAAATATCTGCTAAATAAATACATGATGTTCTACTCTACCATATGCAAGCCCTTTCTTCAACGCATCACGACCACCAAAAGAGTGTAATTTTTAAAGTTATTATTATTTAGTAGCATCCCTTAGGCAACCAGTGGTCTTGTCAAGTGCTTTAAAACAAAACTGAAAATAAAATTTGATATCAAAATTTTTGTCCCTGTTCTGATTCTTAAGATCAATATTTTAATATTTTCGATTCAGAATGTTTAGTATACTTTAAATACATTTTCCGATTAGAAAATTTAAAAATTGATAACAAGTATTAGAAAAACAAACTGAGAATAAGAAAATGTTTTCTGTATCGCAGGTCTCTTTCGCTTCGACTCGTATAAATCCTGTCCCTTTTTTTAAATATGAATATTATTATCATCATTTTTATGTTCTATTTAAATTTCTTTTTAAGTTCCGTTCTTTAAACGCCAAGTTATTTTCCCAAGATTAATTTATCATTACCAGAGTGAATTTTATTTCAAAAATTAAAACAGATGATCGCAAATTTGTTGAGATATTTTTGTCCATACGCAATAAAAAAAATATCCCGATTTAACTGTTCATTTGCAATTCATAATGAAGATGTTTTCACTAATATACAAACAATGACATTGATGCAGCGTTAATGCTGAACACTATTTCAGACTTAGAAACGATTTCTTTTACTCTTTCCGTATCTCTGCTTTACCTCATCTCAAAAGGTTTCCATCTTTTTCATACGAGCTTTTTATCCTCGCATCGAGCCAACTCATACAGCACAGAAGCAAGGTAAAATGAATGAAGGGAGCAAGGACCGAGAGCGCCAGGTGCGTGCGACTCTCCTCATTTTCTCTCTTTCTCTCTGCCTTCTCTGTCACTGCACTCATAATCAGTGCGACACGCGTGTCTCTGCGATGCATCACGTTGAATGGGTCTGGTAATTGCGCGTTTAATATTTCAAAGCTTTTGCCGTCTAAGCATGAAAAAAGTCTGCGATTTAGCCCTATGAGCCAAGAAAATCTCTCTCTTCCTTCCTCTTTTTCCTGCTTCTCTTTCACTCTCTTCTTTTTCATTCTTTCATGGCAGACTAAAAGTACTAAAGTGGCAACTTGCTTCTGTCCCTTATTCCACCACTTTTCCCTTTCAGTTACTCAACTCCCTTTGTCTAAATTTTGTCTTTTAAACCTCCTTAATCTTCCACGAACAAGAAAGAATATAGAGTGGAAACTGTCATAAGACTTTAATTTTTTAAGCTCAATCTAAATAACTAAGTTATTTCTAACAACCAACAAGGATCAATAATTAAACTAGAATTTTTAAAACACAGATTTATATCAAGCCAGCTACAATTTTTGAGGTTTGATCCGCTTAGATAGCAGCGCTGTGAGAGTTTATGATATATTAATTAGATTATCGACCCTCTTCAACTTACCGACTGTCGGTCATAACTTAAATCACTGACCTAAATCATAGCATTCTTTACTCTTTAAGCGTAAAACACTTTTTTGGTAATAAAAAAATAATCAATTTTCCTTTTACTTACAGTAAATAACTTTCATTGCAAATAATTGTTATCTTCCTAGGTTACAAAAGCCCCGGACTTTTGAGATGCAGTTGAAACAAAATTCCTTTCTTCTTCTTGAACGAGCAGATCACCATTGAAAAGAAACTGCTTTCCAGCAAAAGCCGCTAGTCTCTCGGAGATAAAGAACAAAGAGGACTCTAATGTGCTGGTTCTGACAAAGCGGCATTCCGGTCCATCTTCGTCCGTTCTTCGGACCGTCCAGTCGATTGGTGTGACAAAGACCACAATCTCAATCACAAATTGACAATAAAAAATGTCCAATTAACCGCCAGCAGTCCCGATGGAACTCTGTGGAATCGATTTCGATCTCGACGACTCCAACCCCGAGAATCTTTTCAGAGTAAGGGAGAGCGAATCCCGCGTGAAGTTGGAAGCAATCGAGAGGGTTTAATCCCACTCGATTGCGTTCCTTCCCAGCAACTCGCCCCTTCCAGTGCACCATACTGACTTCTCTCACCTTTTTACCTCTCACCCCTTCAACAGACAGTTTCTCCGACTCTCGATTCGAGCCACTTTTCCCTCCTTCGTGATGATTCCTTCCATTGTTCTTCTATGGCTTCGTCTTCTTTCAATAGGACTTTCTCACCTAGGACTTCAAATATCAGATCAGTCACGTAGCTTCCTGAGACAAAACATTTTAAACAGTCTTGCAAATGTTTCAAAGATTATTACAAACGCCTTTAGTTCAATCATTTTATCATATTTATTTTTTTTTTGCTTATGATTCGATGTTTTTTTAAAATTTAGAGTGGTCTCCTTTTGATTTTCGATCAGCCTACTTCCTGTGAATTTTGAATTCTTATTCCAGTACCCATCGTAGTTTTTGTTCTAAATTTACATCTGCCAAAAAATAGATGCGGTTTTTGTCCTGTTTTTTAACACAATTAGTTCAGTTACCTAACGAATTATTTCATTAACTGTTCCTTAAATTAAATCGCTAAAATTTTCCACTCCCTACAGTATTTTAGTGCTCATAGGATCCATAATGCCACTCGGAGAGACCCAGGGGAAACTGGTGGTTTCAACTGATGTAATTCCATCATGTACAAAGTCATAAAGGGTTAAGATCTATATTTAAGCCCTTAATAAGCGCGAACCTAGGCATCTACCACCCAACATTTACTAGCAGATTTCGCTAGAGATAACCTCACAAAACCACTAACTTGAAATAATATGTTAGTTAAAAATATAATATTATATTCGACTATTATAAATTTGGTGATAATAACCAGGAAAATTTAATTCCCTTTGAGCTTCTGTTACTCTTTAAAACCTAATTTATAACAAGAATTTACTTCAGTAAAAATATCAAGAAATTTAATACTGATCCTATGATTCTCGAAAAAATAGTTTTTAAAAATACCAGCAGATAATTTTCTCCAGGAGACAATTGGATTAATGGGTTAAAAGAAACGAATCTAATTAAATTTTGTTTTCCTTTGCACAAGGAGCTTAGCATTTTTACAGAACCAAAGAAGAGAGTGTAATTAAAAAAGGCTTAAAGGCAAGGTTACGAAATTTTAATTTAGGTAAACGTGAAACGCACTCTGGCTACCGTTACCACGAAATTTTATCCGTTGCTTAGGAATGGTGTATTAATTGTAAACGAATTTATCCCCCCGCTGTTCTCGGCTAAACTAAAACGCCTGAGATATTACGGGAAGTAAGCTCGTTAGAGGGTTTAGCATAGCGCGTATCTAGGATTCGCGATGTAGTAGTTGGTTGTGGTTTCGTAGCCTTGGTCTCTACTATTACGTTGGTTTTGAAAGTGGACCTCTCTCTCTCACAATTTCCTGCTCCTCACGCTTTGCCTCTCGTGTCTCTTCTCTTTTGCAACGAGGTTTTCAAAAACCACCACTAGTAAACCAACCTTCAGAAACCTTGTGCACTTCGAAACATTCTACGTTCCTTCAAACCGAAATGGATTCATCTCGTGGTGAAAATTTCGTTTTGGTTAAACCTTAACGCATCAATCGACGAAAATTCTTACTTTGAAGTAAGGATGAAGTTTTAAACTATTTTTTGTAAGCGGAATTCGTAATTTTTATAATTAATATTATAATATATATTATAATTAATATAATAATAATGTAATAAATTAAAATTTTTTTGGCCTATACGGCTTTTTATTTCTTCATTTGTTTATACAAATATCAGCATCAGTTTGACGCGTTTCGGTATAAGATCTTATACCCTCATCAGAACCTTTTAAACCTTTTAATCTAATAATAATAATGTATCAATTCTTGAACTTTAATTATGATTGTACACCAGTCTAGAATCACTTTCAGACTATTTTTTAGACAAATTTTAACTTGTCGATCTGTACCTTTATTATTTTGAGTTTACATTTTTAAATTCTAAAGATTATTTAAATTCAAAAGTTATTTTAATTTATATTTGTTTTTATTTAGTTGAATTTAAAATTTTGTTAAATGAAAGTTACTTTTATTTAATTTAATTGTTAAACAAAAATTATTATATAAACTTCTGGTTACTTGCCAACTTGTAGGACCGGCCAATATTTGGTTTTCGTAAGATAAACATTTAATATGTCGCAATCTTACTTTTTTCACGCACGAACACTGCTTGACAGTGACGTGGAGTTCCCCACAACGCAATTAATTGTCGTGGATGCCAGTTCTAGTCATGGTGGGAATGTCCTGGCACATGAGATTGGATGTGAGTCCTGTTTTCAGAAGTGTGCTTGGACCAGAAGATGATGTCGCCTGCCGTGTTTATGAACTGTCAAAACATTGGTGGCAGTCAATTGGATCTTGGCGCTGGACACTTTAGCACCACAACCACAGTGCCTGATTTACGTTCCCCGATCGATCACCGCTCGATCTGTCCATCCTCGCTCTCGTCATTTTGAACTAGTGTGTTCGACCCTTTGGTCGTATTTTTCTTAAAAGTGTAAAACTTTAAAAAAATGTAATTAAATAAGACTAACGGGAATCCGTTTGTAAACATTGTTCCCTCCCAGACGAGCTCCTATATTTTCATTTGTTTATTTTAATGATGAAGTCGGTTCTCCGACTTTTTTGTTTATTTTTGAGTCAGTGTTCAGTGTGCGTAACATTTGTAACATTGCCATGCCATGCGGCTGGTTATTTAACCTTCTGTGAATCTTCTTAAATTTAATATTTTGAATAAATATGTTAATTTGTAGTCTAATTTAAAAATCGTGGTTTTGTTGCTGATCCTTATCCCCTACTCTTTATTCTTTACAACAAAAAAAAGTTTTTCAGTATATTTATTTTTTTTGTCTGTCAGTGGGGGAACTTTAGTAATAGAAAAAAAAAATAAAAATTTTAGAGTAAGGTTTACAAAAAATTTCTACATATTTTACTGATGTCATTCTCCTTTAAATTCCGTTCCCAAAGAAAATTACAATTCGCAAGTGAACTAAATTTTGTCACAATAACACTTCCGGATGATAACCTGTTTGCATTTCTCTTAGTATCTGGTTAGCTTAGGTATACAATTTTGATTAATGCGTTGAGACGATTACGTTACATGGATGAATAATTAAATGTAGATTATGTTAAATCCTCTAACCGATATAGACAGGAATTACGTAACAGGTAGGGTTTGTTTCTGAACGTTCAGAGCGTGTCTTGCTTACCTAATAGAGGCTTCAGCATCTGCTTCTGATACGTCGGGAATTGTAAAATCACATTTCTGAAGAGTTTCAAATCAAATGGATTGAGGATATTGTTTTCTTCAATAGTTTTGTACACTTCGCTTTTAATCTCCCGTCAAGCTCAAATTTCAATCCACTGTTCGATTAGCGTACAAAAGAAGCAATTTTGTTAGCTCCTACAGAAACATGTCAAAAATTTAACATAAATTGAGGTACATTGTTTTCTGATCATTTTTCTTCGCTCTTTTTGAATAACTGTCAAGTGAAATGGAAATACCGATCTCCAAGAAAAGTCCCGGCGTTTCTGGAATGGCCATTACCGTGCTCTCCTGAAGTTGTGAAGCACCTAACCTACGGCCAGTTAAAACACGTGTTCTCTCGCCAGCATAATGACGGTAATAATTCCTTGGCTGAGAAATAAATTTTCCAATAATAATTCTCTTTTCCCACTCCTTCTTCCTGTCTCGACTTCCACTTGGTCCGCCGTATGTAGCTAACGTACCTAACTGGCCGCGATTTATCATGGCCACATTCACGCTTAGCTCTCTGAATGCCGAGGCCGACGTGCTTCCTCCCGTTGACTTTCCCGACGTTTCGTTTCATCTTGCCAGCGAATTAGACCAGATTATACATTTTTTTAAATATTTGAAAACGAGACGTATTTGAGAGCTTGAGAAGAAGATAAAATGCGTATATTGGTTTCTAAAGTTGACTCAGTAGGATTTGGGACATGGGGAGTGGTAGATGTAATTAAAAGATGCAAAATGAAATGGCCTTGATTTAGAGAGAACAGAAAAGACTTGGACAAAGGTGGCTGTTGCAGTCTCTATTGGATAGGATTATGCTTTACTTATGCATGGGTAAAGCACTCTTTTAGAAAGTACTGAGCGAGGAAAAGGTTACTGGAACTTTCGTACTTTCGATCCCGAAACTTTCTATTCGCTTGTACCTACAGTAAAACCAATGGAACTGAAGAAGTTTTAGAGTCTAGTTCAATACGTGTCGACTTCATTTTCACTTAATCAAACTGTTGTAACAGAACGATTTGAGACAAAGCCTTCAATTTCTTGGCAAATAAGTTTGTATTTCTTTCCGCTTTCAGGTGGAAATACTATTTTTAAAATCTTTTGTAATATAGTTATGTTAGTTTTGATTCTAAATATCGCTATTAACTCACTATTCGACAGAATCAAATATTCAGAATTAAATAATTAGTTATATTGGTCCTTAAACACAACAATTAGTCAAAATGAGAATCAGTGATCAGTATTGTACATTGGAGTATTGTACATGTGTCCTCATGTACAATGATGAAGTGTAAAAATAAAGTCCTAATTTAGTTATTGATCCTTTTCGTCTAGTCCTAAAATTAACTTAAACTATCAAGACCTACTTTTCTGATCAGAAGTTCAAGAAATTGCAAACTTCCAAAAAACTGTAAGCAGTGTGCTAAAAACATTGTTTAAGCATTTATAAAAACCTTTTCCGCTGAGTTTCTTCTATTTTGATGACTTCTATTCCCAATAGACACATTTTACTAGTAAATTGTAAAAATAGTTGGACTGCAGCGAGTGCATTTGTTTCGAAGAGCATCTTAAGATAGACTTGAACCGAGAAAAGAGCATTACGTATTCATTTGTGATTTCCTGTGGCATAAGAGGTAGCTGCAGACTGGCGGTAAAGGGTACGAATGCTCGAAATAAGGTTTCGATTTTAGGCACTAATTGGGCACCGTTGTATTTCCCCTGAGAATAGTCGGTAGGAACCAGAAAGTACTTACCATTTTCGAAAACTTTAGTTTTCTTGTAGAAGTTGCAACTGGATTAAAAAGAGACGGAAAGTAGTAGAAAGAGATAGAGCAGGGAAATAGAGTTAAATTTCTAAGCTCTGTGTAATAAGAAGAAGAGGCGGAATGCAAAGGTCGAGGGAAACGAATGCAGAATTGTAGAATGTGCATGTAATAACCGATGAAAATATAGCTTGCCTTATTCGAGCAACGGAAGTGAATGGAAGTAGAGACGAAAGGGGAAGAAACGAAAGAACCCTCACGTGCATACAAAATTTTTCTAGACTCCATTTTCCTGCATAAATGGATACCGGGGAGTGGATTAAAAAGAGGAGCACCTTCATAATCTGCCGAATGCTCTGTTACGATAAATTACTTTACTTTCTGTAAGTGCTACTAATTTCCTTATATATTCATCTAGGAAACTTATTGCGCCTTTGAGAAAGATAGTCATGAGGATCACAAAATATTGTTAGACAAAGTTATTAGCAGGTTTTTCGTCAAGCAGAATAAGAAGATAAAACTTGAGGAAGAATCAGAATTCATTTTTGATCATTTACTGTTATAAAGCACACATTATTATAGATTATCACACTTAGAAGTGATAATATGAATTAGGAAGATGAGTAGCCTATAAATAAAACTTAAGCTTTTTTGAGAAGATTCGCAGAAGGTTAAATAACCGCCCGCTTTGCACGGACATTTTGTAATAGTTACGCGCACTGAACACTGGTTAAAAATAAAAAAAATAGTCGGAGAACCGACTTCATCATAAAAATAAACAAAAGTTAATATAGAAGCTCCCCTGGGAGGACACAATGGCCACGTATGGATTCCCGTCAAGCTTATTTAATTACATTTTTATAAAGTTTTACACTTTTAAGAAAAATACGACCAAAGGGTCGAACACATCAGTTTAAAATGACGAGAGCAAAGAAGGACAGATCGAGCGGCAATCAATCGAGAAACGTTAATCATACACAGTGGTGGTGGTGCTGTCGTGTCCAGCGCCAATATCAAAATGGCTGCCATCAATGTTTTGACAGTTCATAAACACGACAGGCAACATCATGTTTTGGTCCTAGCACTCTTGTAAAAACGGGACTCACATTCAATCTCATGAGCTAGGACAATCCCACGATGACCAGTACTGGCATCAACAACGATGACGACCACAAGAACCACCTCTTCGACGATTAATTGAATTGTGGAATACTCCACGTCAGTGATAAGCAGTGTTCGTGGGTAAAAAAAAAAAGTGCGACATATTAAATGTTTATCGCGCAAAAACCAAACAGAGACGGTAAGCTTTTTTCGTCAAGCAGAATAAAAACATAAACTTGAGGAAAAATCCAAATTCATTTTTGACCATTTCCTGTCATAAACTTCTTCTAGAGACTAAACCTTGTAAATTGTCTAAGGAACGATATATAGTCTTGTTATGAGACATATTACCAAATTTTTAAAAGACACAAGTTTTCCTAAAAATTTACTAACAATAATTAAGACATTTTAATTATTTATATCAATGAGAACGTACAAATCCACGATTGACTCTGCGTTATAATAATTTACAATGCCCAGTTCGAATATCGGCTAAACTATAGGTTGCAATTTACCAACAAACAATCGCACATTCAAATCCGTATACTCCCATAGTGCAATGTAATTTTACGCTAAATGCTTTAGCAATTTTAAAGTTCTTCAGAAAACGTATAAATAAAACAAATACAATGATTTCAATCTCACGATGAAACAGCTACGAGGAAATCCACCAAGCTCCTTCCAGCTGCGAAATTCCTAGTAGTTAGTATAGATGTGGTCCTTTTACACGGGCGTCCCCCGTCAACAACCAGGAAGCACAGTCCCAAGGAGGAATGAGAACTCTGACTGAGCCTATTCCAATAAAACACAATAATTAGTTAATACTTAAAATTTTACAATACAACAAATAAATAAATTCTCACGACCGGATTCCCGGACTTACCGGTCGATTCTGCTCATCCCGCGTAGATCCTCTATCCTCCCTGTCATGAGGTTACCCTGCATATCACGTGGGCTCAGTGGTGAATTTTGACAATGTTAGCCCTAGGTATTACAACCTTAGAAAACTCTTTATTAATTTATAAAAAATATTCTCAAAAGCTATTTCCCAGCGGTATGGTGTTTTCCCTCTAACAAGTGAATACTCTGTCAAAATTCACTTTTAGTTGTCGATCCCGTGTACCACCTTTACTTGGGATCTAGCCTCCGAGACAAGGGATGGGCGGACCATGACGTCAGCTCACCAGCAACCTATCAAGGGAGAACAGACTAAACAGGAATGCATATATTTTGCCCAAACGGTTGGCTATGATTGAAAATGTCCCGCAATATATATGGGAAGGTGCATCGAAATGCTGTGCGATAGGCGATGAGAAAAAGAATGAGATTTCATCGCACAAAGCCTGGAGATAAATAAACTTCTGCCCTTCGTTCTTGGACACATTGTGAATTATGGCGCGCTCCAAATTTCATAACGCATGACAATACCTTTCAAGGAAATAAGACTTCCTTGTGATAAAAAGTACTCGAATTAGAATCCACACTCGCTTGTAATATATTTTCCTCTCTTGTGCTGAGAGCAATATTAAATTATGAAATTTTGAAGCGATTAGTGTTGGATTTACTGATGCAATATTCCATTCCACCCGACTACACAATGGGCAACAGTTATCCTGAAAATACCGCAATCTCATTGTCTGTCGAGTTCTCTTCAGAGTACCTGACTCAGTATTCTCAGTTGACCTCGCCAGAAACCACCCTCATCCTTCGTTGTCGGCTGCAGAAGCTGTAACGCGTTTTGTCTGTGGGAAACCGCAATTAACCATCTGGGGGTCCTCTCGAGCTTGGACGACAAGGACAATCGCTGTGAAACGTCAGGTGGATTTGTGTGGCGATCCTGCAAGTATCGAGTTTCGCGATGTGGACGTCACTTTTGCCAACATCTTCTAAATTCTCAAATTCTGTCAGAGGCAAAGGAATCCACCCACAAAGTAGTAGCTTTCTTTTTTGAACCTGAAAACTTTATCAGAAAACTTTCGAGCTTAATTAAATTAGTAGAGTATTATTTAGACTACAATTTTTTTCGTAGAAATCGGACTATGAATTCCTAAATCATTATTGATTGTTACATTCAAATCCGGTGCCAATTTTTCTCCATCATGTCAGGACGTTCAGTGACCAAAATGGCTTTAGGAATTCATGATCTGGTTTCTTGAAAAAAAATTATAGTCCTGTATCATTTGTATTATATTAAGCAGGGACCCTCATTTATCGGGTCAAACAAATTAATTTTTTGGAAATAATTTTAATCGATTTTGCTACTATTTAAGAATATACCTTTGAAATTTCAAGTCGATATCTGTATTATTTACGGAGTTACAAGATTTTTAACAGAACGCGCCGAGTGAACCAATCAGACGGCTTTAGCCACTGTCGGCTAATTGTACCTTAGTTCGCAGAGTCTATTGTTTGTCAATAGTAGCGGAAGACTGCATAGAAAAAAGGTAACAACGTTCTCCGTGTTTACTCAGCAATTAAGTGGTCAAATTTCCTCTTCTCTGAATAATGATTAGGTACTCAGAAACCCCATACCCCCTCCACAGTAACATTCGCCAATCACAATCGGTCTCAACAAACTGCATAATATATAAGAACATTAACTAGGCTTAGACAAGCAGTCTCCATTACGGTGTGGGTCGTTACTGATTGTGACGACCTGGATCAAAAAATTTAATCAGATATTTTTTCCCAAACTTATCATCAGGTGACTTTACATCGGGCATAGTTTAAAAACATAATTTAAAATATGGCTTTCTAGTTTGTATCGAATCAATAGTTAAAGATATTCATTAAATCTTTTGCTAAACTAGTACCAAAAAACATTTGAATTAAAAATTAGATAACTATGATAAAATATCTAAATTGATAATGAGTAGCTTTATACCCTTCTAGTCGTTTTATAATTTAAATGTATTTTTTCATAAATTGTACAATGATGCAAAAATATACACGGAATAAATTATGCAAAACTTTAGCGATTGAAATAAAAGTCAAAAGTCATCATTCTAGATTAGAATATTGAAATCAACATTGAAACTCTTATCCTTAAGTGTCTTCTTGAGTTTTAGGGCCAATAACATTTTACTTGTCTAGTATAAACTTTAAGTTCCTTGACATAAAAGTATGTTCGAAGCAAATAAAGAAACCAATAGATTTACATTGCTATGGAAACCATGTAGAACAATTCCCACATGTACAAATATATTTTTAGGTTCTCTATCCTGCGGTTGTCAACTTGGAAGCAAGCCGATAGCAAGATCGAGTTTTATTATATCCGAGTAGTAAACCAGATAATAGAGAAAGGAATTCTTTTTTTAATGTCGGCTTTGTTTTATGGCAAGCATCATGACATCTTATATCACGCACTTGCTGCCACCCCTCACCAATGATAAATATCGTTAGTGACCGCTTCCAAGTCTGCATTATAGTTTTCTCTCTTACCCTCTGCAATATTAGACCTGATTTACCCCTCGATAAAGATCATTTTCTTCAGAAAGTGTAAAATGAGATGAATTCCCTCTGGAAAGGGTTCTAGGTCATCAGAGATAAGGAATTGAACTGACAATGATTAAATTGTTTATAAATATGTTCTTTGGAAACTTTCTTTCCTGTCGGTTTGCGCCTGGACAATAGGATTTTCGAGTAACTAGAGAAAGTATTCTGTTAATCATCATGGGGGATAGGTGGACATTTTCGAAGATAATTGATAGGATAGTTACGACGAAGGGTCGTCGCACAAAAGCCGCATTGTCAGACAGTCAGGATACGTTGGTATCTGTTGGTAGAAACCCCTATCCGGATGCATAGTATCGACGTCGGTGTTGATCGAAGTGTAATAGAGATAACTCGAACTGTGGCTACTCGAGCGCAGGATGCACTTGCACGGACAGAGATTAGCAAAGGACGTTGCGTGACCTCAAAAAGGATTACGCTCCACTGAAGCTTCAGTAACAAGGTACCTGGATCATGTTAACTATTGCCTATAAATTTCATCTCCAATAAACGTAACCACATGCTGCAATAAAATTTTGTGAGGGTATTGGACACTGTACATGAAGAACTCCATCATGTTGCGAATAACAGAACTGAACGTTTCTCTGTTACCGATCGGAAGGGCAGGACACACAACTTCAGCTAAGCTTAAAAGTACTCCAGGTGTATTAACAATTGGTTTGAGAATTTTATCCATTTGTCCATAAATTCTTTTGAATGTACATGTCCCAGTGACTTTTTAAAGCAATTTGCAGTGTAAGCGGAATTTCAAAATGAAGCGGTATACACAGTTTTGACAATCGCAGTTGGTATATTTAGTCAGGTCTGAGAAGTTTGCAGGGTACGGGGTCTGATAGCTTGGCTAGGTCAACATGAGAGTATTTGCGGGAGCATCGTCGTAAGGTTACGTCTCTTACTTGCACAATTTAGCGCAAGATATTGCTCGGAAATGTGCGACTCACCCTTCACCGTGCCAACAGTCACCGATGTTTGCCTTGTATGCTCCCTAATATTCGTCTGGAGCTTTATGCTCCCAGCGGGCAAGAGGTAAACAAGGGTCAAGATTAATCAATAATTTTACAGCGAATAATAGAGGAAAGAAAATGTCGAGTTTTCTCTTTGTTTTAAGAGTGTTGCGGGCGGGTGAACAGATTATTTCTCCTTTGTGAAATTCCTGCGGCGAAATAATTCAAACTCGACTTTGGAGACGAGAAACTTTACGATTTTAAACAGTTGTCAAGACCACCCCGTTGGGCTTTGGGGTTGAGAGATGCTTCCTGCTACAATTGAAGAAGAATGGGTGAAAGAACTTGTCGAAAAGACAGGAAACAGAATGAGGATAAGAGATGAAGAACGCAGAGAACAATTCTGATAGACGCTCCCGTGAAATTGAATTACAATAAGCAAAGTAAAGTTGGATGATCCACGCATTGTGCCGTCTTCTCTTCCTCCTTATCCAAATCTTCTTACAGTCTTGCCAACCGACCTTCCTGATACTGAGTGGGAACTTCTCGAGCGCCTGCCGAGGGTATTCTTACGCCATTGTTTCCCAAGGTGTTGAATTAATTGCTGCGTTTTTGACATCCATTCCTTGTCAGAACTCGACAGTCAACGGCAGATAAAGGAAAATCTACTACTAAGTATGTGACTCGTTAAATGGATTTTTAAATCCTTTCTCTCAACTACAGTATACTGTTATTCTTCTCACTTTCCTTCTTATCCAAACATTGATTTTGCAAAATTTAGAATATATTTCGGTTATTCCTTAAATGGAAATTACTTACATATCATCATCTAGATTCTAAAGCTGAGAATAGTCAGGATTAAGACCGACAGGTTCTTCTGCAAACTCAATGCAGAACGAAGGATTACCATTGCAGAAGCGTGTAATTCATTTGCATATTATCGTGTTTGACTTCATTCTGGAAGTTGATGTTTTGGAAGCTGCGGACAGAACACAGAATGAGAAATCTACAATTAATCTCTCCCTGTACATGTTTTTGTATAGAAAATTAGAAATCTGCAAATGTCCCTATAAAATAAAAACTGAATTTAAATAAAACATAAGATTAAAGGCAGTAAATTTATAAATCAAAAAGAGCGTCACTATTAAAAAAAGACAAAGTGAGAAAGGCCTGGGATATCGGCCAATTTTTTTAAATGTTAGTTTGCCTTATCATTGCATTCATTGTTAATATTTTCGAATCGGGTTACGTATAAATTTGTAAAATTTTTCAATTATTAACGCTTACTCCAAGACAGTTTTGATACAAAAATATAAATATATATTAATTTAAATGTTTAGAAAGCTATCTGATATTTTCAAAAAAGATTCTGTTTTAAATAATTTTCTCTTTCCAGTTAATATTTCAGTTCTATACGTCATTCTATGACAATCTGAAATAGCATTTCTGTTTCGTATTTACTCAAGCAATAACATTTACATCGATAAGTTAACGTGAACAAAGATTGGTTACAGCAGGAGAAATTCTTGTTGGTAGTTCGAACGGTAAAGTTCAAGACAGTAAGGCTAGGTACAGCAACAGAGCGGCAGATTGCAAAGTAATCGTTACAGCAGAGCTGTTCTGACACTAGAACTTCATTCAGAACTTCTAGAACAAGGAAAGCGCTGAGATGGCTCGCTTTTGTTCCTATGCTCTCGACCCATCCGTTTTAGCCTTCCGATGCTTCGAATAAGCTAAGAAACTTTAGAAGATACTCTCTTCTTGTTAGATCCATCCATATTTCTAAGAGAACAAGAAAGTCAGTTAACTTTGTCTCGCAAGTCCTAGGTCATGATATTCGTTCACTTACTTAACTATCGATAAAGTTATTTCAAATTCTAAGAATCTTCTCAATCCCCATTCTTTTTTTTATGGCAACAAAATACGACTTTCTACTTCTTTAGACTATGTTTATGTCGTAAGCCTATTATTATATGATTAAAAATTTTTAAATGAGGAAAATATATTTTTTTTATTTAAAGAAAAAAAAAGTCTATTACTCTGTTAAAAAGGTGCAATATTGAGAGCGTGGAGGGTTTCAGGTTATGAGTCCTTTTATCACATTTAAGTAAAAGCTACCTAGCGGCTTCGTGCTGATTACATTGTGCGAACTATTACCAACAGAACGACGAAGTTGATACCTGGAAAAACGCGATGCGACGTTCCAGAACGAGGAGTTTCTTCTGTATACGAGCAGAGGGAAGTTAGTTGTTTTAAAATCTCATTAGCGAATGCAACTTGGTGAAACATGGAAAACTCTAACTACAAACTCTTCAGGTCTTTTTTGGAGAATCTTTAGTGACAGATGGCTGCGGAGCGCAAAGTTATTAACAGTTAATTGGGCGCCTGTTGACGAGGACCAGGAGTCTTATCACGTACACTGAGAAAATAAGATGACTAAATATAACCAATTTTTAATTAACTCTCCGTCTGACACCTATTCTGTACCCTTCGGACCGACACCTGGGTCTGCCTGGACCCCTGTACATTTATGTTCATTTGTATGCAAAAATATTTTCATTAAATTTAAACTACTTAAAATTTTACTATTTTTATTCACTAACTGACTTCTTGCTTGTTTAATTAATCAAATTTAACAGAAAAACTACGATTTTAAGTGATATTTTAGTTACTGATTCACTGAATGGATAAGCAAAAAATTAATCAAATTCCAATTTATTCAGATTTAGAAAGTGATGAAGATATTCAAACTCATATTTTTAGCAAGCAAGTATATATTTTTAATTTCATATCTTTCTCAGTAGTTTTGACATAAATTGAACTATATTGCCAGGTGATCATAACCTGTTTGGTGACACAAAACCCACAAAACTGACATTAAGATTGTCATATTGTATAAACACAAGTAAATGTTATTTCGAACAACAGCTAAAATTAAAGATTTCAACATTAATCAAATGAAATAATAAATGCAATTAATAATAAACACTTTAAATAATTCATTAAAATCAAATATTTAATAATTAGAACCATAAAATATTTTAATTTTATTATTGTACAAAATAACATTTACCTGCGTTTATATGAGAATTTTCAAAAAACTGTTAAGTCAAAATCATAATGACTCAATTTGAAACATCGAAAAAGTAAAAAAGGTCGTTAGCATGATTAAATTGTATCAAATTCTGAACGTTTTCAAGCATATAGTGCAGAGGGGTCCAGCCAGACCCGGGTGTCGGTCCGAAGGCGTATTTTTAAAATCCTTGAAATAATCCTGTGTAAGTATTTTTTCTCCTTTTTATTTTTCATAAATCGAAAGCCAATTAAATTTTAGGAAGCTACCTGAAAGCACAAGTCCCTAACTGAATTAGAAATATGTTTAATTAACTATTAAAAATGAAAAGGGTCTGGCTGGACCCAGGTGTCAGACGGAGGGTTAAAACTAACCGAGGAAAACTGTTGATATAGCATTCTGCTTTGTATAATTCTTTTGATTATTAATTTTATTTCCTTCAATCTTACGATTTGTTTAGGGGGAACCTTTAGTCAGACGTTCGAAAAATATGTAATTTTTCAAATTTCTTTCTCGGGCAAAATAACTTCAAACATTTTGAATTTAATAATTATACTTATTATTTTTCTATTGTTAAAATAAATTGATTATATTAGAAATCTCAGGTTTGATTTTTGTTAATAAATTATAATTTTTATATCAAGCTTTATCATTGATTTATCAATCCACCTCTACAATAAACATTTAAAATTATACAAAAAAAATAATTTTAATTAAATTACTGAGTTTAAATTTAATTTAAAAAAAAATAAAATTAATAATTGTAATTAATTATTTAATTTAATTTTACTTCATCAGCGTAAATTAAGAAATCAGAATTATTTCTTAGTTAAATTTTCAAAAATAAAAGAATTTAATTGAAATGTCTTCCCATTTGACAACACAATAATGTTTATTTTTATCTTTGACTTACTTCTCAAGATTTCTAAATAGCAAAATTTAGCCAACAGAAACAATTTCAATTTATTCTCAAAATCCCAAGAATCTAAAAACAGAATTTATTTATTACCTAATTAATTTTTGCTTCTAAATTCAAATTTCTATATTTTTCAAATTTTAATCCTGCCTATATTCCCTAATTGTGGAGTCACTATACGCCCTAAACTATTTTATTATTCTTATTTTTTTCATTGTTTATTGACAACCTAATTTTATTAATTATGCTCAAATTTTTGGTTGTTCAGGAAATGCAAGAAAAACCAAATAAATTTTTTCAAAATTCTGACTAGGTCTGCACCCTTGAAACACCAAGTAGTTTTTGTAATAATCCTGTTTGGCACAATTGTTTGAAGTTAAAGTGTTTTTTTTTTATTTAATAAACTAAATTAAATCTAATCTTTAAATATAAACTTCCTAATTTGAAAATATGATCGCAATGAGCACACAAAAAACCTACACTCGAACTCGTGGTTTCGTTTTCGGTATAGTCTTTAAAGTTCATGATTATTATCCCTGATCCAAAAATGGATTGAGTGACCTACTTCCCTGAACTTAAAGTAAACTAATGAAATTTGTATTGCAAACATGAATAGTAATTTTTGCCGGAGAGTAAAAGCAGCAATTCTCATTTGGGATTTCTGAAACCTGTCATGAGTGAGCAAGCAAACACGCTATTTGAACGCAACCCAACAGATGGCGTCTCGCTAGAGTGACGTTTACATAATCTTGGCATTACTTACCTTCTCTCTGGAGGTTACTTTAACACAGGGAAATGGAAAGGGCCGATTCAAAGATACTCTGGAGATACAGTAGTGGGGAAGTGACAACAAAAGCCTTGCCAGGATTAGGATCCATCACTGACGCGACTGCTTTGCTGCCTGGAAACCGGAAACTAGCGCAGGAACTGCGGAGAGGAATAGACGCTGACTCACAGGAAGAGGTGAAAAATGAGTGAGAATTTAGAGAAAAGAGCACACTTAACATTCAGATTCCTTCTTCCCGCAATGATCATTCTTGAAATTGACTCTCAAAGGAATTCTTGCGCGCGACTTTTACCACCACTTTCACTCTTAAATGTTGTTCAAAAATTAGTATCGGACAGAAAACATTTTTAAAAGAAGATGCATGATGTTAATGTATCTTAATTGTTCTTTCAACTAGTTACGTCGAGTTAAAAAGAGAGAAGTATTAAGACGGAAAAAAATTGCCCCGGATCTTTCTCTGTACTGAATTCTCTGCTGTTAATGAAGATTATTGCAAAGTGCGAGCTCGTCAGAGGTAGAGAGATTGTCGAGTCTGAGATAAGAACGAATGAACTTCTCTCTAAACAAACTAACCAGCTCTAGTAGTAATTCGCAACAACTATTAGCAAACTGACATTTATCTCATTTAGCTCGTGTTAGCACCTGGGTGCGTAACCAGATCCACAGACCGTGTTAGCAGAGCCACATTACACAATGCGACGTTGGCAACGAGAATCACTGTATTTATTTATTCAAAACATCATAACATGTAGATGACAAATCTGTTTTGCTAAGACGAACTCATTACCTAGTACATTAAAATTTTCCGGACAATAAAGTAGTAAAATTTTTAATTGTTTAACGACACCCAAGAGTGACGAGGGAATCTCTAGTTGAAGTAAAAACATGAACCTACTATGTGAAACTTATAGCAGCAAAAAATCACAATGGTCATAAGTTATTATGCGTTTTCTGGGATTCTGTTACAAATTTATTATTGCATCTTGGTAGAAACCTGATGAGGACATATAAATGTCGAAACATGTAGTTATTTCTAAGATCTAACCGAATTGTTTGTTTTCTAATTATTCGTAATAAGGTTTCGTAAAAACTATTAACATAAAGCGAATCGTAAAAAGATATATTCAAAGATATAAGCTTTAAAATGAATATTTGATGAACGTTTTATCTTGACTAGAAATTAAGATACAAATCTTTTTGTAATGCACTTGTATGCTGTAGGGTTGTCAAGTCCTATTGAGCGTCACTACACACATTGAAATCAATTTATGCAACAACAAAAAAATCGAATTCTCAATACATCAAACAGGCTGACTCCCTTAACCTTATTCCCACGCGTATTTAGGTTTCAAAAATTTAACTCAATTACTATATATAAGCCTTATCTACCACTACACCAAACTTGATTAAAATGGTAATGTTAATTCTCTTATCGATGGAACCCCCTTAAGAGCGTGATTTTGTAGACTATTTCAGGATTAGTCCTTTACATAATGTAAATGCTACTGTAGCAGGGGATAGATCTTGCTATCCTATCAGGTTTATAATGGTCAATATGACTCTCCAACACTTAGCTTAATGACTTTTTTGAAAAAAATATATACTAGGGTTTTCAGAAGAATATTTTAAACTTGGCAAAGTTTACAAAGTAGATGAAGATTAATTAAATAAGTTGAAAAAGTATAGTGCAATAATTCTTGACCACCAAAAATCCACTTTAGATATTTCGATTGTCTCTCTTGTTTTTAATCTTGATTTTTGTTTTCGTTCAATCTGCTAGATTCATACTTGATCCACTTTACCCTTTTAAAATGTTCCTTTATCCTGCATTTGGATTGCATATCCAATCGACGAGATATTCTCCAACAGGTTTCTCTCTTGTGATTTCTCCCTACAACTTTACAAAGACGTAAGGGGTGAGCTAATTTAAGCTCGAACCCTTTATGCATATAAGCGGATGAGTTATCAAAGGCCACTAATATATTGCACATATTACATTCCTAGAATAACGTCTACATGCATTGGACACGTGAATTGGCTATGTGCAGACAAATTTAGTGGCTGCCTTATTAGATATGCGGATTTTTGTCATTTAACGGTGTTTGTTGATGTGAAGTGAAATTGTTTGTCAAATTTTTAATTAGACTGATGTTGATTGATGTTTACGAAAATGAATAAAACATAAATCCAGATTAAATTACTTTTACTAAAAAACTTTAATAAAATTTTTAAATTCAGATGGCATTATTATAAAAGTCTCTTCTCTTGAAGAGCCTTAATTAGGGGTTTGAGTAGTTTTCAAAAACTACTGACAATCGCAATCGCAGATTTTTTTTCGGTTGCACACACATAATACCTGACTTTGATCGCGCATTTTCCTAAGGCTGTATCTCCGAAACTTTTATTCGGATTATTTTTTATTTTAAAGCTGTGAAATCCATATAACCCCTTAATACCTAATTTACTTATTTTTAATTTCAAAGCACCTAATCACTTAATATCCATCTTCTCATTTTTACACTCTACTTTAGCTTCTTAATTCTTTCACCTTAAGATTAAGGATCGACTGACCACTTGGTTAATTGCGTTCCACATAAACAGAAATTGGTCCATTGGAGAGCATGAATCAGTTTCTTAACTGTTGCGCTGAGAATGAATTAGATGGTAGGAAGCTCGACAGCTTGTCTGACCTCCTTCGATTGTAAAGCCCTCTAGGGACGCTGGGGCTGCTTGCAATCCACCTTCCTCTCGTTTCTCCATTCGACCTTTCCGTTAAGTTTCACTGTTGATCTCTCGCTAAAATAGCAGCACAATATAGCGGACGTCTCAAACAAGCTGGAAACTTAGGGTGGCCTGCGCGAATCAAAGGTATCTTTCTTAGGGGGGAAAGGAACCTGAGCGGATTAAGTGAGGGTTGGGTGGAACGAAGCTCATCAAGGTAATGCAGCTGGGATTATCTTGTGACTGAACAGGATCTTGACGCGAGGAGAACAACGTGAATAGCCCGGAAGAGACGGCTTTCCAACACGTTATGAATTGATCGTTTGATCGCAATTCCTTTGAGATTTCCTACAATTGACATGCGTTGTTCACCAGGGCACTCCATTACCAGAGAATAGTGACTCGTGACCAACCACCAACCTCAAAATAGCCTTATCTCTTGAGATTTATCAATAACCAAATCACTCAAATAAATGATACGCAGATTATAACCGAGGGTTGAGCTCGTTAATCTGACAAATGATAAATTGTCATTTTGTCAAAAAAAAATATATAAGATAGCGCATTCATTAAAATGCCAGATTACTTTTAATGTAGCACTAGAAAGGATCAATAATTAAAGTAGAATTTAGCTAACAATTAAAAATAAAGTACGAGGCCTAACGGTATCACCAAAATCGCTGAGCTCGTTCATATGACAAATGCCAAATTGGCATTGACAGATTATTTTTAATTTAGCACTAGAAAGGATCAATAACTAAACTAGAATTTAGTTAAACATTTATTACCGATAAGATTAAAAATATAGTAGGAGGACTCACGCTTTTACCAAAAACGCTAAGAACCAAATTCAATTGTTTTGGAGAAGAGCTGTATGAGTAGTTAATTTTTAAAGGACATCCAACAGATTTATGCCAAACCGTCTCCCGGTGGATGCCTAGGCACCCAGAGGCTATACTCCAACAGCTACAAATCTAGCTATCTAGTTACTATCCAGAGCCCTTTACATAATGAAACCTGGATGATCAAAATCATCTAAGTTGCACCGGTAGGTTACGGGTATGAAGAAATTGCCACTATAAGGACTGTAGAATCCAAAGCAGCTAAGTAGACTGAGTGACCCAAAAGGGGAGGGCGGTTAGCATCGCTTGTTTTGGCCCAGCCAATGTTACGTCCACCGAACAAAGAATGAGGCGATGAGCGACGTCTAAAGGAAAATGTTCTAATAGCAGCGACACTAGTTCCGTGAGAGTTTTTCGCACTACTTTGTTCCAAACATCGATTACTAGTCGGTCCGGTTTTGGTAGTTCAATAAAAAATTCACCATCTCGCGTAATCTAGTAGAAAATAATTTTAAAATTTGCACAAAATCTTAATGTACACAATTTGTAACGATACCTAAATTTTAGATCTGGAAGATGATTTTTTTAAGGCAGTTAATTAAAAGAAAAATGTTTACAAATTAAACTAATCAAATGACGGTTCAGAATAGAATGTGACATGTTTTCAAATACCTTGTCATATTGTATTTATATAAATTTATGTAATATATTGGTTATCAGCTTCAAATTTGCCTCTCAAAATTATTTGATAGTGCTTAATTAAATTTGAGGTACTGCGGTCAATAAAGTCAAAGCCAAATCTATCTCTTGTATATTGTTTGCACGAGAGTGTATTTTGTGAATAAATAAGTTCATTTAGTGGATTGACAGAGTACAGAGTACTTTGGCAAACTTCTTCACTTTGGCAACGCATTTTACATTAAATTCAAGAGCAGAATGATGCACTAATTGTAAGAGTCTTTATATCCCGGATCTGATTGCGTTAAACCAACCCAACTGAATGTAATTGTCAGTAAAATAAACGACTTGTCACGTGACAAAACAGTACTTGCAATTTAATCGAAAGAATTTAAACGTTAACTAATTAAGTTACAAATCTACAAAAACTTAAATATAGTTTACGGTTTTTTTTTCTTACACTAAATGTTGTAAAATTTAAAAATTTATTTTCAATTAAATAATAAACATTAATGTTAAAGTAGAAATAATTAAATTGTTTAATATGACATATCTGGAATCCTGAAAATAATTTGACTTTTCACTTTTACCAAAAAATAAATTATGATGCATATAAACAAAACATAGTCCACGATTCAAATTCACATTCACCCCCATATATGTTTTTATATCACAGCTAAAAATATTAATAATTTGCTTTCTGTTTTCTGTTTCAGGTGAGTGACTAAGAATCAAAATTGACGTTCTTGGTTTTTTTTTCGGTTGTGTAGGTAAGTTGCCGTAGTTGAATGAAATTTTAAATTAAACGAGCGCAATTCACTTTGTTATCTCGCTACCTTGCCATCCCTGACTTCCTTTGGAGAGACAGCCCTTAATTATAGCGTTTCTTCCGATACGTCACGTAGATTACGTCCCGCAATCGAGGCGGTCGGATGGGTGACCTAAAAAGCTGCAACGAAGAAAGAAAATAAAGAACAATCGACTTTCCTTTCGAATCGGGTGAATCACGAGTTTCTGACATTTTCACCAACGTAAGGAAAGTTTGACTCCTGCATTGGGGGGTTGATACGATCTGCCAAATGTCACTCGGCCAGACGACTCTATATTTGAATGCTGGTTTGGCACGACTGGCAATTTCCGCACAACTTTCGATATCTTTTTCTATCGACCTGCACTGACGTTCGCACCAAAATTAATGTTCTTACGAGTTTTGTCGAGAGTTGAAGATATCTACGGAAACCGAGACGAAGATTCTTGATACCAAGTGCAATCTTCAAACCTTGAAGTGACAGACGTCCTCGCGATTAATGATAACTTGATATACGTTTCCTGTAAAATTTCCAACCTTATCGGACACTTTTCCCTAGCATTCGATCATATTTTTCAGAAAATATATGTTATACTTAAAAGAAAATATTTTTGGGAGATTACACTTCAAATTGACCGTTTGGCCACTCTGTAGTCAAGTACAATTTTTTTAATCGAAGCTAATGACATATTAAAGAAATCGATTTTTGCATCATGGTATAGATAGATGACGTTTATTGCGTTACACATATTGCAAATAGGTGCAGAAAAACCAATTGTTGATTCCGGCGTCTCCAGAAAAAAAGTTGATAGTAAAGTGATCGCAACCGTGGAGCTTTAGAGTTAATACATTTTAAAAGAGTTAAACAATCGACGGAAAAGTTAAGTAATCTACAATAATAGCCAATCTTGCCTTTTTTGAATTCTTTACAGAATTTTTACATATTTATCAAAATCCAGGTTCGAAATAATTGATGCATAATTAAATCTTGACAAAATAAAAGCATTAAATAATAGAGTAAGAGTAGTGATGTTCGTGAAATTCCTAGAGTTACGCATAAGAGAACCAAGAGCGCTTGACGTATTTAAGGACAGCTTACTCTGAAAAACATGATTTTTTTCAATACATTTTATTTATAATACAAAAAATGTTAAGTAATAAGTTTTTTTAAATATGATAGTACATACATGAAGTTACTTAAAAAAAAATTTTTTTTTTAAATGTCGGTCCTGAAAATGGCTGCTGAAAGTTATCTACTTCGTAGATGGATGACATAATTTCTTGGAAAAGAATTATCTGAAAGCAAAAAACAAAACGGTTTCATGTTCTGTATCGAATTGGCTATGGCCTCAAGCAAAATGAAACATTTTTAATGAAAAAAAAACAAAATGTCAGACTTTTGAATTTTTTCAACCTTTTTTTTCACTTTTAATTGTTTATAACTTTTTTAAATAATAATGAATATTTCTGGTTCTGCTTGAGGCCATAGCCAGACATTTAAAAAGTAAAATGCCGTTTGGTTCATATCAAGAAGTGCAATAGTTTTGAAATGAGAGTGTCATCCATGCGAAAAAACGTGGTTTGGAGAAAAATCAGTTCAAAGTTTTTATTCTTGAAAAATCGTAAAAAAGTGAATCTTACTTACATATTCATTCCAGCTGCATACACAATTAATTCCTTGTCTTCGTAAGCATCATTCTGAAGAATTCTTGCATTTCTTAAAGCAGTTCTGTGATCCTTAGACGCTTCAGTAGCTTCTAGCTCAGCTCGACCAACACGTCTGTTTTTGGCCCTATCAGCAAAGTGCCTTGCTCCCCACTCTTTTATACCTACTTTTTGGTCTTGCTGACCTTCGGGACTAATTCTATACTATTCCTACGAGTATACAGTAGCAATTTATGAAAAAAAAATTTCAATTTTTTCAAAATTGTTCAGAGTAACCTGGCCTTAATTTAACGAGTTGAATATGTTGATTGAAAAAATCCTAAAAAAAATTTCAAAAATTTCACCTTCACATCTGACCCAACTTTTAAAAGACCACCTAGCCTCTTTGAACTTTTAGAATACTGGTAATTACAATGTACAATTACCAAAGTTTTTATTTGGGGGACATTTTTCAAAAGAGTGTGTATTTAACAAAAGAGTGTTTACATTAAAGTTTTTCTAAATGCTATGTTCTATTTAAGTTTCTCTGGAGAATCTAGGAAAATACCGCCTCTTACTTCAGTGGTGTCAGGTTTATGCGAGGTGAATTTTGCGAGGGCTTTAGGCGAGCGTCGCGGTGGCAATATCAGAAACAGTAACTCCCCGGCGTCGTCGGCGTGTTGGAACTAGTTGGTACCTACATGAGAATATCCATTTCAGGACATTTAAACCGGCCTACCACCACAAACTAAAGTGATGTACACAGCACTTCTAAGATTACTAGGCAGCGTCATTATGTTTTCGAAAAGATTCACGACGACATGACGCTCCAATGCTCGGTTACTCTTTCTCTTTGTGTTCCATGAAACGTTTTCAAGATACGCAAAGAAGGTTAGATCCCAAGTCTCTGACTAGGTCGAGCGTAATCTAGAAGAAACTTCCTACTTCCTTAAATGTCCATTTCTAAAAGTATTTCATCTTCATCCATCGCTCTTTTCTCTAAATTAAAAAATATTTTTATACCTCTGCTATTTTCCGGTCACATTAATTCCCTTTTTTACTGAAATGTAAATATTATTTTAAGGAAAAAGGCCTGGATAGGACGTATAAAAATTAGATCATATTTAGGATTTTTCGACTTGAAAGATACAGTGATGCTGAATAAGTTTTGCCTACCCTACAGCGTGCAAGGGAATTACAGAAAGTTTTGTATCTTAATTTCTAGTTAAGGTAAAACCATCATCAAATATTCATTTTAAAGATTATATCTTTGACTTTAGCGATGTCTAGAAAAGATTTTTTTTGTCATATTTTAAATTTGAAACTATCATTTGAAAGCTTATTTTATCACATTTCAAAAGATATTTTGAAAATTGTTCTACGATCATTTTTGAGGAAGATGTGATCATTTGATTAACATACAAAGCTTCAGGAAACAGAAACATACCTTTCTTTAATTGTTGATAACTTAAGAACAATTGACTTTTGGAAAAAAATTATTCTGAGGAAAAATGTTTCCTTTTTATGTGTAAAATTAGGAAAAAAATATTTAAAAAGAAAAAGAGGACATTTTTTGTTGCTACATTTTGATCATGTTATTGCTCTTAAATTTTGAGTATAACATGATCAAAATGTAGCAACAAAAAATTCCCTTCTTTTCTTTTTAAATATTTTTTCCTAATCCTACACATAAAAAGAAACATTTCTCCACGGAATACTTTTTTCCAAAAATCAATCGTTCTTAAGTTATCAACAATTAAAAAAGTTATGTTTTTGTTTTCTCATGCAGAAAGCTTAGTACTTTAATCAAATGATTACATCTTCCTTAAAAATGATTGTAGAACAATTTTCAGAATACCTTTTGAAAGGTGATAAAATGAGCCTTCGAATGATAGTTTCAAAATTAAAATTTGAGAATTTCTTTAAAAAATGGTATCAATTTGAAATTTACAAAAAAAATGGAATTGTTTTTTTTTTTTTTTTTTGCAAAAATGATGAATTAACATTTAATCTAAAGCAGTAACATTAAAAATTCGTCTTAAAATATAAATCTCTTTTTGTCGCTTTAAATGATGTAGTGTACGTCACTAAAACAATTTCCTAGCCTGGATCGAAAGCCATTTAATTATGTAAGTTACGCGTAACATGTATGATCCTCTTATCCTCAAAGTGATCATTGACTTTGCGTCAGTAAATCTCGATATACCTTTATGACACGGTTAGGGAACATCCTCTGCCCATCTGCAGGATTTATCTGATGGAAATGGCATAAAGAAGGTATCCTAGCTAAAACCAACTGGGATTAAACGAAAACACTAATTTCCGCCTTTAATCCTGTAAGCCTTTAAATATGATACTAGCGTGTATTATTTATTGTACAGCATTCAGTCGAGTGACAACATTTTCCATAAAATCCTGCTTATAATTTTCTCTTATTTGCTTAATGCTCTCTTGATAAAAAAAAAAAAAATGTCATCTGTTCGTTTCTAGATTAAAGATATGAAATAAACAAGAGACACGAGACATTTGCAATATTTAAAGTAGTCGTTTAAAGTAAACAGAACTTTGGTAATGGAAAAAGTAACAAAGTCATTCATGGTAAGAATCTTTTGATCAGCGGAAAAGAAAGAACCCCAGCTGACGTCACGTCCTTTCAATTTCACATTAATCGGATGGTAGTCTTTGCTCCTTTCTCGTGTCGCTTTGTCATTGAAAATGTCTTCTCGGCGCGGAGAAGTTTTTGTTCGTGTTTATCGTACTTGTGTACTGTGATCAAGAACGACCCAGTTCACGTCTCCTTTTTGCAACTGCGTTTTGTCATCTCTAATTGTAAAAAAAAAATTACAAAGTCATTGCTTTGATTCGGGATGCTTCTTTCAAACTGTGATCATTACCAGTTCTCTGAACGATTATTTCGTTCTCTCGAAAAATTGTCAACACTCTCTTATGCGTTTTCTCTACTTTCATGAAAATGGTGTTAACATAAAAATTGAGTAATGAAAAATAAGGCATAAAACCTTTTTAGTAAAACAGAAACCATTATTGAAATGTTGATAGAATAAACGATGTATTTATTCAATCGCTCATTCATTTATTTTCTATCCACGCCTGAAGTTTGTCATTAGAATTTTTCTTTAAATTTTTAAATAATTTTTCACCCTTTTAAAACTTTATCAAGTTTTGAATTTACAACTATTTTAATTTCTTCAAACTTTAAGTAATTCGAACTTGTATTGACAAATTCAATCAGTTCCAAAATACAAAAATACTATATTTGAAATGATTTTAAAACTTCTTTAATTTGTACTAATATAATTTTTTTATTGTGATTTTAATTACTTTGTGCAATTTTCAATTAATTTCAACATTTTTCAATTAACGTTGTTTTACATTTTCAATTATTTTTTATTAGATTTTTTAATTTCTTCACTATAAATTCTAAATTTACTTTCCTCAAATTTCAGTTATTTTCTTTAATTCTTCCAATTACTTTTTTCAGTTTTAATTACTTTTTCAACATTAAATCAATCGTATTATTTATTGATTATTGTATTCATTTTAAATTTATTTCATCATTTTTCAAGTATTATTTACAAATTATTATAATTATTATCTTCAAATTACAATTAACTTCTTCAGTATCAAATAATTAATGCAAATTTAATTATCTGATTTAATATTTTCAATTATTGTTTTCTAAAATCATTTTTCAAATATTTTTCAATATTAAAAGCACTGTTTTCATGTTTCACTTTTTATTAAATTTTTCATTATTTTCTTGAAATGTGAATTATATTTTTCAATTATTTGAATAATGTTCTTCAAATTTCAATAATTTTTCTTTTTTAAAATATGTTCTGTAATTTCATTACAGTTATTTTTTTCAGAATTCAATAGCTTTTATTAATTTTACATTATTTTTTTTCATCATTCTCATTTTTTACCATTTCTTTCCCCAGTCGTTAATTATTCTTATTATTTTTTAATTAATTTATTTTATAATTTTTTCTCTAAAATTGCAATTATTTTCTTAATTTACCATTATTTTTATCATTAGACAATTATTTTAAAATTTATTTTCTTTTATTTCAAACATATTTTGTAATTTTTTTAAAATTATTTTCTTCAACTTTCAATTTTTTATTTTATATACAATTCTAAAATCATTTTCATTAATTTTTTATTAGAATAATAATTCTTTAATTAATTTCCTACAAATTCAACTACTTTTCTTGAATTTTAATTTTTTTTTTCTAAAGTTTAATTAATTATCTATGATTTTAATTATTTTTCTAAATTTTTAATTAGATTTTTCATTTTGTGAGTATTCTGTCCAATTCTCAAATATTATTATCTTTATTTTATTATTAATTTCCTAAATTTTTAAATGTTTATCATAATTTTTAATTATTGTTTTTTTTTAATTTTCCATTAGGTTCAACATTATTTTCTCCACTTTTTAATAATTGTAATTATTTCTTAATTAGTTTTCTAAATGTTCAATTATATTTGTTTTGTATTTAATTATTTATTAGTAAATTCACTGGTTTAAAGCGCTTTTTTATCCAAAACCTAAATAATTCTCTTCAATTTTCGATTTAAAAAATCATTTTTAAATTTTTTTTTAATTTTAAAAGTATTTTCTTATTTTTTAAATTTTTTTTTCTGAAAAGTTTGATTTTTTAAACTTTAATTTGATATCTTGACATTATTTTTCATTAAAGTTCCTTCTTATGCAATAATTCATTATTTTCTGTAATTAATCAATTAATTTTCCCACTTTTTCATTATTCTCATTGTTTTAAATAAATATAAGATTCTTATGAATTTTTCTTAAAACCTACAGTATTTTCTTCAATTTTTAATTATTTTCTTTTCATTTTTTAACTTATTTTTCCAATGTTTAATTATTTCTATTATTTTTTAATTAATTCCAAAATTTTGCAATTTTTTTCTAATTTCAATTAATCTCTTTATTTTAAATTATTTTTGTCATATTGTAATTATTTTTTTTTATTTGATAAGAATTCTGTAATATTTTTAATTTCTTTTTTAGATTTCTATTGTTATCTTCAATTTTGAATTACTTATAATATCTTGTATCAATTATTTCCCTATTTTTCTAATAATTCTCATTTTTTTAATAAATTTCAAACATTTGTAATTATTTTATTTAAAATACAATTATTTTTCTTAAAATACAATTATTTTTTTCACTTTCCAATTATTTAATCACTTCTCAATGATTTGTCACACTTTTTAATTATTCTCATTTTTTTTAAATATAATATAAGATTTTCAATTATTTTTCTCAAAATTTTAATCAGTTTTATCAATATTAAAATATTTCTATAATTTTTAAATTACTTTCCCTACTTTTTTAATTTTTTCATTTTTTCAAATAAATATAAGATTCTTAAGAACTTTTTTCAAAGTTTCAGTATTTTCTTCAATTTTTAATTATTTTAATAATTTTTCAATTACTTTTCCCAGCGTTTAATTATTTTTATTATTTTCCAATGAATTCCCAAAGTTTGCAATTTTGTTTTTAATTTCAATTAATCTATATTGATTTTAAATTATTTTTATCATTTTGTAATTATTTGCATTTATTTGATAGATATTCTGTAATTTTGTCAATTTCTTTGTAAGATTTCAATTATTGTCTTCAATTTTCAATTACTTATAATATCTTTTATCTATTATGTTCCCAGATTTTAAATAATTTTTTATTTTTTCAATTAATTTTCCCATTTTTTCATTATTCTCATATTTTAAATAAATATAAGATTATTAAGAATTTTTCTCATAATTTCCAATATTATCTTCAATTTTCATTTAATTTTATCGTTTTTCAACTACTTTTTCCAATATTCAATTATTTCTATTACTTTTCAATTAATTCACAAAGTTTGCAATTTTTTTCTAATATTAATTAATCTATTAGTTTAAAATTATTTCTATAATTTTGTAATTATTTTCATTTATTTGATAGATATTCGATAATTTTGTCAATTTCTTTGTAAGATTTCAATTATTATCTTCAATTTCTTATAATATCTTTCATCAATTATGTTCCCAAATTTTAAATAATTTTTATTTTTTCAATTCATTTCTAACATTTGCAAATATGTTTCTTAAAATGTAATTACTTTCTTCAATTTACAATTATTTTAATATTTTTTAATGATTTGTCCTATGTTTTAATTATTCTAATTTTTTTAAAATAATTTATAACATTTTCAGGCATTTTTCTCAAAATCCAACCCGTTTTATTAATTCTAAAATATTTCTATAATTTTAAAATTATTTTCTCAAATTTTTAACTGTTTTCATTACTTTTCAATTAATTTGCAATTTTTTTTTAAATTTCAATATTCAATTTTATTCTACAAAAATAAAACTTGTTTTATTCATTTTTAAATATTATTATATTTAAAAACATAGGTAATCGTCGATAGTTCAAGTCGGAGATACCAATCGCGCACTAGCGCACGTTGTATAATCTAGTTAATTTAATAAAGTTATTAAATATTTATACATTAGTAATTAGTGCTAAACATTATTAGATTATAGCACTGTAGTTAGATTAGCACTATTTATAACTTACAATGATAGTTTTATGTATTTTAGGGTAAATTCGAGGTACAGTTATATCGAAATTGTGATAATTAGGCCTCAGTTGGGCGCCATTTGTAATCGGGCATTACTGATTACGGCTGATGCATGGAACGGTTGCACTCCTGTCTACAATCAATACGCTCGTATACACAATGTAATTGTGTAAACACAATTTTGCAACGTAAATTACAACATAATTTACAACATACCTACACAAATGAAAATTTTAATTTTAAAAGTTTTTCGACAATGTGAGAGCAGTTATCAAATAACGACGTAACTAATTATTCAACAATTGAGTAAAATTTTATGAAAAGCGAAGAAATAGAAACAAAATGTCAGAAAAAGAAAAAATAAGGCAATTTTTTTTAGCGAAAAACCGATTCTTAGTTTTAGGTTATGTTAATGAATCAAAAGTGCTTAAAGTGTAGGAAAAAAAATTTAAAAGTTGTTACGTCAAAAACTCTGATTAAGAAAATCCTAACACTATCATTTTATTTTTTCGTTTATTTAAAACCTAGGATATTACTCATAATAACTAGGGAACAACAATTATTATTAGTCCGAAATGGAAATTCTTCTGAGGTACAGAGTTTTAGTATAATTTTTCCTTTCAATAATCATTTTAAGAATGCACAAATTTAAAAAAGATATAAAAACATAATCCTTGAGATCGCCGTTTACGATCCAGTATTTGCATTTAGGTATTCGTTAAAAGAAACTGGTATGGTAGAGTACTTTAAAAATTTGAAAATTTGAGATAAACTTGCCAACGACTATGACCAACTATCCTACACTGAGAGAAATTTACCTCGACATCTGAATTGTGCATTATACAAATGTCGTACCTAACCTTACGCGCAGAGTCGGTTCTAGTGTGGTATAGGCTCTGCGCATATGTGGGACGCATACTGTACTAAAATGTTTGTGCGACAGAGAGAGAGAGAGAGAGAGAGAGAGAGAGAGAGAGAGAGAGAGAGAGAGAGAGGGAGAGACACAGAGTCTATACTTCTTGTGGAGCTGCTGTCGCTCAAGTTTAATTCGGCGTGTTAACTAAAGTAAGGTACGGTATCTGTCTCGCATTTAGGGCAGCTGGCGTACGTGAAATACTGTTCTAAAATTTTTTCACTGTAGGCTTCGAAAAGAGCCAGTTTTCTGTAAGTGGGGGTACACGAAAAGAAAATGATTCCTTGTAAGAATAGAATTTTAACATAAGCAATTCATTTGGAAGATAAAATTTGTGTATAAACAAATAAACTAATACATAATCGTAATCATAAACATTAAATATGTTCGTGATATGCAGTTTACAAACACACCTTTCTTTCACACAATCATTTAGATTTGGGAACATTCCTTTTGTTAATAATAAAAAATTGTTAACTTAAATAATTATTTTTAATAATTAAATAAAAATTTCAAAAACTGAAAGCAGACATAGACTAAACTTGTTTATTCGGATTAACTAAAGAATGTGTAATGTTATATAATTATTCTGAGCTGACGTTACAAAGTTATCCATAAGTATTTTTGTTCGTTTCGTAGATCTAAACATATTTAGTAAATTGTGAGGAGAAGTTGGAGAGTTTTTAGCAAAAAACCTCTGGGGTTGTAGGTCCTTTTCGAGCGCCCTATTAATTACGAAGTAGCGGCTTGCGTGATTCGAACTATTTGCCCATCTACTCCAAGTCGTCTTACCGCACCCTTCAGAGGTACATTCTCCTTCGAACTCAGCCTTCAAACAAACCGAAAGTAACAAATCCAAAGTGAACCAAACTACCGACTAACGTACTTGCTCTTACTGGAATATGTCGGAGCTTGCACTTGTAATATTTTAGAAAAGTTTCCAGCTATCCATTCCACACTTCTAAAACTTCTCTTAGGCGGATTGAGAAGGTTCGAGTAAAAGTAGAGAGTGGAGGATAAGTCGCACGACAAGATAGGTTCAAAGAAGGAAACCAATAAGTTCAATTCCATTTGGATACAAATATGTTACCAGAAAATCGTATTGGAAAAATCTTTAGAATGATGATAATAACCCTAAACTGAGTCGTGCCTACGGGGAGTTTTAAAATCCTAGCCGATTTTTATTTTTGTGACTTTAGTTTTCATTCGAAGTTTCATATTTAGGAACCTGGGAGAAGTTTTGGATAAGAAAATAGGAATGTTGAATCCAGGATATCGAATTCAGGATTTAGAAACTCGGGTATTGAATAATGAATAAGAATTTAAAATGTAGAATCTGGGATGATGAATGAACCGCGATTTGTAATCAGAAATATTTGATTTCGAATTTGTAATCTTGGATGTAGAAATCAAGGATGAGGAATTCGAGAAATGCAAATTGGGATAAGAAATCATAACCTAGGAACTGGAAATGTGGAAACAAAGATGTTTAATACTGAACGTGGAATGCTGGATCTGGAATCCGAGATGTAGAATCTGGGATGTGGAATACAGGATATTGAATTCGGGATGTAGAATCCTGGATGTAAAATACGAGATGTCAAATCCGGGATGTGGAATCTGGGATGTTATATCCGGGATGCGCAATTCGATATGTAAAATCCGGGATGTAGAATCCTGATTGTAAAATCCTAAATGTCAAATCCGGGATGTAGAATCTGGAATGTGGAATCTAGGATGTTATATCCAGGATGTAGAATTCGAGATGTAAAATCCGGGATGTAGAATCTGGAATGTGGAATCCGGGATGTGGAATTCGGGATGTGGAATCCAGGATATTGAATTCCAAATTAGAAATACAGAATTTGGAAAATTCCGAACCAGATTGTCAGAATGTATAAACCAGAATGTGTAATTCGGAATGTGAAATCCGGGATTTGAAATCCAGATTTCTGGATCTTAATTGTGAAATCCGTGCCGTGAAAAGCAGACTGTATTCCCTGATGTGAAATCCCGATTCTTGTATACCGTCTATGAATTTTAGATGCGGCATCCGAATTTGAGAATCCAAAATTGAAAAAAGTTAAAGTTAAAAAGTTAATTACACTGTTAGATAACAAATTTCCTTCTTTTACAAAAATCAAGTTTTTCCCCATGCGGAAAATTTTCCACGATTACAATATTGCCACGAACATAAATAAAGGCTACATTTCAAATCCAAATCTCGTGTGAAGCAAGCATTATGCAATATAACAAATACATCAAAAAAAAAAATCTCGCAGTTAGCAGTAATTCGGACAACATTTCATTCCGGAAGTGAAAAGTTTTGATGCAAATCTACGAACCTAAATTTCCAACTTGAGCAGTTTTAAACTTTCCTGCTTTCCTGAAAATTTTATTTCACTTTCGGAGATTCATCTCGAATTTTCTTTTTCATTTTTTCAAAGTTGGACATTAACAAGTTCTGAAGAGATTAAATCCGTGACCTGCCAGACGAAATCACGAGACGAACAAAACGAAATGCATCCTTTCTTCGGATTTTTGAATAAATGCATCGCTCCACATTCTTTAACACAATCTGAGACTCACGTCAATAACGTAAAATGATTTCGCACTGAAAGCTCCTTTCCATTTGGATTTCAATGGTTGCCTGCGTTTGAAAGAGATTGCTGAGGTTTGTGGTCGCTTCACTTGCACCTGCTATATCAATGAAAAAAAAATCACTATCAAGGAGAGTAGAAAATCTTCACGACAAATCGTTGAACGCCGCCTGCAACCAAGGGGGAACGGATACAAAATTTATGACAACTCTCGTTTCGACATTGTCGCGTGGAATGGACATTGCTGAAATCAATGGCAAGTGCTCAAGAGCGTAATCCTCTTTCAACTAGTTCAGACGACCCACAATACGATCCGTTGTTTTAGTATCTTGATATTTCGATGAGGTTATGGATCGTTGCTTTCGATCTTTTCACATGCTGGTATTTATTTTCTCCATAGATATAGATATAGAAAAAAAACTGGGCAAGTGCGCGTCGGACTCGCGCATCGAGGGTTTCGTATGCGAACTTAAGAAATGCAATAAAATTTCAATTTATCAAAAAAATGCCATGGTAGATTTAAACTACAATTTTTATGGTACTTTAAAAATTTCTGCATAAAATTACTTAATTCTTTTAATTCTCAACCTTCCAAGTCAAACAGACTGAGCTCTAACATAGGGGTATTTTGTCATTTTTTAATTTTTTATTAATAACTTTTGGAAACTAAGTCCAGGAACGTTCGCTATATTTTTTCTGTAATCTACACGTAAAAATACCCAGGTATACCAAGTTTCAAACCTCTAGGTCAAATAGTTTGGATGATAAGGGTAGGGGGGCTGCTAAAAATTTATTTTAATGCATTTTTTGAAAAAAATCTTGTTATTTCGTTGATAAAACTATGAAAACCATGTTGAATCATGTTCGCTATATTTTTCCTGTTATCTCTACTTGAAAATACATATGTGTACTGAATTTCAATTCTCTATCTCAAATAGTTTGGCTGTTAGGGGAGGGGGGGCGGTAATGGTTTTGGGCGACTGACCTCGTAACTCATAAATAAGTCGTGAAAAATCCTAACCCCGTTAATTAAACATTTCCTTTTCTCAACGACAAAAACTAACAACTTCCTAATTAATCTCTCGGCTAATTTGAGGAGAGAAATTTTGATTCCTACATCATCCGATAAGAGAGGTTATTCTGGGTTGTAACAACGAAGTTAAAATGATTCGTCTGTGTGTTTCTCTTCACTTGCTTCGAAGCCGGAAACACAATTTCCGTTCGGAATTCCTCGATTCCACGGTACAGTACATTGGTCGATGCCAGGTGTTCGCTAATTATTTGCCTTGAACACGACTTCTGAAGTTTCTGACTTTCTTCAATTGGAAACACAGTTTTGTCCACCTAGAGAAACCAAAATAATTTACATATCTCGTGATGCATAATGAGCATCAAGATATTTCATCAGGTTTGAGAAGTTTCAATTTAAGTAGCTTCCCAAGTAATAGAAATTTCTCAAAGGCACTCTCTCTTTGAGTTTTTATTAATCCTAGCCGGGGATGATGAATGAGAGCCACTGCTGGATCCCGAGACGATGGTGTTGGCAGTGGATTCGCGCAAACAGAAAATACGCTGTTATGGGAGAAGTTAGACTTTGTCAGACAAACAGTCCGCCCATCTCCTCCCAGCAAGTATAACCCCCGAGCATCGTCGACCATCACCACACCCCAACCCCATAGAATGTGAGATTCAGAGACCACAGGAAATCTGACTTCTCGTTAAAGCATTTCCATTAGTCACCTATTTTCCTTTTCTTCTACAAACAATTTCCACTTAATGGTCTTTATCTAATGCATCGTTCGACTAGATCCTGCGCCATTTATCATTAATGCTGTTTTGACACAACCATTCTTCAAGATTAATTTTACCACAAAAATTCATAATATATAAAAGCCAGTATTTTTTGTATTTTTTCAAAATAGCTAGCTTGATATATCTATGATTCATTCTTATGTTCGAGTTCTCAGTTATTGAATCGATATATCGTTCATCTGACTCAATCGGTCCCTACCCTACTCAACCCGACCCAACCTTACCCGGTGCTACCCAATCTTACCCGACTTTCCCGAACCTCACAATCCCTATCCAACCTTACCCAGACATAGCCGACCAGATCCAATCCGATCTTACCCGACACTACTCAACCCAACCCGAACTTACCCGACTCTACCTGCATTTACCCGTTCTTGTACATCCCTGCACAACTCTACCCGACCTCACTCCGAGATACCCAAAATTACTCGGATATACCCGATCTTACCCAGCCCTACTTTATCATACCCGACCAGACCTTACTTGGCCCTATACAATCTTATCCGATCCGACCTTACCTGGATCTACCCAATCTAAGCTGGCACTACCTGACTTTACAGGATTCTACCCGACATTACCAAGTTATACCCGAATAGACTCGACCTCTCTCTACTCGACCAGACCTTACTAGACCCTATCTGATCTCACCCGACCTTATCCCACAGTACTCGACCCAACCCGACCTTAAGCAGCCCTACTTGACCTTACCTGGCGCTACCCAAATTTACCCAACTCTACCTAAATTTACTCGATCCTGCCCGTCCCTACCAAACACTAACCGACCTTGTCCGGAGATACCCGAATTTACCCGAAAATATCCAATATTGCTGCGACCTACCCTATCATACCCTACCACAACTTACTTGGCCCTATCTAATCTTACCCGACCCGAAATTACTCGGCGATACTCAATCTAACGCGACTCTACCTGACTTTACCCAATCCTACTTATTCCTACTACACCCTACCCGACCTTATTCGGCGACACCCGATCTTATCCGGACATACCCGACCTTGGCCTATCCAATCATACTCGACCTTACTTGACTCTACCTGAATTCACCCGTTCCTGCATATCCCTACACAGCTCTACCCGACCTTACTCGGAGATACCCGAACTTACCCGGATATACCCGATTTTACCCAGCCCTACCATACCATACCCGACCAGACCTTACTTGGCCCTATCTAATCTTACCCAACCCGACCTTACCCGGGTATATCAAATCTAACCCGGCTCTACCTGACTTTACCGGATCCTACCCGACATTACCCGGTGATACCCGAATAAACTCGACTTCTCCCTACTCTATCATACTCGACTAGAGCTTACTTGACCATACCCGATCTTACCCGACCTTAACCGACAGTACTCGACCCAACCCGACCTTACGCAGCCCAACTTGACCTTACCTGGCGCTACCAAACTTTACCCGACTCTACCTAAATTTACCCGATCCTGCACGTCCTTACAAAATTCTAACCGACCTTATCCGGAGATACCCGAACTTACCCGGACATACCCAATCTCGCCTGGACCTACCCTATCATACTCTTCCACACTTTACTTGGCTCTATATAATTTTACCCGACCCGAACTTTCCCGGCGATACTCAATCTAATCCGACTCTACCTGACTTTACCTGATTTAACCCGGCATTACCCAGTGATACCCGATTATACCCAAATAATATTCCAGTTTTCTTATTTTTTCTCTCTCTAGTATTTATTACTTATTTTCTAGCAAGTTACTTCAATTTTAGTTGGGTAATTATTTTTTTCCAATTAATAATTTTTTTTTAAATTCTAATTCTTCTTTTATTTTACAGTATTTTCTCCTATTCCAGTTACTTTTAATCAATTTCTAGTTATCATTATGCTTTTTAGTAATTTTACTCTTTTTTATAGTTATTTCCTATATCGTCCATTTATTTTTTCGTTTCCATTTATTTTTCCTTAGTTCTAGTTGTTTTGCCGTAATTTCATCACTTCTACATATTCTATAGGTTTTTTCTAAATTTTTTTTTTCCTCTTTATACATTAGTTTTGCTTTTCCTCAGTTACTAGTTATTTGTAGTCAATATCTGGTCATATTTTCCATAGCAATTTTTCTCTGTTTTCTGATAACTTTCTAATAGTGTCTAAATATTTTTTTAAAATGTTTTTTTTTTTTAGTTTTAATTGTTTTTCTTTTATTCAATTAATTTTTCTCTAGAGATTTTTCTTGTTGTTACATTCCAACCCAAATAAGAAAGGTATTTAATTTTTGCGATTTTGAACTTTTTGTAATTTTCACATATCTCGATTTTTTTAGAAGTCCTGATTCGGAAAGAAATGGGTTTTATGAAAGTGTCCGTCTGTCTGTCAGTCTGTAGACGAAATTTCAGGATTGTATAACTTCAGTAAAAATCCATCTATCAGGTTCTTCTTTGGTATACTTCTTAAGTGACTAAACAAAAAGATCGAGTTCGTTAGCCAGTCATTTTGGATTAATTTGGTCAAAAATACAAAATTTTCAAAAATCAAAAAATTTGTAATTTTTAAAATTTTTGAAAAATCAATTCTTTGTAATTTTTTTTTAAAGACACGCAAAATCAAACAAATTTGATGTACAACAATTTTTCATATAACGCAAATCTAAAAAGATATAAATTTTTGAAATTTTAAAGCTTTTTTCGAATCTCGCTTGGAGGTGGATGTAAAAATAAATTTATTTCGAAAACTATCAAACACAGCGTAAAATCACAATCGACAAAAAATATTGTAAATTTAAAAATCTACAACTTTTGCAGAAGACTTTATTTCGAGAAACGAATATTTATCAAAATAATTAGGAAATTTAAATTTGAAGACACTGACACAAGGAAGTACCAGTTTACGATACCACATGTGACTTTACTTTAATAATTTGGAAAAAAATTAATTTCGTACTCATTGCTTGTTCCTTTAAACTTTTTAAACGACCGCATTTAACTTGATTGTTTTTTGAAAATAATAATTTAATATTTTAGAAAAATCATGCAATAAGGATGTCTTGGTTGAAAATACTTATTCATAGTGAGGTATAAGAAAGCACGCATCAGTGCGGTTTTCCCGCCAAGTTCATTCAGCATCTTATTCTGGATGGTAGCCAAATTCTAAATGCGCCAGCAGTTCTCGCCTCGCACTTGAACAAACCGCCAGCATCCTCAAGCTGGCGCTGTTGCTATTAGCACTGGTTCTTCCTGCCATGCACATAACATGCTCTAATAAGACCAGGTTGCGGCCCTATTCCACCATATTTCTCGACCAATTGTACACAACGTTGTCGAGACTAAATGTGACAGCGAAATCCGCCAAGAGTTATTGACCACATTACTCGCAGTGAATTCTCTCCCCTATTTCTCGTCGACGGAGACGACATTAGCGTCACTATAGAGCGATGCTGCTTTTCCTAAAACTGAAATTTCGTCCAGTCACTCACTCTCTCTTTGGCATGATATTTTTGAATTTTTTTTGTCAGGAGCTTTCAGTGCCATATTATTTTCTTCGTAAATTATTTCTTCTTTCTTTCTCCACTTCAATTCCACCTCAATTCCACTTCACTTCGTTTTCACTTCCACTATAAGTCCACTAGACTTCCACTTCCTCTTCAAGTCCACTTCAACTCCATTTCAAAAGTTATTTCAAATACACTTCACTTCGACTTTACTTAGACTTTACCTTCATTTCAATTCAATTTTAAATCAACTTCACTTCAACTTCACTTCAACTTCACTTATATCTTAAGTACATTTCACTTCCACTTCGATTACATTTCAATTCCATTTCACTTCCACTTCACTCCCATTTTAAATCCACTTCACTTTAACTGTACTACCACTTCAAGTCCACTTCAATTTCACTTTAATTCCACTTCACTTTCATTTCAATACCATCCCCTTCCACTTCACTTCAATTCCTCTTCAATTACTTTACAAACTTACTTCACTTCCACTTCACTTCGACTTCACTTCCACTTTATGTTTACTTTAATTCGACTTCAATTCTATTTCAAATCCACTTCACTTCCACTTAAAATCCACCTCAATTCTATTTTAAATTCACTTCACTTCGACTTTACTTCGACTTTACCTTCATCTCAATCCCCCTTCAATTCAATTTCAAATCAACTTCACTTCGACTTCACTTGTACTTAAATTCCACTTCACTTCCACTTTGATTACATTTCAATTCCACTTCACTTCCACTTTGATTACATTTCAATTCCATTTCACTTCCACTTTACTTCCATTTGAAGTCCACTTCACTTCAACTTTACTTCCACTTCAAGTCCACTTTAATTTCACTTCAATTCCTTTTCACTTCCATTTCACTTACACTTCAATTCCATTACAAATTCACTCCATTTCGATTTTACTTCCACTATAAATCCACTTTAATTCCACTTCAATTTCATTTCAAATCTACTTCTCTTGGATTTCACTTCCACTTAAACCTCAAAATGTGTGAATGACAGACGGACGGACGGACGCCAAATACTTGTTATAAGTGTTTCTACTGATGATCATCATGTAATAAAAACGAGCTTCATAACCTCGAATGATGTGCAATTATACATCATAATCTTCAGTAAAAAAAAAAGATAGAGACCAAAATTGACAACAATCAGTGGCGGGGGGAGGGCTTAGTCTCGACCAAAATGATGTGACCTTTTTTTGGTTATGATTTTCACCCCCAGAGGGTTCATGACCCCTCCCCCGTGGATCTGACAATAAAATAAATTGAAAACAGAAAAATTGAAATTAAAAAATAACTGAAAATTTCTAAACGTATGAGAGTAAAAATATAAATAAATATTGGAGAAAATCTTTAAAATATATTTTTCATGACCTGCATACAAATAAAGAAAAAATATTATAAAAATTGTAAAAAAAATAGCAAAATATAAAAAACAGATTAAAATTAATTTAAAAACAAAACCATGTGAACAGATAAAATAAAAAAAACTTGCAAAAGAAATAAAAAAAATTTTTAAAATGATAAAATCTAGAAAAAAGTACTAAATATATAACAAAAAATGTGAAAAACAACGGTAAAGAAATTTTTCAAAAAATTAAAATGATTAAGTTTAGTAATTGTATTCTGGAAAGTTAAAGTTTATTTAAGAAGAAAAATTAAAATCTTACTAAAAGTTCCTGGATTTAAATTTCATTTTATTAAAAAGTTTAATGTGAATTTTAGTCTTTTAAGGCAATTATTAGGTACACGTTATAAAAATTGGACATTACTGAGAATATTGAAAATATTTTAAGAAATGTAAAAACTGGGTTACATTATAAAAATGTATTAGATTTTTTAAATATAATTAAAAAAAGTAGAAAATAAAGCAAATAAACAATACAAATAATTGCTAAAATGATTTAAAATTTTAAAAATTACAAAATAACAAACAAAATTCTGAAAATTAATAAAATATCTAGTAATTAAATTAAAATGACTTTAAAAGATAGAATTAAACAAAGAAGATAAAATATTTTTACTCTAAAAAATTATTAGTTACCCAAAAATAATTAAAATTTGCTATAGAAAACATTAGAATGATAATTAAAAGTTCTATAAAACTGACTAGAAAAAGGGGTAAAATTATAAAATCGAAAAACAATTACTAGAATGTGAAAAAATACTTGTACAAATTTATAAGGCAAAATTAAAAAAATTAAATTGCTAGAACTTTACAAAGTAGTTAAAAATTACAGAAGATAACTGGAAATTAAAGAAGAGGGGGGTGGGGCGAAATTAGAAATTAAAACCAGTTTTAAAATAATTGAAGAATAATCACTGCCAAGTCACTGTCAAGTAAATAAATAAGTAGACTTGAATGAAATAACTAAAAATTAATTAAGAACAACTAGATAGGGAGAAAAACACAATTACATATTATATTAAGAAATGTTAAATATTTAAACATCAAAAATGATTAAGATGTATAAGAATAATAATAATTTGAAAATAACGAAAATTTACTAAAAAGTAGAATATGTTTCGGAATTTAAGAAAAGTAACTAAAATAAATGAAAAATTACTAAAAGTAGAAAAAAATATCTACACTTTGAAAAATCAAAGAAATAAACAAAATTTTTTTTAAAAAATCGAGTTGAAACGTCTCTAGAATGAAGAGATAATAAAAAAAATTGATTCCAAAATTGGTTCCAATAATTTTAATTTTATAAAAATATGAAAAAATTAAATAAAAATATTTGATAAAAATAAATAGGAATAAAAAAATATCTAGAAATGAATAAAGGTAAAAAAAGTACATGAAAATCACTACAAATAAAAATAATGTACAGAAGTTCTTCTGCCAGCCTTGATAATTGCCGTAAATTTATTATCACAATTTAAAATGGTACGATATTAAAATACAATGTAAATAGTTTATAAGATCTTTGGAAGAAGAATATAGGCTTCTCGCAAGTTCAGATGAAGGGTTGAAGTTGACTAAATGATTAATAGTACCTCATCTAGAGAAAAGGGTGGTAGAGATCTTCACAGAATCCAGTGGATTTTGTGTAATCTGACGGATAAATCCTTTTAATCATTTAAGACCATTTTCACATTTAGAAAAATGATAGTACTTATTTTTGAAGCATAATTATTGTCGTCTAGACCATTTGTTATATATACCTACAAATCTATTTTTTTCAAAAAGTTGTAAATTACTCATATATTTAACGTTTATTATTTTATAACAAAATTCTAACACTTCCTCTGTAAAACATTAACAATTATACATCCTGATCGATTTTCTTATAATTTACAGTTTTAGGTTATGTAGTTAATAATTTATTATATTATTTCGATTTAGTATATATTATATAAATACTCGCAAAATTTTTAAAGTAATGTAGATTAAAGAAACAAAATATTATAAAAATAGCAGAATTAAAACTAACAATGTTAATTAACAAATGTCTAATTTTGGAAAATTATATATCTTAATTAGCATTGTTAGTTCAAGTTATTCGGTAAAAAAATCAATAGAAAATTGTCAATAATAAACATGTTGAAAGAACATGTTCAATTTCACTTCAAATCCATTTCAATTTACCGTTAATTCCATTTCAAATCCACTTCGATTCCATTTCAATTTAACTTTTATTTCATTTGAATTTAGCTTCAATTCCATTTCAAATCCACTTTAATTTGAATTTACTTCCACTTCAAATTCAATTCGATTCCATTTCAATTCAGTTTTAATTCCATTTCAAATCCACTTCGATTCGACTTCACTTCAACTTCAATTCCACTTCAAGTTCAATTCAATTCCACTTAAATTCCACTCCACTTTCACATCGACTCCATTTTAACTACACTTTAATTCCATTTCAATTTCACTTCAATTCCATTTCAAATCCACTTCAATTTGACTTCACTTCAACTTCAATTTTAATTCAAGTCTAATTCAATTTAATTTCAATTCCTGTCCACTTCCACATCGATTCTATTTCATTTACACTTTAATTCCATTTCAATTTCACTTGAATTCCATTTCCATTAATCTTTAATTCCATTTTAAATCCACTTTAATTTGAATTTACTTATACTTCAAATCCACGTCGATTCCATTTCTATTTCACTTTAATTCCATTTAGCTTCAATTTCATTTCAAATCCACTTCAATTAGACTTCCCTTTAACTTCAATTCCACTTCAAGTCCAATTCAATTCTACTCCACTTTCACATCGACTTTATTTCAATTAACTTTTAATTCCATTTCAATTTCACTTCATTTTAAATTCACTTCGACTTTAATTCCATTTCAAATCAACTTCAATTCTAATTTACTTTCACTTTATATGCACTTCGTTTCATTTCACTTTAATTTCAAATCCACTTCAATCCGATTTCACTTCGACTTCATATCCTTTTTAAGTCCAACCACTTCTCTTTTTCTTCGACTTTACTTCAACTTTAATTCCACTTCAAGTCCAATTCAATTCTACTCCACTTTCACATCGACTTTATTTCAATTAACTTTTAATTCCATTCCAATTTCACTTTATTTTCATTTTAACTTCACTTCGACTTTAATTCAATTTCAAACCAACTTCAATTCTAATTTACTTTCACTTCATATCCACTTCGTTTCCATTTCAATTTAATTTCAAATCCACTTCAATCCGATTTCACTTCGACTTCATATCCTTTTTATGTCCAACCACTTCCCTTTTCCTTCGAATTTACTTCAATTTCAATTCCACTTCAAGTCCAATTTAATTCCACCTTAAGTCGAATTCAAGTCCAATTTAATTCCACCTTAAGTCGAATTTAATTCCAATTTAATTCCACTCTACTTCCACTTCAATTTCATTTCAATTACACTTTAATTCCATTTCAATTTCATGTCAATTCCATTATAATTTAACTTCAATTCCATTTCAAAACCATTCCAAATCCACTTCAATTGGATGTCAATTTCACTACAATTCGATTTTATTTTAACTTCAATTCCATTTCAAATCCACTTTAATTCGACCCCACTTCCCCTTCAACTTCTAAATGTGAAAATGATGGACGACGCCAAAGTCTCGTTTATTTTAATATCGATTGCAAAAATAATAAAAATGTTTATAAAATAAATTTGAAGAGACAACTTTGTCTGAAAATGTTACTCGATTCTTGCTGAAAGCAGAAAAGTTAGTAGTTTACTAAAATCGAATCACGAGTCTAATAAAGAATAATCTACCAAGTTATTCCGCGCAACGTAATGATAAGTAAAATAATAATACTGCTATTGATCAAGACGTGTGCATTGTTTGACCGAGAACTTGTCAAAAGTAAATTCCTCCACTTTCCCTTTCGTGATAAGGGTGCAGTGACAGCATCTTCTTGGGAGTAGACACGAATAACCTGAATAGCATTTGCCCTCGACACAGAAATCGATTTGAGATCATGACTAACTGGGAATGAGATGTAGTCCTTAGTCTCGTTTCGAGTGTGAGTGACTATGATCGCGAGGGCGTGCGTACGGCCAACCATAGTATTGGCAGCGTGCCAACACACTCTGGGGCTCAATGAAATCTTTCTGGGTTAGGTTAGCCCCTTCCTTTCGTGTTAAACGTAGGGTACGTTCATACCGGACTGCATGCGAGTGGAGGCTGGCCTCCAGCCAGATGCTTGAGAATCAAAGGAGTAGTAACGGTCAGCATCGGTCGGCCAAATTCAATTGAACGTCTTTGACAGCCGGCGAGTGCTGGTCAGCGAACCGAATCCTGATAACATGCGAAGCTCCGGATGCAGTCTCTGACCTGTGAATCTGACTCAAACATTCCTGCATCGACTTTCAAAGCTGGTTGCATCGCAACTAAACTTCATTCTTAACTTTTCATATTTCAAGTTAATGGATTCATTTCTTCGCCTGATCCAATTGTCCGTAACCTCCATTTGTGGCTGCTTTTTGAAAGCTAACGGAAAGTGTCTTTTTGGGTTTTAAAATAAATTGCAAGCACGTGCTAGATATGAGTAAAGAAATTTAACTTTTAGCAGAATGTTTAGGAAATTTAATTACTAAAGGAAAGTGACTTTTTGGGGTTGCAGAACAAACCTTACTTTATAGTTTCCCAGGTATTCCCATCAATTTCCCAGGGATTCTTAGAGATTTCCCCTTGGGATTCCAACGAATTTCAGAGATATTCATAGGAATTTTTTAGGACTTATTCAGAGATTTTTTAGGAATGTTTTAGGAATTACCAGGAATTTTCCAGGAATATCGAAGGGATTCCCAGATTTCGCAAGAATTCCTCAGGAATTTTGCAAGGGTTTTCCAGAAATATCGCAGGGAATTTCATGAACTTCCTAGGAATTTCCTAAAAATTTTTACGGAATTTACCAGGAATTTCCACAAATTTTCAACGAATTTTCCAGGGATTTCCCAGGTATTTTTCAGGAATTTAGAAAGGATTTCTACAAATTTTGCAGGGATTATCAGAGAATGTCATGAAATTTCCCGGGAATTTCGCAGGAATTTTTACGAATTTTGCAGGGACTCTAAGGGATTTTCTAGGGCTTTCTCAGGAAATCACAGGAATTTTTTATGAATTACCCAGAAATTTTGCAGGGGTTTCCCAGGAATTTCACAAAGATTTTAACTAATTTCCTTAGGAATCTCAGAGAATTTCTCATAGACTTTTAAGGAATTCACAGGCAATTATTAGGAATTCAGTACGAATTTTTAGGGATTCTTAGGAATTTACAAATAAAATTTCAGGAATATTGCACGGGTTTTCTAAAAATTTCGTGAGGACTTTCATGAATTATCTAGGGACAATCAGATATATCCCAGAATTTTCCCAGCAATTTCTGGAATTTCCCAGGAAAACACAGAGATTCCAGAAACTTCGCAGTGATTTCTACGAACTTCCAAGAGACTCTCAGGAATTTTCCAAAAATTTCTCAGGAATTCAAAGAAATAACTTAGGAATTTTCCAGGCCTCTCAGCGATTTTCGAGGAATTTCAAAGTGGATTCCCAAAAATTTGTCAGAAAATCATAGAAATTTCGCAGGAATTTCGCAGTGATTTCTACAAATTTCCCAAGGTCTCTCAGGAATTTTCCAGAAATTTCTCAGGAGTTTGTCAAAGACTTTAACAAATTTTCCAGGGACTCTCAGGAATTTTTCAGGAGTTTCACAGGAATTAAAAGAAATTACTTAAGAATTTCCCAGAACTCTCAGCGATTTTCGAGGAATTTTAAAGGGGATTCCCAAAAATCTCTTAGAAACTCATAGAAATTTTAAAGGGATTTCACAGTGATTTCTACGAATTTCCAACGGATTCTCAGGAATTTTCCAGAAATTTTTCAGGAATTTGGCAGGGATTTAAACGAATTTTCTATGGACTCTCAGGGATGTTCCCGGAATTTTAAAGGAATTCACAGGTATTTCTTAGGAATTTTCCAGCAATTGCGCTGGGTTTTCTCAAGAATTTCGCAGAGATTTCTACGAATTTCCCAGGGAGTTTTAGAGGTTTTCGAGTAATTCAAAGGGGATTCCCAGGAATTTCACAGGAACTCAAAGAAATTTTCTGAAATTGACCAGGAATTTACAGGGAATCCCAGAAATTTCTAAAGGAATTTTACAGGTTTTCCGCAGGTGTTTCTCAAGAATTTCGCAGAGATTTCTACTAATTTCACGGGAAACCTCAAGGGTTTTTCCGGAATTTCTTAGAAACTCATAGAACTCTCCTGGGATTTTCCGAGATTTCGCAGAAATTTCTTAGGAATTTTTTAGTAGTTTCGCAGGAATTTCTTAAGAATTTCGCAGAGATTTCTACAAATCTCCTAGGAGCTCTCAGGAATTTTCCAAAAATTTCTCAGGAATTTGGCAGGGATTTTAACAAATTTTCCAGGGACTCTCAGGGAATTTCCAGGAATTTTCAGAAACTCATAGAAATTACCTGGTATTTTCCAGAAAATCACAGGAATTTCCAGAAATTTAGCAGGAATTTCGTAGTGATTTCTACTAATTTTCCAGGGACTCTCAGGAATTTCCCAGAAATTTCTCAGAGGTTTTTCAGGAAATTCACAGGAATTCACAGAAATTTCTTAGGAATTTCCCAGTAATTTCATTAGATTTTCTCAATAATTTTGCAGAAATTTCGACGAATTTTCCAGAGACTCTCATCGATTTTCAAGAAATTTCAAAGGGGATACCCAAAAATTTCTCAGAAACTTATAGAAATTTTGCAGGTATTTCGCAGTGATTTCTACGAATCTTCGAGGGATTCTCATCAATTTTCCAGAAATTTCTCAAAAATTTCGCAGAGATTTCTACTAATTTCACGGGAAATTTCAAGAATTTTCCGAGAATTCCCAGGAATTTTTCACGAATTTTTCAGGGTTTCTCGGGAATTTGCTAATAATTTCCAGGAATTTCTCAGGGGTTTTTACAAATACTCCACGGTGTCTTGGAGACTTTTCTGAAAAATCTCAGGAATTTACAGAAATTTCTTAAGAATTTCCCAGAGATTTTCAGGGATTACAACGAGTTTCTCAGGTACTCAGAGGGATTTGCATTAAATTTACTACGAATTTCCCAGGGACCCTCAAGAGTATTCCTTGTACTTTCTAGGGATTTACTAAAAATTTTCGATGAATTTTTGCAGGGACTTTCACGTATTTCGAAAAATAAACAAAATGTAAATAAAATTAAATAGACTTCCCAAATAAGCAGTGACTCTGAAAAAAATCGTTAAATTGAAGAAAAAATTTGCAGCTACTGCCAAAGAACAAAAAATAATTAATTGTCCTAAACGCTTAAACAAGAAAATTGCATAAATTGAACTGAAATAATTTGTGTAAAAAAAAACTTAAAGAAAATCTATAACTAAAAAAAAGATTTTCAAAAACTAAAAAATTAGTGATATTGTTAAAAAGTTAAGAAAAATTCTAAAGGCTTCAAGTAAAAGAAAATGAAAAGCAAGCGAATTAGTTTTTGACTATTAAAATGAAAATCAATTAAAATTTAAAAGTTTTTGTAAATTAAAGTTCGATTTATTCGGCTTTTGGGATTTACTTTAATCAGAAAAACTCAGAATTATTAAAAATTAAATATTATTTTTACCTTTCTTTCTGATCAAGATTTGTAGATCACATTTTGACCGTTTCAAATTCAATTTCTGAGTTTTTTGAATTTTTTCAAAATTTCCAATTTTATTTTGAAATTCCCGGATCTTTATTCAAATTCCTATCATTTTCACAGATTTCCTGGATCGCTAGATACCCTGCTTTAGGAGGCTGCTATTTTCCTTTTTCAATTCTTCTTTTCTTCTTTTGCCAAACGAAAGTGTCTTTTCAGGTTTAAAAAACATCCGAAGAACATGCTAGACATAAGTAAACAAACTTACCTCTTCTGTAGAATTTTAAACAAATTTAATTACTAGCGGAAAATGTCTTTGCAGGTTTAAAGAGAACCTTAAGATCCTAAATCTGTTAAAAATAAGTAAAAACGAATGGTGAAAATTATGTTCATTTCATAAATCTTCTACTTTCAAGGCGGCAAAACGATTTTTTTTATTATGAAGTCAAAAAACGCTCTTAAAAAAATACAATAATTTTTTTTATGTTAAAAAGAATAAAAAGATAAACAAATACGAAAAACAAATACGAGACCGCTGTTTTTCTGTTTTTAATTCCTCTGTTCTTCTTTTGCCATTACTTAGTTATTCCTTCTAATTTTATTTAACAAAAAAAATTCTATTTCAGAATTAGTAAAATTGCACTAAAACAGCAAGCAAAATTTGACGAATTTCAAAATACCTTGAATTGACGATTATCTATTCAATCACGTGAATTAATATTTCAATAAGAAACTTATCGATTTCATTTCTTAGTTTCATGTTACGTCCGAGAAGCGAAATATGACTATAAAACTTTTATAGAAACACCAAATGATGTTGGCGCGATAACGCACGTGGAGGGAACGAAAACCCTAATTGATGTAAAGTGCCATACACACATCTGGTGAAAGTAAAACACTAATTGACCTAAACCACCATGCAACGCTATAATCAATCATACAAAGCATCCCCGAGAGGGCGGAGTCTCCTGAATCATTGTTCCACCCCTCGGCGATCAAAGATACCCAAACAGCAATCAGGAGCGATGATCTTTTTACGAGACAGCATCAAGCACAAGTTAAAACTCATCTTAAAGATCGTGATGGCTATTAATCAGTGGAGCACTCGGTGTAATCGAAGTCACGCAATCCAGAAGTTACTTAACTCTCGTTATCTGATTGGAGAGCTTGATCGGCAGAACTTCTCACGCAGTGCGCCGTCCGGCAAGCTTCCCGGACAGAAAAGCAGTGGTTGACGTGTAGGCTCGGTGTAACAAGTAGCTGCCGAAAATCAGTCCAGGTCCCTCCCTATAACCGTGACTTGGCTCTCGTCTTGGTTCGGTCATCAGTCGGTGTGAGTTTGCCTCCTCTTGTGGTTCTCACCCTTTCTCAGGGAACTCACTCCCCCTCAATCTTGACTTCTCTTATTCCACCGTCAAGCGAGCGTGGCGCAGGCAGTCAGGCAGTCAGGTAGCTCCGCTGGCATTAAGTATTCTCGTTGGGTCGGCGCGGCGCGTCGGTCGATGCAAGGGCTGGATCGCCTGTCGCGATGTAACCCCTGCGCCGAGAGCGCACTCTGCGCCTGCGCCCCACAAGAGGGGTAGCTATTGCAATAGTAGGGAAGCAACTTACCTCCCCCTCCCTATTCGTAGGACACCCCACCAGAGCAGATCACCACCTCCCCTCGCTACGGCTCCACTGCCCGGGACTCCACGGTCGCCCCATTCCGTTCTCGGCGCCACAGCGTGTAGCATTACTCGGAAAGTACGACACTACCAACACCTACCTGTCAGTCCACAACCGCGACCGACAGTAGCGTAACCGCAAAGTAGCTGCGCGCAGGTACCATCCGTGTCGTCCGACACCCTGCCGGACCTTCCACCCTCCGGAATCGGTCAAGTCGTGCCTGGAACCGGTAGCGCGTCGTGCAAGTTCTCAGGGAGAGCTCTCCCTTGTCCTTTTGTGTGATTCTCATTTTCTGAGGTGCCGTCGGGTGTTTTAGAATACGAGTGCCACGTCGGATATCATTTGTGAAGAATTACCGGATTCTGTGCTTCTTGGTGGGAGCCAACAGGTACCTCTGGTACGCGTGACCGGAAGCCAATTGCCGCGTGCGTGCTTCCAAATTCCTCGAGGATTAATCAACGAGGTACTGGGCAGGCGGATTTCCTTTCTAGTCACCTAAAAGTGTACAAGACGGCAGTCACCACGTACATCACACCGCTTATCACCTCTGAGAAGGTACATTGATGTTTCATGTTCGTTTCCCTCACTGAGAAAATAAGCCTCTAACCAAGCACTTGTCAAGCTCGGTTACAGGGACTCGGATGTAAACAAGATACCTGCTCTTACAACCGGACTCCCAATCATTTTTCGGTTACAATCAACAAAGTGTTTTACAAGTGTTAAACCTTACCTTTCAAGTGCTTATATAAAGTCATCTTATTTTCTCAGTGCTCGTCCCTCTGCAAGATTATTGTTATCGATATTTTACGCCAACGCTTTGTGACCGAGTTAATGCCAATTGGGAGTGTGGGAGTGCTTCCCGGATGTGTGCTCCACAAAACTAGGATTTTTGGCTTCCCATTGTGCTCCGGTCTTATTACCCCCTTCTAAATGTCAGGAATAACCTAGCATAGGAAAAATGTTAACATGAAAAAAATGTCAACATGAAAAAAATGCTAACATTAAATTTCTAGCTCAACAGTCCCAATAACAAAAAAAAATGTCAACATAAAAAAATGCCAACATCAAATTTCTAGCTTATCAGTCCCAATAACATAAAATAAGTCAACATTAAATTTCTAGCTCACCAGTCCCAATAACAAAAAAAAATGTCAACATAAAAAAAAGTTAACATCAAATTTCTAGCTCACCAGTCCCAATAACAACACAAAAAATGTCAACATAAAACAAAGTTAACATCAAATTTCTAGCTCACCAATCCCAATAACATAAAAAAATGTCAACATCAAATTTCTATCTTACCAGTCCCAATAACATCAAAAAAAGTGTCAACATAAAAAAAATCAACATCAAATTTTTAGCTCACCAGTCCCAATAGCAACAACAAAAATGTCATCATAAAAAAATGTCAACATCAAATTTCTAGCTCACCAGTCGCAATAACAACAACAAAAATGTCATCATAAAAAAAAGTCAACATCAAATTTCTAGCTCACCAGTCCAAATAACATTAAAAAAATGTTAACATCAAATTTCTAGCTCACCAGTCCCAATAACATTAAAAAAATGTCAACCTCAAATTTCTAGCTCACCAGTCCCAATAACAACAACAAAAATGTCAACATCAGATTTCTAGCTCACGAGTCCTAAGAACATCAAAAAAAATGTCAACATAAAATTTCTAGCTCACTAGTCCCAATAACAAAAACAAAAATGTCAACAAAAAAAAGTTAACATCAAATTTCTAGTTCACCAGTCCCAATAACATAAAAAAAAATGCCAACATCAAATTTCTTGCTCACCAATCTCAATTACATTAAAATCACTAACAAGAATGTAAAGCAAGTCCGAAATTGTAAATATTCCACATAACATAAACTATTTCTTAACTATCCCTTGTAAGCGTTAGGTAATTTTGGTGGAAGCGTGAAAATGTCGGCATGTGACATTGGATATTAAACTTCAGGGCTTATTATTGGATATTATCGTCGACGTTGTAGGGTTAATGGCGCAACTACTAATTGCCGTAAACGCAAGAGGTATTCTCCTATTTTCCAGACAGTTACTTGAATAACACAATCAACAAGAAAATTCTTTATGTGTGCTCTAGAACTGTCGAGAGGGAAGTTTCTTGTCGCAGAGGAAAAGATTTAATGTCCTGTCTGGGCAATATTTCTGGCTATAATCGTTCCTATGCAATTTTTCCTGTAAATAATCTCACTCTCGGGTGGAAAATATTTTATTTCCCCAGGAGAGTGAAATCTTCATTATTGGAAATATGATCTACTTGAAAAAGAACTCGACGAAATAGAAACACGGTTGAGGTAAATACAAAATGGAAAATTTTTGATTGCGAAGCGAGAAAGAAAATGGTTGATTAGCAGTTGGAGAAAAAATACAGAATCTTTGAGTGGTTAATAAAAAATGGTTAATTTGACCAGAAAGTACAAGATCGACGGTTATTTGACTATAAAGAGCTAAATTGCAACAAGGCAGTAATTAAATCTTTTTAATAACTAAAGTGTGACATGAGAGTAAAAAATGCTACTTTTGGATTTTTGAATCAATAATAAAATGAAACGAATATGGTTTCTGTTCTTGAAACGAATTGAAACACAGTTTCAAAGGGCTTTTAAAACTCATTCTTGTGTGTTATCTGGGAACATGTTACCCTAAGGTCAACATCAGCTGAATACAGCTTTTTTATGAGTTTTGTGCAACACAAGCTCTAACCTCTTTTAGAGCGCTTAGTCAGTTACATGCTCGTTAAAAGTAACAAATGAAACAAGAATTTTCTCCCTGTAAACTCAAAAGTTATTTCACCAAATTTTAACAATTTTAACAAATTTTACAAAGTAATCAGCTGATAATTTAGTATCCAAGTTATGAATGTAAAACAACTCCAAACTAGAAATATACTTTCTAAATTTATAAACTGATAAACTAAATTTACCTTCTGCTTCTAAACTACCTTATAAATTAATACAATCTCTCTAAATTAATCCTTCTTTTTTTAACAATTCCTTATGTTTCAAACATGAAATACAATATCCTTGTAAGAATAAAGCAATTCAATTAAAAAAGTTTTGTTAATTCACGTGCTTGTAAAATATTCGAAAAGTTGAATTATAAATAGGACTCATTTTCTGTGATATCATAAATTTGTCATGATTGAAATCTCGACAAAAGTGTTTCAGCAAATGTTTTTAGTTAAGTTTTTTCTAAAAAAAAATGAGAAATTTTTTTCTTAAATCGATTCTCAGTTATTTATTTTTGTTTTCATGTATGAGGGTTGTGTTTGGCACCAGTTGCATTCCAGTATGGAGATATAGGTATAATATGAAACATGAGGAATTTTGCTAATCAATATGCATAATTAGTTTTATGTATACCTGTAATTATTAGGATCTTAAAACTTTTTGAATAAATAAAAAGTGTTTTTTTTTTATCGTGGAAAATTTTCTTTATTTTTTAATTACTGACAAAAAAGTGATTTTATAATAGAATTTTTAGAGAAAAGATTGGATGTAATCAATTTATACTCACATAATAGATAATTATCGGTATTAATGTTCATGAAGCTAATAATATCAAGCTACATAGTTACGATATAAACCAAATTAATACTAAAAATAACTGAGATAATAAACAACAACAATAATAATAATAATAATAATGAAACCTATAATAATTACTACAAAATGATTTTAAAGATTTCTTTCCCATTTTACGAAAAAATTTCAAAAAAAATTGTGACATTGTTGAACTTTAACAATAAATAGTAATTAAAACTTTATTATTAAAAAAAGGGCAAAATAGAGCAGAAAGATCAAATTAATACAGTTTATAAAATAAACTGTAAAAATTGTCCCGCAACGTTCATTGGTGAATGAAAAAGAAACTTTTATAAACGCATTAGCGAACATAAAAACAAAACAGATTCAGTAATAGCAACACATTCAAGTTTTGAGACACGATTTTCACTGAGATAATAATATAATATATAATTTTAGATAAAGAAAAAAATTGTCAAAGTTTAATTTCTGAAATGATAGAAATTTAATTCTTTTTTAATTTTAAATGCGAGTATCTTATGTTTTTTTTTTTTCTTTTTTTCGGATTAAGTTAAGATTTTAATTTTTCTTTTATTTTATAATATCTTTTAGTCTGGTTCATCTTATTTTAGAGTTTCATTTTTTTTCATTAACTTTTTCCCATTAACGGTTTGTTTAATTTTTAATGTTGAACAAAAAACTAAAGTTTATCTTCTTGATAAATTACCAATCTTTTTAGAATCACACTTTTTTAACAAAAATTGTATTTTCTGTTCTTTACATTTTCGTAAGATTTGTTCAATACGTTCTTCAACTTTTTTGTCTTTCAAAATCTTTATTTTTTCTAGTGTAAGTTTCTTTAACATTATTTACCATTTTCTTATTTTGTATATTTTTCAATATTTTTCTGGTTTTTTACAGTTTTTTCAGTCATTTCCTCATTGTTTTTTCTTTATTTTATAGATTTTTTTTTATTAATTTTGTCCTTCTTACAAATATACTTTTTTATTGTTATAATAATTTACAATTAATTATTTAATTAAAATCATTAAAATTTTTTTGATTAAAAGTGTAAGAAAATATACATTGATACCTGTTTAATACAATTAAGTAATAATTACTTACAATAATTAGCCAGATAAATAAATAGTATGCAATATTGTATCATTTTAAATAATTTACATTGGACGTTACACGTGACACATTGATTAAAAAAATGTTTACTTAGTTTTTACGACAGATTTACATTTTTTTTTAAATTAAAAAAAATTGAACATTGAGAAAGTTTTTTCGAATCTGCTAATAATAACGGAAAAAAGCACGTGTCAAAAACATACTGCTTCTGAAGGGGTTAAATTTGAAAAATTCATAATTTACGTCCTTTTGTAAGAAAATATTTTTTAAGAACGTGTTCATATTTTTGCATAAAATAAAAAAATGTACAATGAAAATGTAACGTGAAATGTTCCAAAGACAATTCGAAATATTTATAATATTATTTTGACAATTGAGTTGATGGTTAATTTTACAAAAGAGGTGGTTAAATTAAGAACAACAATACTATTAAAGATGTAATTGAGTTGGTTGAATTAGCAAAAGAAATATTTAAAGTAGACGGGTGTTGATAAAATGATTAAAGGAGATGTTTTGGTTGGCAAGAGATGATACTGAATTAGCAAGAAAGCAGTTGAATTAACAAAGAATTGGTTTAATTAACAAATGATGTGGTTCAATTGACAAAGAAAATTATTAGCTTATCAAAGAAGATCCTTAAATTAACAAACGTAATATATGAAGAAAATTAATACTGGTAAAATGAATAAAGAAAATTTTTAAGCTGACAAAAAGGTAGTAAAATTAACTTTGGAGATGATCCGGTTGACAAAGAATTGGTTTAATTAAATTTGGTCAGTAAGGGATGTGGTCAAAATATCAAACATTTAAAAATCAAAGTAGATGATTAATTTGAGATGATCAATTTAATTAGTAGTGGTTTAAAAGATAAAGATTGATCTTAAAAAATCTAAACATATGGTTAATCTAACAGAGTTTATGGTTAAATAAGGAAAAGATGTGGTTTGATTGAAAAACGATGTTGTTCATTCAGCAAATGATGTGGTTTAATTAACAAAAGATATGGTTTAATTAACAATTGATATGGTTTAATTAACAATTGATGTGGTTCAATTGACAAAGAAGATGGCTAAATCAAGAAAGAAAATCTTTAAATTAACAAACGAAATGTTTTAAGAAAATTCGTACTGGTAAAATGATCAAAGAAAATTGTCAAGATGACAAAAAGATATCTTTAAATTATCAAGGAAAATGGTCAAAGTAACAAACAATTGTTTTGGTCATTAACGGATATGGTTAAAATATTAAAAATTAATGATCAAATTAAAGGATTAATTTGAGATGTTTAATTTAACCAGAGCGAGTGAAGTATAAAAATAGGTCCAATTTGCAAGAGAGATTTTTAAATGATCAAAAATTAATTAAACTGATGATTAAATCATAAATCACCTAATTGTCACACAGAAATTTAATCTCAAATCCAACATATTTCCTCTTTCCCAAAGAAATAAATATTTATTTATTAAAGAAAACTAATATTTATCCTAAAAACATCCCTCAATTTTAGACATCAACCTCTATTTATTGATTGACAAGTTTTTCTCCTGCGTAGAAGATTTTTCGACATAGGGTGGCATAATCTTATGTGTCCTTAATCTCTACAAACCCACGTGTCGCCACACTCTGCTGATCTGGGTCAGGAGCAATTTTTCTGTACTGCGTTATCAACTTTTAAAATCCAAGTGATTTCTGCCGAAAGCGATGTCTCGAACTCTGATGGAGTTCCTGGTCATAAAAGAACTTTAACAGTAAAGTCGAGCTCAATGCTTTAATATTAAAATGCTCTTTAATGTGCTTTTCATATCGCCTCGAGTGAAATTTCTATTTGAACTTGTTGAGAGTTTGCTGCATTTGAGTATCACGCACAGTCTGGTCTATCGATTGGGAAAATAAGCGGGGCTAATCGATATTCCAGATAGGCTCTGTTCTGCAATTTTTCACGCACCATTTAATGACCAATTTTGTTTGAAAACCGTTTCTCTCCAGTCCCGTTCTGTAACAGACATCACAATACGCAATTTCCACATTGTGATTTGAATGACAAGTCTTTTCGATTATAAATGCTTCTAAACCCTTGCGACTATATTTTAATCTCGCGGCATTAAAATTCCCGAAATCGATACGATTGTGCATTTTAAAATATGGAAGTGAAAGAATGACATGAAAATAAAAAAACAAAAAAAAAAAGGCACAGATAGTTGAACCTTTTATTCGTGTTGACTTTTATTTATACTGTGACTTGAATTTTCGTTCTCTGTGTTTAAATAAAGCTGATTGTGTAAATATGTGGGGTATTAATTAAAATGTAGATTCACCTTGGAAGTGTCGGTTTTGTTATCTAATGATAGAGTGAATATTTCGAGAGAGGACGATTCTTTCAAGAGATACTTTTAGAGTCGTTTTCGAGAGGATAAATTGAAGCTTTGAGCGAGGACAGAATGAAAGATGTATAAAGGATCGTAGAATGAATTAGAATTCGAATTCGAATTCCAGATCTTGTCTGTTTACATCGAAACGCTTTTAAATCCGCAAAGCGCACTGCTTGTAGTTCTCGGACTTAAAATCGTCGAGAGTCGAGAAATTCAGATACAAGACCCTGACAAACGGCCGAAATACAGAAGTAGGTTAACTCCTCCACAGACATTGCCATTCCTGCACCCTTCACCCTCCAGCATCGTCCCAAATCTCGCCCTACTCGAACCATTGCTTCTCATCCCTTTCAAAACAACCCCCAACCCTGCCAAACTCGAGCCTTGAGTTTTCTCGCTTTTTCAACACTTCTTTTCTCTTTCGCAAAGTCTTTCTCAAATGTCTATCTGCTTCTCGCAAGGTCTGCCCGAAAGGTCTCTTGTCTTCGATACTGATTTGAATTTACAAGTTCTTCACTCTGTGTTGTCTGTGTTTACTTGTGGAGCATTTAAAACTTTAGGGTGTAGCTGTACTTTCGAATAATGAGTGCCTGAGAATTTTTTTAAAATTGGTGTATCTGGACTACTGGACAAAATTGTGGGACCACTTACAAAAAATGGGATTCAAAACATGACAGTCTTAAAATCGTGATAACTCTGTTGAATATTAGTGAAATGAAATTTTCCATAGACCATTGAAAAGCTGATAAAATTTGCTGTTAAATGGTCTCAATTTGAAGCTTTTTCAATTAATAGAAACGGAGTTTCAATGTAATAAAGACAGGTGAATTTTTTGGATTTTGTGATTTTTCATTGTTGATGTTTGGTTAGTAGCATTTTCTAGAAAAGTAATTGCAAAAATTTTTAATTAAGCTGAATTAAACCTTGAACTATTAGCTTTAAAATGCGCCAAAGAAAATTAAAATATCTCAACTGGTTCAAAAGTTATAGCAATTCCATCGTTTCCTTGCCTCTCGGCCTATAGAGCGAGCACTAAAATCGTTGCGTTTTTTCGTATCAAACATTTCCTTATAACTTTGGAACTAATCAAGATATTTTAATTTTCTTTGGCTTATTTTAAAGCTTATAGTTCAAGGTTTAATTTAGCTTAATTTAAAAAATTTCCAATTACTTTTCTAGAAAATGCAACTCATCAAACTTGAACAATGAAAATTCACAAAAATCGAAAAATTCACCTGTCTTTATCACATTCAATCTCCGTTTCTATTAATCAAAAAAGCTTTAAAATAGGACTATTTATCGGCAAATTTTATAAGCTTTCCAATGGTCTATATAAAATTTTATTTCTCTGATATGTGACAGAGTTATCAATATTTTAAGACGGTCATGTTTTTAACACCATTTTTGTAATTTTTGGCTCAGAAATTATTAGCTTTAAAGATTTTGAAAAAAATTATTAATTCGACAAAAAAAATTCTGCTCAAGTTCCAAAATGGTAAAACACTCTCAGGAACAAGCCACCTTATTTTTTTAAAATTAATATCGAGAATTCACAACACTTAATAGCTACTCCTAAGTAAAATAATCAAAAATCATTTTTAAAAAAATTATAAATTTCTAAAAATAATTCTATTCTATTTCTAAAACGGTAGAACATGATGCGAAATAATCTCTCTAATTTTTTTTACGATTTTAAAACTTGAATATAATTTTTTTTCAAAACTATTTTCGATTACTTTAATTGTGGGTGGTTTTTAGGAGTTGATATTTTTTGTTATCAATAGGAAAAATTAAGGGGTATATTCTTGAGTATGTTTATCATTTTAAAACTTGTTTATAATTGTTTTGTAGAAATTAATTTTTTTTTTCAAAATTATATTATATTATTTTACTTAGAGGCTGTTTTTAAGGGTAGTTAATTCTTGCTATTATCTGGAAAAATTAGGGGGCATATTCCTGAGTAGGTTCCACCATTTAAGAACCTGTAAAAATTTTTTTGTAGAAATTGATAATTTTTTTCAAATCCTTTTTTGATTATTTTTCTTAAGGGTAGTTTTTAGGAGTTGTTCATTTTTTTCACGTTTTTAGAACTGGAATATAATTTTTTTTCTTTTAATTAATAATTTTCTTAACGTTTATTTAATCGAATGAAATTTTTTTTTCTTTTCTAATAAATAAACAAAAAATCACTTTATTGTTAATTTGTATAAAATAGCATTCAATGATGGTTTATTATTATTTATCCTTCTCTAAAGTTTATTTATTGGTTTAATTATTTATTAACGTTATATTAAATAAAACATTTCAACTAATTCGTTAAAAAAACAGTTTTAAAATTATGTTCAATAATTTAATATTATTTGCCTCGCTTTAAATTGATTTAATTTGCACGTACAATGAACTTTTACGCATGACGTATCAAAATATGTAAATATTAGACCTAGAATAAAAATTAAATTTAATTTAATTAATTTATTTTATTTCCTAATAAAATTCGATCTAAATAAAAATAAATTTTTTTTTAATTATTTATAAAATTTAAAAGGAATTGTACATTCTTAATAAAATTACCGATATTCTATTTCGAAAACGAAATTTAATAATTAATGTGACATCACCGTTACATTGATTTGACAATTACTTAAAATTAATTAAAATAATTTAATTTAAAACGTTTCTACATTTTTAGCAAGTCACGCTTTCAAAAATTTATAAATGTTATTTATTAGTACTGTTTTAATTAAACAACTTTAACATTATATTTTTTTAAATTATGCAATTTTATTTTAAATATTTTAACGAGTATTTTAAAACTGTATAAAAGCATTCTCAGCAGGAAGAGAAAAATCGAGTATAATTCATCCAGAACATTTTTAATTATTCAAATTTGACACATATTTCTATTAAATCGGCAAAAAATTAAAGAGATAACTGAAAATAAAAATAGATTAAATATGTCAATTACTGGAAAATGGTAATTCATCTACGTTTCCATTAACACAAACATTAATTTTGCATTTCAAACGATAAATCGTTTCGAATTTGTATCCATCGATATTAAAAATTATTTCAAATTTCAGTTTATTCTTTTCTTAGATAGGTACAAATTTTAATTATTTTAAACTTTTCTAGAAGGTGTTTTTATAACTTCTTCCATTAAACAAACCCTATTAACGACAGAATCAAAAATTTAATTTATCCAATTTTATACAATTTAGAAACAAGCGTAACCTAATTTTAAATGATTTTAATTTAAATGTAGACGTTTACAAGTAAAAAAAACCATTTTAGTCTAATAAAATAAAAAAATTTATGTTTTTAAAAAAAAATCGGTCGTATGGAACCGAAGGCGCGTGTCAAGTCGAACTGAAGTCGCAAAAGACGAAGGGGAGATTGTAGCTAGCCGAAATCGAGTTGACGCGATCCGAAAGCGAGTCGTGACGAACGGGAGATGAGACAAATCGAATTAAAGTCGGAGGAGACGAAGGCGAGAAGATAACGATCCGAAAGCGAGTTAAGACAAACCGATGGCGAGCTAAATCAAATTAATGTTGCAGGAGACGAAGGCGAGTCGATAGTGACTCGAACGCGAGCCGAAAACGAGTCAGGATAAATTAATAGTAATCCAAATGGAACAAAAGTTACAAAAAATAAAAGAGAGATGATGGCGAGCCGAAAGCGAGTCGAGGCGAACTGTAGGCGAGTCAAACCGAACCGAAGTCGTAGGAGACGAAGGCGAGTTTAGTCGGGCTAAAAGTGAGTCAAGGCGAACCGAAATCACAAAAGATAAACGGGAGGAGATAACGACCAAAAGGCAAATTAAGACGAAGCAAAGACGGGCTAAATCAAACTAAAATATTTGGAATTGAAGGCGAGCTGATAGTAAGTCGAACGCGAGCTAAAAGCGAGTCATGACAAATCGAAAGTTGGACAAATCGAATAAAAGTTACAAAATATAAGAGAGCGAGAGATGATAAAAAGTCACAATGAACCCAAAGCGAGCTAAATCAAACAAAAGTCTCAGGAGTTGAAGGCGAGCTGACTCGAGCCGAAAGCGAGTCAACACGATAACTCGAAAACTATTTAACGGATTTTAATAAAATTTTGTACGATTATTTTTTATAGTTCACAAAATAAACATAATTTTCACTTCTTTATTTACTGTTTAAACTTCTTTTTAGAAAAATTATAAAATTAAATTTTCTATTAAGCGGAAGAAAAGCAAAGACACGTGAATAAAAAAAAAGAAGAACGAGGATAATAAATTTGAAGTTGTTCATAAATTCATTGCTGCGTGCACATTCTCAGCACCTGTTGAAAAGTCTCTTAATGTGCGTAAACACACAGCCACACGTACAGAGAAAGTGTGTGTGTGTGTGTCGAAATAATAGCGACACTTTGCGTTAAGTACCAAAAAGTACGCCCGAGACATTTATTTAGGGACAGCATCGGGTGGCAATTATCGCAAACACTGTTATCTGAAAACGATTAAGGCCTCGGCATCAGCACGCGATTTTATCTCGCACCCCGTAATAGTCGATATTTCGCTTTATATCAACACAATCTATCCGGTTTTCTGTACACATATATTTACAGATTTTAAATATTTTTCGTTACGCTATTCTCAGCGCTTCGGATATTTATTTACCCGACCGATATAAATTTCGGATTAAAAATAAATTAATGGAGGCTATCGCCCTTATTAATTATCTCGGGCGCAGCTTCCGGATAAATATTCCACGGTGCGATACTTTGATAGGAACAAAATTAATGATCTAATGCAAAACAAAATATATATATATATCTCATACATAAATGATGACATAACGAGTGAAAAATTAGCTTAATTTCAAAACAGAAATAAGTTTGTGATTTATGAGTGAAACTATTATTTTAAATTTGGATATTTGATTGTAGAATTTGATTATTTCATGATTTTTTATTTGTGTACAATAAATTAAGGAAGTTCTCTCTATTTACATAACTTCAATCTAGGAAGTTGTTTTTCAACACAAATGAGAATATTTTTTAAAACAATTTTACCGAATTTTGAAAAATCCAGTTGTACATTATTCAGAAAATTATTCTGAAAAATGTACAACTGGGTGTTTAACCCCTTTGAAGCATACATTTTTCTATTTAAGGAATTTAGCGATCAAGTACACTCTAGAGGGTTTTTGGGGTTGCTGATTAAGAATCCGGAGTAAGATTTTTAATATTTTTAAAATTAAAAATAGCGCTTCCAATATGGAGAACGAATTTATAAAAATGTATTGAAGTCCCTTGAAACTTGTTACTCAAGGGTTTCTGGGGTCGCTGATTACGAATCTGAAGTCCAATTTTTAAAATTCAAAATGGCGGATTTAATATGACCGACAAATATTTTGAAATTTCTTAAATTTGATTGAAACATGTTAGTCAGGGGTTTTTGGTTTGGCTGATAATGAATCTGAAATCCAATTTTCAAAAATCAAAAAGAAGGATTCAATATGGAGGACGAACATTTGGAAATTCCTTGAATTAGATTTAAACTTATTTGTCGGATGTTTCTTGTGTCGCTGATTACAAATCTGATGTACAATTTTCAAAATTCAAATTGACGGATCCAATATTGCAAACGAATTTAAAAAAATGTATTGGAAGTCGCTTGAAACTTGTTACTCAAAGGTTTTTGGAGTTGCTGATTACGAATCTGAAGTCCAATTTTCAAAATTCAAAATGGCGGATTCAATATGTCTGACAAATATTTTAAAATTCCTTGAATTTGATTGAAACTTGTTAGTCAGGGGTTTTTGGTGTAGCTGATAATAAATCTAAGGTCCAATTTTTAAAATTCAAAATGACGGATTCAATATGGAGGACGAATATTTGGAAATTTCTTGAATTAAATTTAAACTTGTCTGTCGGAGGTTTCTTTTGTCGCTGATTACGAATCTGAAGTCCAATTTTCAAAATCCAATATGGCGGATCCAATATGGCCGACTCTCTTTCTCAAATTGATCGAATTCGCTTGTTTTGAAAAATTGTTTGGAACTTTCAGTTAAAATGTATTCATTTGGAAATGAAAGATTTATTAATTTTTTTTCTTGTAAAATGCAATATACAGTAAAAGGTAAAAAATATATTAAAATAATTCAATTTTTATTTGAAAATAAAATGAAAATCACAGTTTTATGCAGATAAGGTTAGTAATTATGTAAATTGAGGTTTGAATGACTAAAAATACTAAAATATTAAATAGATAGTGGACTCATTACAAGGGGAATCTACTAATGTGTATGTTCATGCGAGAGTAGCAATTTCAAAGTACGATTCGTTAATTAATCCCTCGTTACAGTGCGTACTATACATACAAGACCAATGTTGAAATCTAGCCCCTATCCGACCACAGCATTACATAAATAGAATGTGTGAAATACTGCTTATAGAGATATGAATTAATACCAATACACAAGATTAATATTTTCCCTTGTGACGAGAATTCAAGGGAATTTCAGTTACTAGTTAAAACAATAGTGTGTCAATCATTCCATTGATTCAAACTGTAATGCTCGAGGCAACCGTAGTGTTCATTTCTGAAAATTAGATAATTAAATTCGAGAATAAGTTTCAGGGCAAATGTGAATATTGTATTTACATCAAAATTTGACGAGAACTGTTTGCAAATTTTTTTCTAGTTAAAGAAAGGTTGTTCTTTAATTTTAATTTTTTGTTGTCTTTCACACTAGTAGCTAAAATAAAAAATTTATTTACTAGTGGGGAAAATTTATTTACTAGTGGGGAAAATTTTACCCACCCGTAGAGAAAAGTAATATTTATTTTATGAATTAATGTTTTAGACCCTAGTGAAATAAAGCAGTATTTTATTTCACTAGTAGAGAAAATAAACATTTTATTTACTGATAGAGAAAAGTAGAAATTAACCCACCAGATTCGGAAATTAATATTTTTAGATTTTAAAAATTGTATTGCTTTTAGAGAAAATTATTATTTTTGACACTAGAATTAGTAAAGTAGCGTTTTACCTACTAGTGGAAAACAGCAGGATTTTACCCCCCAGTAGAAAAAATTAACATTTCACCCATATTTAGGAAAATTAACGTTTTAAACTGTAGTAAAGTAAAGTAGTTTTTTACGTACTCGTACAGAAAATTTAGCATTTTACTTAGGGGTTGAAAAAATTAATATTTTGTATACAAGTAGAGTGAAGTAGAATTTTATTCACTAGAAGTAAAAAATGAACGTTAAATTGACTAGCAGAGAAAAGTAATATTTTACTCAGCAGCAGAACAATTTAACAATTTTGTGCTAGAGAGAAAAGCAACAGTTTTCTAACTAGCGTCGAAAATACGAACTTTCCTCACTAGTGGGAAAATTAACAAATTATTTCACTAGTAGAAAGTAAGTAGTTTTTGTCTAGTGACAAAAGTTTACACTTCTCCTACTAGCAAAAGAATTTATAGCTTCTTCAATAGACAAAAAAGTAAGCAGTTTTTTTACTGAAAGAAAAAGTTTTCTAACTTAATAAATAATTTTACCAGTTTTTCCGATAGTAGAAAACAGCAAGTTTTGCTGCAAAAAAATAAAATAAAAATAATGAATTCATTCACGAAAGTTATATCGAGTGGGAAATTTACTTCTGACTTTTGTTTTAATAAACTTCTAGTGCTGCACTTTTTTCTGGAGATATTGAAAGAGAAAATAACTTTGAAAATTCAAAGCGTAGGTTAGAGAATTTGAATAACCATTTTATGTGAGATTTCTAGGTGACATAAAATATCAAGAATGTCATTGCTTGGAAATCTTTTGAGGACACAGAATGTCTGCAAATAATCAATCCACTTCTATGAGAATACTAACGGCTGCTTATGATCTTGAATGGCCTTTACAATGGCTCTCGCATACTCATGCACCCTACACTCTGTCGCCGAGCAAACACCTGACATGCAAACAGAGGGTGTAGATTACGGTCATTCCAATTATGCTGCATCTACACTATACCTATAGTGTTCACTATACCTATACTTCTTCGCAATAGTAATTCTTGAAATTTACTCACTCCAATATTTTCATCCACTTTACTACATATTTAGCTAGACGTACATAAAATTTTTATTTCAGTTTTATCACACATTAAAAAAAGTATTGAATGTTAATAAATAATAATTTGCATTTCTAATAATCATATTTTAGAAAATACCATTTTATTAAAATTTTCTTTTAAATAAACATTTTAAAAGAAAACTGAGGCTTATCATGTAACTTAAAACCGAACCAAAAATAGTTGCCAATCAAAGTACTATTGGGATTAGAGAGTTTTTTTTTATTTTCCCTTTAAAAGCGCCAAGTTATTTTCCCAAGATTTATCAAAAAGGACTGATGACTAAATCTCAATCCCTATTTATCATTATCAGAATCAAGATACTTTAAAATAATCCATTTGAGAAGCACCAACTAGATTTAAAAGTATACTCTTGGAGGAAATTTTGTCAACAGCTCTCGTTATTTTTTGTACTTTCACCAAATTCAGGACCTGTATTATATTTAGAATGACTTAAAAACCAAACCAAAAATATTTGGCTATCAAAGTACTATTGGGATTAGATAGTGTTTTTTTATTTTCTCTTTAAAAGCGCCAAATTATTTTCCCAAGATTTATCAAAAAGGACTGATGACTAAATCTCAATCCTTATTTATCATTACCAGAATCAAGATACTTTAATATAATCCATTTGAGAAGCACCAACTAGATTGAAAAGTATACTCTTGGAGGACATTTTGTCAACAGCTCTCGTTATTTTTTGTACTTTCACCAAATTCAGGACCTGTATTATATTTAGAATGAAACCAGGAATTTAATAAAGGATATTTCTTTCTCGTGGTTTCGTATATAGTGTAATGAAAATTGAAAACTGAAAGGGCTGGAATCCCAGGGAAGAGACAAGTATTGACGGCTTGAAAGCCGACTAATATTTTTGATGCGCGAATAAAAAGCAGCTAGCACCACTTGCGATAATGCAGATCAAAGGAAGCGTAAAAATAAAAGGCTATGTCTGAGCAGCATACACGTTTTGAGTTGACGCTTTCATCTTGCGTTAAAAGCAGTCGCGAACATTCTAAGTCGAAAAATGTCCAAGTTATCTTCCTATATTTTAAAAAAAAAAAGATAAAAGCACTTTTAAAAACGAGTCAACGAAATATTGAGATCTCACTCACTCGAGACTTTTTGTAACTACTGAAAATAGGTTATTTTCACCTATTGCAGGATTGATGTCATCAATTCAATTTTCTACTGACAGTGAATGTCTTTATAAAATCTTCTTCTTTATTTTTTTAATATAAAAAGGTGTCTTCTTCAATTTGTGGAGGAAAAATATGTAAACATCAAAATGTTGAGGATGTTTTAGGGTTTAAAGGAAGTAGGGATGAAGGATTTCGAAGTAATCTCGTTAAGTCGCAAGTCAAACAGTTTAAGTCATGTTACTGAGTGAACACAAGTTGGGTATGGGTACTCACAAGGATGTAACAGTATGCGGATTTGAGTCGCAGGTAGAGCAGGATCAACGGATCAACAACTTTCGGAAATTAAATAAACATTTGTACCAGAATTTATTACCCTTTTAAACATTCTGCTTCGGTTTTAATTGCTCTCGACATTAAAGTGGTCTGTTAATTTTTTAGGTCCTAAATAGAAGGTTCGTTGATAATTTTTTTTCTCAGAAGTTTTAATATATAATGAAGTGAAAGTTTTTATAAGTTTTTAAGTATATGGATAACTATTAAAAAATGAAATTGATATTTTAAAAAATGTTGCCATCTCCACAGAAGGCGCAACTTAATAATAACTTAAAAACGGTAGACATATCTCAAGAACCGTTTGAGCAATTTTAAAAATTGTTACATTTAGATCTCTGGAAGTTTCTCCAGGTACTCAACCTTTGACTTTAAAAAAAAATTGTAAATAAAGGAAATAGACAGCTTTTTACTATAAAAAATGAGAAAAATTGGTTTTTTCGCTTTTAAATCATTCACAAAAACCATAATAATGAATATTATTAGAAAATTAGAGGTTCAGTGTCTAAAGAAACTTTAAGAGAACCGAATAAAACAGGAAATTTTAAAATTGGTTTAAAGGTTCTTGAGTTATGACGTCTACTGTTTTTTTAAGTCATTATTAAGTTGCGCCCTCTGTAGATATGATAACATTTTTTAAAACAGCAATTTCTTTTTTAATAGTTATAATATAGTTAAAAACGTCTAAAAACTTTCACTCCATTACAAATTATAACTTCTGAGAAAAAAATTATTAATAAACCTTTTATTTCTGGCCTCGAAAATTTACAAGAAAAATATTTACAAGATTTAAATTTATTTTCATGATCTACATTGTTTTTATCTAACGTTTGATTTTTACAAATTGCAATGCTCTGTTTAGAGTTTTTCTTATTTAATTCATTTTTAGGTTATGTTTCTTCTATTAATTTATTTTAAACCTTTTAAACTAAAACAAACTTAGTGTCAAGTTGAAAAAGTTATTTTGATTTTTATTTAAGAAACAATTCAAAGGATTAAATAACTAAACGAAGTTAAACTTACTTGAGATTTATATACCGAACTAACTCAAATTATAATTATTTTGGACAAAGCGTAGGTCAAATAAAACAAAAAACTGTGACTTTAACTTTTTACCTAGGTTTTGTTGATTTATTTGAATAGTTATTTTGTATTTGTCTTTTAATATGTGACCAAGGATATGGACAATTAAATTCACAGAAAGATCACAAACACTGAGTGAAAACCAATTCAATTTAGTTTGAGAGACGGCAGATTTGAAAATTATAATGTCGTTGCTCTCGACATGAGACTCACAAAAGTATTTTAATTTACAATTTTTTACAAAATTAGGAGAAACTTTGGTTGTTTGGCTTTTTTGAGTAACAGTTGATAGATTAGTCACGAAAGACAGAATGAGATGATAAGCGTCAACTCGTCAGAGCTCGAGTAGTGGCGACACTAGCGCCGCCATAGTGACCAAATTGACCTGACATAGTGACCGTCATCGGTCAGATTATACGAAATCGGAAACTGGATGGTCATCGAGACAATTTTCTTTAAAGTTTTGATGGCTTTTTATTTAAATTTCAAAATGAAAAATACTAAACAAACAATGCCTGATTCTCTTGTAGATCTGTCGAGGATTATAATCAGAGTTGGGAAGTTATGCGTAACTTCGTGTTTTTGACGCAAAATTCTGTAAGTTTTTACGTTTGTAACATACGTAAATTACCCCCCACAAACAGAAAATGCATTGTGTATTAAAATTCAAGACTTAAGAGAAGTGCGTAAGATACGTCAAAAACCTAACGTAATTTACGTGAGGTATATATTACGTACACAACCCTGTCTATAATACAATTAAGTTTTTCAAGTTTTTAAGCCCTTAACACAATGAAGCTTTAAGTTGCTAATCGCGAAATCGTTAATTCTTATTAATGAGAGAGAGAGAGAAGATGTTGCTGTCCTTCTCTTTCTTATTCTTAAGAATTAACGATTTCGCGATTAACGACTTAAAACTTCTTTGTGTTGAGGGCTTTACTACAAAGTTAAGACACTTAACCTCAAAATCATTGTTACGAGTATTTTAAATTATTTTTTTAATGTCTTTAAACTGCAACTTGGAGTTTGTTAATATTTTGTCATTTAATTGTCTAGAAACATTTTTTACCAATATCATAATTTTTTAAATATCAATTGCAATCAATTGTCAAACTTTCTTCGTAAATCCGATTGCGTTCTGAACCAGTAACATGAAATATTTAAATTTCCACAATTACCGATGATTACGATCCGATGACGGTCATTTGACGTCAGGCGACGATCACTACCCACATTCCTCGCCCTGTAGTTTAAAAAATAACCTAAAATACTTAAAATCATCTATTTCTTTCACTTCCTCAGTCTATTTTATTATTATATTCTATTATTATAATTAAAATATATTGTTTTATATAATACATAAAAATTTTTTTTCTTTTTCGTTTTCAAATCAACGAACATTTTATTCCGCATAACAGTAATGTTTAAAAATTTACTTACTAAATTGTAAAATTTAATGTTCCGTTGAGTGTAAATTTCAGAATAACTTGTGATAATAGAGTGGAATAAAAATAATTTTATTTGAATGGCTAAATAATAAAATTGATTTTTCCACTTCGTTGCCGTATATATATATCGAAAAAGGCGAGGAAAAAGGAGCAAAAGAAATAGGGAAAGAACTTAAAATAAGTCAATGGAAATCACACGAGTGTAATTCTATCCTGGGCGACTCTACTTCACTTCCTTTTGGACGATCCTATCCGATTGAATATTGGGTCTAAAAGTACAATAGCTGCCAAAACATGAAAAAATTATTCACTCGAGATTGTGCCAAACGTTCGCGCCAAGTATCCCGCAAAGAGACACTTCACCTTCCTCTGCCAAATCACGCCTCGGCGTCGTTTTCGTACAACGAATGAACCAACGAAATTATCGTATTTTTGTCGAGATTTTCTCTGAAATTTATTTAATTCTAAAAAGTTTGTCTGAGTCAATTATTCGATTATTCCGCGGTGTTTTAGATTCAAAATTTGGATAAAATAAACCAACAAACGATTAGAATGTTTTAGTCCGATGAATTTGATTTTTCATATTTAATTACGTTAATTTCTCACTGTATTTATTTAGCAAAATTTGCCAAATTTAATTATTAATTACTTTAATTTAATTAATTATTAAACGGCGCAGGGTTCTAATTTAATTTACGTTCCTAAAATGCAATAGAGTTTCTAGGGTGAAGTCGCATGCGTTGGATTAGGGGAAGCGCAATAGAGTTCCTAGGGTGAAGTCACATGCGTTGGATTAAGGGATCAGTGGAATAGAATAAATCAATCAGAAAATTGGTTACATTTTTCTGTTTTTTCCTCAATATTCAAAGAATGTTTGTAAAAATACATGTGTTTTAGAACATTTTTAAGCCAAATCTGCACACTTGATAAGCACACATTTGTTGTAAACTTTTCTCTATAAAATTTCAAGTTATTTTGAACTTACAAGACTACAAGCTAATAAAGAGTTTACTGCCGTAAAAAAATGCAGGTTAAATTCCAGGACGCTGTGCGTTTCTCAAGATATTCTTTGACCCAAAACCACAAATTTAATAGTGTCATGAAACCTCATAAAGGGCCCCTAGTTTTATACACGTGCCAAGGGTATCAAGACTGGAAGTGAGTCTATGATGAAGATAGCGTTGCCATCCAGGAGCCCGAACGCTGTTACAAGAATAGGACATTATCCGAGAAAGATGTGTGCGTAGGTGGGTGAATGTATGTGTGTATGTTCCTGTGTGGGTCAGGGCTGGACAGTGCGATAGGAACCCTGAGCTTCTGGCCAGCCTAGACCTTCTTAATGCTTCTTTACTGATAACCCGCGCTCTCCCTTGGTAGCAACCGCAGGCTTCCTAGCTCCTTTTTGCTATTTATGAGCTGCAACTTAACTTGCGAAATGTCGGCAGTCTTGAGAAATTGGTACGGGTCAACTCCAGTCGCTCCTGGTCCAATGAAGATAGCAGCTAGTCTTTCTCCTCCTGCCTTTCTAGTCCTTCCTTCCACTCAATTCTCGTTTTAGAAAAAAAAAAAAAAAAATATTATCAGTCAGCGCTGAGAGAAATACAGTCTTGGGTCAAATATAATGACGCACTCTGAAGATTGGGACTTTGGGAGCAAAACCTTTTAGGTTATGTTTTATAAGTTGAAAGTGAAAATATAATAAAGAGGATTATTGATAATCATGAATTTACTGAATTTAGAATATGCATGCGATAACTTTTTTTTTTTCGATTCTACAAAATTTAAGAAGAAATCGATTAATCGAGGAAAAACGATTATAAACATAACCTATAATTTTTGCTGATAAGGTCCGTTTCTTCAGAGCGTGTTTTTCAATTGAAAAAAAGATAAAATACGTTTGGATAGAATATTTTCACTGATAATGTGAGAAACGGTAAATATTGAATTATTTCGAACCAAACTTTAAAAAAATAACGCAAAATTTAAACCTAACAATAATACAAACCAATAAAAAAAATTTTTTGTGAGACAACACTAGTACATTTCTAAGCATTTTTTTTTTATTGAATTAGATGTCAGAATTGCTAGATTGGTTCTAATTTTTTAGATAAACTGAAAAAATTTATAAACATACCAAAAAACAAAAAAATTTTTTTTTGTTCGGCACACTACGTTAGTATTTTCCCACGTAATTTTCTCTGCTAAATATGAACCCGCAGTAAAAATGATCAGATTATCAAAAATTTTTGAGTTAATCTAAAAAAAGTGGTTTTTTCGTGTTTTTTATCAGTTTTTTGAGATTATCTAAAAAAGTAGAACTAATCTAGCAATTTTGACTTCGGATTCGGATTCAGCGGAGAAAAATACGTAGAAATGCACTAGCATGTTGTCCCATGTAAAAAAATATTTTTTTTTTTTGTGGGGGTTTTTGAGCAGTTTTTTAAGATTATTTATTTATTTATTTTATTATTATCTAAAAAATATTAGTCAATTTTCTTATTGTGACTTTGGATTCGGATTTAGCGGAGAAAAATACTTAGGAATAAACTAGCATATTGCTCCGGAAATAAAAAAAAATTTTGTTTTGTTTTGATGTGTTTTCAGTTTTTTTTGTGACTGCAATTAATTTTAGTTTTAAATAATTTTTTATAATCTTTGCTTTGTTATTTTTGTGATCGTTGCAGTTTCCCAAAATAGGTTCAATCTCATTAGCATCTAAAATGGATGAATCAATTTCTTAAACAAATGTCCACATGTATGTGTGTGTGAGAGTGTGTGTGTGTGTAGTAACTTTTTTGTCGCCAGGATATCTCGAGGTCATTATAACGGATTTTAATAAAATGTACTAGGCTTATTAAGATCATGAATATCTAAAGTTAGACACAGAGATTTTTAAAAATATTGACTGATTTTTATTTTAGAAACTTTTTCATCGAAAAATGTTGCTTCCCGCCGAAAATTTGTTTTATATTAAAACGGCAACTTCTTAAATCAAAAACTCTAATGTTACTTTTTAAAAAAAATTATTAATCAAGAATTATATTGAGAAAATTATATAATTTTAATTTTAAGATTAAGTTATGATTCCTTTGAAAATATTTTTTAAAATGAAAAACGAATCGGTTGATCCATATAAAGTATATATCGGTCGAATGAATATTTTGGAAATTAAAAATAACTGCTAATTTAAAATTCCATTTAATCGTTAAATGAGAATTTTTATGAATGGAAATTCAGTTGAATTCGAATTTCTTAAAATAAAAACTCGATTAAAAATAAATTCCGTTAAATATAAATTCAATGAGCAAAAAATTCGGATTTGGTAAATTTGATAAAAAGTCCTACGAAAGTCCAAGATAAAAATTTGTATTTTATAATTATCTTTTTCTTATCATTTATTTTTATTAAAAAGAAAATATTTAAAGATGTTTTTCTTAAAGATCTAGTTGTTTATTAACTTTCTAGATGTTTCACTATGTTAAATATTTTCAAATTTTTGTTTTTAATTTCTCATTACTATTCATCAATTTTTATTTAGTTTTATCAATTTATACTTTAAACAAACTTAGTTCATTTAAATTTCTAGTATTTTTTTCATTAATTTATAATTATATTGTTTACTTTCTAGTAATTGTTTTAATTTCTTGTAAAATATTTCATTTTTTATTTTTATCATTTTATAATTATTATATTTGTAATCTATAATATTATTTTTGCCAATTATATTGAATCAATTTATAAATAATTTCTTTTAGTTATTTTGAAGTTTTCTAGTAATTTTTTTCACCTTTTAGTTATTATTTTCATTTTAAATCTACATTTTTCTTTTTTTAATTCTTTTCACTTTTTACTGAAAATGTCTAGTTATTTTTACATTTTAAAGTTATTTTTGTGTTACTCTTTTCTAATTACAAGATTTTTGTAATTTTAGTCATTTTTCGAATTTACCACATATTTTTCATGAAATTTTTCTCAATTTTTTAATTTAAGTTTTTGTATTTTATTTTTCTTCTATTTTTTCAATTTCTGTAAGTAATTTATCTCTTTTAAGTAAATTCTCCTTATTTTTCAGATATTTTTTCCAGTTCTAGTTATTTGAAAAATATTTCCACAATGAGAAAAAATTCCAAATAGTTAAATACACAGATTATGGGGAATATATTTCTCTGTGTTAATTTGAGGGTGAATATAGATGCAACCTGGTCAATAATGTTATCTCGTAATACATTCTACCCAATTCTGTTTCAAATAGGGGAGTGTATCAGAATTCTCCCCCGTGGAGGATAATCCAAACGTAGCGCCCCAGTTGCTTTTTTCTCAAGGGCTCCGACAAGGGGCGAAAAGGGGAATTCGACGAGTTCTTAGAAGACAAATAACCACGCTGAATTCGGGGGAAAAAAAGGTAAAAAAGCGCGACATAATTTCGCATCCCGGATAGAAATCAGAGGGTCGTCGTAAAAAATGTTGGTAGTCAGGAAATGAGGGAAGAAGGAAGGATAAAGGGACGACGAGCGCGTAACTCGTAACCTGCTGGATGATAACCATTTCACTTCCGCCTCTTTCTTCTCTTTACTTCGTTTCCTCCAGTCGACAGAAACTTGCGACCCGCTTTTTTCAGCTTTCCTTCGTATCGGCCAGCAAAAGAATTCATTGCAACAGGCTTTACTTTTACGGTTTCAGCTGATGAAACCGCAGTTGCTTTGCTTACTTTTAATATCAGTTCTGACAGTTTGTAATTTGCTGTTTTACTGGGCTAGAAATGATTAACCCTTTCTTTGCATTTATTTTGTCTTTAACTCTAATTTCTCTTGAAATCTTGTTCTAAATAATGTTAAGCGATAATAACAGATAAAAATCAGTGCGAAAAGCAGGCGCACTTTCAGATCCTATTTCACTTACACTTCACATCCACTTCACATCCCCTTCAAGGTCACTTAACTTCGACATTTTAGTTAAACTTCACTTTTACATCAAGTCCACTTCAAGTCCACTTCACTTTCACTTAACTTGTCCACTTCAATTCCACTTCAATTCCACTTCATTTTCACTTTAATTCCACTTAACTTCACTTTCACTTTAATCTCACTTCACACTTCAAGACCACTTTTCTTCCACTTTAATTCCACTTCATTTCCACTTCAATTCCACTTCAATTACACTTCAATTACACTTAACTCGACTTTCACTTTAATCCCACTTCACACTTCAAGTCCACTTTTCTTCCACTTCTGTTCCACTTCACTTCCACACCAAGTCCACTTTATTTCCACTTCTATTTCACTTCATTTCTACTTCAATTCCACTTAACTTGACTTTCACTTAAATCCTACTTAACACTTCAAGTCCACTCCATTTTCACTTTAATTCTACTTCATTTCTCCTTCAATTACATTTAACTTGACTTTCACTTCAATCCCACTTCACACTTCAAGTCCACTTTTCTTCAAACTTCTGTTCCATTTCTCTTCCAATTCAATTCTATTTCAAGTAAACTTCACTTCCACTACACTTTGACTTCAATTGTATTTCAATTCCACTTTAGTTCCACTTTACACCCACTTTAATACCATTTCACTGTCACTTCACTTATCCACTTCACTTTTACTTTTACTCATCACTTTACTTCCAGTTCAATTCCACTTTAAATCTGCTTCACTTCCACTTCAATACCACTTTACATTCACTTCAATTACACTTCGCTCTGACTTAAATTGTATTTCAATTCCACTTCACTTCCATTTTAAGTTTACTTTACTTTCACGTCTCTTCCACTTCAATTCTATTTTTAATCAACTTTACTTGCCCACTTCACTTTCACTTCAATTCCACTGTAAGTATACTTTACATCCACTTTGCTTCCACTACAAGCCCACTTCAATTACACTTCGCTTTGACTTCAATTCCATTTCATTTACATTTCACTGCCCCTTCATTGACACTTCAAATCCATTCTAAGTGAATGTCAATTCCATTTCAATTCCACTTTATTTACATTTCAATTCCACTTCATTTAAACTTCAATTACACATCATTTCCACTTCAATTGCATTTAAATTCACTCTCAATTCAGTTTCACTTTAGGTCCACGTCATTTACATTTCATTTCCACTTCAATTTCACTTCAACCTCAAATGCAAATGTACAAATTTAAAGACAATTGCTTGTATTTGCTTATTAAAGTGTCACATATATTTAGGTTATAGACATGAAAACATTGCGGAATAGCTAGCAAATTCAAATTGAGAATTTTTTTTTAAACTATTGGCGCCACTTTCAAAATAGCACTAAATTTGAAATAATATTTATTTGATTATTATTTTCTTCATTACATTAGTTATTTTGTATTTAAATAAGTAACATTCAATATTAGGTTAAGTAAATGTAAAATAAATTAATATTTTAAATTTCATATGAAAGTTGATTAAAATAAATTATTTTAATAACTGCATGTTATTAGTACGCAAAAAAAGTTTAAGTAATTTTTGGGTATGAATAATTTTTCTTAAGATAACTAATTAATTTTTTTAACTTCTCCAAAACATGAATATATTTATATTATAAATATAGCCAGCAAAAGTAAATTTTTTTAAGTTTGAAGTTTTTTGTAGTTGATTTTTAATTTCTAAATTCTTATCTCAAATGAGAAGGTATTAAACTTGTGCGATTTTTCACTTTTAGCAACTGATTCCGAAGAAATTTACTAACGTATCTATCTGTCTGTCTGTAGAAAAAATGACGGTATCTGTTAACTTCAGTAAAAATTCTGGGGTAAACTTGATGCTTGATTTTTGGTACACATTTTTAAAGGCCAAAATAAAAAGTTAAGTTCATTAGCTAGAAATTTCAGTGGAAAATTGATAAAAATAAAAAATTTTCAAAAATCAAAGAATTATAATTTTTATTATTTTTAAAATTTTGTTTTCTATCATTGTTGTAACACATATACAAAATCATAGATCTATAAAATCAAACAAATTTCGTGCTCAACATTTTTCGGTACAAAAAGAAAAACCAATTTTGTTCAATATGACCGAAAATTTTATTTTCTTTAATTAAAAAACCCACGTTCTGCATTTCTTTCGATATGAAATTATTGATAAAAGCAGATTGAGTTTTGTGATATAAAAAATTGAAACCGACTTCGTGTATCTAGAAACAAAAGACAGCCTCATTACTCGAGTTCGTATTCCAAAACACTTATTTTATCGTGATACGAGACAGAAGGACTGTCGGTCAAAGCACTGAATTAATAATAACTGTTAGGCCAACGACAATGCAAAAAAAATATGAGTTAAAACGTTAAAATTAAAAACCTTGCGCTAAAAAAAGAATTACAAAATTAAAGGTTATTATTTTTTTTTTTAATTATTAATGATCATTTTCCCTACTAATGACGAAAGTGGTTATTTTATTACTAATGACAAAAGTTATATTTTTTACTAATGACAAAAGTGGTATTTCCTTACAAATGACAAAAGTGGTCATTTTTCTTACTAATGGTAAAAATGGTTTTTTTCCCTACTAATGACGAAAGTAGTCATTTTTCCTACTAATAACAAAAGTAGTCACTTTCTTTACTAATGACAAAAATGGTTATTTTCCTTACTAATAACGAAAGTGGTATTTTTTGATTAATGACAAAAGTGGTCATTTTTCCTACTAATGACGAAAGTGGTCATTTTCTTTACTAATGACAAAAATGGTTAATTTCCGAAAATGTGACGAAAATAGTGACGAAAATGATCATTTTTCCCACCACCTCACAAAAGTGGGCATTTTTTGTCATTAAACTTGTAATTTTGCCGTCTAATAACGAAAATTGTTATTTTTTCTAGTAGTCATAGAAATTGTCAATAAATTAAGTTCAAAATTAAAAGAATTATTTTAAAAAAGTGAATCTCAACACAGAATAAAAAGGCATTTTTCCAATATAAACTCCATTTAACTGAAATAACTTGATATTCCCTGCTTTATATGGTATTCATTTTTTCGAAAAAAAAACTATTTTTATTAATTTTAGCGTGCTTTGCTTGTAATCTCAGACTATCTTCTATTATTTCAGCCTTAACGACTGAGCTACCTTTTCGCTTTATTTTTCATTTCCCCTACAATCCATTCGTGGGCGTCGCTTTTATTGCTAAACTGCCCGAGCGGAAAAAAATCCTGAAATATGGCTTTATTGATAATTTGCAAAAGAATTCAATTTCACTCTATCGTTTTAACTGACGATTATTAGGAAAAGCTTTATAAATTGAAAATTCCAGTAGTAGTTCAATATATATATACAAGTTCAAAAACAATTTACCTTCAGCATCTTTTCGTCATATTGCTTGTGTTTTTGTATCTTTTTTTTTTTTTTTTTTTGCTAATGAATTGAGACAGATTTTCATCTATTTCGGCTGCGGGAAAAATAATTTTTCAAGACGGTTGATTTTTATCACATAGAAGCAAGAAGATCAAACGAAGGATAAACGGTACAGAAAGATTCTGTCGTCATGAAAGCAGGTCGTATCTAAATTGTATCGAAGCTTTCAAGACTTCCAGACAATTGTCAAAGAACCATTCAGTGAATTATAGCCAACCTCTTAAACTGTCTAAATCGCCTAACTAAATCGTTTTCAAATTAATAGTACGTCTTACATACAAATTACAATAAGCTATTGCAGGGTACTATTACAATGACATTTCTACGTAATTTTTTTTTCAAAATGAGGCGAGACTATTTAAAAATAAATCTAGAAAATATATAGACGTGAAAATAGAATAAATTACACTTTTATTGCTTATTCTCTAAATTTGATTTAGTGATTTTTCTACTAATAGATTAGATAAAAATGAGCTACTATTAAAAAGTAAACAATGATACCAATTTTAAGTGGAAAAATGCCAATTTTAAAGTGAAATATCTACTAATTGAAAAATGAAAATTTCACTTTCTCAATTTATAGATATTTTACTATCAAATTAGTAATTTTCTACTGATAACCACAGGCATACAAAAAAAATTTTCAAGACCCAGAGGACAGACCCCATATGTCCCTACGTTTTTTTGGGTCGCTGAAACCGAATATGACCATGAAAACATTGGGTGCTTGCCCATTTCCCCCCCTAGCCCCCACCCTTACACCTCGCGGGGGTTGACATTTAATTTTCCAAAAAAAGTCGAATAGGGTGTCAATTCCTATGTTTTTTTGGGGCTCTGAAACCGAAAAAGACCAACAAAAATCAAATGTCCCCTATCATTCACCCCTTTTTACCCCCTAAGAGGGAGGGTTAAGATTTTGAATTTAACAAAAAGTCGAGTTCGCTGTCTTTTCGTATGTTTTTGGGGGCGATGAAATCAAAAAAGAACATCAAAAAAACAATTCGACCCCCTTCAGCCCCTATATTCCCTCTGGGAGAAGGTTGGAATTTCGAATTTAACAAAAAGTCGAGTTTGGTGTCTATTCCTATGTTTTTGGGGGCGTTGAAACCGAAAAGGCCACCAAAAATCAAATCTTCCCATCTTTAACCCCCTTTTTACCCCATCTTAGGGGGTTGAGATTTCGAATTTAACAAAAAGTCGAGTTCGGTGTCTATTCCTCTGTTTTTAAGGGTGCTGAAATAAAAAAAAAACATCAAAAAAAACAAATTTGCCCCCCCTTGCACCCCCCTATTTATCTCTGGGGAGAAGGTTGGAATTTCGAATTTTACAAAAAGTCGAGTTTGGTGTCTATTCCTATGTTTTTTGGGGGGCGCTGAAATCAAAAAGAACATTAAAAAAAATTCGCCCCCCTTCACGCCCTTAATTCCCTCTGGGAGAAGGTTGGAATTTCAAATTTCACAAAAAGTCGAGTTTAGTGTCTATTCCTATGTTTTTGGAAGCGTTGAAACCGAAAAGGCCACCAAAAATCAAATCATCCCATCTTTCACCCCCTTTTTACCCCCTAAGAGGGGGGTAAAGATTTTGAATTTAACAAAAAGTCGAGTTCGGTGTCTTATTCCTATGTTTTTGGGGCGCTGAAATCAAAAAAGAACATTAAAAAAAAACAAATTCGCCCCCCCTTCACCCCCTAAATTCCTTCTGGGAGAAGGTTGGAATTTCGAATTTCACAAAAAGTCGAGTTTGGTGTCTATTCCTATGTTTTTGGGGGCGTTGAAACCGAAAAGGCCACCAAAAATCAAATCTTCCCATCTTTTCACCCTCCCTTTCTACCCCCTCTTAGGGGGGTTGAGATTTCGATTTTACAAAAAGTCGAGTTCGGTGTCTATTCCTATGTTTTTTAGGGGCACTAAAACAAAAAAATAACACCAAAAAAACCAATTCCCGACTTTTTTACCCCCTATTGCCCTTCGCAGGGGGGTTGAAATTTCGAATTTCACAAAAAGTCAAGTAGAGTGCGTTGAGACCGAAAAGGCCACCAACAATAAATTCGTCCAGTCATTCACGCTGTCCAGGGGATAATAGTGGTTGAAAGGGCGAGGGGGGGAACTTGTTTTTGGCGGCCTTTTGCGGGTTTCAGTGTCGCAAAAAAAGATGGGAAAAGACACAGAACTCGACTTTTTTTGAACTTCGAAATTCCAACTCACTCCCAGGGGGGTAATAGGGGGGTTAAGAAGAGAAGGAATTTGTTTTTGGTGGTTTTTTATGTTTTAGAGATCCAAAAAACATAGAAATAGACTGCAAACTCGACTTTTTGTGAAATTCAAAATTCCAACTACCTCCTAGGGGGGTAATGAGGGTTAAAATAGGAGGAAATTTGTTTTTAGTGTTTTTTTTTGGTTTTAGCGCCCCCCAAAAACATAGGAATAGACACCGAGCACGACTTTTTGTGAAATTTGAAATTCCAACCCCCTCCCAGGGGGGTAATAGGGGATCAAGGAGGGGAGGAATTTGTCGCTTTACGGTCCTTTTTTGTTTTTAGAGCTCCAAAAAACATTAAAATAGACACCGAACTGCACTTTTGGTGAAATGTTTTTAGTGTTTTTTTCGGTTTTAGCGCCCCAAAAAACATAGGAATAGACCCCGAACTCGACTTTTGGTGAAATTCAAAATTTTAACCCTCCCCCAGGGGGTAATAGAGGGTGAAGGAGGGTGATATTTTGTTTTTTGAGGTCTTTTTTGGTTTCAGCGCACTAAAAAACATAGGAATTGACTCCCTATTCGACTTTTTTTGAAAAATTAAATGTCAACCCCCATGTGGTGCAAAGGGGGGGGGGGGTCAAGGGGGAAAATGGGCAAGGACCCAATTTTTTCATGTTCATATTCTGTTTCAGCGACCCCAAAAATGCAGGAATATATGGGTGTGTCCTTTGGGTCTTAACGTTTTTTTTTTGTGTGCCTGTGTAATTAGTAGTTTACTACTAAAAATTAATAAAACTTTTTACTATTTAATAGTAACTGATTTTTCTATTATTTATAATGGAAAATCACTTATTTAAATTTAGAGAGTAAATTTTAAAAAAAGAAGCTTAATATTGCGAGTTGAACTTTTTTTAACTAATTTTTTTTATTTTGTCAATTAAAAACTTATTAAAATTTAAACTCTTGAATTTTTCTAACCTAAAATCGAAAAAAATTGATTGACTTCACATTGATCAGTGTTACATCATTTTCGCATCTTATTTCATTCAATTCGCTTTCACTTGACTTCTCCTGTCATTTAATTTATTTGCACTCCACTTTCACATCACCTCAAATTCACTTGTAATTTTATTTCAGTTACAACTCAACTAAAATTTTTAATTTTCACTTTTTTTCACCTTCACTTCACTTTAATTTTACTTCATTTCAACTTCAACTAATTTTCACTACACTTCCACTTTATCATACATTCTCTTCACCTTCATTTCAATTTCACTTCCGCTGCATTTTACATTACTTTAAAGTTTAAACTGAGTTGAATGTTGGTAGTTAAGTGGAATTGAAGTGGAATTGAAATGGAAGTGAACTGATAGTGAAGTGTAAATAAAATGGAAATGAAGTGGAAGTGAAGTGGAAATGAAATGAAAGTGGAAGTGGAGTGGAAATGAAGTAGGATTAAAGTGGAATTGAAGTGGGAGGGAAATGGAAGGGAAGTGTTCCTGAAGTAGAAGTGAAGTGGAAATACAGTGGGAGTAAAGTGGAATTGATGTGGATAAGAAGTGGAAGTGAAATGGAAATAAAGTAGGAGTTAAGTAGATCTGAAGTGAGAGTTAAGTGGAAGTAAAGTGAAATTCAAATAGTATTAGAGTGGAAATAAAATGGGAGTAAAGTGGAAATGAAGTAGCAGTTAAGTGGGAGTGAAATGGGAGGGAAGTGTTCCTGAAGTGGAAATACAGTGGAAGTGAAGTGTTAGTAAAGTGCAATTGAAATGACAGTGGTGTGGAAATAAAGTAGGAGTGAAGTGGAAATAAAGTGGAAGTGAAGCAGGAGTTAAGTGGAACTGAAGTGGGAGTTAAGTGGAAGTAAAGTGGAATTTAAATAGTATTGGAGTAGAATTAAAGTGGGAGTGAAATGTAAAGGAAGTGAAATGAAGTGGAAATGAAGTCTAATTGAAGTGGAATTGAATTAGGAGTGCAATGGGAGTAAGGTAGGTGTAAAATGGAAGGGAAATATTACTGAATTGGAAATGCAGTGTAAAGGTGGATGTAAAGTGGAATTGAAATAAAGTGGGCTGGAAATACAGTGGGAGTGAAGTAGGCGTGAAGTGGAAATAAATTCGACGTGAAGGGGGGGGGGATAAAATGAAAATGAAGTGAAAGTTAAGTGAAAACTGAAGTGGAAATGAAAAGTGAAAGAAGTGGAAAAGAAGTATAGTTGAAGTGGGAGTGAAGTTGAAGTTAAATTGAACTGTAAATGATGTAGGAGTACAGTGGAACTAATTCGAGAGTAAGATGGTAGTGACATGGAAGGTGAAAGTTACTGAAGTTGAAATACAATGAAAATGAAGTGGAAGTGAAGTGGAAGTAAAGTAAAATTGAAACGGTAGTGAATTGTAAATAAAGGGGGAGTGAAGTGGGGGGAAAATGAAAATGAAGTAGAAGTGAAGTGGAAATTGAAGTGGAATTGAAGTGGAAATAAAGTAGAAATAAAGTAGAAATGAAGTGGTATTGAAGTGGAATTGAAAATATAATGTATTATCATAATAAAAAAATCACTTCATTTAGTTCCCAATGTACCGACTAAACGATAAAAAACATTTTAATTTTCATAATGTTTACCTCTGTAAATTTGACTAATTCATAAAAAGAAGGAGTTCTTCTAACTCTGGGAAATAAGAGTATATTCCTTACTAATGAGTTTTTAAATTTTTGTAAAAATAAATTTTGTTCCCGCTTCGAAATGAATTTCATAACTTCTGCTTTTGCATTAAAATTTCTCGAATTCCTGACCCCGTGGTATATTTAAGAATTCCTTTTCACGAAAATTGTTTTAGGGTTGTAGAAAAGTTGAAAACGCAGTTCCTCTAATTAAGTTCTCGGGGAAAGAAACTATTTTATCGGACAATGAATGGATTGTGGAATTGAAAGGTCGCTCGATTCGACAATACCAATTACCTAGAATCGAGCATAATGAGATTCGTCCCAGGTCTGGCGCAGTTCCCTCAGGAGCATATCGTGAAGCTCCAATTTCTTTAAAAAGAGAGATGAATTTCTCGCCTGGATTCAGGGAATCGCGAGAGGAACTCATCCGAATAAGTAAACCCCTTGACTGCATGTCTGGCAATCCCCTAGAGAAACAGTTTCTCCATCTTTTCTCTCTCTCTCTCTCTCTCTCTTCTTGAATTTTCCCCCACTCAAAATTCTGTCTGAGCTAATTCGACTACGGGCGCAGCTCTCATTTATTTAATTTTGAAGACTGGTCTTTATTTTTATTCCCAGGACTTTATACACTCCGCTGATTAGTCTGCCGCTGGGATGGATTTGTGAGGAACCGTTGAAGAAAGTTGGAGGCAGCTAAGACTGATTGGGGTGGGGCAAAAGTTGAAATTTATATTTATAGGAAAGCTCCTCTGATGTGCAAGCCAGTGAGGGTTGAAGGAGAAATGGAAATGGGCGCTTTGCCCCCAGGTTTCCAGCACTCGGCGAAAAAAAAAATGTGCGGATTGAGAGGTCCATAAGCCAGCCATCACTGAAATTGCACGAGTTTACTACGACCACTGACAGTCTGTGCCACATTTAGCCATTTTGCCCCGGCTTTTTTTTAGCAGGCTTCCTTGTACCATATTCCGCAGAGAATAAAAAAAAATAATATCTCTAAATGTTAACTTTATGGGATGGATCTTTGAAAGTTTGCTGATTAACTTTTCATTAAATATAATATCTCTCACGAGAAGAGTGACATCTTCGCTCATTATTTGAAATTTATACCCAAAAGAGAAAATCTCTCGTTTTGAACTTGTTATGAGCGTCAGCTTCTGTTTTTAGTTTCGTTACTTAGAAAGTGTTCCAGTGATGATGATGCGTAAAATATTACTTAAATTATCTGATTTTGAAATTTTTTCTACAGACAGACAAACAGACAGACAAACACTATTATGAAACACACTTTTTTGGAAATGGGAGTTTTAAAAACGTTGAGAAATGTGTCACTTGCACAGGGGCGTAGCCAGTGGGGGCTCGCCCCCTCCCCCCGAAAGTTTTTTCTGGCTACGCCCCTGCACTTGCAAAAACTTTTAATTCGACCAATTTTATAACCTCTTTTGAAATTTAAAAAAATTTTTAAAAATTCGCAGTCGACAAAAATTTATAGAATGTGAAATATACTTTGAAAATTAGGAAATAACTGGCAATTTTCTAAAAATTCTTGGCAAATCTTAAAGATAGGTATAAAAAAAAATAAAAATAAAGAAAGTAAATAAATTGACGGAGAAAATTAGAAATTTATATGATTTACTAGAAACTGAAGAAACTCCCTGAAAGCTGAATAAAAGGTTTAAAAATCCCTAGAATGTAAAAACAGAAACTAATTTTGTAATAAAAACAGGAAAATGTAAAAATCCCTTAAAAAAGACAAATACTTAAGGAAACAAATATGTGAAAAATTAATAGAAAGTGAAAAATACTTCAAAACTTACTAAGAAAAAAATAATTGTAAGTTTATCCCTAGAACGAGAAAGACAGTTTAAAAATTAATAAAAGTAACTAGAGTATAAGTAAAAGTTACCAGAAATGAAAAAAGTTACTAGAAGTTCAAAAATCTATAAATTGAAAGTATTAAAGAAAAGTTACTAAAAGTTACTAGAGGTTCAAAAAACTAAAAATTGAAAAAAATTACTATAAAATAAAAAAACTAATTGAGATTAAAAGAAATAACTAAAAATGTTAAAAATTAGTAGAAAACAACAAAATGATTAAAAATTAAAGAGAATAAATAATTTATCAAAGGGATTCGAAATTTTTAAAAATGACTTAAAAATAAAAAATTAAACTGAAAATTAAATTAATAACTCAACTTTAATAATAAAAAAAAATAACGAAAATAACTCAAAATGTTAAAATTGACTAAAAATGAAAAGTGAATCTAAAATAATGTCGTACATTAAAAAATATTGACATTAGAAGAGGGTCAACTTTAAAATAATACAAAATTACAAGAAAATGAGAAAATAATTAGACGTTTTCAAGAAAGAGAGAAAGTAGGATTAGAAAATTAAAAAAAAACTTTTAAAAAAATTACAAAAACTGTAAAGTGCATAAATACTCAGAAATTTAAAAAATAAGACGAAATTTTTTTTTAAATTTCTAGTAAATCAAAAAATAACTATAAAATGAAATAAACTAAAACTTAATAGAAAATTACATACTAATGAGAACAAGTAAATAAAAAATAGAATAAATGTCAGTTTATCCCTAGAACGGGAAAATAAGCTTAAAAATATATAAGAGTTACTAGTATACAAAGAAAAGTTACTAGAAAATGATAAAAGTTACTAGATGTTTTAAAAAATGAATATAAGATGTTCGAATTAGTATGTAATTTTCTAGTAATATTTAGTCCAATATTTTCAGAATATGAAATAGAGAATGAAATTGAGAATGAAATAGAGTCTTTAAAAAAATTTTAAAAACTATATATTATTATGTTACAAATAATAATAAAAATAAACATTCAGATATTAGGAAACAAAATAAGAAGCATCACACTGAGAAAATATGTTGACTAAATAAAACCAATTTTTGATTAAATTTAGCAGAGAGAGGTTGTTGATATAGCACCTGCAAAGTACTTAATTGATTTTAGCAGAGCATATGCTCCGGTATCCTTGAAGTTTGATTGTCATCGCCGGTGTTTTGTTTGTTTTGTCCCGAGGAACCCTAACCTAGAAATAAAGCTGCTTGGCTAGAGGCTTATTTTCTCAGTGCACTTGTTTGTAAAATGAAACTTATTTTTAAAAGTAGAAAATAAATATAATTTCCTGAAATTAGAAAAAAAGAAATTGGAGAATTTTAAAATTTAAATACTCAGAAAAAAAGAAAGAATTGAAAAATAAAAAAAAAAATAATTTTAAATGAAGAACCACATTATTAGAAAGTAGTAAATATAATTTAAGAAAAACAACTATAAAGCTAAAAATTACTATGATTAAAAAAAATCTGCAAATTAAACAAGATTTCTTTAAAGTAAAAAACAATTTCAACGAAGTAAATAATGTATAGAAAATAAAAAAAAAATTAAACGGGTACCAAAGAAAATGAAAAAATTACTAGAAAGTGACTAAACACGTATAAAGTTTGAATGTATTAAGAAATTTATGAAATGTATCTAAAAGTTTTTCAAAATCACCTACTGGAAATTGTTTAAGAAATTTTTTAAATTATATTAAAAAATTAGAAATTAATAGAAAACAACTTAAAAAAGTAGAAAAATAAACAAAAACAAAAAAATATTCAATTTAAAATTTTTTTTCAGAGAATGCTTAAAAATTACAATTTTGTATGATGATAACTAAAAGTCGAATTTTACTTACTAGAAAGTAAAAAAAAATTATTAAAAATGGATGCTAGAATTAGAAATTGAAAAAAATTAGGTTTAATTACTAGAAAGTGAAATAATACTTAAAAATCTGAAAGTTATAACTAAAGTATTTTTTTAAATTAATTTTAAAACATCTAAAAATTAAAGAACGTAAATATAAATTGATGAAAAAAATAGAAATTTAAATGAATTTAATAAAACATAAAAAAAATTTTCTGCTGGGTAAATAGATAACTAGGGTTGAAAATAAATAATTAGAATTAAAAATAAGAACAACACGAAAATGACAAAAAATAATTGGTTATCATTTGACAGCAAAAATTCAGTCACTAATTCAAATTGTTTTATTTCTACTTATCATCAATTAGTAAAAAATAACTAATTATATTATTAGTCAAATTGAGTTTTAGGTTATGCAAAAATAAGTAATATTTTAGTATAAATCTGTTTACTAATTCAATTAGTCAAATTTGGACTATTTTTTTCTCATAATTGGTCATATTTTACTCAAAATTAGTTATTTTTCACTAATTCAGATTTAGAAAATAGAAAATAGAGAAAGTGAAAAGTATTTTAAAACTTAGAAATGTGTTTTTCGTTTACATGTCATTTTTTAATCATTTACTTACTTATATAGTTTTTTCACAGTAGTGCTCCAACCTTGACTAAGAAGAAAAAAAATTACTAAAAGTTAAAAAAAAAAAACTGAAAATTGACAAATTTACGGAAACAATATTATTAATAGATTAATAGAAACGAAGATTTGATGTGACGAAGACTGGTGCATTTTTCGGTTTTTGTTAATTTTCATTGATCAAGTTTGGTTAGTAGCATTTTCTAAAAAAGTAATAGAAAAATTTCGAAATTAAGTTAAATTAAACCTTGAACTATTAGCTTCAAAATAAGCCAAATTAAACTTAAATAGCTGGACTGGTTCAAAAGTTATATGTAAATATATAATCCGAAAGAATGCAACGATTACATGCTAGTTCGACTTTCGGCTGCCTAACGTGTGCGAAATACCGCAACATTAGAAACGCTGTGTTAAAATTTTTTCATGCACGGTTAACATCATTTACATATAACTTTCAAACTAATCAAGATAATTAAGTTTTCTTTTGCTTATTTTAAAGCTAAAAGTTCAAGGTTTTTTTCAGCTTAATTTCAAAAATTTCCAATTATTTCTCTAAAAAATGCAGCTCATCAAACTTGAGCATTGAAAATTGTTTGAAAACGAAAAATCCACCTGTCTTTATCACATCAAATCTCCGTTTCTATTAATCCAAAAAGCTTTAAACTAGAGTTATTTAACAGCAAATTTTGCAAGCTTTCCAATGATATATAAAAAAATTAATTTTGCTAATTTCTGACAGAGTTATCAACATTTAAAGACGTTCATCATTTTAATACGATTTTTTTTTAGTACAGCCTCAATTTTGGCCGGTAGTGTATAAAAAAAATTTTGTTGCTCGTAAAATCAGTTTTTTGAGAAATAATCTAGATTAAACATTTTTAAAAATAACTTAATCCAGTGAAGAAGTTTCACTGGCCAGTGAATACAGCGGTGGAGTAACCAGCATTTCGTTCATAAATGTCAAATGATATTTTGAACGCAGAAGATGGACGTCTGCCTTCAGCCAGGGACCTTCTGTCCGGACGAATAGTTTTCCACGTCTGTTCAGTGAATGACAGTGGGGTAAAAAGAGAGCATTGAAACCGGTATGAGAAAAAGAATGGGAAAAACAGTCCTAGTAGACAAGTCCGACTTACATTTTTCCGCGTCTCGGACGCGTTCATCTCGTGCCTTTTTTTTTCACAATCCACCCCTCAACTTTTCCTCAAGCGTAACATCCCTCTCTTGGGATATTTCATTCTCCTCGTCTTTTAGTGTAAAAGCCTCCTGTTAATGCTGAAAACTTTGCGCGAGTATTTTTTTAAATTAAAATACCAGATATTCTGATAATGGTTTTTTAAAATGTAATCACTCTAACCTACTTCTTCGTTTATACCTTCTTAACTTAAAGATGGTTGGACATTTTTGTTCCGAAGATTTAAGAAGAAATTTTAAAGATTTTTTTTTATACAATTCTATTTAAATTTCATGTACTTACTGCAAGCTGAGGCAGCAAAGTTAAAAAATAAAATTAGCTATTACAAACTTTACGCTTTTTTATGTGTAGTTATGAAGAAAACCTGTTTTTCTTGCTGGTGAGGAAAATAATGACTTTTTATGAAAAAAAAAATGTCTGACTGGTATTACTACAAAGGAGGTTCAATTTTACATAAACAATATTCAATATTTCAAAAAAATTTAATATTGTTACGTTCCGTACGGACTGGGTGAAATTTACCCGAACGTAAATTTTCAACAATACCAGCTTGAAGAGCAAGTGTCGACTGGCTCTGACAAAAGAGCTACCTTTGGTTAGAACCTCAAAGTTTTTTCCCTCTCCGGTCCAAGCCCTCTCCATCGCATCTTTTAGAAATGACGCAACATTCAAAATTCGCCTGGGTTACGTTAACCCAGTCCGTACCCTGAGGGATTTATAAAAGAAGAAAATATTTCCAAGCTGAGAGAAGTTTTAACAAAATTGCCTCAAAGAAGTAAATTTCACCCAGTCCGTACGGAACGTTACAATATAAAAAAAGGGCTTTAAAAGTGTTTTCGCGTGTACATGTAACACGAAAGCAATGTATAAAAATCTGTAAGACTTTAATTTAAAGGAAGCTTGTGAGGAATTTCCTTTTTGTGCGAGCTATTGAACAAGATACGACCCTCGCTTTTCCAACTATCGAGAAGTACGTACGTCGCTCGTAAAAACAAGTTGGTTCGCTCGAGGGATGTGGGAGCAGCGTTGAGAAGATTTCTCTCTCTCTCACTTTCTCTCTGTCCCTTTTTCTTCCCAGCTTCCTCTTTTTCTTTTTTTTTCTCCTCGGGAAGCACAACGATGCTTTTTATCCTAGTAACGCTTTTCGCGTTTACTCCACGCCATTTTGAGCGTCAGCGGTTGAAAGAAGGGAGTAAAACATTGCGCCTGATACTCAAGTGTACATCGCGGCAGTAAAGTTTAGGATTTTCTGGTCAAGGACAATGTGTTTTGTCGACGTTTGCAAAGTGCCGAAGACATCAAAGACCCATATAAAGTGAAATGTAATTTGCAAAATATAAAAGACGCTACGCTCACGAGTCTCGAGGGAAAAACTATACCCAGAACTCGATTTCTTCTACATTCAATTTAACGACCTTACTACTCTTCCAATGAAACGGGAAACGACGCACTTTTTATCCGGGTCAATCCCAGTGGGAAAAAAGCCATTGGCTCATTAATGGTTTCATATTGGGAGTCTTGATGCCTACATTGATATAATCAATATTGAACATTGCCGGTCGGAATCAAGGGATCATCGCACAGTGTTGCCACCACTATTATTATTATTATTATTATTATTATTATTATTAGCAACATTAACGCGCTCCAAAGCACGCGATGAAGTTTGCATTATTGTTGTTTATTTAAAACTACAAATTTTTGCAAATTCAAATATTGAACATTACGAAATTAAAAAAAAAAAATATCTAAAAAATGACGATAATAATTGACAGTTGAAAACCAAAATAGAAAAATGGCATTACACAATTGAAAAGAATAGTCTGAAAAATTAAACAATAAATATCAAATTTAAAAAAAATAGTTGAAAAATTGTAAAATTAAAAAAAAAATTTTTAATATATAAAATTTTAAGATAATAATTGAAAATTGAAAAACTTGTAAAAAATAAATTAAAATTGTGGAAAATAATTCATAATTGTAGGAAATAGTTGAAAAAAAACCGAGAATAATTGAAAAATTGGAGAAAATATGTAAATAGTGAGGAAAATAATTGTCAATTGATAACAAAATTTGAAAAACAAATGAAAAAAAAATTTACCAAGAAATATTAAATTTTAACAAAATAATTGCAAATTGAAGAATTAAAAAAATTATAGGAATAACTGTTGGAAATAATTGCAAATTGAACAACTGGATTAAAAATCGAAAAAAATAATTGAAATTGAAGAAAATAATAAAAAAAACTAAGGAAATAAATTGAAAATTTAATAAATAAATTAAAAATTGAAAAAGTAATTGATAATTAAAAAAAAAAAATTTCAAAATGACTAAAAGAATTGACAATTGAAATAAAAAAAGTGGATTGAAAAAGACGAGAATAATTAAAAAAAAATTTGAAAAATTGAAAAACAACTGAAAAAAAAATTTAACAAGAAATATTAAATTTTAACAAAATAACAAAAAATTGAAAAATTAAGAAAATTATAGGAATAACTGTAAAAAAAATGCAAATTTAACAACTGGTTTAAAATTCAAAAAAACAATAATTGAAATTGATGAAAATAATAAAAAAAACTAAGGAAATTTGATAAATTTGAAAATTTGAAATTTGAAAAAAAAATTGAAATTGAAAAAAATGTTAAAAATAATTGACAATTGAAAACAAAATGCAAAAAATGGATAGATTGATACACAACCGAAGAAAATGATTTTAAAAATTAAAGATTAATTATAAAATTATAAGATAATAATTGAAAATTGAAAATATTGTAGTAAATAATTGAAAACTGCGGAAAATTATTATTATTATTATTATTAGCAACATTAACGCGCTCCCAAGCGCGCGATAAACTTTTAATTATTGTTGTTTATTGTAGGAAATAGTTGAAAAAAAATCGAGAATAATTGAAGAAAATAATAAAAAAAAACTAAGGAAATGAATTGAAAATTTAAGAAATGAATTAAAATTTGAAACAAAAATTGATAATTGAAAAAAAAAATAACAGAATGACAAAAAGAATTGACAATTGAAAACAAAAAAAAATTGATTGATTAATACACAACCGAACAAAATAATTTAATAACTAAAAGAATAATTATAAAATTTTAAGATAATAATTGAAAATTGAAAAAATTTTACGAACTAATTAAAAATTGTGGAAAATAACTAATAGTTGAATTCAACTGAGAATTGAATCGGCATGTGAACAAAAAAATGAATTATTAATGAATAATAATAAAATTAACGGAGAATAATGAATTGTAAATTGAAGAATACACAACCGAACAAAATAATTTAAAAATCAAAAAATAATTATAAACTTTCAAGATAATAATTGAAAATTGAAAAGATTGTAGGAAATAATTTAAAATTGTGGAAAATAAATAATAATTGTAGAAAATAGTTGAAAAAAGACGAGAATAATTAAAAAAAGAAATTGAACAATTGAAAAACAAATGAAAAAAAATTTAACAAGAAATATTTAATTTTAACAAAATAATTGCAAAATTGAAAAATTAAGAAAATTATAGGCATAACTGTCAAAAATAATTGCAAATTGAACAACTGAATTGAAATTCGAAAAAAAAATAATTGAAATTAAAGAAAATAATAAAAAACTGAGAAAATAAATTAAAAATTTAAGAAATGAATTAAAATTTGAAAAAATAATTGATAATTGAAGAGAATAGTTCTAGAATTGAATAACTTAATTAAAATTTTAAAACCATTCTTATGAGTGGAAAAAATAATTTAAAATATTCGAGAATTATTTAATATTGCGAAATTAATTGAAAATGGATAAAAATAATTGAAAATTAAAGAAAATCTTTAAGAATTGTAAAAAATAATTAAAAATTTAAGAAATAAATTGGAAATTAAAGAATTAAATGGAAATTTTAAGAAAATAATGGACAATTAGAAATAAAATTACAATAAATTAATAAATAAATAAATATGATAAAAATAATTAAAATATTGACGATAACAATTTACTACTAAAAAAAAAAAATTCACAATTGAAAAAAAATTGAAAAATGATGAGAACAATCGGCATGTGAAAAAAAATTTTTTTAAAATAAATGAATAATAATAAAATTGAAGGAAAATAATGAATTGCCATTTGAATAATACACAACCGAACAAAATAATTTAAAAAATTAAAGAATAATTATAAAATTTTAAGATAATAATTGAAAATTGAAAAAATTGTAGAAAAGAATTGAAAATTGCGGAAAATAATTAATAATAGTAGGAACTAATTCAAAAATGACGAGAATAATTGAAATTGGAGAAAGTATGTAAAAAATGACGAAAATAATTGTCAACTGAAAACAATATTTCAAAAATGTCGACAAATGAAAAAAAAATTAACAAGAAATATTAAATTTAAAGAAAATAATTGAAAAATTAAGAAAATTATACGAATAATTGTTTGAAATAATTGCACATTTAACAACTGGATTGAATATCGAAGAAAATAATTAGGATTCAAAAAGAATACTTGAAAATTGAAGAAAGCAATAAAAAATTGAATAATGGAATTGAAATTTAAAGAATATATTTAAACATTAAAAAAGAAAGTTATTGAAAAAAGCCGAGAATTAATGAATGTAGAAGAAAACAATTTAAAAGAAAGAAATAAGGAATAAAAAAAGGAAATAAAAATTGAAGAATGGAATTAAAAAAGTAAAGAAAATAATTGAACAATTGTATTTAAAATTAAAGAAACTTAATGATAATCGAAAAAAATAATAGAAAAAAGGTGATAATTTTTTAATGTTAAAGAAAATAATTGAAAATTAAAAAGTGGAATGTAAATTTGAAGAAAATAACTGAGTATTGAAGAGACTAGTTCTAGAATTAAATAATAATTGAATTAAAATTTTTAAATAATTTCTATTTGTGAAAAAAATAATTTTAAAAATTAGAGACTTTTGAATTAGAGAATTAGAGAATATTGAGGATTTAATTGAAAATCTATTCAATAAAAATAATTGAAAATTAAAGAAAATATTCAGGAATTGAAGATTGTTATTAAAAATTTAAGAAATAAATTGCAAACAAAAAATTAAATGAAAATTCCAAGAAAATAATTTACAATTAAAAGAAAAATATTAATATGACGAAAATAATTAAATATTGAGGAAAATAATTAACTATTAACAAAAGAAATTAACAAATCTGAAAAAAACTTAGAGAAACTGATGAAAATTATGAAAAAATTGTAGAAAATAAATGATAAAATTGAAAAATTTTATTGAAATTTTAAGAAAATAATTGATAATTGAGAAATTGCGAGAATTAATGAATAAGTATAATATGAATGAATATTTTATAAAATAAATAAATAAAAATATTGAATACAATGTTTAAAAATTAAAGAAATAAATTGAAGATTATAGAATGAAATTGAAATTTTAGGAAAAAAATTAATAATTGAAAGAAAAATTACAAAATGACAAAAATAATAAAATAATAAAGAAAATAATTCAGAAATAAGGAAAATAATTGACAATCGAAAGAAAAGTTCGAAATCTGTCGAGAATAGTCGACAACAGAAGAAAATAATTAAACAAAATTGAAGAATAATTATAAAATTTAAAGTGAATAAAAATTATAATAATAATTATTATTATTATTAGTTAATTAATTATTATTAATAATAATTTATAGAAAAAATTATAGATTTATTTATTAATGAAATTAAAATTATTTGAACTAATATTTATAAATTTTAATTTTAATCGATTTAAGAAGGGTCGACCGCTCGACAGAACCTCAAACTAAAAAGTGGTTAATAGATATAATAGGTAATAGATATAATATTATTATATTAAACTACTTGCCTAAATTAGATCATAATACTGTACCAACCTTAACAACAAGCGCTATTTGGCGTCGCATTAAGTATATCACATATTATTCCGCTTTTATAAATTCTTAATTATTTAGTTATCCATAAGTAATTAAGCATAGTGCGATTCCATGTGGAATTTGTTTTTTTCAGTCAGATTAACGGCGGAAAATGAAACTTTAGAATCTTATTATATTTAACATGACTAATGTTTTACATAAATATTAAATAGTTTACGAGAATTGAAATTTCGATAAAAAAATTTAAAATAGCAATATTTTCCGTTCTATCAATTGTATCAAGGTTTTATTTTTTTTAAATGCTCGAAAAAATATAAGGAATATTTCTATTTTTGGGAGATTTTTTATAATTTCAATATTAAAAAAGTTATGAAATAAAAAGTATATAACTTTTAAGCAGCAAAATAAAACTCATTGACCTAAATGCTAAAACGAACTTACCTGTATTGTTTTCAAGATTCCAAAAGAAATGAACTTTACAGGTACTTTCTTGATATTTAATTTTAATAAACTATAAATGTAAACATTGGAGATTTCTGTTTGTAAACAAATCAATATGGTTGCGCGTGAATTTCCATCTGAGAAGAATGAAGTCATAGTATAACACTAACTTCATTCCTCTATTTGTTTACAAACAGAAATCTCTATTATTTACATTTATAATTTATTAAAATTAAATATCAAGAAAGTAACTGTAAAGTTCATTTCTTTTGGAATCTTGGAAAGAATCCAGGTAAGTTCGTTTTAGCATTTGGGTCATTGAGTTTTATCTTGCTGCTTAAAAGTTATATAATTTTTACTCAATAACTTTTTTAATATTGAAATTATAAAAAATTTTCCTAAAATACAAATATTCCTTATAGTTTCCTGAGCATTTAAAAAAAAAGAGAACCTTGATACGACTGATAATATATTAAAAACATAAAGCAACTTGCATATTTCCGCTTCGTTTTATTTTTCCACTCAATTCTCAATTTCATTTATTTCTATAGAGAAAAACACCAAGTCAGAGAGCAAGGGTTAAAAAACAATAAAAAATTGGGGAAATATTTCGCCCGAAGAGATTCGTTGTTATCGCGAAAGTTGAAGTCCTTTGAGTTGTATTATTAATTGCACTTATCTTAAGCGATGAAAACGACCCCTTTGTGCACAAGTAGAATGTGAAAAACAAGGATCACAAGTTGAGAGGATCTTAAGGTTCTTTTGTTCCTTGACAATGGCGCTAACTTAATGGACATATCCTGTCGGCGCAAGTGAGAATCGATTTTTTTTACACTCCCAAACTGTCCCCTAATATTATAGCAGGCACCCAGAATTCCTTGCCAGGCCTTTGCTTTTCATTCTGTATTAATGTTTCGCATGCATGCAACAAGTATTTGAAATATAGGTAGTACATTGGCGAACGATCGTTACACTCTTCGTCGCGTGCCCACTGTAATGTCACATAACATTTTTTTATCGCGGAAATGATAAAAATGCCTATGAAACATTTCCAAACATCTGAAATTTATATTTCATTCTCCAAGCTATTTTTTTGTTTGAAAAAAAAAGAGGATTGTTATTGTTTGATGTGCCGTGGCATGAATTACATGTGACATTAAAGACCAAGAGATAAAATATTCATAATAAAATTGTTATGTGTTTATAAACTGTAGACTCGCTGAACTTGATTCCGTGCATTTTAAACTTATCTGATAAACTTGATTACAAACTGAATTTGATATTCAGGTTTGATAATTAATTTATCGTCGTTTTTTCAAACCGACTTTTTCCAAAAATTAACATTTTTATAATTTTTGTTTTACATTTTCATCACTATAGTGTTTAAAAATAGAATTTTCGTTTGTGGAGGAAATGATTATTTTGATCACTAGTGGGAAAAAGTGCTTTAAACAAAATTACACTTTTTTCAATGGTTTCTGATTTTTAAAATATTTTCTATAATCAAATATATGTTTGCACATATTTTGATAATAGTTTAAGGCAGAGTTAATTAGTTAAAATTGAAAACACGCTAATATTGAATTTTTTTTCCAGATGGTGACAAGGACAAAGAAGATATTCGTCGGCGGCTTATCAGCGCCGACGACGCTGGAGGACGTCAAAAACTACTTCGAACAGTTTGGACCGGTAAGTTTCTAATTTTCCTAATTTTCCTAATATTTACTTTATTTAACGCTAGATTATACAGATTTTACATGAAAATAAAACATTGCTGACAATAATTGCAATTTTGAAAAAAGTAATAAAAAAAATGGCATTTTAATTGAAATTTGAAGAAAATAATTTTACATTTTGAGAGAAATAATTGCAAAAATTAAAAAATAATTGTAAACTAGAAACAATCATAGACAGCATTGGAAATTTAATAAAATAATTGAAATATCAGGTGAGTAATTTAAATTTTCGAAAATTATGAAAAAGAATGTAAGTAATTGAAAAATGATGAAATTAATTTGAAATATTGAAGAAAAAACTAAAAAACATTAGAAACTAGTGGATTAGAAAAATGAGAGCAATTGCTGAATCGAATTTAAATAAAAAAAAAAATAATTAAAATTCAGTAAAATACTTGAAAGTCTTAGAAAATAATTGAAAAAAATTAGAATAATTGAAAATTGCGAAACCTAATTGAAAAGAGATAAAAATAATTGTAATATCAAATGATTCATTAAAATGTTTAGAAATTAGGAAAAAGAATTAAAATAATTAAAAATTGAAGAAAATAATGGAATTTTAAAAAGAATGATTGAAAAAATTACGTAATATTTATGAAAGACAAAAAGCATAAAAGTAATTGAAAATTGAATAATTTTTAATTAATTATTAATTAATTAAAATAAAATAATTAAAAGTTTAGTTAAATAATTAAACACCTAACGGAAATTATGAAAAACAATGAAATGATTAAAATTTTCATTTTCATTTTTTTTTTAAATTAATTAAAATTGCGAAACATAATTGAAAAGAGATAAAAATAATTGTAGTATCAAATAATTCATTAAAAAGTTTGGAAATTAGGAAAAAAAATTAAAATAATTGAAAATTAAAGAAAATAATGGAATTTTAAAAAGAATGATTGAAAAAATTACGTAATATTTATGAGAGACAAAAAGCATAAAAAAGCATAAAATTGAAAATTTTTCAATTAATTATCAATTAATTAAAATAAAATAATTAAAAGTTTAGTTAAATAATTAAACACCTAATGGGAATTATGAAAAAGAATGAAATGATTAATAATTGAAGGAAATAATTTGAAATTTAAGCGAAATAATTGCAAAAATTCAAGAATATTTATGAACTTTAAAACATCATAATATCAGATATATAATTTAAAATTTTAAAACTTATGAAAAAGAATGAAAATTATTGAAAATTGATGAAAGTTAAAGAAAATTGATGAAAATTAAAAAAACTAAAAAAAAATCTTAGAAACTAATTGACAACAAAAAAATGGAAGTAATTGCTGAATTTATTTTAAATTAAAAAAAAAATAATTGAAATTTGAGAAAAATACTTGAAAATATTAAAAATTACTTGAAGAAATTGAGAAAAATTAAAAATTGTACAAAGTAATGAAAAAAGGTAACAATAATTGATAATTTAAATTCTTATTAAAAAGTTTGTAAATTATGAAAAATTATGAAAATAATTAAAAATTGAAGAAAATAATTAAATTTTAAGAAGAATAATTAAAAAAAATGCAAAATATTCATGAAATACAAAAAATCATAGATCTAATTGAAAATTGAATTTAATAATTGAAATTTCAGTTAAGCAGTTAAACATTTATAGAAAATTATAAAAATGAATAAAAATGGTTGAAAAAGTGGAAAAAACAATCTAAATATGAAAAAAATACTAAAATATCGTAGAAACTAATTGAGAAATAATGAGAATAATTGCTAAATTTATTTAAAATTAAAATGTAATAATTGAAACTTGAGAAAATTACTTGACAATCTTGGAAATTAATTTTAAAGAATTAGAATAATTAAAAATAGGAAAAGTAATGGAACGAAGATCCAAAGAATTGAAAATTTAAATAATTAATTAAAATGTTTGGAAATCAATTGACAAAAATGAGAATATTAGCTAAAGTTATTTTAAATAGAAAAAATATATGCTGAAAAAAATTGACAATCAATTAGAAACATTTATAATATTTAAAAATAGGGGGAAATAATTAAAAAATTATCAAAATAACTTCAAATTGAAGACAATAATTTAAATATGATAAAAACAATGATAAATTGAAAATAGGAAATGGAATTTAAGTGAAATAATTAAAAAAAACGACAGAATGTATGTTAAATATAATGAAATTGTTGAAAAAATTACAAAACATATTTGAAATAAAAAAATTAAAATATTTTGGTAATTGAATATTTAAGGCAATTATCCAAATTTTAGAATAACTGAAATTTTAAGGAATTATTTGAAAAATAAAAAAATTCATAAAAAAGGGGAGAAAATAATTGCAAAATTATAAAAATAATCGAAAATTTAAAAAAATAATTGAAAATTGTGATGAATAATCGACAGTTCAGAGAATTAATTTAAAAATAATAAAAAGGATTAAAATTTTAAGAAAATAATTTCAAAATGATATACAAATTTCAGTTATATTTTTATTTTAAGAATTAAAAACGGGCGGTGTAAAATTACAGTGCTCTTTTTTTAAAATATATTTTATAATTTTTTCAATTATTTCTTTAAATTTATAATTGTTTTTATTAAATTTTAATTATTTCGTTTTATTTAATATTTTTTTTGTATTTTTTGTAATTATTTTTCTCAATTTTTAATAAATATTATCTTCCATTTTTCATTATTTATTTTCTTTTGTAATTATTTTCTTAAATATTCAATTTTTTTCAATCTTCTTTAGAATTTCCTGTAAGTTTTTTATAAGTTATATGAAACTCGAATTATTTTCTTCAGTTTTAAAATATTTTTATGAGTTTTCAATTATTTCTACCCATTTTTAATTATTTTTTAAGTTTGAATTATTTTTATTATTTTATAATTATTTTTTCCAACTTTTAAAATTTCTAATTTTTTTCAATTAATTTATAAGATTTTCAAGTATTTATCTTAAATTTCAGTAAAATTTTAATACTGAATTTGATTTAAAATATATTCTGTAATTTTTTCAATTATTTCTCTCAAATTTTATTTATTTCTTTGAATTTATCATTTTTCATCAAATTTAAATTATTTTGTTTTATTTCAAATTTCTTCTGTAATATTTTCAATTATTCTTCTCAACTTTAGTTATTTTCTTGAATTTTAAATTATTAATTTTATTTTCAAATTACTTCAATTCCTAATCATGTTCATTATTTCTGAATTAATTTACTAAATTTTTAATTATTTATTTCAATTTTTAATTATTTTCTCCAATTTTTTCTCATTTCCCTCAATTTATTTCTATAAGATTATCTCAAATTCAAATTATTTTTCTTAATTTTTCTTCTAATTAAGTAGTAAAATTTGTAGTTATTTGTTTAAATTCTAAAATTTTACAGATTTTGTTCTATATAAATAAAAATTGTTTTATTTATAATTAAAAATATTGGGTCAGAATTCGTGAAATCAGCATAAAAAATAAGATTTTTTATTTTTATCGAAATATTGAAAAAATTATTATGTTGAATCGTAAAAATTTTTCTACCAAACGAAATTATTTTTTGAACATTGTTTACAAAAGTTTTGAAAAAATTAACATTATTAACATTTTTTAAAAAAAAGCTTATATTTCTTAAGTGAGTTTACAGATTTAAGTGTACTTTGAATAAAATCAAAGGGCATAAAATAGACTTCCAATTACAGTTCGAAAATTTAAGAGACAAATTTTTTTATAATTTGTTTATAAATTATTTACAAACAATTAATTTTTTTTTAATGTCCTGGGTCTTTTAAAATCGGGAGAAAATATTAAAATACACTTAAAACTCTAAGAAATCGAAATCCATTAAGAAAATTGATGAGCACGATTATATTTTTGGGTCATTCCATGAGAAATTCGGATATCTGTAATCGGTTTTGCTTAAATTTTGTGATTTGGTAGTATTCTGAGTGCCAAATAAGTGATTAAAAATGTTTCGAAACATTTTTGTCATACTTCTTTAGCGCCTAAAATACTAGAGAAAAACAGAAATCTAAAAAATAATATCTATTTTTAATCAAACGAATTTCTCACGGAATGCCCCAAAAAGAAAAAGAATCGCTTTTTAATTTTTTCAATGGATTTCGATTCCTTAGGATTTTAAGTGTATTAAAATATCTTTTCCCGATTTTTAAAAGGTCTAGAACATTGAAAAAAATTAATTGTTTATAAACAAATTTATAAACAAATTTATAAACAAATTATGAATAATTAATAATTAATTTATAATTAATTATTAATAATTAAGTAAGTAGAATAGTTACTTTATGCCTTTTGATTCTGTCCAAGGTACACTTAAATAGGTAAACTTATTTAAGAAATATAAGCTTTTATTTAAAAAGAGTTTAAAATTTTTATTTTGCAATAACTTTCGAACAACATTTTTTGAAAATTTTTCATTTGGTAGAAGCATTTTGAGGATCTAACATAATAATTTTTTTAATATTTAAAAATATTTTTTTTTTTTTCTGTGCGTGCATTTCAACCCATTTAAAATATTTACGATTATTAATAACGTTTGGACAGAATGGATAAATGAATGAATGAAACTTAAAGATTATTATATATAATTTTTGTTTAAACATTCGACGAGTTAAATTCTATAATCCAGTTGATGATTGATTAGTCATACGATTATTGGAGCGTGGCTAGTGTAATTTGTAAATTACAATAGACCATGAGCTAATAATCATTAAATGAATTGTCTGGCTAATTAGCACTACTGTGTAAGTTTGATGATAAACCCGATCATTCGAATGACCATCAGTCACTAAACATCTCTTTTTGTGTGCTTCCCAAAATCTCAATGAAATATTGAAACCGCTAATTAGTAATCAAAACATTATTTCATGACGCTCTGCTGTAGCTTCTGTAACAATGCGTTTCATCACTTGCTTAATGAGACTACTCACAACAGTAATCAGAAGCAAAATTGAAATAAGTTGAACAAAATGAATTTTTTAATTTACCTTAAAAATTCGATTGCCACGTATAATTGTAACAATTTGCATAATGTCGTTTTAATTATCGCGTAAAAATTAAAATTCACTTATCATGAGAATTTGCAGTTGTTGCTGGCTCTCTGCTTTTTAAATAGAAATAACGGCGTAACATTAAATTACAATTTAATTAAGGACCTTCAAATTTATCTCTTTCGAACGGAGCTTGCACGTATCGTATTTGTTAATTGAGTGAATCATTAACAATGGATTGCTACCATCGTGTGATTTATTACTGAATTTGTTACTAACTTCATTCCCGATGACAAATAATTTTTAATTCCCTTACACATTTTTTACCTCTGTAACGTATTCGAGTCGCTCTAATTGCGAAACTGGCAAATCAAGTTAATGAAACGGTTTCGCTAAGTGATTCAAAAATTAGTGTTTTATTTTAGAAAATTAATTAAATTGATTAATAATAATAAGCGCTGATTAAAAAATACCAAAAAAGAGTAAATTCCCCTTGAGTATATAATTCTTTATTATCTTTATTATCAAAGACACTTGTTACGTTATTTAATACCAAAATTGGATTTTTTATTGGAATTTTGAAATCGTAAATTCAATTTTATGATTATTTTCATGTAGAAACGCTGGCGGATAAAAAGTGGTATGTGCAATTTTCAAAGGGAATTTATTGACGTATTATTTTTAATAGAAACTGGGCAGTCATATTTTAGAAAGAATAAAATATTCTGAATTATTAGGATCAGGAGTAGCATTTCTATTGAAAATTACGATTGCCATTTATATCGAAAGTTTGGCGCATTTCAATAAAGGCACTTGATCATCATATAAGCCGCATCGTAAATCTTCTTTAAAGATCTATAGGTACGATCTCAATTTCGCTATCAGCTTGGCGGCTAAAACTCATAAACAGTTATTCTCTGTAATTCACGTTGCGATTTCAAGTTCTGCACATTTCTCACCCTTACTGCCTCCATCCTCTGATACCAGCGGATCGATTGCAGTCTCTCGAGACCTATAGAAAAATTCAAGGAGTAAGTGATTGTGAATTTTCCAACAAGGAACATTATTCAGTATTCTGAAATTCCGTAAATTGATGATTTGAAATATGAGATTGATTCTGTTTTCTCCCGATATAACCCTCATTTTTTAAAGAAGAAATTGTTTTTATTTGATATCTTTACGCTTATTTTATCTTTGAGGTGATCCACATTTTTTTGTTTCGGTTAGGTGAATTATAAATCATTTGGGAAATTGGATTTTATGTCCCGGATTCAACATGACGAAATTCTATTTTCCGGACTTTATAATTCAGATTCTTTATTACGGATTCTATTTCCAGAATTTTAAATTAATCATTTCTTCAATCTGGATTTCAGATTCTAAATTAAAAACAAATTTATACCGATTCTCGGATTCCAAGTATCAATTTTCATAACTCGGGTTCTAGGCACCGAAATAAATATCCAAAATTCCACATTCAAGAATTCCATAATCTAAATTCCGTTACCCGATTTCTATAACCCGAATTCCATAATTCGATTTTTATAACTCGAATTTCATAACTCGATTTCTATAACCCGAATTCCAGATCCCGGAATCTGTATCCCAGTTCCTCATCCCTAATTTTACATTCCAGATTCCATATTCTGGATTCAAAATTTAAATTTAACAGCCCGAATTCCTTAACCCGCAATCCACATTAAAAATTCTCTACCCGAATTCCTTAACCCGGATCCCACATTTTAAATTTCCCGAACGGAACTTCTTAATCTGGATTGCACATACCAAATTTTCCGAACCGGATTCATTAAACGTAATTCCACTTTCTAACCTGAATAACCTGAATTCCATGTCCGGAATCCACATCCCCAACTCTACGAACTTGATTCCCCATCCCGGATTCCAAGTATGAAATTCCATAACACGAGTTTTACGTCCCGGACTAAATATCCCGTATTCCACAACCCGAATTCCGCAACGCGATTTCTATAACCCAAATTCCAGATACCGGATTCTGCATCTCAATCCCTTATCTCTAATTTTACAGTCCAGATTCCATAACCTAGATTCAAATTTCAAATTTCACGGCCCGAATTCCTTAACCCGGATTGCGCATTCCAAATTTTCCGATCTGGATTCGTTAACCATATTTCCACGTTCTAAACTGAATAACCTGAATTTCATATCCGGAATCCACATTCTAAACTCTACGCACCGGATTCCCCATCCCGGATTCCAACTATAAAATTCCATAACACGGGTTCTGCGTCCCGGACTAAATATCCCGTATACTACAACCCATAACTCGATTTCTATAATCCATATTCCAGATCCCGGATTCTGTACCCCAATCCCTCATCTCTAATTTTACATTCCGGATTCCATAACCTAGATTCAAAATTCAAATTTCACAGCCCGAATTCCTTAACCCAGAATCCACATTCAAAATTCTCTACTCGAATTCCTTAACCTGGATTCCACATTTTAAATTTCCTGGCCGGAACTTCTTAACCCGGATTGCACATTCCAAATTTTCCGATCTGGATTCGTTAACCATATTTCCACGTTCTAAACTGAATAACCTGAATTTCGTATCCCGAATCCACATTCTGAACTCTACGCACCGGATTCCCCATCCCGGATTCCAACTATGAAATTCCATAACACAGGTTCTGCGTCCCGGACTAAATATCCCGTATTCCACAACCCATAACTCGATTTCTATAATCCAAATTCCAGATCCAGGATTCTGTACCCCAATCCCTCATCTCTAATTTTACATTCCGGATTCCATAATCTAGAATCGAAATTTAAATTTCACAGCCTGAATTCCTTAACCCGAAATCCACATTCAAAATTCTCTACCCGAATCCCTTAACCTGGATTCCAAATTTTAAATTTCCCGAACGGAACTTCTTAAACAACATGCTTTGGAAATCTTTAATTCCGTATTTAGATTCGATATTCTGGATTCCAAATTTTGATTCCAAATCGATGAATCCAAATTCCATATTTCCACATCCCGAATTCCACATGCCTCATTATCAGTTACGGACTCAATATCTCAAATTTCACAACCCGATTCGTATAACCCGAATTCCGAATTCTATATACAAAATTCACCAACATGGATTCCATAATCCGGAATCAAGATTTTAGAATTTCAAATTTAGACTTTTTATCGATGATTCTGCGTACATAATATGGATTCCACATCCCATAATCCAAACCCGGATTTTGGATTTCCAAATCCGATTTCTAAATCCAGGCTTCCACATCCAGGATTTCATATCCTGATCTCAGCGCTTTGCATTCCATATATAAAATTCTATGCTTCGCATTCCAAGACCAGGATTCCACATTCCAAATTCAAAAACCCGAATTCCACATGAATTCTATATGCTATATTACATATTCCTTAATTTAGTATCCGAATTCCATGTCCCGGATCGAAAATCCCGAATTGTATATCCCGGAATCCATATCCCGAATTCCACACACCTTGTTCCAAGTGCCGATTTCCATAACTGGGGTTCTACGACCCAGACTAAATATGCCGCACCTCACATTTGAAATTCCACAACGCGATTTCCATAACCCGATTTCTATAACCCGAATTCCAGATCCCGAAATCTGTAGCCCACACTCTGAATTCCATATTCCGGATTCTAATTTCCAGCTTTCTGTATATTGGAATCTGTACCCCGAATTTTAAATTCTGCTTTCGAAATCCCTGTTCCATTTCCTGGGATTTATATTTTGGATTCCATAACCTGGATTCCACATTCCGAATTTCATGACACAAATTCCTTAACCCGGATTCCACATTCCAAATATCCTGACCCCTATTTCTTAACCCGGATTCCACTTTCCAAATTTCCCGACCCCAATTCCCTAAGCCAGATTGCACATTTCAAGTTTTCCGACTCGGATTCTTTAACCCGGATTCCACATTATAAATTTTCCGACCCCAATTCCTTAACCCGGACTCCACAATCTAAATTTCCCGACCCCAATTCCTTAACCCAGATTGCACATTCCAAATTTCCCAACCCGAATTCCTTAACCAGTATTCCAAATACTAAATTTCCTGACCCGGATTTCGAATTCATCAATCTATAATTACACTTTCCCGCAAATTAAATTTCGTTATTTTGTATACTGTCATTCCTAATTGCGAGTTTTTTTTCAATTTTAGTCCTTTATTCCGAAATTTTTTCTCTTGGTTTAACATTCACAATTCCTTTATTCCAGATTATATAATCCCGAACCCTGTAGCCTGTTTTTCAGAATTTTTTACCTCGTATTCGATCTTTTTCGATTCCGATATCCCCGTTCCCGTAATTCCAAACCCTAGATTGCACATCCTGGATTGCATATCCTGGATTCCCCATCCAGGATTCCCTGTCCCGGAACATAAATTTTGGATTTATTTTTTCGAATTCATAAATCTTTAAAATTCGTTTTCTCACATGCCGAAGCTTATTATTTTGTATTATATGTCATCCTTAAATTCGGGTCCCTCATTTCAATTTTCCTTATCCCGGAATCAACATTCACTTTTTCTTTATCCCGTATTTTATAATCTCAAACTCTGCAGATCTTTCAGCCCAAATTCCATCTTTCCCTATTCCAAAATTCCCATTCCCCTAATTTAACATCTCGAATTCCTCTTTTTATATCATTCCATATTCCTCCACATCACATAACTTCTTTTCTGTTTCTCTATTCCATTTCTACATCCTACTTTTAATCTCCCTTTTTAGTATGAAATACGAAACATTAAATTAAGTACCTAGAATTAAAAATATTAACAAAAATACTTCATCACAATTTTTATTACTAATTAAAATTAACATATAATCAATCACTAATACCAGATTATAAATTAGACCAACAAACCAAATTGAACATAACATTAAAATCTAAAAGCAACGAGATGAGTGTAAAAATGTATCTTCGAAGAATTCGAAAAGCAAGAAAGAGTAGTATAGCATTTATAGCTGCAAAAGCTCTATATCTTTATAGATCTTTCTTGCATTTAAGTCTTTGCGCCCTGCGGCGGAGCCTACAGGTTTTTCCCCACGTACGATATTAAAGCTACTTTTCTCAGTAGAGTTAAGTGGCACAGTGGTGTATCGATCCAAGATGAAACTGTCTGATGCCAAGTAACACCAAGTCCATCTGGAGTCTCGTTAAAAGCTCGATCTTTCTTGAATCGTGATACGAGTCAGTCATTGACCCGTGATATTGAGTGGAGATAGGTTTTCCTCGCCTATAGTCACTGTCTGCGTTTCAAGGAAATCGTACGTTTTATATTACGGAAACAGAGTTTTGAATGTAAAACATATTTTTCAGAGTGTCCTTGTTTCCCTTTGACCTACATAAAGAGATGAAATCGGCCACCTTTATAAGATTTAATAGTAATCACATACACATGCTCCTCCACTGATTTCGTGAAGATAGCCTTTTACTATACACCACGACTATTTTAGCCGCACAAAAATGCACCCACACAGAATAAGGTCGTAATCTTATATCGTTTTCTGGCCTTCTCGGGCCAGACTCGACCCTCTCTGATGCCTATCTCATAGCCCTCGAATTCCCAGACTACTGGAATACAACAAGCCAGAGAAACCACTGTGCTGATAAAGCTAATGGTATTGCTGGTAATGCGTTATATTTAGTTGTATTGAGAACCATCCTCTCGTGGACTTCTGAATCGACAATTTAGGCACTAACCGGAGAATTGAAATCGGCTTTTTACAATTCTTTATTCCCATAAAGACCAATGAAAAAAAGTGGAAAGCATTTCTGCAAATTACTTTCAGAAAAATGGATCTTTTGGTCGATTGCTAACAAGGGATCTTACTTATTGTTGACCCTAGCAAGAACTCGAGTTTGATGCTTTAGTTTCAATAGTGTAAAGAATTAGAATGTAAATCCGACGGAAATTTTTTTTTTCATTTTTATATTTTTACATTTTGCATTTCATAACCCGCATCTCACAACCAGTTTTTATCATTTCGGATTCCTCATCCTCGATTTCACCATCCAGATTAGACTATCGGGATTTTATAGGCCGGAATGCAAAAGCTAATTTTCACATTCCGGATTAAACTTCCCAGACTCCAAATTAGGGATTTTATTGCAAATTTCGCAAACCGGATTCCACAATAAGTTATCTAAAATCAGTATTCCATATAATAGGATCAGGTATCAGAATTTCATAACTTTAATTCCACAACTTACATTTCACATTCCTGTATTCCACATACTAAAATACATAAACTGGATTTCAAAACCTGAATTTTAAAACATGATTTCCACGTCCCGAATTCCATTACCCGAATAAAAATTTTTTGAATTCCATAACCCGTATTCTTATTCTTGAATTCGATTACTCGAATTACCAATTCTGAATTCCACATCCCGAATTACATTACCCCAATAAACAATTTTGAATTCCATACCCCGCATTCTAATTTTTGAATTCCATTACCCAAATAAACAATTCTGAATTGCACATCCCGGTTTCCACAACTAGAATTCTATTTCTAATTCCATAAACCGGATTTCACATCCCGAATTCCAATACTCGAATAAACAATTTCAAATTCCATACCCCGCATTATAATTTTTCAATTCCATTACCCGAATAATCTATTCTGAACTCATATCCCAGATTCTACAACTAGAATTCTATTTCAAATTCCATGAACCGGATTCCACATCCCGACTTCCAATACCCGCATAAATAATTCTGAATTCCATTACCCAAATAAACTATTCTAAATTCTATATCCTAGTTTTTACAACTAGAATTCTATTTCAAATTCCATGAACCGGATTCCACATCCCGAATTCCAATACTCGAGTAAACAATTTTGAATTCCATACCTTGCATTATAATTTTTGATTTCCATTACCCGAATCAACTATTCTGAATTCCATATCCCAGATTCCACAACTAGAATTCTATTCCAAATTCCATGAACCGTTTTCCACATCCCGAATTCCATTACCTAAGTAAACAATTTTGAATTCCATACCCTGCATTATAATTTTTGATTTCCATTACCCGAATAAACTATTTTGAATTCCATATCCCAGATTCCACAACTAGAATTTTATTCTTAATTCCATGAACCAGATTCTAGATCCCGAATTCCATTACCCGAGTAAACAGTTTTAAATTCTATACCCCGCATTCTAATTTTTAAATTCCATTACCCAAATAAACTATTCTGAATTCCATATCCCAGATTCCACAACTAGAATTCTATTCTTAATTCCATGAACCAGATTCTAGATCCCGAATTCCATAACCCGAGTAAACAGTTTTAAATTCCATACCCCGCATTCTAATTTTTAAATTCCATTACCCAAATAAACTATTCTGGACTCCACATCCCAGATTCCACAACTAGACTTCTATTCCAAATTCCATGAACCGGTTTCCACATCCCGAATTCCATAACTTGAGTAAACAATTTTGAATTCCATACCCCGCATTATAATTTTTGATTTCCATTACCCGAATAAACTATTCTTAATTCCATATCCCAGATTCCACAACTAGAATTCTATTCCAAATGCCATGAACCGGTTTCCACATCCCGAATTTCATTACCCGAGTTGACAATTTTTAATTCTTTATCCCGTATTCTAATTTTTTAATTCTATTACCCAAATAAACAATTCTGAATTCCACATTCCGGATTCCATACAATTTTATTCCAAATTCCATGAACAGGATTTCACATTATGGATTCCACAACCCGGACTGGGTAATTAAAATTTTAATTTTTATGTCCTGGATTATTCAACCCTGATCCCCTAATCCGTATTTTATATTCCTTATTCAACATATTCCCGATTCCACAACCTGTGTTTTAAACTGCGTTTCCTCGAGTTCCAAATTCCTGATTCGATTTCTTGATTTCACATTCTAAATTTCTCAACCCATATTCCAGATGCGGGATTCCGCCAACTGGATTCTATAATAATATTAATAATTCAGATCTGTATTTCATATTCCGAAAACCGGATTCGGTATCCCAACTTCTCTAGATTAGACTAACTGTATTACACATTCTAAATTTCACAATCCAGTTTAAGATAATATATAATAGGAAATTCATATCCCAGATAATTATCCAATCAAGATTATTGAACCCAGGTTGTGAAATCTAGAAGATGTTATCAGGAATATGAAATCCGGGTTAATGCGGAATGTAGAATTCGAAATTTGAAAATTAGATTAAGAAGTCCGGATTAATGAACCTGGGTTGTGAAATCTAGAAGATGAGATAAGGAATATGACATTCTGGTGAATGCGGAATGTAGAATTCGTAATGTCAAAATTAGATTAGGAAATTTTGATTATTAAATTCGGGTTGTGGAATCTAGAATCTGTAATCTAAAGTTAAAAAAAAAGTATTGTGTCATCCGGAATTTGTTTACTCGGAATGTGAAATCCAGATTATTGAATTAGGGTTGTGAAATCTAGAAGATTTTTTCAGGAATATGAAATGCGGGTTAATCCGGTATGTAAAATTCAAAATGTGAAACTTTGATTAGGAAGTCCGGATTATTAAATGTGTGTTGTGCAATCTAGATTAAGTTATCGGAAATATAAAATCATTATATTGCCATCGGGAATTTATAACTCGGATGTGAATCCGGATTATTAAACCCGAGTCGTGGAATCTAGAAGATGTAATCAGATATATGAAATCCGGGTTAAAACGAAATGTAGAATTCGAAATCTGAAAATTAGATTAGGGAATCCGGATAAGTAAATTATGGTTGTGTGGTCTAGAATGTGTATTCTAAAATATGAAATAAGTACTGCAACATCGGAATTTTAGAACTTAGAATATGAAATCCGGATTATTAAACCCGGGTTATGGAATCTAGAAAATGTATTCAGGAATATAAAAATCCGAGTTAATCCGGAATGTAGAATTCGAAATGAAAAACTAGGATTGAGGAATTCAGATTATTGAAGCTGGGTTGTAAAAGCTAAAAGATGTTATCAGGAATATGAAATCCGGGTTAATGCGGAATGTAGAATTCGAAATGTAAAAATTGGATTAGGAAATCAAAATTATTATTAAATTCGGGTTTTAAAATCTAGAAACTCTAATTCGAAATATAAAATTAGTATAGTGCCATCGGGAATTTAGACCTAGGAATTTGAAATCTGGATTATTGATCGTTGTGGCAACTAGAAGATGTAATCAGGAAAATGAAATCCGGGTTAATCAGGAATGTATAATTCAAAATGTGAAAATTGGATTAAGAAATCTAAATTATTATTAAATTCTGGTTGTGGAATCTAGAATGTGTAATCTAAAATCTAAAATAAGTATGGTGTCATCGGAAATTTAGAACTTGGAATATGAACTCTGGATTATTGAACCCAGGTTGTGGAATCTAGAAGATTTATTTAGGAATATGAAATCCGGGTTAATCCGGAATGTAGGTCTCGAAATGCAAAACTTGGATTAAGGAATCCGTTTAATTGAACCTTAGTTGTGAAATCTTGAAGATGTTATCAGGTATATGAAATCCGGGTTAATCCGGAATGTATAATTCAAAATGTGAAAATTGGATTATGAAATCTAAATTAATATTAAATTCGGGTTGTGGAATCTAGAAAGTGTAATCCGAATTATAAAATTAGTCTAGTGCCATCGTTAATTTAGACCTCGGAATTTGAAATCCGCATTATTGATCGTTTTATAAAATATAGAAGATATATAATCAGGAATATGAAATCCGGGTTAATCCGGAATGTAGAATTCGAAATCTGCACTGAAAGAAATAATTCCACGGTACTGACATAATTATGGATAAATCACCCATAATATATTGCTAATATAGATACTGCCATAATATATTTGTCTTTTAGCCATATGACTGGTGAAACTGCGATGTATATTTTTAGGTTAGAAGAACTGTCAGTGGCGCACCGATGCATTATGGGATATTCATTCATATAGTATTCGAAGTTCTACAAAAACTGTCAACAATAATCATATGGCTGATAAAGCTAGAGTATTTCTTTCAGTGTGAAAATCTAGAACGCGTTATCTAGAATATGAAATCATTGTTCTAGGGTCTTGAATATTTATTCTATTATTTATTACTGAATACATCAAATTAATTCCGGATAACGAAATTTTCATCATTACCATTTAGTGTTTTTTTCCCCGAACATTTGCAATTTCACTAATTCAATTATTCATCCAATCAATAGTAAAATCTTTTCTTGTTTTATCTATATAAATTGTTACAGTATCTATATATACCACATAAGCACGTTATTCTCAATAATCAGATTCATCAATAAAACCAAGTAATTTAAAAATAACTTTTTTCAAAAATAGAATCCCTAACAGAAACTGTAACCTCAAGGTTTTTCATTTTAATTTTCACTCCACACACTTGGTAAAGGGAACGTGATTCAAACTGAAGATGTCCAGGGTCGGTTCTTGAAAAATGAATGCGGCCGTCCAACGAAAGGGAAGGCTTAATTGCACTGCCTTTCAACTTTCAACTTTAATCTTCCAGCAGAAGAGGAGAATAGATGGTTAGATATGAACCGGAAGGCCTCTTTAGTTCAGTGCTTGGCGGTCGACTGGAAATTAAGAAATTAAGAATTAACGTGGTCCAGAATTGGCTCTCTTCCTCGACATCCTCATGTGATGCTCAAATGAAAACGAGCTTTCTCATCTCCAAGATAAAGGATCTATGTTTTATTTAAACAACATGCGCGAGGGAAGAAAATATATCTTCACCTATAGTTGCTGATTCTGCTCTGTTTGTTCAGTCCGATATGGCATTATGCGTTAATATTAAGCGACCTGAAATTTCAGTCGTTCTATAATTATAACGGATACGTGTTTCGGTTGAATAGATAAATTTAACGGCACTTGTCATGTCGCAAAATGGAATAAATTCCAAGCGTTGGCAGCCATTTAAAACAATGCCGTTGTGAATACACGCCATTTGTAAACCGGCGCTTTTGTTTCACGTTGCTATTCATTCTGTCAAGCTCCCACTCCACCATTGGACCAACAGCCCACGGACACCATCATCACCAACCAACCCACTGTACTATGATTCATAGTGCTCTTGAGCATGGGGTTGTTGGATTTTGCTTTATTTTTTTCCCCACTGATAAAAATGCAATTAGCGCGCTTTGATAAGATACAAACCACTGTCCAACTCGTTCTCTTCAATTTCATATTGTTCTGCATAAATTGTCTACATTAAAGCTCAATTAATAGGCATTGACGGATTATTTTTCTCAGCTTTGTTCGACAGCTGGCAACTGACGCAATTCAATAAAAATAACATTGATCTGTTAAATTTACGGAAATGTACTGTAACCAGATTTTTAATAATTCTTTTACTTAATTGCAAATTTTATCTCGTATGGGCCCACTTACAAAAATGGGATTAAAAACATGACAGTCTTAAAATCGAGATAACTCTGTTGGATATTAGTGAAATGAAATTTCTTATAGACCATTGGAAAGCTTAAAAAATTTGCCGTTAAATGATCCTATTTTGAAGCTTTTTCGATAAATAGAAACGGAGTTTCAATGTGATAAAAACCGGTGAATTTTTCAGATTTTGTGATTTTTCATTGTTGATGTTTGGTTAGTACCATTTTCTAAAAAAGAAGTCGAAAAAATTTGAAAATAACCTAAATTAAACCTTGAACTATTATCTTTAAAATGCGCCAAAGAAAATTGAAATATCTTAACTGGTTCAAAAGTTATAAGTAAATGAATGATACGAAAAAATGCAACGATTCTAGTGCTCTCCACTTTTGGCTGCAAATCCGCAGAGAGGGGAGGAAACAAAGGAATTGTTGCGTCTTCTTATTATACACATTTGCTTATAACTTTTGAGCTAGTCAAGATATTTTAATTTTCTTTGGCTTATTTTAAAGCCAGTAGTTTCAGGTTTAATTTAGCTTAATTTCAAAACTTTTCAATTACTTTTCTGGAAAATGGAGCCCACCAAACTTGAACAATGAAAATTTACAAAAAACGAAAAATTCACTTGTCATTATCACATTGAAACTGCGTTTCTATTAATTAAAAAAGCTTCAAAATAGGACTATTCAACGGCAAATTTTATAAGCTTTTCAATGATCTGTTAAAAATTTTAATTCGCTAATATTTGACAGAGTTATCAACATTTTTAGACGGTCGTGTTTTTAACCCTCCTGCGCATGAGCTTCTACCCCAAAAGTAGTTCCCAAATTTATACGTTTTTCATACAGTTGGAATATTAAGTAACTAAGTATATTAAGGTTTTTGGGGTCGCTGATAACGAATATGATGTCAAGTTGACATTTTGACAGTTGACAGCTGTCAAGTCAACTGTCAACTTTGCAAAAAGCAATTTATTTTGCTGAAAGTGACATTATAAGGGTTTTTGGTCGCTTTGATTACGAATATGATGTCAAGTTGACATTTTGACAGTTGACAGCTGTCAAATCAACTGTCAACTTTGCCAAAAAGCAATTTATTTTGCTGAAAGTGACAGTACAAGAGTTTTTAGGGGCGCTGATTACGAATATGATGTCAAATTGACATTTTTCACTCAATAGTTAGATCGATTGTTTTTCTTTACGTTACTTTCTTTTGTTTTGATTTTAGTTCCAATTTTTTTAATCAATCTTTTATTTTATGTGCTTGGCAATTTTGCCACGTCAGAGTACATCTACAAATCTATGTAAACAATTCTTTTATGTTCAACTAGATTTTTCTCTCTCACTTATTTAATCCTTGTTTTCAGTTTCTTTTTACAAAAATAGAAAAAGTATACACAAAAAAACAACTGACTTGTCAGAATGATAATTCCGGATTTCTATTTTATCGTATTTTCCCTTTCATTGTTTAAAAAAAAAAGAAAGAAAGGAGCAATAAATAAAAAGCTGAAAATGTAAAATTTTAATTGTGGCGCTTTTTCATTTATTTAAAATTTTTCATTTAAAAGAAAGCGAGAAATTTTTTTCCCTAGAGATTTATTTTCAGTTCGTTACACTAATTTACATATTTCACTAGTTTTCCTCATCATGAGAATATAATTTCCATGGGAATGTATTTCCTGAGAAAACTTTTCAGAGAATAAAAATTTTTTCAAACTTGATTCAAGCAAGATTATTTAAAATAGATTAGCGGGCTCTTTTCGTGTGTTCACTTTTCAGTTGGAGTTTTGCCTTGTTAAAAGAAAGTGAAAAAATAAAGAGAGACAAAGAGTTGCGTCACCAGAAGGAGTTAAATTTATGAGCATCCTTTATTTTGACAGTTACAAAGTTGACTTTAGTTTGCGCAATTTATTAATTTTAGCGTGTTTTAGATCCACCATGCGTCTCTCTTCCCTTTTTGAGCGAAACAACATTCTTGTCTTAATCCAATTCACTCCCTTGCTCTCAAATAACGAGGGTTGTCTACGAGGGTTTATATAAACCTTTTTCCTATGGGTTCGTTTAGATTTTATTAATGCCTCTTTTCGATGTGTATCTTAATCTGGACGTAAATCATCATCCAGATGTGAATCTATTTTTATTAGTGGTTTTCGAGGCAAGTGATTAATTGACTAAGAGCTTCAATTAAAGGAATGGAAGCCAAAGATTTTATTCGGGAAATGAAAAGTTATTGCTGGGTTGAGGGGACATTTTTGGAAATTTTATCAGGGTGAATTTTGTCAAAATTAAATTGAGAAACGAAATTATTTTGAATTGAGAAGTATCTTGTCGAAAATATACTGAATTTAACATCCTACATTCCATATTTTACATCCCACATCTTACTTCCTAGATTCCATATACCAAATACCACATTCCAGAATTCACATAACACATTCAAAACTAAAGAATCCAATTCCTAGAGTCCACATCCCACACTTCACATCTCAAATTCCACATCCCACATTTTACATTCCAGATTCTACAATCCATGATGATCACCTGTAATTCACATTAAAGATTGAAAATAGAGAATTCACATTGAAGATTAAACATTTCAAAATTGACATTCCGAATTCCGCGTAATAAATTCCACATTTCATATTCCAGATTCCACATTCCAGATTCCACATCCTAGATTCCCAATTCTACATTCTGCAATCTGAAATCCATGTCTTAGATTCCACATCCCACATTTCAAATCCCAGATTCTACATCCTACATTCCAAATCACAGATTTGGAATTCCAAAAAGAATTTCACAAAAGAAGATCACAGATTTCACCTACCACATTCTAAAATCTAGAATCTACGTCCCACATTTTAATCCTAACATTTCACATCCAAAACACTACATCCTACTTTCCAAATACCACATTCCACACTCTAAAACCCATATCCCAGATTCCACATCCCACTTTCAAAATAGCAAGTTCCACACACTAGTATCTAAACTCTCGATTCTACATACACGACACCGAAAATTCCACATTCCAAATACCACATTCCAGATTCCAAATACTACATTCCACACTTTAGAATCTACCTTCTAGATTCTACTTCCCACATTTCACATCTAAGATACCCCATCCAACATTCCAAATACCACATCCAAGATTCCAAATACAACATTTTACACACGATAATCTATATCCTAAATTCTACATCAAACATTTCACACACTAAAATCCACATCCTAGAATTCTTATTCCATATTCCAAAAACCACATTTTGGTATTTCAGATACCACATCCCAGATTTCAAATACCACATGTCACTCTATAGAACCCACATCCTAGATTACACATCCCACATTTCTCTCCCTATATACCACAATCCAAATATCACATTTAAAATACCACTTTTCAAGTACCACTTCGCAGATTTAAAATACCACATTCGGCACTCTAGAATCCACATCCTAGACTCCTTAATCCAGATTCCAAATACCGCCTTTCACTCCATAGAACCCACATCCTAGATTACTCATCCCACATTTCTCTTTCTAAATTCCACATTCCAAATATCACATTCTAAATACCACATTTCAAGTACCACTTCCCAGATTCCAAGTACTACATTCCACACTCGAGAACCCATATCCTACATTCTACATCCCACGTTTTACAGTCTAAAATCCACATCCTAGATTCCTTATTCCATATTCCAAAAATCACATTTCACTCTCTAGAACCCACATCCTAGATTCCACATTTCACAATTCAAATACCACATCCTACATTCCAAATACTACATTCCCCACACTAAAACCCACATCCTAGATTCCACATTCAAAGTGCCACATCCCACTTCCAAAATACCAAATTCCACACATTAGAATCTAATCCCTAGATCGCACATACCAGATACAATATTCCACATTCTAAATATCACATTCCACAATGTAGAATCCAAGTTTTAGATTTCACTTCCCACATTTCACATCGCAAATATCACATCCAACATTCTAGAATGCACATCCGAGATTCCACATCCGACATTTCACATCACAGATACCACATACTAGATTCCAAATACCTCATTCAACACTCTAGAATTCACATCCTAGATTCCTTATTCTACATTTTAAATACTACATTTCACTCTATAGAACTCACATTCTAGATTACACATCCCACATTTCTCTTCTAAAGTACCACATTCCAAATAATAAATAAATACCACATTTCAAATACCACAATCTTGAATCCACATTCTAGATTCTACATTCCACATTTCGCGTGCCAGGTTTGCAGATTCCATGTTACAGATTCCACATTTCACATTATAATGTTTAGAAGTATGGATTAACGGATTAAAATGTAATGAAATATAAGGATCTAGGATGTGTATTCCGAATGTGAATTTTTTTTGTGAAATACGTGATACGCAAAACTGGGTTATGGAATTAAAGATATAAAATCCTGGATTTAAAATATTTGTTGTAAATTCTGGAATTGGCAATTTGCGATGTGGAATGTGGAATATGAATTATGAAACATAGAAAGTAGATTTTATAATTCAAATTCAGGAGCGAAAGTAGAAGGTGGAATTCTGGTTCTGGAATCTGCAATGTAACTCTGCAATGTGATATATAGGATGTGGATCCCGGTATATAGAATCTTGGATGTGAAATCCAGGAAGTGGATTCTAGGATATGGAATTAGAAATTAGAATTCCAAATTTTTCACTATATAATCAAAGATGTAGAATTTGGGGTGCAAAATTGTAGATGAAGAAAGTGGGATGTAGAATTTAGTTTGTTGTAACTCGAAGGCTAAACCTCGAATGTATAATCTGGGAAGTAGAATTTGAGATATGGAATCTGGAATGTCGAAAATGGAAAGTGGAGTTGGGGATGGGGAATTAGGATTGTGCAATTAGAATGTGGTGTCAAGAATGTGTCATCTGTGATATAAAATCCGGAATTTGGAATAAACAATATATCATGTAGAATTCATAAAGAAAAATGTGGGTTGTAAAATCTAGGACTTTGAATCCGGGTTCTGGAATCGAGGATGTGAAATCTAGTATGTGGTATCTAGAATTTAAAATCTGTTATATGGATTCCGGGATGTGAAATCTGCGATGTGGAATCTGGGATTTAAAATGTGGAATGTAGAATCCGGGATGTGGAATCTGGGATATGAAATCAGGAATTAAAAATTGAAATTATGCAAATATATAATCAATGATGTAAAATCTGGGATGTTGAATGTGGAAAATAAATTATAAAATTTGACAAGTGGAATATTATGCGTGGAATTAAGAATAGGGTAATTGCGTTAGTTGCTGCGGATGCTTCAGTTGCTGCGGTTTTCAGAAAAATATTACTAATTTCTATTGAAGAATATGTACCTATTTCAAAATGTGTGAAAAAATTATTCTAACCTTTACCTAATACAATTCCATCAAAAATCTTATTTTAAATATTATTAATTTATAATTATTTAAGTTTAAATTATTGTTCCCGCAGCAACTAAAGCAAACATTTGGTTTGTATGTGCTTTAGTTGCTGCGAGAAATCTAACCTCCAATTACACGTTATTCTGTCCGCAGCAACTAACACGCATCAACTGACTCAAGCCCGCAGCAATAGATGCATTTGATATTATTTTTAATTTCTTAATTTTGTTCAAATAATCAATTTTTATGGGGTTTTGATGTTTGAATAAATATCTAAATAACACAAACTTTTCATTTAATAAGTCGTAAGTTCATTGTTATGAATAAAAAAGCGGTATTTTTTAATAAAAAGGAGTCTCGGCTAAGAGTCCGCAGCAACTGACACATTTACCCTATTTAGATATTCTAAATTCCACGTTTAATAGTAAATGAACAATAATCTAATAATATCTTATAAAAATCGTATAAGGCAGAATTCCGAATCGGGAAGATAAAATTGAAAATCTTGAATATCAAATCTGAGACGTATAATCCGTGAACTGGAATTTGGACGTGAAATGATGGATAAAGAAAGTGGTATGTAGAATTTGGTATGTTGTAACTCAAAGTCTAAATCTTGAATGTGTAATCTGGGAAGTAGAATTTGGGGTTTGGAATCTGGGAAATTGAAAATGGAACGTAGAATTGGTGATGGGGTATTAGGAGAGTCAAATTAGAATGTGATATCAGGACTGTGTCATCTGTGATATAAAATCCGGAATTCGGCATCTGCAATATGGAATCTAAAATTCATGAAGTGAAATCTCAGATTTAAAAAACCTATAACTTTGAATCTAGTTTGGGGAATCTTGGTTATGAAATCTTTGATAGGGAATCTGTGACGTTGAATCCAGGATGTGGAATTCGGGATATGGAATCCAGGATGTGGAATTTGGGATGTAGAATCTAGGATGTAGAATCTTGGATGTAGAATCTAGGAAGTGCAATCTGGAATTTGCAATCGGGGATGTTAAATTTGAAATATAGAACATGAATTGTAGAATTTGGAAAGTAGACTTTTAGTTGTAAAATTCACAATATTAAAGTAGGAGGTAAAATTCCGGATTTGGAATCCGGAGTTGAAATACTGGGATTTGAAATCAAGAGTGTAAAATCTAGAATGTAGAATCTGGAATGTGAAATATAGAATGTAGAATCTATGATATGGAATGTAAGATATGGTTTCTAGAATTTGGAATCTAGGATGTGAAATCTAGGAAGTGAAATCTAAGACTTAAAATGTGTAATGTAGAATCCGAGATGTGGAATATGGAGTGCAAATTTTTTTTAAGTGAAATCCGGTATATGACCTCGGAAATTTGAAATGTTATATGTTTTCATGCAAATCACAAATTTTTTTCGGGTCCTAGATTATGTGAAACTCTAACAATTTTTCTCTTGTTTATGTTATTCTCAATCTGAAATAAACAAAACAGAAAACATCAAAATTGTATTAGCGGCTCGCGAACAATTTTAAATATTCTAGTTAACAAATTGAGTTAATTGAGTTAACAAATTGATACATTCTAAAATTTATGTATTCTAAACACGGTGTAGTTACCCTCTCAAAAAACTAAACAAAAACAATCTCACGTATAAAATACAAGTCAAGGAACAATCGACACTGTATCAATTATTGTCTCTTGACTTCACGCTTTATAAGAACCTTATTCAAAATCGGTGGGTATATAACGGAAAGATGTTTCCCCAGCAAGTAGTGGTAACCCTCTCGCTTACTTCCTCATCTTTTGTCTCGTGATGCAAGCATCATTAGCGATAGCGTAATGAGCGCACTAATCACCGAGAGGATTGCGTACTAGGTTGACTATCTGAAAAAAAGGGATCACGAAATGAAGGTGAAAAAAATTGTACTCTAGACAGACTGAAAGTGTCGAACAAAACGACTGTGTGAAGGACACAGAATGACACATGACGCACAGATGCCTCGAAAAATGAAAAAAGAACTGAAAAGAATTGCAAACTTTTCATTAGAATTCAAGGATAAAAATTGCCAAGTCTAACGGTTAATTTAGCAGGCTGATAGAAGAGGTTTATTTAGATCCTAAAGCTTTCAAATAAACGCTATTTCAAATTTTATTGCTTTCAAACTTAAATTGCTTCCCGGTTGAAAAGCTTCCGAACTTAAAGTCTTCTAGTTTTAATACTTTCAAATTTGAAGGACTTGAATTTAAATAGTTTTACTTCTGTCGACGCATAAAGAAACTCTCGCTCAAATTAGGTGAATTAAAATTTACACTCCTGTAATTTTTTCAGATTAATTGATTTTTGCTGCGAATGTAAATTGTGTTTAATTTAAATTTAAAATTGGTTTTTGAAGTTTTAGCATTTTGCTCATTGAGAGAATAACGTGTAGTTCCAATTCTTTTAAATTACAAAGCTTGAAATACAATTAAATTTTTCCAAACAATTTTTAAGTGGGTCATGATACATTTCGAACAGAGGAGATAATTCGTTGTATAAAATATTCTACTCGATTGGTGTAGTCGATTTTATCGTATTCTTGTAACGTACGAATATAGTCAATGTGAAAAACAACACGGGTATATTTTTGAATTGTTTTTAACTAAGCGTGTCAAAATTAGCTAATATGTTAACCTGTTACCGATAAGTAACAATTAATCCATAGTTTTGAAATAATACTTACCAAATGTTGAGTAAATTTAATTTAGAATTAAATTCAATTTAAAAAAAATTATAACTAGAAGACATTAAATTTATGTAACACTACCCGAGTATCAATGACCGATTTTCCTTAAACTTGTGTTACGTCTGACGTATACAAACCCTTACAATATATCCTAGTTCCTTGTTTTAAATTAGTTTCAAATGAATGAATCTAATCTGGGATGAAGATTAAGTCAATGAGAGTACTAAAATTGGTTGTGGAATATTTATTTATTACGAGTTGAGAATTTACAATATGATTTTATAAATTGAGCCTTACTTTTGAAAGATGAAAAGATCGTCGTTGAAATTCGAAGATTGTTTGTAGAAGGCAAGCGATAAAGCAGGAGTAGACTTGAAGTAGATTAGGAGCTGGGTAAACAGACGAAGATCCTAATCACTGGATGCCGATGCAGGTGAATTCTTGTTAAGAATAGAAACTTCTTGCAGGAGACTTAATAATTTGTATTTCTCACAACAACAGTGTGAATTTCCGAGATCCGAATTTGAACTTATGTGTTGGAATACAGTAAGACTGTATACACTTGTAAGATTGTAAAACTGCAAGTTACACATGAATAATTGAATGATGAATTTAGGTCCGTAATTAGTTACTTCAATGAGGTAACACTTTATGTAAGATGGTAAGATCGATGTGAAGAAGACTCGCACTAATGTACCGACTATTGTAAAGGCTCGAACTGATGAGCGAAAGACCGTGATGAAATAAGACTGTCGTATTGTAAAAACTCGAACTTGAGAGTAATACTACACGTGAGATAGTAAGACCGCTGCAGATACTGTCGGATGTTATGACTATTGTACACTGTCGTTATCATTTTGTTGGTCTAATTTATATTGAAGAATTGGAAAGGAAAATGGCCAACTTTCCTCATTGCTATTGGTAGAATTTTCAAATTAGCACCAATCACAGGACTTCTTCAAAATACTAAACTTCACCTTTTTTGCTTTCAACCGAAGAAGCGTGCACCTGGTAAATTATTATATATTTAATTGTGAAATTTCCTTCCTTTTTTTGTATCATTTTTTTTTTGTTTCTATTGAAAACATTTAGTTTACATGTTAATCGAGAAACTGAAGTTGATGAAGAATTTCGTAAGCACCCACCTGTGAAATTTCTCAGCAGTGGGTGGATGACGAGAGTTATTGAAGTGGCTGCAATTTGAAGAGAATTTAGAGATTAGGACAGAATTTTGATAGAGTTTGTTATGCACTGAACGGAAAGTAGCGGCTGTTCACATCCTCGAAAATTTCTGCCTCCTCGAGTGCGCGGAAATGGTAAAGGTCGAGGAGAAGAACCTGCATTTAACAGCCCCGTTAAACATTAACTGCCGCTCGGCAGTTTTCCCCATAACTCCGGGTTAACTTTGATTGCAGCTAACGGCCCTCGGGGATACTGCCTTTAAAAGGAGAATACGAGGGAGTCGCGGCGCGAGTTGTGAAGAGCGAATGAAGTTGAAGGAGCAACTTGGAGAGGGAGAGAGAGAGAGGTTAAGAGAAGCAGGAAGATGGAGGGAGTGAGAGAGCGAGCGAGAGAGAGAAAGTGGGAATCGAAGTACCTGCAGGAGGCACCTTATAGCTTCTTATAATTACTCAGGTCTCGAGGGTTTAACTGCTGTTTAATTTCATTCGGCAATTAACCCAGTGCTTGATCAGAGCTCACAACAACTTACCTTTCGTCCTTTTCATCTTGGCCTAATCTTGTGGTCTCTCCTCACCCACCAATTTGCGTTTAGCACCCCTTCGTTCTAATTAATGTCCCTTATAAACCTACATTCTTTTACGACAAATTATATTCTACATTTAAACACGGTTGCAAAGTGGCACGAACGACAATTACGAAGTATTTCAATTACCACGAAAAAAAGTCTGAGGAAAATTGGTAAAAAAGTTCACTTAGTTTAAATTTTCTCTTGTTCTTTCTTCAAAGTGTCATGGCACTTTGGAGCAAAAATCAAAATACTATTTCGAATCGCCAGAGAGCATAAGCTCGAAAAATACCGGCCAATGGCCCTCTTCCTTCAGGAGAAGGGATACACTGTATATTTAAATGCCTTCGTTGTGGGGACATTAGGTACATGGGACCGAAATAATAAAGAAATTTTAAAGCATTTAGGAATTAGTCTCTGGTACGCCGGGTTAATGAGGAAGCTTTATGGTCTCCGATACAATAAAATGGTCGAGAGACATTTATGTTGAGCACGTCTCGGGCATCAAGCAATACAGTTGAGAATGTCTTTATTCACCAAAATTAATAGATCTCAAAATACCTAAGTAAATTTACAAAGTTTTATTTAAAAATATTAAGCAGTTTAAGAAAAAAACCCGCTAAGAAACTTTGCTTATTAGTCATGTGGCCAATAACGTCATTATCCATGAAATTATGTTAAAATTTATATATTTTTGTTGAAATTAGTTTAATTTCAATGTTTTTTCTTATTTTTTTATGATAAAATCATTTTAAAGAATTTTCTTTTTCTTATTTAGTATAAAAATTATATAAACTATTAATTATAATAAATTATTATATTATTAATAATTTATAATCATTAATTAATTTAATTAATTTAATTATATTATATTAATAAATAATAAAGCGAGCAGAATGTTGTTTAAAATATGAATTTAATGTTAAACTTTTATCTTCTTTCTTTTCTTGCTGTTTTCATCTTTTTTATTTTTCTTTATTTTGTGAATAATTTTTTTGTGAATATTTCTTTAAACTATTCGTTCCTTCATAATTTTTTTTATTATTTTTTCAACTCTTCATAATTTTATTAAATTTTATATTCCTTTTAAACTTTTATATAAATTTCTTCACATTTTTGTAACTGTTTAATTTTTATCTCATAATTTATAATCCTTTTAAAACATCTATTCAGTTATTTGCTACATTTTTGCTTTTATTCTTAATTTTTCTAATTTTGTAAAGACTTAAACTCATTTTACTTTATTTTATGTTACTTTGATCTTACAATCAAATTCCTCATTTTATCATCCTTTTCTATTTCTCATAATCAGAAATGTTCTTCTTTTTCTCCAAATTCTTTAATTTTTTTTTCTTTATTTTTATTTTTTATAAAATTTATTTATTGTTTTTTCCGTAATTTTTTAACAAAAATTGTTTAATTTATGCAATTTTTTAGAAATGGTTTTTCGTGAGTAAAATTTTAAAGTATTTTTCATTTTCGTTGACTCTTTTAGATACTTTCGTAATTAGAAAAAACATGTCCGTAAATAATTTAATTTTTTTAAAAAAATTTCTTTTCATTTTATCATTTTAATTCTTCATTTATTATTTTTTTTTCGTATATCATCGCGCGGTATTTACTTTATGAAGATTTTTCAATTATCTTTTCGTACTTAATTTTGGCAGTAATAAATTTGTGAATTTTCTAATAATAAAAATTCTAATAATAAATCTTTATTAATAATACTTATAATAAATTAATAATTGCACACCCTGACGAACATTATAAGCATATTTTTGCTAATTTTTATTTGTATTTTTAAAACAATATTAACATATTCATATTAATATCAATATCATGGCTATGATTAATAGATTAATTTCATAAAATAATTAAAATTTTGTTTTAATTGTGATCCTTAAATTTTATTTATTTGAGTTTAAAATTCTCATTTAAAAAGTTAATAAAAAATTGTGATTTGTGAAATCAGAAAAATACATAAAATATTTTGAATAACAATTTTTTATGTTTATTTTTCTTTCTTTTCATCTTTAGATTTAATTTTTATAATAAGAATAATTTTAACTTACTTTTAAGACAATGCTTATTATTAAATGATTATTTTTTTCCCTTATAAATTGAAATATTGGATTCCTAATTTGTCTTGATTGTTTTCATTAAACAATTTATAAAATTTATTTTTTAAAAAAACTAAAAATTAGAAATTAATTTCGACTTAAATATAAGATAAAATTTTATTATTCTATTAAAAAATATTAGAATTAAAATAATTTGCACTTCTAATTTAATTTTGAATGAAAAAATTCATTTTATTTCTATATTTTAAAAATAGTTTAAATACCTAAAATATAATATAGAATATATTAAAACGAAATTAATTTTATTTTAAAATTATAAAAGAGAATTCTGTTTCCTCATCAGATAAACTGTAAATAGATTACATAATTATATAATATTAACCGTACAAAAATATTGTTTAAAAAATCTATATCTTGATGGTTTTTCAATTTAAAATGCATAAATGATAAAACTATTGTTTTTGATACTTAAGTTAAACATATTTTAAGTGTTATCAAATAAGATAACTAATGAATTTTAAAATATTTTAAAAATTATGTAAAGTTACCTTTGACATTAAAAAAACATTATTTTAAATTAATCAAATTCATGCTTTGATAGCATAACTTTTTAAACTTTTAATAAAATTAACGTTTTTATAAAATACATTTTTTTAAAACACATGTTTAAGAGTCATGTTTTTAACGCTTTAAGGTTAAAAAGTTATATTTAGTTTTAAGATTAAAATATCAGAGATAGAATATATACGTCAGAGACAGATATTCTAAAAAATAATTTTTTTATATAAAAGTTGGTTTAATACAATTTTTAAATTAAAATATTAAATATAGGTAAATAAAACTTAATTTTTCAACATCAGTTTTTAGATTAACTGGGGTTTTTACTTTTAAAATGTAATACATTTTAAAAATACTTCTTTTATAAAGATTACTTTCTATATGTAAAATTTAAACGTATTTACATGGAAAGTTAAAAGAACGATTTAATTCAGTTGAATGTTTGCAAAGAGCGGTTAATGTATTTTTAATTGTTTCTTGATCTTTATGTTGATACACTCCATTTTTTAGATGTTCTGATGTTTGACCTATGTAACATGAATTGCAATCTTTACAATTAATTTTATACACTAAATTAATTTTTGAAAATTTCGGAAACTGATCTCTAGGAAATTGAATCAAACTATTCTCAAATTTATTCAATACTTTACAGACAACTTTTACATCATATTTTTTTGAAAATTCTAATCAAAATATCTGAAAATGTATTAATATATGGAAAAAAAATTCTGCAACTCTTCAAATCTTCAATTCTTTTGTTTAATTATTTGTTAAGTTTTAATTTTAATTAAAAAATTGTGTCTATTGGCACTTGAGAATTATATGAAACATTTTAATATAATTGTAAGCACAAGGAAAAATCACTTCACAGCACTTTCATAAAAATAACAATTTATTTAATATCAATTCTTGTAAATAATTACACAAATCGTTGAAGACAAATATGAGAAGTAATTTGATTTAATTTTTAGAGATAAATTGTGGCCGATAGCGGTGATTTTTAAGAAATCAAACATTTTAATTGTACGAGCACATGTTTAGCGAAAAAAGGCCGAGTTTCAAATCTGATTGTACCTCTCGAGGTAGTAGGAAAGGGGCATCCCTTGACCTGCGCAATTAATATTCTTTAATTCACTAATAGAATTTAAATTCAGCGATGTCGGCCGTGTAGTCTATTTACAGGTGCTTAAACAGTATTGCGATAAGCAATAAAAGATTTCACATAATTGAAATTTAACACTAAATATTATACACTTTTATTTATAAATTTGTTCAAGAATTCATTAGGATACCTGTTTTCTATTAAAGTATTAAATACTAAATTTTTGGTTCAGATAATTTTACAGCTTTATCAATTAAAGAACAAACAAAGCCTATTTTTATATTGATATGATGATTCAAATAATAATTCAAGTAATTACCCGACCAAGTTTCCTTTTGACACCAATTGGTCTCAATATATCGATTATTAAAATCTAAAGAAACATCAGGGAAGTTAATTGTTTTATTTTTAGAAAGTCCCATTGTAAATTTTAAATGATTATCTTTGAAATAAAATCTATTCAAAAACTCTTGCAACTTATTGATAGGTAAACAACAAATAGTGTTATCTACCTATCTGTAATAATCGTTTATTACAGAAATCACTATCATTTTATTTCGAGTAAAATTTGACGATTCGGTAGCTTTGATGAATAAGTTTTTTTTGGGATAATAAGCGACAGATAAAAAGTTAAGAAGAGAGGATTTAAGGATGCCATGTAGACTAATGCAGTTATCGTAAAATTGAGAGTCACTGGGAATCTCGTGGAGGAAATGATAGCAGAGAATATGGAGAGAAGATCCGAGCTCATTGAGAGACTATTCTGCATAGCAAGAACGAGCAGGCACTTCAACGGGTTAGATTCGCTTCGAGTGAAATTTGTTTATGCAAATAATTCGCTGCAGCAATAAGTGGCTATGCGTCCTTTCGCCACTCTGCTGAATCCTAGAGCCTCTTTCCATCCTGTCATCTCATAATCATCTTCTCCTCTTTCCTCCCACGTTCCTTATATATCCAGAGTCACTTCTTGAGATCATCTGCAACCGAGTGCCTGGTTATGCATGCACATTAATCTCTTTCCATGATATTACTTTGATATCTAATAAACAGAGTGGCATTAATTTCTCATTAAAATAAAAATTAAAGTTTATCTTTTATTAAATTTTTTTACTTTTCTAAAAGCTTTTTAATTTTTCAAATAGCGTGTCCATTATCCTTCTGTATTTATGCATGTTAATCAACAGGGAATAAAAAGGTGAAGTTTCGTTAATAGGGTCAAGTGCAATAATTTAAATAGGGTACTGATTTTGTGACAGGATTTTAATTCTGGCGACTCAGCACTCCAATTTGTTTAACTTTTATTATTATTTAAAGTGGAGATGCTGGGAAACTTGGGTCGACAGTTGCGACCCTGGGAGCCATGTGACGTTGCGCCTGCGTGCTCGTCTGATCAACGGGGACGCGGGTCGATAAGCCGGCAAGCATGGCATTCCTGGGTTGTAACGTGTACTGTATGGTATGAAATTTTAAACTTAAAGAGTCGACTCGAAATTATACGAAATTGTGTGTGTGTGAGGATAATTACATGGATTTAGTGTCGACTATATTTGGTTAAACTGTAAGTAGGTTCTTGATAGAATATACCTTTTGTGGCCAAATATTTTTTTTATTACTGAGTTCACCCATTTTACCTGCCTTGAGGTTCTCTTGATCATTTTGTTTGATTAATATAAATTTTGATACTCATTATAAATATGTCGATCTTTTGTCGACAGGCGCTTGGATATTAAAATCATAAAGTTAAAGTTTGAACCCTCACAGCTTTGAACCCGGCCGCGTGAGGTGTAGGAATAATTTAAACATAGTTTTTAAAGTTAAAAGTTAATTTATTAATATAACAATTATTCCTGTTTCAATTTTCATAATTGTTTCTTAAGGGAGAATCCTCATTTAAACTTTCGAAAAATATGTAATTTTTGGAATTTTTTTTCTCGGGTAAAATAACTTCAAATGTTTTGTAATTTATAGGTTAATTTAATACATATCTTGACAGTTTACAAAAATATTTGGAGAAAAAAAAAACATTTTTTCTGAAACAAAAACAGGTTTTAAAACCTTTAGACTTGGTAAATTTTTCCTAACCTTACTGAAACAATCCTGCTTTTCGGGGAAATTGGAAAATAAAATTGATAATTATCGTGCTTTGGTAATAAATTGACTCAATTTAGAAGCATTTAAAATTGACGTTTAAAAATTGAAGCAATTTGTGTATTTCACATTTATAGGGTTGGTTCAGCATGAAACCCCAAACGCGTTTAAAATTGATTTCCTGAGTGTTGAACGCTTTCGAATTTTTTAACGATATTGGTTTATGTTTTAGCGCTTGGTTATTCTGAACAATTTATAAATGTAGAGTAAAAGGGTAACTCGAAACTGTTTGGCTTTGACACTGAGAAAAAATGTTATTTGAATCAAATGTAAATATGTTTGATATGTAGTCAATTAGGAAAGCAGGAATTCAAAAGTATTTTTTGCTGATCAAGATTAAATAAACTTTTCACTTAGTGTAAACGTTCAGTGAGTAACTAAATAATGAAAACTAACCTTTCATGCTCCAAAAAAAAACTGAAACCACGAAAATTTTTCCAAATTTTCAATCCCCTTGGATCTTGAGGTATACTTTTATTTTTCATTTTCAAGAGAATTCGGTTTCTGGATATTTGGACGAGGAATGTACATTTTAGACTGCGGAAACTAGGAATTCATTCCACAAAGTAAAATACAAGGATTAAGATTTGGACAATGTAATTTAGTTTATTGAAATTAGGACAGGGAATCTAAGACTTAAAACCCGGGTTATAGGATCTAATATGTTTGATCTGGTATATAAAATTTATAATGTGGAATTCAAGTTAAGGAAACAGGAAAGTGGAATTCAAGCTATGGAACCCTAAAAGTTAATTTTCCAATGTAAAATTCAATTATTAGAACTCGGATGAAGGAATTCAGGTTATGGGATTTTAAACGTGCAATTTAGGTTTTGAAATTCGCTTCATAGAATCCGATAGGTTTAATCAAGTTTATTAAATTCAGAATGTGGAATTCGGGTAGTTAAAATTTAAACAGGGAATCTAGAATGTGAAATCCGAATTATTAAATCTGATAGGTTTCATCTAGTAAATGAACTTCAAAATATGGAATTTAGAATTCGGAAACAGGAAGATGGAATCAAGGTTATAGAATCTCGATAATCAGTTGGGGAATGTGGAATTCGAAGATCAGAATGCGGATTGTGGAATATAAATTTTAGAATTTAGTTTTCGGTGTTGTCGCCGTGGATTCGAGGATGTAGAATCTACGTTATAGGATCCTAAATATTAATTCCGGAATGTAAAATTCTAGATGATTAATCTGGTATATGCAATTCAGAATTTGAAATCCAAGAAATGGAATTAGGGTAGTCGAATTCGATACATTTAATCTGGTGTACAGAATTCATAATGTGTAATTAAGGCTTTTAAAACCGACAACTGGTTTCCGAATATTAAATTCGAATATTATAATTCAGATTATGGAATTCAGGTTACGGAATCCGATTTATAGAATTAGATAGGTTTAATCCAGTATATAGAATTCTAATTGGGAAATTCAGGATGTGTGAATTAAGAAGTGAAATCCAGGTTATAGAATCCTAAAAATTAATTGCGGAATACAGAATTCGGATAGTGAAAAATTTAATTTTGGGATTTAGATTGTGGAAATTTAGACGCGCAATCTAGAATGTGGAAGTCGAATTACAAATTCCTAGAGGTTTAATTTGGTATATGGAATCTAAGATGAATCTAAGACGGAATCCTAAGGCAGATGGAATTTAAGACACGGGGAATCTAAGATGTAAAATCCGGGTTGTCTAATTCAATACGTTTATTGTAACATGCAATTTAAAGATAGATGAGAATTATATGAATCCGAACTTTTAAGACAGGCTATGGAATATAAATTGAGTAGAAGGAATAGGGCGATAAGACGAAGCTACGAAAAGTGAATTAGATAGACAGACGCGTGCATGATTTCATAGCACTAAGATATATTTTTCTGTATAATTTTAAATAGACGGGAAGTTATGTGGAGTGACTTTTCCAAAATAAAGACGATTTCATAACGTTTTAAAATCCGCTTCGTAGAATCCGATAGGTTTAATTCGGTACATAGAATTCTGAATGGGAAATTCAGGTTGTCGAAACCTATAAGTGGATTTTAGTTTATGGAATCCTGAAAATTAATTTCGGAATATAAAAGAGGATATTAGAAAATTGGATCATTGAATTTAGGTTCTGGAATTTTAGACGTGCAATCTAGAATGTGGAATTCAAATTGGAAAATCCTAGAGGTTTAATTCGGTACATAGAATTCAGAACCTGAAAGCTAGAATTTGGAATTTGGGTAGTGAAAATTTAAACTGGGTATCTAGAATGTGAAATCCGTATTGCAGAATCCGATAGGTTTAACCTAGTGTATGAAATTCATAAAATGAAAATTAGGATATGGAAACCACAATATGAAATCAAAGTTATGGAATTTGGATTATCAATTTTGGAATATGGAATCCGAAGATTAAAATTCGAATTATGGAATTTAGGTTGTAGAATACAGTTGAGGAGTTTTCGTCGTTTATTCTATGATGTAAAATCCATGTTATAAAGTCCGGAATATTAATTCCGAAATGTAAACTTCAAGAGGATTAATTACGTATATGGAATTCAGTAGGTGATATCCTGGTTGTGGAATTAGAGTTATGGGAATTAAGACAGGGAATCTAGGATCTGAAATACGGGTTGTCGAATTCGGTACGTTTAATCTAGTATATTGTATTTATAATGTGGGATTTAGATTAGGGAAACCGGAAGTGGTATCCAGGTTGTGGATTCCTAAACAATTACTCCCGAACGTAGAATTTGAATCTTAGAATTGCGATTACTTAATTTAGTTTACGAAATCTTAAACAAGCAATCTAGGTTCCGGAATCTGCTTCTTAGAATCCGATGAGTTTAATCCGGTACATAGAATTCGGAATGGGGAATTTAGAATTTGGATACCAAGATATAGAATTAAGATTATGGAGTTAAGGTTATGGAATCCTGGATTTCAATTTCGGATTTTAGAAGTCGGGTATTAAAAATTTAATTATGGGATTCAGATTGTGGAAGTTTAGATGTACAATCTGGAATGTGGAATTCTTATTGTAAAATCCTAGAGGTTTAATTCGGCACATGGAATTTAGTATCTGGAATCCAGGATGTGGAAATTGGGTAATGGAAATTTTTACAGGGGATCTATGATGTGAAATCCGGATTGCAAAATTCGATAGGTTTTAGCGAGTGAAAAGAATTCAGAATATATAATGTAGGATATAAAAACCTGGATTTGGGATCTAGGATACGGAAACCAGAAATTAAGGCTATGGAATCTCGATTGTCAATTGCGTAATATGAAATCCGAAGATCGGAATTCGGATTATGGAATTTAGGTTGTGGAATATAGTTTTCTGTTCTTTTGCCGTGGATTCCTGGAAGTAAAACTCATGTTATAAAATCTAGAATATTAATTCCGGGATGTAAAATTCTAGAGGATTAATCTGGTACTTGGAATTCAGAATGTGAAATCCTTGATGTGGAATTAGGGTTGTGGGAATTTAGACAGGGAATTTATTTTTTGAAATCCGGGTTGTTGAATTCGATACGTTTAATCTAGTATATATAGAATTCATAATGACGGAATTAGGCTGAGGGAACCGGGAAGTGGCATCCAGCTTCTGAAATCAGAAACATTAATTCCCGAGCTTAGAATTTGAATCTTGGAATTCGTATTACGGATTTCAGGCTACGGAATCTTAACGTGCAATCTAGGTTCCGGAATCCGCTTCTTAGAATCCGATGGGTTTAATCCGGTACTTTGAATTCTGAATCAGGAATTCAGGTTGTGGAAACCAGGAAGTAGATTTCAGTTTATGGTATCCTGAAAATTAATTTCGGAATACAGAATTCGAATCTTAGAATTCGGATTACGTAATTCGGGTAACGGAATCTTCAACTTTTAATCTAGGCTGCAGAATCCGCTTCTTAGAATCGGATGGGTTTAATCCGGGACATAGAATTCGGAATGGGGAATTCAGGATGTGGATACCAAGATATGGAATTCATGTTATGGAATCCTGAAAATTAATTTCGGAATATAGAAATCGGAAATTAAAAATTTTAATTATGGAATTTAGATTGTGGAACTTTAGACATACAATCTAAAATGTGGAATTTGAATAGTAAAATCCTAGAGGTTTAATTCGGTATATAGAATTCAGAATCTGGAATCCAGGATGTGGAATTGATGATGTGGAGTCCTTGTCATAGAATTTAAAATATAGAATCCCAGTTGATAAATTCGCGTTGTTCAATCTATGATCCCGAAATCGTGTTAATAAATCCAAGGCGTAAAATTCTGGTTTCAAAATCCTAAACGTAAATTCCGGCATATGATTTCAGATCCCAAAGTTGAAACTTATTTGTAAATCCCATTTGATTGTTTAGGAAAGATCTTCCACTAACAATAATTCTCCACATAGACCAATGTCAATATCAAACCAATCCAAACAAAAGTTTCTGCTAACTGGACAAAACGTAAGGAACAGGGACTAAAACTAGATTTATGAATTGATGTTTTTCTGAGGCACAGGAGCAATATGATTTGAAACGCGTCATGGGAATTGAGAAGTGTCTCATCGTTTGTGAGCACGTGTGTGTTAGATTTATCATGTGTGCGGTGAAAACGATTTAAAATCCGTTGCCAAGTTCGAAGGGGCTGGTTCACACCCTTCAGTGAGAAAGCAGCCTCCGGTGCAGCAACGCCCGAGGGAATATTTCACTGTACGAAACGTCGCCTAGATTACGAGTTTATCTAAATGGCGCTAGAAACGCGAGAGTTGCGCTAGTGTCGCGCCCAGATTATGGGGTGGATGCAAGGAGTCAGGGGCAAGAAACGGGGATGTTTATGGTTTCATGACAGGGAAAATTGTGTCCTTAGGGTAAAGCCAACACTGTATCGTGTCTTCAAACTGAAATAGGAGGAAATTATCCCTCCATGGTTCCGTAGTTGCTTTCAAATTTCTTTAAGGACCTTTCCTACAATCTATCTATTTCCTCTCATTCACGCTCATCGATAAAATAAAACCTAAATACCAAAACTGTATTTATTTTCAATTTGGATACAATATTAACTGGATACTTTCACCTAGATTAATAATATTTTTATAGAATTTTCTTTTCAATCATCTGTCTAATTAAAAATTTCTTTTTCTGTTTCAGGTAAGCTTAAACAGTTTTCTTTAACAACTCGAGTGAGTACTTTTCAAATTATGGAGACTCCTAACTTATTGTGAAAATAGTTGTCCACAAAAATTGACCTATAAGAAATGCAGTTCACAGAACTTTTTTTTGTTCAAGAATTCCTAACCTATCTGAAATTAGAATAAAATTACAAGTTTCTCGCAAGCGAATTGACTCGAAAATATTATATAAAGATGGTACAATTTGAAATAAAGTGCACGTGACTTGTAACGTGAAACTCATGTTTACCGTTTGATGGTTACGTCAACGATTTGTGAGCGACCCCAGTTGTACTCAACCACCCATCACGCAGGAAATAACATTTAAAATATCCTTCTGAGTCGCAGCCACCACAGATGAGGTTAAAATCCAATAATCTGTCCCCCGCGGTTCAAGTTGGAGAGCGGGGAATTTAGAGGGTTCACGTACCTTTCAAATTACCAGCGGATGACAAAATTTTGATTCTCCCCTCGCCTGCGGCCTCTTCGGCTAGGCCTGTTTTTCTGATTTGATTTAAAAGCATGTCTTGAAATTCATTTTGACGTCATTTCACCAAGTGGTTGCGCAATCTCCTCGACATTTCCTTGCACCAGAATCTGTGAATCTACTTTTGTGAAAAATTTTGCTATTCATCTCATTTTTTTTTTTGGCTCTTTCTTTCTTCCTTCCTTTCTTTCTTTCTTTTTTTTCTGTCTACTTTTTCTGTACCAAGTGTTCTTCGCTGCTACGTACCCTGCACGGAATGAAATAGCTCGACTTACCGCTCTAATTCTTGCGGATTACGAATCAAGGACGGTGTGCCTTACAGTCCTTGAGTGACGTTTATTGCATAATGTTCCACCTCGTGTACACCTTTTGTTTCCTTGTACTTATGTCTGCGTAAAAGGAGCAAAGCCCAGACATGGCAATTTATGTTTAATGTATAACCTTAGAGTGGTGTCATCTTTCTTTAGAGAATTAGTCAAGAATTAAAATTACACCGGAGAAAAAATGTAGAATTCCGCTTCTTTCTTAACTTTCTTTTATTTGCAAATTAAAAATCAGAAATGGAATTTAAATATTATTTTCAAGTTATTATTTTTTGTATTTAAGGGCATGAGAATGACGTCATTTTCTCTAAATATAAATTAGTTAAAAATAGTCAAGTTCATGTTTAGGTTATGTCAAAATAATTAATATTTTAGTCAAATTCTGTTTACAAATTCAAAAAAAGGTCTCTCTGACCTAAGTTTGTTTAAACCTTGCCATAAAGTATATGTCGCATTTAAACCAATTCTATTTTTTTACTCTTTTTAATTTTTCAATATTGATTAATAAAACTTTAAATTAATCCGATTTTTGTAGAATTTGACTTTTTGCGAGAGCATACTTAGATTCTCTAAGAGAAGAAAGGTTGAAAGCTTTGCAAGTTTGACCCACATTTCAACAACGCTATCTTTCTATTTTAAATTAAATAACTGCACACAAAACTTGAGCGTTATAGAAGTAAATAAATGTATTCATTCTGACATTTAAATCCACAACTCAGTATTTATTTCGAGAACATCCGGCGGAAGATTATTTATAGAAGAGATTATCCTTCCGGTAGACGAAATTTTTCCTCGCACAAATTCATAGTTCTGCTACCATTTATTTTCAATTTTTTTGTGATAATATTATTATTTCTATTTTTCTAAAATTTTAAAAAAATTCGATTACAATTGTAAACAGAATTTAGAGAAATATACATTTCCAGAAAATGTTAAAGGAAATTAAAAAAAAGTCTAATAAAATTACTGATTTTATTAATAATACTGAAAAGTTTTTATTAAAAATGGTCAATTTTAATTTCGAACTTACATTTTCGGGAAATTTTTAAGAAATATCTACTAAAATTGAAAAAGCAGAATCTAGGAAAATCAAAACTGGAAGTTATGTTTCTAGAAAAATCTAAAAGAAATCACATTTAAATTTTATTAGATTTCGTCATGAAATTTATAATACTGGAAAATGTAATTCAAAATGTTGCATTTTCATTTTATACTTACATTTTTCGGAAATTATTTGAAACTTTAAGGAACATTTTAAAAAAGTTTAGGAAAATTCTAAGAAAAGTTCACCAAAATTCAAGCAAAAAATTATTAATCCGCAAATTTTCTTTGGAAAAATTTTTTTATTCTGAAATTTCTAGGAAATTTTTAACAAAAATTCCAAAAACTGAATCTAGAAAAAATTAAATTGAACTTAACTTTCCAGAAAATTGTAAAGAAAATTGAACTTTAATTCTATTGAAATTTTTGCTGAAGCTCATAATACTGGAAAATTTTATTAGGGTAATCATTACATATAATAATATACTATAATTTCTAAAGTTAATTAGGTAGAAATTCGACTAAAATTTCTACTAGAAATAATTTTTTTGAAATTTATACATTTTCAGTATCAATTCATATTTTCTGGAAATTGTCTGGAACTGTAGTGAAAATTAAAAAAAAAATTGTTGAAAAATTCAAAGAAAAGGTTAACGAAAATTCGTGCTAGATTTTAATTTTCTTTTAGAATTTTAAGGAAACTGTATTAAAATTCCAGCTGAAACTCATAATTCCTAGAAATTTTTAAGAAATTTTAGAAAACGTGCAAATAGAATTTTTATTTCCAAAAAATTTTACAAATTTTACAAAAAATCGTTGTGGAATTTGTAATCCCGAAATTTATTTGAATTTTTTTTGGAAATTTTGCGAAAGCTGCGAATTAAAGAAAATTTAAACTAGGACTTAGGTTTTTTGGAAAATTTAAATGTAATTTTACATAAATTTATGTTGTAATTTAAATTTTCCTGGAATTTCCAAAAAAATTCTACTAAAATTTTAAATAAAAATTGTAATTTACAAAAATTTTAAGATCATTTAATTAATTAGTTGTGGAATTTTTATTTGCAGAAAATTCTAAGTAAAGGTCACGGAAATTCCTGTTGCGATTTCAGGGAAATTTAACGAAACTTCCACAAAGGTTCTAAGAACATTCGAGCTGGAATTTAAATTTTCAGAAAATTCCAATTGCTATTTAAATTCTAAAATTTCTAAGAAATTTGATGAAAATTGTAATCTATTAGATTTATTCATGGAATTTATAATACTGGAAAAATTTATTGAAAATGGTACATTTTCATTTTTAATATAAATTTTCCGGATAGTGTTTGCAAAATAAAAAAATCTTGGAAAATTTTAATTTTATAATTTTATAATTTTCTAAGTCTCTAAGAAAATTCAATGGAAGTTTGAAATTTCAAAGGAAATTTAATAAAATTTTTCTAGGACATATAAATTTCGTGAGTTTTAATTCAGTTTTTTGAAAATTCTCAAGAGATTCTAGGATAATTAATATTTTCAGAAAATATAAAAGAAATTTAGTGAAAATTTTAACTGCATTTTACTTTCAGAAATTCCATATGGAATTTACAATTGTTTCAAATTTTAAGGAGTTTTTACGGAATTTCAAACTGGAATTTGTAATTTCCGGAAATTTTGAAGAAATTTTCGTGAAAATCAGAATTTGTAGGAAAATTCCAGATAATATTTATACATTTTTTTCTGAATATCTAAGGGAATTCTAATAAAATTTTTCTAGAATTTATATTTTCCGTGAATTTTTATTAAAATCTTAAAAAATTTCCTAGAAATTTTAGAATATTTAATATTCCCTGAAAATTTAAAAGAAATTCCACGAAAATTTCAGATGCAATTTGTTCTCGGAAATTACAAATGGGATTTACAATTGTCTTAAATTTTGAGGAATTTTTACGGAATTTCAAACTGGAATTTGTAATTTCTAGAAATTTTTTCCGAAATTCCATCTGAAATTTATACCTCCAGAAAAAGTCTGTCAATTTATTTTGAAATTCAAGCTAAAATTTACATTTAACGGAAATTTTAAAGAAATTTGCAAAAATTCCAAGAATTTGTAGGAAAATTTCACATAATATTTATATTTCCAGAAAGTTTCAAAACATTTAAGCTGAAACTCAAGATGGTATGATTTTTAGAATTTCCCAGAAATTTATTTAAGAAACTCTGACCCGAATTAAAATTTTTGTTTTCACATTATATCGGAAAATTTTACAAATTTTCATTTGGATTTTTATTTCACGGAAAAGCGAAAAAAATTCCTTAAATATTTTGATTGATATTTTCTGATATTTTTTTTTTTTTTCTGGGAAATTTTACAAAATTAACCAGATGGAATTAATATTTTTTTTCAAAACTCCAAGAAAATTTTTAACTTAAGTTTATATTTTTCTGAAATTTCGAGGAAATTCTAATGGAACTTTTCTGGAATTTCTAATTTCCGCGATTTTTTAATTAAATCCTTTGAAAATTTTATGATAATTAATATTTACAAAAAATTTGAAGCAAATGTTATGAAAAGTATAGTTGCAATTTATTCCCGGAATTTCCAAACAGAATTTAAAATTGTCTGAAATTTTCAGATGTTTTAGAAATTTTCACGGAAATTTAAACTCGAATTTGTAATTTCTAGAAATTTATTCTGAAATTCCATTTAGAATTTATGCTTCCCGAAAAATTTTTTTAATTTATTCGGGAGTTCAAGCTAAAATTTACATTTTCCGGAAATTTTAAAGAAATTCCTTTTAAATTAAATTTGAATTCTTCTCAACGGAAATTCCTTCTTGAATTAGCAATTCCAGAAAATTTCAAGGAACATTTACTAAAATTCCAGAAAGAATTAAAAATTCATTTCTTCTCATAATAATTACATTCGGTTTTAATTCAAAGACAAACATAAAGTATAACAACTATATTAAGTTAAGACAAATTAGGACATTTCTCCTGACACAGTAAATGTATAGTAAAAGGTAATTATTGAAATAAAATTTCCATTCTAACGATACATTTCATCAAAAGGAATTACGATCGATTGGCATGTAAAAGTGTCATTAACATTGTGTAATTAACAGAATTAGAAAGTTGTTTTTCTTGGATATCGATTTTGTGGGGAAGTTTCCAATCCAACGAAAGTAGAAGTAAGAGAATTCTCACACGAGTCTAGTATAGAAAGGTTTTCGTGAATTTCCCGAGAGCCCTCTGTTTCCTACCACGTTCGCAACTTTCCGCTAATATTTCATCGCGCCAACAGTGGCTGCCGAGCGGCGGCCATCTTGTTTCCGGTCCGGAAGCCGGAAGCGGCCGGATGTGCCGCGACAAAGCGCTGCTGCGGAAAAATCACGTGACTATGAAGCGTGGATTGAAGCGGCATGAGGTGCAAAGAGACGAAATAAGTGTAACTGAGACGCTCAATTTGTCAGTTCTATAAACATATTAATATAAAATGTTTTTATATCTGACTTATAAATGTTAAAAGTGGCGCCCAACGTGGGGCAATATCAAGATATGACGCTTTAATCGTACGAAGATAATAATTTAACGATTAAATTCACTTTAAAATTAATTTTCGTATAAAAAGATAAAAAAACAAAAATCCAAAAAAGTGTATATTTTGCTGTTGATTAAAAGTCTGTGAATAAGTATTCACACTGGCATAAATAATCGGCAGGGAGTTTATCTGCGAACGGGTATCGAAACAATGGAAAAAGTGTAGTGTAAATCGGCTTTGTTCGCCACACGGACATTTATTTAGCTTCGACCTTTCCATCGATAAATAATTCGGTACGGCTTTTGCGAATTGAGCAGACTCACGCGAACTCTCCCCTTATCAAGCGGTGTCCATTATTCACGCGTTTGTGGATCTTCCGTCGAGAGAAAACTTTTCCAGCCAAGCTCCTGTATACATCAACAATTCTTAGTGTATCAATCGTTCTCTTGTTTCTTCAAATCATCAATTCTTATACTTGAATGATCATCTTGTTACTTTTTTTTTATTTTGTCTTTTCTGACTCTTTCGCTTTTCTGTGCCTGCTGTGGTCTAACATGAATAAAAAATGGTGAATTTATATTTGGAAAAGTAAATAATATCAGATGAAGTATCTTATTGAGAGTAAATAAAATACTTTGGTTACTAATAAACGACAACTGGAAAATTTGGTGTTTTTATGTGTAACGATTCTATTGGAATTCTGTGTAGAATTTTTTTTTTATTTTCATATTTTACGAAACAGAGATTAGGAATTTCAAGCGCAGAACTCTACTGTTATGTCGGGTTGACATAAATTGAATTTCCAATCACGACAATTGTAAATTGATAACGTGTGTTAAAACTAATAACATTATAGTTGTTTATACCTAAGATTTCAGAAACCTTAATATTCTAGGGTTCGTAACTTTCAAGTTAATTTTCACTGCTTCTTCGCAACTGCATCTTGTGGTAAATAAGAACATTATGACAAAAGAAAATACTACACAGTTTCAATAAATTTAAATAAAAATTGTAAAAATTTAGAATGCGAAGATAGTCAAGAATTACAGGACAGTAATACTTCAACGTCCCTTATAATTTCTGCGGAGTAAAATAAAAGGGTGTAAAAATAAAACTAATAGATTTAGAAATTATTAATAAATTGTATTTTAACATACTTTCATTGAAAATAGATAATTTGTAAGAACTACCTTATTTGTCGAACTGGAAATACCTCTGAAAATACAGGGAGTAAATAGTCTTTCTTTGATTAGAAATATAATAAAATAATGATATTTTAACATGGTCAAGAATTTAAAATACTTCTTGAAAATATAAAAATGTAGAATTTAAATCTGGTTTAGAATTGGAAAATTATTGCGTTTAAATATAGAAAATTAAATGTTGAAACTTGAATTGGAATTTAAAATGTGTAAAAATCAGTGGCGGTTTTACAGGGGGGCGAATGGGGCGACCCCCCCCCCCCCCCGAGAATCTTATATTTGTGTAAGAGAGAGAGAGACAGCACTATGGTGCTATCTCTTTCTATCCCATATATCGCCCCTCCCGAACACTTTGTCTAAAGCCATCACTGGTAAAAATATTTTAAAGGAATTGGAAAGAAACTTGACTACCACCCCGGACGGGTCAGTAGAGAGAAGTGTTAGTTCGGTCTCTACGACTGACCGTTCTAGCCTCCGAAAAAGGGCCAGTTTGTAATGGGTGGGGGTAAATGCGTAACGATTGGGCAAGTCTAGGCATGCTTGGAAAATAGTGGAGAAGTCACAACGTAGATCTCAAAAATATGTCCATGCCAAAATTCCCTATGAACTAAATTAACAATTATTGTTATTAAATTTTAACATAAACAATCTTTCATTAGTAAGTTGAAATTTGTGTATAAACAATTAAACTAATACATAATAGTAATTACAAACATTAAATATGTTCCTGATGTACAGATTACACACACATACACACACACGTAATCATTTAGATTTGGGAACATTCCTTTTGTTAATAAAAAAAATTGTTAACGTTTCTAATTGTTAACTTAAACAATTATCTTCAATAATTAAATAAAAATTTTTAAAAACTGAAATTAAATTCATTAATTTCAGAAATTATGTTTTCGGTATTTGTAAAAATTACAATAATAATAATAATATTAACAATGATAATAAAATTAACAATGATAGGTTATGTTTATTACAATTATCCATAACAACATAGATAATAAATTTCGATATAATTAGTGAATAATTAGTAAATTTCATAAACAAAATCTGAAATAATTCAACTAGGTTTAAAATGTTTAACATAATCTAAATTGTTTACGAAATCATGAGTGGCGAATAAAATATTCTTTAGTTCATATATTTGGAAAAAGAACGGAATTTTATTATATGAGTTATTCTCATAATGAAGTATACGTGAAATTTTTCTAGTAAGATAAGTTAGACACATACAGGAAGATATTGTTCTTTATCTGTATACCTGCATTGAGTTCTTTCTGTCGTCGAAGAGTCCGATGCGCTTCTTTTAGTCGAAAGACACACTTTACAAGCACCCATCTAGTATTGTTTGCTTAGAGATAGGCTAGTAAACTTAAAAGGTTTTCAAACTTTGAACCGATGTTTTAGGAAATACAGCTTCGCATCTTACAAGTTAAAATTATGATATCTCAAGAATTTTGGTATACACCGATGTAAAATAGAAATAACTTTAAAGAAAGAAAAAATTTATTTTAAAAACGCCAAATTTAAAGTTGACGTAACACTACATTCAGGATTCCATATTCTTCATTTCATATTTTCCGGATTCCACCTTCTAAATTCCACATTCAACATTACAGATTTCACCTTCTAGATTTCACGTTTTGAAATCCATGTTGAGGATTGCTGGTTTTAAAATCCTCGATTTGGAGTACTTGTTGTTGATTCCATTAAATGCAAACATCAACATCTGATCCGGGATTTGGAATTCGGGTTTTTATAATCCAGGATGTAGAGTCCAAAATGTAAAATCCAGGTTATAGAATCAGGGACATATAATTCTGACTCTGGAATCCTGTACGTAGTATCTAGAAATTTTTACGTACTCAATCTCTAATGAATTAATGATTATAAACCTAGAAAAGCTGCCAAGAGATAATTTACCTTATTCTCTTTACATCCAATTACCCATTTTGTTTTATTTCGAATTGTACAAAAAATCTTCAAAAAATGGAGAAAAATAAGAGAAGGGAAACAAGAAACATGAAAAGGAAGAAGGAGAAGAGAAATAGAAGAAAGAAGATGATATGCAAAGGTGGATAGAAGATTGGAGGAATGGAAAGAAGTAGAAGAACGAGGAGGCCATGCAAATGGAAAGTTATGCTGCAGAAAAACGAATATTGAATCAGCAGCGTCGAGGTTGCGAGCGACGGTTCAGTTGTGGTAGCGGCAATGGGGATGGTTGATGCTTGCTTTTCATCCCTTGCCCGTCGTTCGACGCCAAGAACCGATCCTGCCAACGAATATATACGTACACGTTTTGCGGCTTCGACCCACACCATCGTCCTACCACTATCAAATTCTGTCCCAACCCTATTTCTGTGTCATTGCGTCGACTCTGCATACCTATAGAAAGCTGGCAGCGTTCCTTTTTTCTGATCTCGAGAAGCGATTTACTCAGATCGAAATTGATCTTTCCTCCCATAGAAAGAAGACTGCACGAATGGATATAAATGTGAACCATCTATAAAGAACATTTTCTTGTAAAAATAGTCCTACATTTTTTTTGCCCCGCAAAATGGATTTAAATTTATTTAACACACGCAAAATTGTCGATCTGAATACTTTAATATCTTGCGGAAGTGAAACTTTTATAGAATTCTTGTCGAAATTCCGGTAGATTTCTACAGACTTTTTTTTTATTTTTCATAACTATGTAGAAATTTTATCAGAAAAAAAAAGAAGTTAAAAAATTTCCTTAAAATTATTGCTCAACAGATTTTTGTACAACTGTATAAATTATAACAACAGGATGAAAGATTTTTAAAATTGACATTACTTTCAATCTATATTTTCCATTTCTCACAACGCTTTAACATTTTTTTTCCTTTCTCTCCCGAACGCATTCAGTGGAAAAATCGACATTTGCAATATTGAAATTTTTTATATATGCTAGGAGAAATTTTCTGTTATCAAATGAATGTGGATTTTTCATTATATAGCAGAAGTCGATTTTATATATTACTATTTTTTCTCTCTTTTGTCATCGTTTTTATTTTATTCGTAGCTCGGTTCATTCCCTCTGGTTATCTGTCTTCTCTTCTTTCCCATTTGATTTTTGATATCTTAACCTTTACTCTTCTTTGAGTCGTTACCTACTTTTTTCTCTATTACAATTTCACTTCACAGACTTTTTTCACACATTATATCAAGTTCAAAAAACGAAACTGTTTTTACGTAAAATCAATCCCGAATAATGGTTCCAGAACCAAAATTAGACATGTAGTTTCAAAATAGCTATGTATATTTTATAAGATAAAATACAAATTTACTGCCTACTCCTTAATTTATGGAAATTTATTTACAAACGAGGCAACGTGATAAAAAGAAACTCAGTAGTAGATAGCTGTAGAGGTAACATTAATTAAACAAATGTCTTAATAAGACTTAAGGTAATTCAAATAATTACTGAACAAAACCAATAAAAAATTTTAGCTAAGAGTGGCATAACTCTGCCTTTGACTTTTTTTCTTAATCTTACCACATTTTTAATTCGATACAAAGTAGAAAGGCAACTTTTTTAAACAAATTTGGTCCCCAACAAAGTAATTCTTTGTGATCATCTTGAATACCTGTAATTTTCCGCAGACTTTGTTTAAAAACAAAAAGTAAGACTTAAGCTAATTCAAATTTTTTTTCTAAATCTTACCATTCGATACAAACTAGAAAGGCAACTTTTTTAAAGAAAGTTGATCTTCGACAAAGTAGTTCTTTGTGAGCATCTTGAGTATTATTACTTTGCGTCATTGTCAAACCACTGTCGAAACAAGACTGAGTCCACCAGCTGTAATCACTCACCTTCTTCTTCTTCTTCTTCTTCTTCTTCTTCTTTGTCTACTTCTTTTGAAGTTACTAATAAGGTTAAGCTAATTCAAATTATTACTCACCGGAACCATGTCAGCCAATCAAAAATTATTGCTGATGGTGGCCGAAGTCTGACGTGGACTATTTTTTTTAAACTTTACCACACAATGATCCGACGATGATGATTGTGATCCGACACAAACCAGAAAGACTTATAATTCTTTGAAACAAAGTTGGTTGCTGAATTAATTATTCTTTGTATTTAAAACAGTAGAACCAAAATTACACACGTAATTTCAAAACACCTAGATATATTTTTTATACGACAAATTTACACAGATTGACTGAACACTTCTCAATTTATGGAAATTCAATTTACAAACGACGCAACATAAAAGAAACCCAGTAGTAGAAAGCTATAGAGGTAAAATTGATAAAAAAAAATGTCTCAATAAACCTCGTTTATCTTCAAAGGGTTGCAACTTCATTAAGTAAGATACTAAAAGAAAATATCTTTGTACCGTTTTTTTAAGATGGAGAAAAAGTCTTCTTTGAGAAAGAAAGGTAAACATTTTATCGTGAGCTTTATCAGTAAATGGACCATAATCTTTTTCAATTACATTCCCGAAGGAACGATTTGCAGTTTCCTCTTAAAATGCGGTGAAGGAATTCTAGAAGCATTTAAGCAGATAAACAGCTTTGGCGAGAAGCCGTCCGTGCAAACTTATTTTCAACGTTGAGCGTAACTCCGTCCCCTGGAGCTTGAGCTTCCGTAACTTAACCAGCCAACAGATAAAGCTTCGTCTTACTACTTGGTAAAAGTTTTCAATAAATCGTCGCTCAACTTTCTCATTCGTCGTCGCCAACCAGCCAGCGCAAGTGACATGACTCTTTTTACCTATAACGTGCATTAAGGTGATAGTCTCGCATTCATCAGTCTGACAAATTGGCTTGTCGTCATTCTCTTTCTATTTTCGTTCCCTTTTTTTCGTTTCACAAATGTCCTAGCCTCAAGAGGAGAGAAAGATTTCGTTCTTTATACAAACGATATCCTATTCGTTTCTTTCACAAATTGGTCTCTCTCGATGCTACTTTTCCTAATTCTACGCAATCCCCGCTCTTCTAACGATGCGTGACGCCAGGGGGAAAACAGCGCAGAACAAGCAATTTTGTTAAGTAAGACGAAGAGTACGCATTTCTTAAACTGACCCTATTTTTCACGGTAATAGTGTACTCGCTTGAAAACTGCAAAATAAATCATCCGAAATAAATATGTCGTACATTACTACAGCCTTTGTATTATATTTAGTGTAAAACCTCGGAAAAATTCTTCAGGAACAAAAAAATTCCTTAAAAAAATCCCCGAGGGAAAAAAATCTTCAAGATCAAAATCCTCCTAGGCATCATTTAAGAATTTCCTGAAAATAAAAAAATTTTCAGCTCTGAAATCTTGGTAACAATTCTTTCACATTGATGAAGACGATTACTGATTTTGGTAAAATGAAGAATTGAATGATTAAATGATTACTGGGAGTAGACTATCAGTAAGATTAAAAAAATGTCAACAACTAACTAAAACATGTTCTTAAACACAATTAATTATCAAACTAGATTTAAAGCTTCTCGAATCTCGAAATTCTTAAAACTAAAATAGTCGTCCTTCAACAAGAATATTAGTTAAAGCAAAGCGTGTGAAATCCGAGATAATAATTCTACAAGTGGATACTAGAAAAGTGAGAGTGTTTGAGCAAGAGGATTGGCTGGCGCCCTCTCTTTCCGGCGCAATTACTCGAAATTTACATTAATCGTCATGGAGAAACGTGGAGTCGTGTGTGGTTAATGCCGGCAAGCGACGCAGTGGGTGGGTGAGTTAATCCTAAAACTTCAGACGAACCGCCGCAGAGCGCCGTCGCGAACAAGTCCAATTTGCAATTTTGCAATTCCAATGGCCACTGCGCGACCTTAGCTAAATATGCAGATCCAGGCATTCCCCATCCCTCGACCGAATTTCCGTTCGTGGAAACACCCCCGCGCGCGCGCGCGCCCTTAATGCCCTGCAGAGTAAAGCGGAAACGCATTACGGTCACACCGAGCAAAATGCAACCGGCGAATTCAACGTGGTTGCCGGTTCAGAGAGTGGGAGGTACCAAGAGGACCATTCCAATTTGTACATCGAACAAAGGTAATTACTGTGTGTGTTGTTAGCGGAGCACCGAACTTACTCCGTATCCCCTCCACATATTCCGAATACCAAATTCTCTTTCCAAAAACTCTCACTACCCGTTTTATGAAAAGATCTTCGAACACATCTTTAGTAATTTTAATAGAATAATTAAATTTATCAAAAAAAAGATTGTAACTAAAAAAATCCTAGCTACAGTGATAAACTTTTATTTTTATAAATTTTTCCACATTTTTGATTAGATAAAAACTAGAAAGGAATATGATTACTTGTAGCACGGCGTGCAACTTTTTTTTGCAAACTGGGCCACGCCTTGATTCTATACAAACTAGAAAGGCAACTTTTTTAAACAAAGTTGGTCCCCGACACAGTAATTCTTTGTGTGCGTCTTGAGAGTACCTTTAATTATACGCAGACTTTGTTTAGAAACAGAAATTATTATGGAGCAAGCTGTTTAAATTCTTTTTCATTTTTATTACTATGCGTCATTGCCAAACCACTGTCGAAACAAGACTGAGTCCACTAGCTGTAATTACTCTTCTTCTACTTCTTTTACTTCTTCTTTGCTAATGGGGTAAAACTAATTTAAATAGCCAGACATCTAAAGAGTAAAATGCCGTTTGGTTTATATCGATAAGTGCAATAGTTTTGAAATGAGAGTGTCATCCATGCGAAAAAAACGTCGTACGGAGAAAAATCAGTTCAAAGTTTTTATTCGTGAAAAATCGTAAAAAAAGTGAATTTTACTTACATATCCATTCCAGCTGCATACACAATTACTTCCTCGTCTTCGTAAGCATCATTCTGAAGAATTCTTGCATTTCTTAAAGCAGTTCTGTGTTCCTTAGACGCTTTAGTAGCTTCTAACTCAGCTCGATCAACACGTCTGTTGTTGGCCCTATCAGCAAAGTGACTTGCTCCCCACTCTTTTATACCTGCTTCTCGGTCTTGCTGACCTTCGGGACTAATTCTATACTATTTCGACGAGTATACAGTAGCAATTTATGAAAAAAAAATTTTTTTGATTTTCTCAAAATTGTTCAGAGTAACCTGGCCTTAAAGACTGAATTTGTTATGGAGTAAGCTGATTAAATTCTTTATCATTTTTATTACTTTGCATCATTGTCAAGCTACTGTCGAATTAAGAGTAAGTCCACTACTGTAATTACTTACTTTTTTCTTCTTCCTTGTCTACTTCTTTTGAAGTGACTAATAGGGTTAAGGAATTCAAATAATTACTGTCCAGAACTCTGTGAGGTAATCAAAACGTTTAGCTTAGGGTGGCATAACTCTGACTATCTTTCTAAACCTTATTACCTTTTTGATTCGATGCAAAATACAAAATTTTTAAATTTCTTGCAGCACGGCGGGCAACATTTATTTTGTCAAACCTGACCATATTTTTTATTCGATACAAACTAGAAAGACAAATAATTCCTTAAAACAAAGTTGGTCTCGAAAATTGACTCTTTGTGAGTGTGTTAAGTACTTATTGGTAATTTAACATAAACTTTGTTTAAGGACGAAAATTATCATACATGAAGCTAGTCAATTTTTTTCATGTTTATTGCTTTGCGTCACTGTCAAACCACTGTCAAAACAAGACTGAATCCACTGCCAGTAGTCACTTAGATTCTTATTATTATTCTTCTTCTTCTTCTTCTTCTTCTCCTTCTCCTTCTCCTACTTTTCTTAACTGATAAATGAGGTTAAGCTGTTTTAAATAATAACCGACCGGAACCCTATCAGAATATTAAAAATTTTAGCTCAGAATGTCATAACTCTAACTTTGACCAGAACCTACAACTTAAAAGTTCTTATTTCTTCGATTGGAATATTGACCCCTGTCAATCAAGGGGGACAAAAAATTAAAAAATATCTTACTCAATTCGAGTTTAAACTTGTTTACCTTTCCTAATTACCTACTAATTCAGCTCTAAAGAAAATACGATAATAAATGGCGAAACCAAGCTGTTCGAAACTTGTGCTAAAAATACTTGCCCAGTTTCAAACGTGTCTAATAATGCGATAGGAAATTCTCTTCGTACAGGCTGACTCGTTACGGACCATTACTACTGCGCTGCATGCTCTACGTGACCTAATGGTGCGAACGCGTGCTACAAGCAGGGAAATAACACATTTAGAATTGCTATAGTATATGAATAACACTGTTGCGCGGAACAATCGCTACCATTATGGTTTATGTTGTCAATCAAACAACGCGTTTTTTCCACTTACGCGTCGTTAGCATTTTTCTATACAGCGACTATTGTCTTTATGTCCAACGCTATAAATGCGTCTTGTAAATGAAAATGGTTTATTATGTAATTTTTCAAAAGAAAGCCTCTTGTCTGTTTTTAATTGAGGAAATTCTGCTAAGTTAATGGATACTTAAATTTCATTTCTGTAACAAAATTATTTTAAGCATAATAGTTAAATAATTTTACCATTTTGTGACGACCACAAACTGGCAAAAATACTTTGTTTATAATGTTAAAAAATTCTTTTCTATTCTAATTTACGGAATTAAAACACTTTTCCAACATTGAAGTGCTACCCTTTCTGAAATGTCTTGACGCGTAGAAACGTATTGCGGATCTTCTGTTAAGATTAATATCAGTAGCAATAACATTCATTAATTGATTAACAAAACTGATCTTCGGTCTAGAAATAAATAGATCATAGTTACGTGGGAATTGGTGTATATTTCAAAACAGAAGAAGATTTGAGCGTGTCGAGTTATCAAATTGAAGCCAAAACGGATTATGTCTCGGCGGAAACGAATTGTTGGATAGAGCAAAAGTAATAGGACGGCATCGAATTCAGTTAAGGGAGGTTATAAATTGCGGGAGCCTGGTCGAAATCCCTTGGGTAAGGCCGGGTAAAAGTTTTCTGCTGGTGCTCGCGTAACTCGAAACTCGCGTATCCGGAAAACGGGAAAGAGCGCCATCGTACATCACCCTTTTCCCTCGAGCTCACTCGCTTTTCTTTGATTAAGATGATGCAAGAGATGTACTAAACGCGAAAACTCCGTTCCCGTCGTCGAGTTTGTTTCCACTGCAAAAGTCACTGAGTTTATCGATTGCTTCTCATTTGACTTACAAAGTCTCTAAACATGATTCTTTTTCACTGAATTTCTCTCATTGAATATTGACGTCTTTTAATTAAACTTCTCTTCAGTTAGTGACATACGGAATTTTGTTCTAGATTTTTGTATTCGATACTTTTGGTACATAGTAAAAATATTTACATAACTATTCAGATATTATAAGAGAGATTTTTACGCTCCATTGAAGAATATTAAGGCGATAAATATAATGTCAGGGACAGAAAGCAATGACAGAATGTTTGTAGTGAAAAAGTATTTTCCTCGCCTTTCATAAAGGATTGTTCTTGAACGAACTCAGCGTCTCGCACGAAAGTATAAAGAGAAAAAGATCCAAAAAGAGGTAAAGAAAAAGGCCTGAAAGAGGCACATTATCGAAAAAGAAAAATCCACCGACTGACAAAGGCTGAGATTAAGACGCTTTATTTTCTCTTTCTTTGAAACCTTTATAACGAGAATCAAAGAAGACATTCTTATTCTTCTGCATCGATTAAGAAACTGATCGGTCAAATTGGAGCCCAAATCTCTATTTTTAAAATTATGGATTGGTACTTTTAACTCAACGATGATCGATAACAGTGAGGGAGTTAAGAAATGAGGTACATTAAAAGCTAAAAGTCCAAGCTTTATAAGGAATTTGACAAGAAGTAAACTTACTTCTAATTTATTTCCTGTCGACTAGTGGCACTCACTCTCGGCTAAGATGCATCCAAAGGCAGTCACCGTGAAATTACCGTTGGATCCTGTCGCGATATTTTTTCAGCCCTGAGTGGAAGTCCCGAAAGCCTTTCTAAAAAAGCGGAAAGGGTGGGGAAAGGGCTGAGAAATCGTCAGTTAGGAGCTCCAAGGATTATCAGAGAAAGTCCTTTTCTCCATCGTGCATTAAAGTCGCCCACTAATTGGATCGGTTCCCAGTTTTTTCCTCTTATTTTTACTCGAGAGACTCTTTCACCGTCGCTGATGAGTATCCCCCTCGGAGACAAGACATCGGAAAAAATTTAAGATTTTTAAAAGGACGATAGTAGTTATTATGAGTCTTGATTAGTCTTCCATAGAGTAGTTAAATCATTTATGGATAATGGGAAATTCAATATTTTGCAGTATCATATTACATTTAATACAGCAGCGATCGCTCTTAAAATTAAAATAATGCAATTTGTGCAAAGTAATTGCTTCTAAAATGTGACAAAAATAAAATATGGAATTATCGGGTTTAAATTAGACTTTAAAGTTAAGCACTTCAATAGAGATGCACTCATTAAAATGTGAGCAATTTTTTATGTTGGGAAGAACTAGTAATTATTATTTGTTTCTTATTGTTAGAAATGTACAATGAAGTTAATGTTGAACATATGAACCATTTTGGTGATATTAGATATAAGGTTATATTTTAGTGCTATGAATACGTCACAATTGTTCACCCGTTATGAAAAAAAGAAATTTTATATACGGTGTCTGTAAATTAAGAGAACAGTCTGTTACACTCTTGGTTCCGTGTTAAAAAACTTTCATGATTTCCAAAAACAAATAAATAAATAAGTTTTAGAAACTTTTTTTTAAATTCTTCCTATTTTTGTTGCCAAAAGGATTTAGAACTCGCACGAAGTAGACTGTTCGAAAGTCAAAAAGAAACTGCTTTTAGTGACCTTATTAGACTTTTGGTGACCTGGGGTACAAAGCAGAAAGTTTACGGATTCAAGGTTCGCTTCGGGCGCAGGTATAAGGTCATAAAACTTCCTCGACCAACGCAGTTTTGTATAATGAATTAGATATTTGTTGTTTAGGTGATTTGGTGGATTCGGTATTGTCCATAGATGTCTTGAAATTAATCGTCATACTTTCAAACATATATAGAAAAAAACCAAACCAATAAAACCCGGGGAGAGCACTTTTATAATTTAGCATTTTCCCCCCTCGGATCAGACTTCGACAGGCCCGACGAATCTCCATGGCCTCTTACAATATTTTAATCAAATCCGTATCTATGATTCACGGCCCTTTCTTAATCGTCAATTTTAACATTATGCTTAATTTGTTCGTAGACAGAAAATAATATGATCGTACAGAAAAAAAACTTTTAACAAAATTATGTGATAGAATGGTCAATATTCTTACAAATAGATCTATATATTGGAAAAAATATCCTTCTAACTGAGTTTGATATTGTAAAAGCTAGTGCGATACTGTCAGACAATATATTGTTTATTGAACTTGTCACAAAGGCTCCTAGGGCAATTCTTAATCCAGCCTTATGAATTGGTAAGATTATTTCTAGAACTTTTGAATCTAATTTGAATATTTCTAGTGAACATCAGAAGTTATTGCTCTCAGTGCGAATTTTTCTAGGACATCTTGGTTGATAATCTTTCGGAATCAACGGTACAAACTTCAGAGTTCGAAGGTAGCTAACTCATAATTACGTCACATCCTGCAGGTAATTGAAAACGTTATCTCGCACCCGGATGCCTCCATGCTTTCCTACGTTCGCCCTCTCCAGACCTCTGCTTATCCCTGTAGCTGGAGGGTACTTCTGCCGTGCCCAGAATGGGGTGGTAATTAACACCCCCAACTCGGGCCTGGATAACTCCTCGAAAACTGAGAAAACTCATGATAGTACTGTCTCTCCCGTTCTCTTGATCCTCTCTATTACCTCCGATCCTGTTCTTTCATTCACCTTTTCCCTCCCCCTCACTTTCTCCTGCTTCAGCCTTATCTTTTCTGCTCTGTTCTCTCAATCCGGCTGGTAGTTCGTGTCAGTTAGCCGCCAGAGAGTTCGTAACCGCAAGTTGTATTCGAGAGAAAATGGGCTCTTGATTCAGTCGGTTCGCAAACTCGTTGCTTCATTTTTGTTTGTGTGGAGAAAAGTGTGCCAGAGTAGAATTTGATGGAGATTTGAGATGAGGCAGGTTGCTTCAAGAATAGAGTTCATTGTATGCGCCAGATTACTTTCGCTATAACATCAATCTGGCAGGCAAACTGTCGTGAAGCAAAGAGGTTGTATCTCAAAATTCATCAACTTTGCTGATCGATAATCTTTTCCGACCTTTAACCTTTTTTCTTGCAGATGAAACATGAACCGATTCGTGTAACGAAGTTAGGTTGTAGAAATGTATGAGAATTAGGTTTTATGTGAAATACTGAAACTAAGCCCGTATATTTCATTATATCAAATTATATTGATTGGATGAATTGATGGATTTTATTTGGAAAATGGAGTCCGGATAAATCACCTGTGTCATATTAAGGATAAATTATGAACAATGAACAAAATTTTATCAAAATATGCCAACCGTTTTATTATCGCAATTCAGTCTCATTAATTTAATCAAACATTATTAGTGAAATACGCCGGTGCCGATGAACTTTTGCTCAATACAAAATAGAAATCCGTTAAATAGGATTATGCATTTCGAATTAATTAATTAAATTTTATCGGTGCAAAATTAATTGTATAAAATTACTTTGCACTTAATCATTTCAATTATTCTTGTTTGAATATTTCTAATTATTAAAATAACTATAACCTACATCTAATATTTTCCAAATTTAGTTTTTCGATAAAAAGAAAAGAAGCGTGGTTGTGGTTGCTATTTCTGAGATGCATTCTAAATTGGGACAAACTAAAATAAAATAGAAAAATACTAGTTACTATGTGGATTGAATTGTGAAATATTTATAACCTTCATTCAAATTGAAACATTGTAAAGTAACATTACTGGTGAAATTGAATATTTTCCTGATAACTATCCAAGTTTATTTAAACCCTCTCTGCATGTTCGGATCAGAGAACGAACTATTTTCCCTGGAGTGAACATGCAGCTGCATTGAAATGGGTGGTGGGTACTCCCCGGAGTTATTCGATATTCCAGAATCGATGTACGTGTACAGGGGCAAATCAGCCCTCTTAGGTACCAAAGGAGGTGGACTACTGTGATGGGCGACAGTAAGCAGGGTCATGTAGGTTAACAGGGACCTGGGAGTAAATCGAGGGTGTTGCTGAGTCCTGACATGGCTGGGATCAATTAATCAATGGAAATGGCATTTCGGAGATGCGCCAGAAGCGATGAAGGTGACAGCTGATATAATCATCTCTGAGAGCAGTAACAGCCGAAGACCCTAATTACATGTCCAAATTGCAGAAAACACACGTCTGTTAATTACAATCAATTTATACCCTCTAAACATCAATCGTAATTTACACTCTAATCCGTACATCAAAATTCATCAAAGAGATATTAGACGAAAAAGATTGTTATTATAAACTGTAACTGGTAATTCAACGATTCGTGGAATGTATTAAATTAAAAAAGAGATAATCTTATTTTTTATGTTATCAAAATTGAAATAACGGTTTATTAAAGTTTTGATGATTCGAGTTGAACTAAAAATTATATATGATTTAGGAAGGTAGAATTAACACAATTTAAGTTGTTGTACTGATTGGTACACTGCACGAGTTCCGGATGTTACACCTGAGTTCTGAGAGAGGAGAATCTCTACTGGGCCCTTAAGTGCTCTCGCGGTCTTGCTTAGCTTTTCCCACTAGGCTGCTTGATATCAGAACAAGTTGTGAAGAGAGAACCGGTAAACACCCCACCAGCGACCAACAGCACCACCCAGGTGAACCTGCGAGTTGGTAGCCTTTCCTGAGCAGCTTATTTCTAAGCCGAAGTGAACCTCGAGTCTTGTCAGTCAGAAGACTGAAGAATTAGTAAACGACCGCTGATTACAGAGATGCCAACGACCGTCACCAAACGCATCTGCGCATGTCTGTGGAAAATAGTTTGATTGGTCGAAGGAAGCGGGAAGATTTTAAACACATTTAATAAAGCTATTTTAAATCGTCCCGCTTCCTTCGACCAATCAAACGATTTTCCACAGACATGCGCAGATGCGTTTGGTGACGGTCGTTGGCATCTCTGGCTGATTATATTACCTCCCTACCGATCACTAAGAAGAAGTGGTAGGGGTATGTTAGATGGGTACGTTCCTGTGTACCTTGAACAAGCCTGGAATTAGAGATTTGCTATTCAAAGGTGGGAGTGTGTTTCAAGCGTCAAACAAAAGACAGAGACAAGTATAACAGACAACAAAAGCCATAGACAAAAACAGGTATATCAGTTACCTCACAGAAGATAAACTTACCTAAGTATACCTTAATTTGTTGTACTAAGTAATTACGCAAATAAATAGAAGAAATTTTGAATTATGCTTTCATATGTAGATAACCATGGTTTTGCTTAAGTTGATGCTAGTAATTTTGGTTAAAACAGCCCGCAGTTACAATCTAAATTGGTGTTTACAAAATAGGTTAATGAAGAGACAAAGGGAGGCTGAGTACGGCGTACAATATAACCCACATTGAGTAAAAGGGGGAAGAAGCTTTCATAATGGTTATGCAGAAGGTATGTCTTGAATTTAAGGAGCTTTCTAATTCTTAGGCAGTTCAGAGTCACATCCTGAATGTAAGTCAGCGTGTTATCTTCCGACGTTTTGTATTACTTGGATCCTTAATTCCCAGCTTTGTCTACGAGTCTTTCACACACTGAATCCCAGACTCTTACGATGTAAAACACCACTACGTGACTTTATTGTCTCATTAAGTTGGCACCTCTCTCAGCCAACTTCTAACTCACCTCTATTTTCCCTCCTACCTCTACTATAAATTACATAGAATAGTTCCTTCTTCGATTCAAATTGTTTCTTGAAATCCAAATTTTAATCTTTTAAATTTTGTATTATTATTTGTTTTTAGGGCTCATTGGATTGGTTTTTTAAATAAAGAATGAATAATAAGAATACAAAGTTCCGTATACTTATAAAATAAAATTAGTAAAAACATTATTAAATCCAATTTTAGATTCGAACATTTCAAGTTTTTGGTTTCAGTGAAAAGATAACGAGTCAGTTGATAATATCACAATATTGCGAGTTTAACCACAGCAGAGACTCGAGGATGAGATGGAGAGTCCATTTTACGGAGACAGTAGCGTGACCCGAATGCTTTCCAATAACATGCGATTTCTGTCCCAGGATTAGTTTCGTTCCAAACGAGCCGTCAGGGAGAACAGTTCATAGACACCTGGGTGATATTGCTTTTTAATTGGGAAATCGAATCCAACCTGTCGAAGAATGCACAGGTAGAGTTGGTGATTCATCAACTCCAAAACTGCTGTATCCAAACGTCAAGATCACTGACAGCCAAGTACAAACTTGCAACGATTTTTTTCCTTCTGATACACCCCGCATCCCATCCAAAAAAACAGAAGATTGACGTTTTAAATGCTCAAGGGAAATCAGTCAGTAGTGTACTTTATCTCTTTGTTTTTTCTCCTGTTTTGTAAAAATTCGCCTATCTTGCTTTTTTTATTCCTGTTTCCAAACTGAAAACGACTCTAATTCGTCGTTAATTAATTGCGCGACGTCGAGCGTCGTAGAAAGGCTTCTAAGAAACGGAGAAGGGCACTTCTCTTCGAGAGCCCGCTGAAAGGTGGCTTCCATTTGTCACTGTCCAGGACAGAAGTATACTAGAAGAAAATCTATCCCTTACGTACTATCCTCTCGACCCCGAATCCTCAAGTCCTCTTTCCCCAAAGTCGATCAATTCCACCCTTCCACGCTGAAAACTTATTTAACAAGGTTTCCCCATCATTATTGGTTATGTGAGTGATGTGATTTCGAAAACAACGGGGAAATTGCGTTTAAAGTAGCAGGCATTTAATGTATAAAATTGTCTTAGCATTTTTTAGTTGAAAATTTTGTTTTATTTTTTATACAGTTTATGAGAAACGAAAACGCAAGTAACTTAGAATTTAAAATTTTTGTAGTGAATTGTAAAGTTACTGACTGTTCCAATAGGAGGAGAAATAACTGATGATAAACAAGATTTATTTACGGAGTATCTAACAAATCGGTATTTTCTTCATTTTACATGGGTTCTTAAAAGATAACTTATTTTCTTTGTGGTCGGGAACATATCTGTAATTAGTTGGTTTGTCCTGGCCAAGTAACATTGGTTGGGCCAAAATAAACGGAACAAACCAACCTCTCTTTGGGGCGCTCAGTCTTCTTCGCCGCTTTGGACCTTACAGTTCTTACAGTGGCAATTTTTCTATTCTTGTAATTTTCCGGTGCATCATGAATGATTTCGATCATCCAGGTTTCATTATGTAAAGGGCTCTGGATAGTAACTAGATAGCTAGATTTGCAGCCTTTGGAGTATAGCCCCTGGTGGCTTAGTTATCAACCGGGAGACTTGTCTCTCGCGCTGGCACAAATTTGTAATTATCTGAATGTAGAATATAGTGTATTCATACTATTACTATAGTAAGCTATGACGGTTCTGGAAAAGGGTGGGGCGTACCTTTTCTTGCGCGTCGGCATCTTCCCTTTCTTCGCAGCGGCGCGTCGAGGCACACTATATAAACGGCTGTCGCACGCAGATTCTTCAGTCTCTCAGCTGACGGGACTCGAGGCGCATCTCAGATTTTCATGCTAGGTTGACAAAGAAAGGCAGCTCTTGAGTTTACTTGAGTGGGGCTGATGACCAGTAGTGGAGTTGCGTGTGGGCGCATTTCTCCACAAGTCTACATTGGTACTGAGTGGTTTAACGAAAGGCTATGAAAGACCACTAGAACATCTTAGGGATGTTGGAGACGTACCTCTCTTATCTTTTACATTCTTTATTCGAATCTTATGAAGGTTAGGATACCTTACTTGATGTTAAAAACTCTTGTAAACTAAACTGAATTTTTGATTAACATTAAAAAGAATTTTGAATGGAATATGAAATTGAAGGTGAAGGATGGCTCAGCCTAATTACTAGAGGCCCTCCCGTGTAATTTGAAAAATAGAGAGCGGGCCATGTATCGTCTGCAGGTGCATTCAAGATGCAAAGCTTGTTCTTCTATCATTTCGAAAAATCTGTTGATGGTAACAAATAAAAGCGCATCTGTCTTGGTCACCACCACATCGAGTTTTTAATTAAATTTTTAGGCCTAGACATTTTTTTTAAAGATAGGAAATCTAATTAGAGGCAGCTAGGTAAAAAAGTCTAGTTCTCAGAGAGCCTCTTGTATTTCAGGATAATTTCTCAACTAATATGTTTCATTTTTGCTAAACTACAAGATAATTTGTTTAAAAGAAAATAATCCTTGGTAATTTTTGTGTTTTTATTTTATTGTCTTAATTTCTTGTATTGACTTTTTTTTTACTTGTTAAAAAGTACTTTATGAAACGTTAATACTGACAATACCTTCTTCACACTAACACTCAGAAAACTTAATTAGTCGAGTCCTTGAGTCAAATAAATTTTGCAATGAGAGCAAAACTCTTGCTGTCTTAAATGAACTTAAAATATAAAGAGCCTTGTCTCCAACCGGCAAGCAAATTCGGGAGCATGAAATGTCAAATCATTACATATCTAAGAACTTTTTTCCTCCACTCTCAGTTGTCATATATTATGCGCCCTTCAAGGTTGGTCTAAATAAATATAATTCTATTAGGAGGGGATATGACTCTTACCTTTCTTTCTCACATATTTAACAAGGCCTCCTCCTTTGCCAGTCGCCTAAATCCTGAAATATTTTTCTAAATTAAACCATTTTTGTTAAATTATGTGTCCTTTATTCTCGCCAACATATAATAATAACCGACATCATAGGTTGGAAATTGTAACCACGAGTTTTAATTGCATAAACGTGTAGTTAAAATCAAATAAAATGAGTGATATTTAAACCATCTACTTTGTTGCAGAAGAGACGCGTATTTCTATTGTGTCGACGTTGAAATAAAATTACCTACGCTGTTTCTCGGAAACAATGTGCAAATACGATACGTGTTAGTGTATTTTGCGAGAGGAAGGTCTGGCGTAGCATTCAATTGCAGCATGCGCGAGAAAAAGAAGTAATAAAATAAAATATAGCGACGACGGGTTACTCACAAAGCCCTAATGTAGGCACGTTATTCTTGCCTGCATGGATTTACTGTAAACCACGTTTTACAGGTGATGTTGGAACGTAGTCGCATATAACGGCGCAAACGTTAATCGAGCTATAGAAGAGAGTTAAAGTTTCCTTTCGCAAATATCCTTTTAAATTTTAAATTTTTTTGCAGAATAACAAGCTTAGCTTTAGTTGCGAATACGATCTTGTTACATCCTTAAAGATTTTCTCTAGAGGGTAGAATGTAAATTTTTTTATATGACAGGGTGTAATTCACCCAGTCCTTCCATAAAAAATATACGTTTCTTGCTTTCTGTGCGCAACATTGATTATTTTCATATTCAATTAGCGTCTATATATAAGTAAACCTAGTTACAAGTTAATTTCATTTAAATTCAAACATTATCAGTTTTAATCAAACTAAATTTAAACTAGGATGCTTGTTTATTCTTGTAATTCAGTTCAGCCAATTTTCTACAATCAATTTGCAGATAAATATAGATATTTGATAAACGTATTTTAACAATTTAGCTATTTATTTACGTAAAACTTAATAATTATAAATATTAAGTTAAATAAAATAAGAAATACTTTTGTTTGGTAGCCTCTAGGTGATTTTTTGAAATTGTTTAACACTGAAATTGTCAAAGTTTTTAAAATAAAAAAAAAGTTTTTATAAAAGAAATTTTAGTCTATATTACAAAGAAATTGTAGAATTTTAATGAGAACCGCGTTTATGCAATTTATTATCAATGAATTATCGAGAATTATTCCACCTGGGTAACGCTACTGAAATCATTGTATGGTAGATGTTATAATGTCAGACAGTGTCGAGAAGATTATTGTCAGATAAGGCAGAAGATCTCATTTCATCCAATTAAACTTTGAGCGTGTTAATAATGTTACGCGCATATAGACATTTATGGTTGCGCAATGTCATTTGAATGGTGAGAAATTCAAGTTAGCGTGTCGTTTGAAACCAAGTTTCTCTCGTATTCAATGTGGATTTTGTGCCGGTCAAATACTGAATTGAACTCACGAGGGTCGCTTCGGGTATTTGCTGCGGGGTGATGGGAGTCGCGGAATACTCTACTGCATCAGCTCGAAGGAACTCGTGTCACGAGCTGACCAACAATGCAATGCGGCCCAGAGACGGCTTTAGGGGAAACGTTTGATAGAGCGAGGGTCGAAGGAGTAAGGGGAAAGCAACCACGCGAGTGTCTGGTCCGCATAATGATTGAATTCCATTCTAACGCCTTCAACAAATTTACCAGCAAACTTGCCAAGCAAAAATTTTCTCATGATTTAAGGTTCTATAAAATTGAAAGAACACTTTAATTTTTTTTTATCACTCGAGTAAATAAATAAAAGTCAGAAATGTTCTGCTCTAACACAAAACGTGTCGAATTAAAAAAATTACTATTATTTTATTTTTTTAATTTGGAGAATTATTTATCACATGCCCTCAAGGGAGGAAACCATATTAGACGGATTAAGAAAATCCATTTTTTGCATAAATAATATGTTAGCAGATGAGTTGGCTGTCAAATAGAGCCTGAGAACCGTTGTTTCCTGGATCTCGAGCCCTTCGTAGTGGGATCATCCTGGTAGTAGGCACGGATGTGAGTCTCATTCTTCAAGAGTCCCAGGATCAGAAAACGATGTTGACGGTGTTTGTTTATCACCTGTCAAACCGAAATAGAAGACGATTGAGATACAGGGGTGGGCGGACGAGGCTACCACTTCGCAGCGCAACAGAGTTCGGTCGCTCACGTTTGCTACATAACGGCGACGGATCTCGGCGTAACTCTGAGCTAGAAACGAAGACAATTTCTGCCTTTAAAAAACTCAAGAAGAATGAAACAGTTCTTCCAGAGCCGTTGCCACCGAATCTCACACTATCCTGGAACAGAACACCAATGCAGTCGGAGGAATTTAAAAGAGCTTGCATTTCATTAAATGACAGAGTATCTAAAGAAGAAACAGATCTTCGAATAGTTTATATGAATGGAGAAATCAAAGATTCGCGCCTCGAAGAAACAAAGTCTCTTCTCTCTCAGGCTCAAACAGCTCATTCTCTACTTGACCTTCATCTTCGTAAAACTAAAATTTTAAAATTTTTTTTACCCATATTTTTTTTTTTAAATAACTTTTTGTCCTGTCCTTCTATACTATCAACTATAATAATATGCCAGTTCTGTTGGCTTCTGGAATGAACATTATTTTTGTTTTTATTTTTTATTTAACTTTATTTCTGACCTTCAGGGGGGAATTTTAGTATTCAAATTAAAAGATTAGATTTTAGAGTAAAGTTTACAAATTATTTCTTCATATTCCTCTGGTGGTTTTCTCTTTTAAAATTCTAACTAAAAAAAATTAATTATTTATTAGGAAAATTTTATTTATATAAATTATCCTTTAGTGCAAAAATTAATCCCCGTAGCTGTTGATACTACCTCAGGCCAATAAACAGAAAAGAAGAAGTTGAGTTATTAAGTGAACTAAACTCTAGAAAAAAATGTCTAAAAAACAACCGTTTATTGTGGTCTCCCCTTTAAGATTTCACGATTCTAAAAAATCTGTTACACGAGTAGTTTAAATTTGTATTTTATTTTCAGTTTTTTTTTACATTTCAATTAATCATTTTTATTATCTATTTCAATTTTTTATGCTTTTTTTATTGGATTTCAATTGCCCAAATCTACTCGGGTAGTTGTTTACAGTACTAGTTTTACTTTTTGTTGTTCAAATGTTTTATGATTGATTTATTTTACTGCTATTCGTTTTTATTGTTCAGGTCAACTGTAACTGTTTTGTATGTTGGATTATAAAAGTTTATTTTTCTTTGAGAAATTTTTAACTAAAGTTTATTGTTTCGTTTCAGTTATTTCACGAGTGTGTCTTTAAATTGTTTAAGATGTCTGTCGGAATTTAATTGTTCTAAAAGTAGAAATGAAAATATTTGTACAAAGTTTACATTAAACAAATTTATCTGGTTTGGAATAAGTTGTTTCCTCTTCATTTAGTATGAAAATCAAACGAGACAATACTATATTACGTAATTTTAAAAACTTCATGTAAAACAATCTGTGAATCAAAATTCTCAATTTTCCCGAGTATTTGCAATTATACATGGTACTTTTATCTTCTGAATTATTGAAAAATGAATGACAGGAATGTGATGATTGAAATCATTAAAAACTTGCCAGAAAAATTGATTAAGCTGTGACAAAGAGCGTGAGGTGAATTTCAATGAAATTCAATGAAAAATTTTCGAAACTCTTTGTGCAATTTCAACATATTTGCATTTAAAGTCGTACATAAAACAGAAATCCGATATTAAGCTACAAAAATGATTTTTATGTCGAAAATGGGACAATGTCTGTTATATGATATTAAATTCGTATTGGATTTGAGTTCTAAAAATAAAAATACAATTTTTATTTTTTTATTTGAAGTAAGTTGTATTTTGCGAATTATCAGATCAGTCATATTGCTGATACTACTCGTTTATCTATCTCTAGTGTATTTTCAGTTTCTACTTGTTTCGCTATTGTTTTGCTTTCCGTGCAGTTCTTTTTACATCGAAATCGTTGAATATATCATCCTTAATCGGTACAATGTAAAGTAATTGAATAGAATGTAGGAAATGGTACACGCAGCAGCCATAAACTTTTATGCTAGGCAAACTGCAAGACGGTAATATCCTGCTTGGGGAAATTCGATTTCCTTAAACCGAAGCGGAAAAGAAGGTTGGTTTCGGAAGCGGTTTACCCAAATTTGTGCAGCACCGTCATGCATTGCGAATGTTTGTATTAGCTTCCTCTCGTAATCCGGCAAAAAGTTTTAGTGTTTGGGAGGGAAATTAGGGCTCGAGGATATTTCTCGCGGCTTGAGAAGTGTGAGTTGAAGCAGCATGGAGTGAGGCTGGCAATTCTTGGGAAAATTAGAATAACCTCAGAGGATCGCTATGTATGCAAATGGTACAGCTACAGGCAGTTTACTCTAGCTGGCACTGACTTATTTCGTCGTTTCGAACCCTCTTCGTCACCCTCTGCTTCAAAGTCTGCTGCTCAGCTTCAATTTCATTATTCTACTGTTTTCTTTAACTTCTTGAGCAATTTAATCATTTCTTACTTCTTAATCTTTTGGGAAAATTATGCATTTATTACCTTATCTATTTTGGTAGTTTTGATATGCACTTTGATTTAGAAACAATATTCCCAAAGTCATATAATTGAATTTAATGATGAGGTTGTTAGAAATGATAGTTGGTTGTGTTTCACAATAATTCACAACACTTTAGATTTGATAACGAATAGTTTATTCTTATTACAAACTGCAAATACGGCACATTTGTCCATCTGGTAAAGAAGCTAATTGAACAACTAGTTAAGAAAACCAGTGGGAAATGCACGGGAGAACGTGCATGATTTGGACTGTATAAAGGTGGTAACGGAACTGAACTGCTTTATCACATCAGGCCCTCGCTGACTGACCAAAAAGGTAGGAGAGCTCCCATCAACGATCCAAGCTTTATCCTGTAGAGAGAGAAAAAGGGCAGGCATGGACACAGAACAGGGAAAACCTACCTCAATAGGAACCTCAAACTTTTTTTGAGATTTTATGACATCTAATAAACAACCTATTTAAATCATGCGAGAAATCCTACTTATAACTTTAAACAGAGGTTGATAACGAGATTAGTATCACAGACTCTATAGACGTTGTTGTTAGAAAGAAGAGACTCTCAATAAGTCATGGCTTGTAAAATAATATTTTATAATTCTAGTTTAATTATTGATCCTTTTCAATCAAAAATTAAAAACAAACTTGAAACGTTGTATTAATTATTAAATTAAAGTTGTCGATAGTAAAAATAGATTAGAATCTCTGACTCTCATGGTTTTGTTGTCGGAGAGGGGATACTCTTAAGAAGCTATGGATTTTCGTCTCATTCTACGTTTGGTGTTTTAACGACTACCACCACGCTTACTATTGCTGACGAAATATTTGTTAGCTTCTACCGAATTACAATTATAAAATAATATTTTCAAAATTCTAATTTAATTATTGATCCTTTTTAGTCTAAAGTCGTTTTAGTTGACACCAATCAGAACAATATTTACCAGATCGTTTTAAGTAAGGGAAAATTATTTACCGAAGCATCTGCATCGATCTTTCCCTAGGACACTTGAAGTGCCCAAATGACAGGCGTTTCCCATGATCCTTCTTGTGCCACTTCTCACCCTCTTGGTTCTCAGTTGGTATCAAGTTCCGGCTTTCGTCTTGCATATACCAGGCTTACGCTTCACTTTACGGAATTAGATGGAACCGAGTGCCTAACTATGTTCTCTCTTCTTGAATAGGTTTTCAATTCAAGAGTTTCTCTGTTCAAAGTGATGCATCATTCCATAAGTTAAAATCTGTTCCGAGTAAAATTGAAAGTTTCGACGTTGCTTAACGCTTCTTAGAGAGATTTTCAACATTAGCCACATATTAGTAAATGTCTTTTTTGTCAAGCTCTGATTTTCCTTCCTGTGAACATGAAAATCGCGTGATCGCGTGCGTTGCCAGAAGGCAGTACGCGAAACAATGTAATACGGGGGAAAAATTCTAGAAAGCCTGTTGAAAGCAATTCCTTCGGGGCTCATCGCAGGCACGAGCGTAGAAATCCACATTAATATTAACTCACCTCGTTATCTCGCTTCTAACTTATTAAGAATGTGTCAACTAACACAGTCGGTAGGATTAAAAGACTTTAGATGCTTTGAAAGATCGTATTTCCAACTCATGAATTTCTTATATGGAAACCTAATCAATTTCGGTGAATTGGGAAATTTAAAAAAAAAATTTTTGGAAGAACGCATTTCTGAATCAACACAAATGCTGTGATGCCATAAATTTGTAAAACGCTCGAGTATTTTCCGAGGGTAAAACTACTTATAAATTTGAGATAAGCTCGACAGAACAAGTCCTGAGCTAAGTAGAACGTGTGCTGACGCGGCTGATCGAACCAACTTCCAAAGAATGGCAAAGCATCGCCTAATGGACCACCCGCACAATGTGCAAACCTTCTTCAGAGATTTTACCTTTTCGCTTACGACAGTGTATATTGTCCTTTATCTAGCAATACGAATCTTTTTATCGATAAAATTTCTTTTATTCTACCACTTTCTTCCATTAGCTAGATTTAAAGCATTATAATCTTATAGAAGTTTTTTTATAATTCTTGGAGACAATTTAAGTGAACGAATGCAGTTGACATCAAAGGTAAAATTGTTTTAGAAATTAATAAGATTTTCGATTAGAGAGACTTCAAAATACATTTGAAAGAACTTTTGATTTGAGTTTGATTACCACAGGCTGATGAAAGGTATTAAATGTGTTTAAGAACTTTCCCAATAGTTGGTGCGGTTTACTACGGAGTCGTACGTCCCTTCTCCTCACGTTATTACTCCGACTTAATCCAAATAGAACAGGTGAACAAGATAAGATAACCTTAGAAAATAGTCATCCTTCTGGGAAAACTTAAGTTAAGATAATAGGTACCAAATTGTAAATTAATTATTAGTATAAAATATCAGATAATTAAAGATAACGTAAAAACTCTGCTTTAAATTCTTTTGTACAATGTTCTAGATTTGAAGCAGAGGTTACAAGTCAAAGCATATGTTACAAAAGGTTGATTAGGTTAGTGGTGTTTTAATTAAAATTGGTAAAAAAGGGGACACTTGGTTTTTGAGCGATGTTCGCGTGATCAGCCAGGGATCTTGGCAAGGATCGTAAAATATCTGCTACGTACAAACCACTTAGGAAGGGTGCCTGGGAATTAATAGCCGACGACACAAATTGGATACGAGGCCTCTAGCGTCGCGGAACGACTACGTGATTACGGGTTAATCAGAATTAATTAAGTGCCTTAGCATGCACGTCACTACTTCGTTACTGTGACGTGTCAAGTGCCGCCTCCACATCCGGTCCCTCCGGCACTACCGCCCCCACGACGACCATGTGTATATGATCCTAATGAATGATATGCGCGTGCACGCTTCCTAACCCAACTCTGCACGAGTCAGTGAGAGGCTTAAGCAGCCTTAAGAGCGGAAAACCAAAGTTAATTTACTAGAAAAATATTACCTTGACATCTTGTCATAATTTAAGCTCAAACTCTCCTAATTTATACCGGAAACTCTTGAAAGATATAAAAATGGCATGTGGCGTTTAAAATAAGGTCAAATTATTTTTAAACCACCATAAACCTGTATTTCTTTAAATTAACAATTTTTAAAAGGATCAATAACTAAACCAGAGATTTTATCTTTTTGTGTATCAAATTAGCTAATTAGTTTCTTTGAAACACCAGCAATAGATGGTTGCTCCCAATGATCACATTAAATGCAGTTCCTGAGAAAAACAGTAAAAATTAAAATAAAGAAAAATTTACATCAAATGAGAGTTTACTAGCAAATATGATGTTTACGTACTCGTCAGCTATTTGTCACTTGATCTAGTCAAAGGAAATACTCGGTTGTGCTCATTGTATGGGGACTGCTATCCTCACGGGACTTGTAATCGCCTGTGGCAAGTACGTGCGGTTCGTGGCACTGTCGTTCGTTCCTCTTTCTCTATTTCCACTTCTCTTCTACTCTCAAAATCCATGCTCTTTGGCAGCAATTGACTAAACCCACCAGTCTCTCAGCTTACATGGATTAAACTTGTCCATATTCATGTTTATTTTTCTACTTTTCAATCTCTATTATTTGCTTTTGCAAGTTAAATATAGTACATTAAGTAAATGTGTTATGATTTTCTGGTATAATTCAGATTTATTAAAGTCCTTTAGAAAAAAGCAGAATGTACATAAATATAACACAACTGGTTTGTGGGATATGTTGAACGCTCTTGAGTTTATAAGAGTCTCTTTGTGGTTTGTGACATGGCACTACAATTACCAGCGCGAGTTTCTAGCCTCAGTAGATGACCCTCTTGAGGCTCTTGGGCTGACCTGACGACATTGTCACTGACTATGTCTACAAAGATGACAACAGTAACAACAGCAACAATAGTGCCCAACACACGCACTCCAACGCCTTGTTAGCACGCCCGCGGTATCCAAGTATTTCTAGGGATGTCTTATTTAATTAGGTGGCTTTCGACAACATTGTTAGTCACCGACAGTGGTGACTCGTTCCCCTCGTTATTCGAACAGGTCCGAGTTCTGAGCAAGAACGTGCTCAAGTTGGCTTTCAGCCAATGAGTTTCGCGAAATTGCAGTTCTTTCAAAGCCTGCGTCCATTCACGTTCTTCAATACGGCTAGCTTCCGCGTTTGTCCATCGATATATTTATATTCCACCTGCACTTCCAGCCTCAAGTCTTCGAACTAAAGTAGTTCACTAACCAAAGCCATAGAAACATTTTTCATATAGAAGCGAATCTTCAGAATATGACTTTCATCTCAATGAGGACCTAAATAATTCTGCTTGATCGATTTTAGTATTTTTATATAAGGACTACTGTTGACGGTGCCTTTTTTTTGCAGACTAAAAATCATACGTTTTCAAGACTTGCTAATCAGAATCCTGTTCAGATTTGAAAGGTATAATATTACTGGTAAATAAAATAAAATTAACACTGTTATGTTCTGTGATGTTAAAGTTTACCTCGCACAATGTTTTTAAATTAATTTAGAAACATAAATAAACACCAGTTTGGAATCAATTTGTTTTGACTGACAACTTGCCAATGCAGAAGTGTTGTTATTGTTGACAACAAATATTATTTACAAATATCTGTTCTTTTATTCTTACATAAACCTGACTCGTCTCTCTTTGGAAAATTGAAAGATTCTCTACTTTTATTTCGCTAAGAAGTTACCTTAAGAAGCGTTGTTTCCTGGATCTCGCCCCCTTCGTCGTGGGATCATCCTGGTTGTAGGTAAGATGTCAATCTTGTCCTTCAAGAGTTCCAGGATCAGAAAACAATGCTGACGGTGTTTGTTTATCACCTGTCAAAACAAATATTGTTGGTTTTTTTTTTCATGGAGTTGTTCTCCAACTAAAAATATTTAAAGTTCGAGTCAGTGTTCAGTGCGCATCTTTCATAATGTCCGTGTCATGCTGCCAACTATTTTTGTACTCCTTTCAAAACATAAAATTAATAAATTTCGATTTATAGTGAAATTTAAATTCGTATTCGTGCTACTCCTTACTCGCCATTCTCCGGAAAGTTAGTTAGTCGTGACTTGTTGACAATTTTGTTTAATTTCATTAATTTCATTAGTCAATTGTTTTAATGTTTTATATTATTTTTTTGGTATTTTTTTATGTTGTTCATAAAAATATAGATTTCATTAACTTTAATACTTGGAACATTGATTACAAGTTGTTAAAAACACATTTTTGACCATATTTTCAGTTCGAAGGACTAAATTAGAATCTGGCCTTTTCTCGGGTTTTGCAAAACGTGAAAGAGTTGACAAATTTGGAAGGGATAAACATAAAATGGGGACCCGTTGCAGAAATAATGAAAGTTGAATATTTACAATTGCTTAATTTACTTAAGAAGGTTTATATACTGAACTTAATGTCATAACCATAAGCATTTTGAGAGTTATTACAAGAAAGTTAATTTATTTATAAATTGAATACGTCACAATTGTTCATCCGTTAGGAACAAATTAATTTGGAATAGAATCCAAAGAATATTATTGTTCAATTCTCGCACGATGTTAACTATTCGAAAGTCATAGAGGAACTAAACCCAATGACCTCAGGTCTTTGATGATCCTGAATGTATAGAACAAGGTGGTAAGGAAGAAAGGAGGGGATATCTGCCAATCTCCAGAGGCAAATGTTACGATGTGGGTGTTAAGACAATTGTGTATTTAGTATCAAACTGAAATGATCTTTGGAAATATGTATCTGCGAGAAATTTATAAAAAAACGTAAATGATTTATTGGGATTAAAATTCGCGGATACTAAGACCAGGTTAAATTCAACAACACACGAATCTCCATTTTGATGAATATTCGAAATGTCCTACTTTTTATTAACGGGACGGGCACAGCGATGGAGGACAATTAAGTGCAGCAGACGTGAACACTGAAATCCAATAGAATATGAAAATTGGTTGGTGTTCGACGGCAGGAAAATAGAGAACTGGATGAAAAAAAGCTGAACGTTTCGTTCCGTTGGAGAACGACGCGACAGAAAGTCCCAACGGGTTACCGTCGCTCATTCTCTCTGGCCTCGAGCGGTTGTTACAGAAATTAGTTCGGCTTGTACTGCTGATATAAATTGGCGGTAACGCGCGCACTCCCTTTTACTGATCGTGCTCCCCAGCAGCAATCCCTTTTTTTTCTCATTGACTTTGAGTGGAAGGAGGTGGGTTACCGTGCTTTTCCTGAAAAACGCTAGTCTTGCATGTAAATATTTCCTAGTATGCTACTGCACATTGCCCGACTACTCTCTAAAGCGAATTGATAAAAAAATTTGACACAAAAATTCTTTTATTAATTGCTTTCATTGATCTGAAGCTCTGAAAAAAATGGAATAGCAGTCCTCTAGGCGTTAATCGAAACGCCGTGAAAAGGTACCTTCATTTTTAAAGCCAATTTCCCGTCGAATATAAAAATAAAAAAAAAAAAGCAAAACAGATGTTTCAGTTAAAAGTTAATCAATTAAAAGGGTTACGTGCGCGCAAAGCAATTTTAATATATATTTTATTAATACTTATACAGGGGGATGAAATTGTGATTAAATAGCAGCTTTTTAAGCCAGCAATCTTGATGAAACAGGAGATTTTGTTGAATGCAGTAGAATATTAATTACAAAATTCCAAAAGAGCAGAGATGCGTGTAGCTGGCTTTGACGCGTCAGCCTGGTTTTGAACCTCTCTCCAACATTCACCACGGACCTTTTGCGGCGATGAAAAATATATTAACGATTTTCGCGCTTCAGCGCTAAAATCACGAGCCGTCCCGAAATAACGGCGCATATTAATGCCACACCTTTCAATTCCAGAGAAGCTTTTTTGAAGGATATTGACAGTAAAAAAAGGCATAAACCTGTCAATGCCTTGTGACTGATGAAGCGGCCAAATATTAGCGTAAGCTTTGCGATAATTATAAAAATCATTGTGTCTAGACAATTTCTGCAGCGGGTTATAGCGTCATTGGTTCACGGTGTATTCAGTTATTGGCGCTTTAAAACCAAAATATAGCGCGAAAACTCGTCCGATATAATAATAATTGCTCCCTGCCGATGTGAACAATGGATCGCTGCAGGCAAGCAAATTACGCGTGAATTTTTACGGCGATTTTTAAAACCGATTTACTGAATAGCCTTTTCCAAACGACCAATTATAATTCGAGTAAGAGTCAGAGTATTACTGCATTTAACATATCGTGGCAACGTTTCTCTTAGTGTTTGTCAAAGAGTTTCAAAATGTTTATCAAAAAATATTTTTGCACTAATATAATGTCCTGGTTAAAGTTAAAATTAGCGACCGTTCCTTAAGGTCTCTAATGTGATTACAATTAGCTCAAATAAAATCGGAAAACAAGTTGGGAATTAGACAGGGAATGATGCGGCGAGCGTCATGTCGTCAGAAATTCGTTCTGCGGCTACATTAGCGCCACCAAAGTTTTGATTTAGATGGTAGCGCCACTGAAGTCCAAAATGGCAAGTAGTCGAACTTATTCTAATCCATGAGTCGTGTATATTTTAAGCATGCAATGAAATTTGAGGAGTGGATCTCTGGTTCTATGCTAAGCCGGAACTGATCAAAGATAGTAAACTTACAACTATCTCCCCTATCGGACAGATAAGTAGCGAATGCCCCACCGTCGTGGGCTCTACAAATATTGATTCTCGCTTACCACCAAAGTCCCTTTCGTTTTTCTGAATTTACCCTTTTCATAGAAACAATAGAAAAATGAATATAATCTCTATAATTTTCTTTTTAATAGAAGTCATTCGAATTTCTTCATAACCCGCAAATTTTAATTAACGATCTTTCAGATTTTAATTACCCAACTCGAAGCTAGGCAATAAACTAACATCAGCTTTTGGTAAGCTTCTCTCTAAGGGTCTGAGGCAGAACTTTGCTTTGCAGTTTACAACCATCGAAGCGTGCTTCCGGTACCCGAGACTCTATCCTTCAAAGTTCGTGTGGGGTTTTCATTGCGCAAAATCGGAAACTAAAGTTGGAGCAACTGGAACCGGAAGAGTTGCACTTCTCGTCATGTACGATTAGAAGTGTGTTTTGCAAAGCCAACTATGTCAATGTGTGCGGGTTCGTTTGAACGGTGACTATGTCGTATCGAAGCACATTGAAGCTGATGGGGTGGAAGGGGAGTTTGGCGGGCGTGACACGCTGCTTGCACTGGGATGAGTAGAACCATGCTGCCGTAACACTGCCGCTAATTAAACGATTAATCATCCGTCGAATGACATGTACCTAACCAGTTCACAGGCATCACCCCTGCTTCATCTGAGCCCTGACTGCTCCCCTCTGACCCTCACACTGACCCATCAAGGTTATGCTTGTTATCTATTGTGCGTCTGATGCGTAACATCTGCATGTTTCGATGCACCTAACTGATTCGAAACGTCCCAACCTAGAACCATGTCATTGCCATCATTCAACTGGAAATTCGTAACTGCTAGTTAGGTTTTTGCGAAGAGTTTGTACATGGAAGCTAGGAACAATTTTGAACGTCAATCAAAATTTTAATGATTCCAAACTTTAATTGTAAAGCTTGCTTTGCATCCTATATACGTAAAACAAAACCCATCATCTGTTCATTTTTAGATTCGTCATGAATTTTATTAAAGTAAACATCCTGTAACAGAAATATTAGAAATTTTAATTTTTTTTTAAATCAATCAACTGAAAGTTGATAAAGCAATTTGCTTTATCGAGTTAACAAAACTAAATGTGCTTTAATTGATAAATAGGGATAAAACTAATCCTAAGTTCTTAACAAGATAAATATTATTACTATAAGTAAACGGATTCTCGAGAAAGTGTGTTAATGTAGCTTGTTGCTTTTCTGTTGCAGGTAAGCACTTGTTGATCTATCGATTCAGTCCTGGATGACCGTAAGTAGGGAAAGAAAAATATATAAAACGCCAAACAAGATTTCTTGTAATTACATCCGCAATTATTAAAAGGAATTAATTGCGTTTTATTTTACAATTATTTAAACAAATTCAACTAAAGTAGAAATATGGAGAGTCTCCATTCGAAACGAAAAAATAGTTTCGTAAAAAAATTCCTAATATCCTAATTGATCAATTTAAATCAATTAATTTACTCTCATCAATTAATTAATTTATTTTTAGATTAGAGAATGAGGTGATTCATTGATTGGCAAATTCATTAATTTATTAGTTCATTAGTTAATCAAATAAAGTGAAACTCTAGAATTTTCATATTTATAAAGTTTAATAGTTATTCCCAACTAGTTAAACTTTTTTACTGAGACCTGTATATCTAAATCAACGTTCCCAGACTATAAGTATGAATTATCTATTTTAATCTTCTAACAGCCAACTTTTTTCAATTATTCATTTTTGAGAAGGAAGATAATCAACATCTTATGAACCGAATTACTTGGAGATGTTTAATTAATTCAGCAGATTGTTCGCTAAATTTGCAAACTAAAAATTGTGTTCTTTAATTTCGAAACATTTATGTAATGAACCACTTAAGTTACTTGAAAGAAAAATTATTCCATAGAGACTAAATTCAACAAGACAACATTTTCTTTATTGGGCCAACAATTTCTGAATAAAATGCATTGCATTTTGTAAAATAAATTGTCATTAGAATTCTCTTAGAGATTGAAATCAATTCATGAAATGTAAGGGAAAAAAGTTGTTAAAGGGTTTATATGTCGAAATTATTTTTCAATTCATTTATATTTTACTTAATCCGTAATTCGAACCATTTGTATTGCAAATTGCGGTTTAAGTAAAAGCACAAAAAATTGAACATCAATTTTGACATATGAACACCATAGAACTATTTTTTTACTTACATTCGATGATTTGCGAATTTAATCTTTATGCAAAATTTATTGACATGTGTCGGTCTATGATTAATATGAATACGTCACAATTGTTCATCCGTTTTAAATATTGATACAGTGATACAACATCAATATAGATTATGCTCGTAAATATTTGATTATACGTAACTGATTTGATTTTAACGAGATCACTACTTAAGAGTTCAGAGTAGTTATATCAATTAAATAATTTTGATTAAAACTCAACGTACATTCTTATTTTTGATATTATGAAAATTTCAAACTATATCCCTTGTTGACTGCTTAACATTCAGAAAGAAACTGAACTCAATGACCGCATCAGGTCCTTCTACTGTTTCTTCCCCTTCTTCTTGTTGTGGCGTTAGTATTTTGATTAGTCAAGAATGAAAGGGAGGAGGTCCTTACCTGCGACTAGAACCTCATCATGTAAAGTAAGAACAGGTATGGTCCTAAAACTGAGGATATTAATTTTGAAAAAAATTTAAAAATTAAAACTTTTAAAAATTTCTGATTTTTCCACTCAAAATTAAAATTTGTTTAAATGATCAAAAAATTTAATTTATAAATTGTTACATAAAGGAGATTTAAAATGTTTTGAGTTTCTTTGCTTTATTAATTTATTTTCTCTATATTATTTTCTCATCAAAGTGGGAGTTTAAATTTGAGACGTTACAACTTCAAATAAAAACATTACTGCCGCAAAATACGTCGTTCCTTTAAAGTGCTGATACCAAAACTATGACACATCTGTTGATAAACACATCCACGGGGAGGATAGATTTCATCGACCTTATATGGAAGATATTTAAGGAATTTTTCTATATTTTCTCTGTTTCAAGAACATATATTTCAAAGTAAGGATTCCAGATTAGAGACGCAAATTTAAACTTAGATCAAACACGAACATTGAATAATTATAGAAATAAAGGTTGTTGATAAAAAAAGTGTTTAGTGCTTCTTATAGGGAATCCTAATGTACTAGATGCAGATGCAAACAACACTAGTATATGATCGTGAAAATAAAACTTTTCGTTAATCAAAACACCCAAATTTCTAGTCTAGTACAACCTCGTTAAAACGATATTATTAATTTTATAGTCGTAAATAATTTTATTCTGAGTCCTGACGATAGACATAAAATTGCACTGATTAGTGTTTAGAGGTAATTGGTTTACTAATGACCACCGAAAAACAGTATTAAGATCCAATTGTAGTAATTCGACGTCTAGTGTGCTTTTAATAATCCTAAAAATCTTGACATCATCGGCAATGATGATGAAATTTGATTCCGTTGAATTTTTTAACCATTTTAAGACTTGTGCTCTGGTATAAGCTTTTGAGAAAAAAATTGTCAAATTGTAAGGGAGTTTTTTCATTCTGAATTTCAACTTGCTTTTGTAAATCGATTGTCGGAAATTGACTAGCGATGATCAATTTATTTTGGAGGAACAAGTTTTTGGAAGCACAAATTGAAAGACAGAAAAGGTGGAGGGTGTACGATGTTCGGTCACTGTTTCGTAATCAAATCGCGTCCCGTGGGAAAGGGGTCCTGGAGGGATCTGTAATCCCTATCTATCCATCCGTTCTGCTGTCCATCCATCGGTTACGAGTTCGCTTTCACGGTTTGTGCCGCGTTTCGTTCGTTTGTTCAACATCGCTAGCCGTCTATTATTCGTTGCGGCCAATGGCCACCGGTCACCGTTGGGGTATGATTTGTTACCGTGTTGTCGACATTGTGGCAGCAATATATCCGATACCCTCCTTTCTTCCCGGCATAACTGCCCTTGATCACGTTTTGGCACTTGCCGCGCTCTACCTCTTCTCTTGCCCTCTCAACCGGAAATTTATCAACAAATCCAACTTTGACAATTTTGTTATTCAAACTCTAAACTAGGGGGAAAAAAGTAATCAAGTTTGATATATTCTGAACGATAAAGATAAACTTGAAATTGATTTGACATGGGATCATTTTTGACTTGTTTCATATAAATTGTGTTCAGTAAGGTTATATTTTTTGTCAAGGTGTGCATTCATTTTGGTAATTGTCTAGATATTTTAACAACTAACTCACCCTTACATCATGTGCTATCTCGTGGATATCCCATTATGTGATGATGTCCCAGAGATATCCTACAAATTTTTTCTTTATAAATCTGTTAGAAATGATGGGTGGTGGTATTTCACAAAAAACTCACAGCACTTTAGATTCCACAACGGATGGTTTATTGTCACTTCACATGAAGAATACGTCACATTTGTTCATTAGGTATATACACATAATGTCTGACTAATTAAGGCCAGCTTACTCTGAAAAACGTGATTTTTTTCAATACATTTTATTTATAATACAAAAAATGTTAAGTAATAAATTTTTTTACATATGATAGTACATACATAAAGTTGCTTGAAAAAAATTTTTTTTTGTTTTTTTTTTTCAAAATGGCAGTCTTGAAAATGGCTGCTGAAAGTTATCTACTTCGTAGATAAATGACATAATTTCTTGGAAAAGAATTATCTGCAGGCAAAAAACAAAACGGTTTCATGTTCTGTATCAAATTGGCTATGGCCTTAAGCAGAATGAACCATTTTCAATGAAAAAAAAAACAAAATGGCGGACTTTTGAATTTTTTCAACCTTTTTTTCACTTTTAATTGTTTATAACTTTTTTAAATAATAATGAATATTTCTGGTTCTGCTTGAGGCCATAGCCAGACATCTAAAGAGTAAAATGCCGTTTGGTTTATATCGATAAGTGCAATAGTTTTGAAATGAGAGTGTCATCCATGCGAAAAACGTGGTTCGGAGAAAAATCAGTTCAAAGGTTTTATTCATGAAAAATCGTAAAAAAGTGAATTTTACTTACATATCCATTCCAGCTGCATACACAATTCCTTCCTCGTCTTCGTAAGCATCATTCTGAAGAATTCTTGCATTTCTTAAAGCAGTTCTGTGATCTTTAGACGCTTTAGTAGCTTCTAGCTCAGCTCGATCAACACGTCTGTTGTTGGCCCTATCAGCAAAGTGCCTTGCTCCCCACTCTTTTATGCCTGCTTCTTGGTCTTGCTGACCTTCGGGACTAATTCTACACTATTTCTACGAGTATACAGTAGCATTTTATGAAAAAAAAGTTCGATTTTTTTAAAATTGTTCAGAGTAACCTGGTCTTAAGAAAATGTCGGAAAGTAGAACCGAAAACCCGGGTGACGTGAACTATAAGAAGACTGAAACAGAACTGACCTGAATCATCACATTAGGCCCTCGCTGACCTATCAAAGTGAAGGGAGGGCATCCCGCCAACGATTCGAGGTCCATAACCGTAGAGAGTAAAAAAGAGCAGATATGGCCGCAGAATAGGAACTTGAAACTCTATTAAAGATTTTATGACAGATTAAGCATTGTTTCACAATGATTACAAAAAGCCATAAACCACCCATTCAAATCCCGCAAGAAACCTTCCTTATAACTTTAAACATTTTAAACAAAATCATTAGAGTTAGATGTCCCTAGGATATTCTTTTGTTATGAGGGCAGTGTGGTTAGTTTAATGTTTATTATTTCTGCGCAATTCTATTTTGGCTTGTGGATGTTTGCGTCATTTGTCGGCTTCCACCTTCTCGATACAATTCTTTCTTTGTTTCATTCTCTTTGTCGACTCTTTATCTGTTTAAGCGAAGACTTGTGTTAAGTCTAGTGAAAGATTTTAGTAAATTGACTCGTTTTGTCGGATAAAGAGTTCTTTTCCAGAGAAATCCTTTCTGTAGAGCCTTAAGAGAAGGAAAGGACAAACCGAGAAATAAGACGATAGCACGTATACCTGTTACGTGCTGAAGCAATACACACGCCAAGTACGTATTCCGTTCATGTACGTCGCGTAATACGATATTGCGGGAGAAATATAGGATAGAGTAAGAGGAAGTATAGGTATAAAATAAGTTGGCGAGAGTGAGGGAAGAGGGATGGAGAGTCGTATATCGTCGGGCTATAAAGAATATGAGATCGAGAAAGGTATAAGAATGGCCCTTTCGCGCCACCCTTGCTAGAGTATAATCCTCCGATTCTCCCATTATCCTGTTGTTTCTCCGCGCGTGGTAGCAATTTATTATATTCCTTACGCCCTCTCACTTGTTTGAAATCATGTCATTTTCTTAGCTCTATCTTACTCGACTCCCCTCTCTCTCTCTCTGTCTCTCTCTCTCTGTCTCTCCCTCTCGCTCTCTCTCTCTCGCTCTCGCTTTCACTCTCACTCTCACTCTCTCAGTCTCTTTCACTACACTCAAACCTTGACGCTTCTTCACTCATCGTTTCCTATTTTCATCCACAGACGTCCCACCAGATTTTGCCTCTCAGGCTTCTCCATTCTTATTCTACTCCACGCAGAATATTTCAGAGCTACAGGTGTCGACGAGATACAGGTATCCTACCTCTGTTTGCTATAAGTTTTCGACAAAATCAAAGCTGTAGTTAATATTTTAAATTAGAAATTTACAGGTTCAAGAAGTTTCGTAAGTAATTGGTTAGTGTGCATCGATTTTTAATACTATAAGTTGTATTTTATTTGAAATATTCTTGGTCATTGCTAACGAAGTACATTCAAGCGATTTAGCTTATCGAGCGATAGGTGCCATTATTTTCTGTATAAGCTGAAACAAATTTTTAATCGGCTTTTTCTTATTACGAGATTTATGTAACTAAAGTTTATATTTAAAATCAGAACGTGCGCCGAATTTAAATAACTCAATGAAGATTATTAAGGTATTTATTTGTAGATTCTGTGAAAAGTAGAAGAGAGATGTTTCGTGATATAAATTACACAGACCTGCCAAATTTCGTTCATGTCTGTTACAAAAAAAATGGGAGGTGATTCTTGTAGATATTTTGACGCAGTATTCATTTTGCTAATAGATATCGTATAGTACTCCTCTTAAGCTTCAAAACCAATTTTTGGAAATTGTTTTACAATTTTTTAATAGAAAGTTATATAGATTAGAAATTTTTTTTAGTTAGAACTATAATTATATGTGTATATTTGACTAAATGAAAAAATTTCGAATCTACATAACTTTTTATCAAAAAATTGTAAAATAGTTTGCAAAATTGGGTTTTGATGCTAAAGAGCAGTACTATACGATACCATGTAGGAAACTAAAAAAAAAAAAAAATTTGTTAAGCCACAAAACATTTACGAATTTGGTCCTCCTAAAGTTTGCCACTAGATATTTTTTAGATTTAAATTTTAAATCATTTTTCATAAATAATCAATGTTAAAATTTCAGATTTTGTCTAGTTTTAAATTTATAACAATTATAATTTTTTCAAAATATAATTAATTTGAATTTTTAATAAGGAGCCGTTCAAAAAATACGTTTCCCTTATAGGGGGGGGGGGGGTCTAAAAAATTAACTTTTGTACTATCGCATTACGCAGGGGGGAGAAGAGATTCAAAATAGATCAATAAAAGCGTTACGTATTTTTTGAACGACGCCTGATTAACAATTAAATAAATATAAAAAATTTTAAATGATTTAAAAATGTTTTCAATTTTTAATAATTCTTCTGCATTATGTTTTTAACTATTCACAATATATTCGAACATTTTTTTATTATTTTTTAATTATTTTTTTCAATTTTTAATCGTTTTTTATATTTTTCAATTATTTTCCTAAATTTTAAATTTACTTACCGCAAATTACAATTAGTTTCTTCAATAATTAATATACAATAATCAATTCAATAAGTAATGTAAATTTAAATAACCGTCTGAATATTTTCAATTATTAGCTTCTAAAATTATTTCTCAAATAGTTTTTAATATTAATATAACTGTTTTGTTGTTTCAATTTTTATCATTGTTCAAGCATAATCTGGTTTATTTAAAAAATATTCTGTATTTTTTAAAATTATTGTTTACAAAATTTTATTATTTTCTTTAATTTTTAATTATTTTTATCATTTTGCAATTGTTTTCTATTATTTCAAATATATTTTGTTATATATTTAATTATTTTTTACAAATTCAATTTATTTTAATGAATTTTCGACTATTTTTATCATTTTGCTATTATTTTTTTAAATTTTTAATAATTTTCCTTATTTCACAATTCAATTATTTTACTTTTTTTTTTATTTTGTAATTATTTTCTCCGCTTTAAAATTATTTTAATTACTTTTCAATTAATTTTCAAAATTTTTAATTATTATCTCAAATTTTAATTATTTCTTTTTATTTTTAACTTTTTTTTTTATCATTTTTGAATTACTTTCTCCAATTATTAAATAATTTTAAAATGTTTTAAAATGAATTTTCCAAATTTTAAATTATTTTTTCAACTTTCCCCTTTCTATGTATCCATTTTTCTTTTTTATATATTCTGTAACTTTTGCATTTATTTTCTTAGTTTTTTTTTTTTTTGGTTTTTTAATTTTCAATACTGTTATTTTAATTTTGAATTATCTTTTCCATTTTTTAATCAACTTCTTTTTTTACAATAATTTCTAAAATTTTCAAGTATTTTTCTCAAAATTAATTATTTTCTCCAGTTTATATTATTCCTATTATCTTTTAATTATTTTTTTATATTTAATTATTTTCATAGTTTTTTGAATAGTTTTTCCGATAGTTTAATTATCGCACAGTTATTTTTCAATTGATTTTCTACATTATTTATTTTTAATCATAAGTTTAAATTACCGTCTTTATTTTTTAATTTTCAAAATCATTTCTCAATTCTGTTCTTTTATTTTGAATATAATTTAAAAATTTTTCAATTAATTTTCTACATTTTACTTTTTTTTTCAATTTTTAATTTTTGATTTCTTATAGAAAAAGCTTTGCAATCGTTAAGATTTTTGATTTTCCAGAAATAGTCTAAAAATTTTTTTACTCTTGACAGGCAAAAATACCAATAATATGATGCCAAAAAATTCATTGTTTAAAAAAAAATTATTATCCAGAAAAAAAAATAATAGCTAAAACTCAAAAATCTATTTCTATTTCAAACAAAATCTGCCTTTGTGTTCTAATATATTTTGGAAAAACTACGCTCTAATATTAACATTTCTTTTTCCAAGTTTCAGTGGTTTATCAATGACAAATTTTATTTCACAAAAAAAAAGATTTTGTAGTATCCAAATCTAGAACAAAATCCTAATATTATACGAAGTATTTGGGATCATTAACTTGACAAACTTTCAAGAAAAATGTCATGAGCATATCTCGGTCATTTCCCTCTCTGAATTTTATTAAATTTTTGTATCATTCGACGAAGCATCTTTTTTAATAATAAAATCCTGGATGGTTACTCAATGCATCAATAAAAGACACACAGCTCCAAAACAGGGCATCTATGATTTTAGTTCTCATCAAATATTTAAATTAAATACTCGATAAGTCACAAAGAATAGTATTTGCCAAAAAAGATTTTATTTCAAAAACTATTATAATGAATTTTAAGAAAAGTAAATTCCCTTTTAAATATATATTTGAAAAACGTAAATTTGATCAATAGGAACGTAAACAAAACATAAACACTTTTTATGTTTTTTTTTCCAAAGTTGCTACGTTTCGGTGGTTTACCATTCTCTTAAGGCTAATTTTTTAAATAAATAAATAAACACCAAATTCTTATAATAACATTTAAAACACACTTTAAACATTAAATAACAATTTAAAATAATAATACCTGAATATTTGTATAAAACTAAACACATTGCAACTAGTCAAATTTTAAATTTTCGTCAAGATTAAAAACAATAAATAATAGATAATAATAAATAACACAGAGAGAACTGACGTGACAATTTCCGTCATTTCGATACAAGTATTAAGTCAAAAATAAATTTGAATTTAAATAAGTTTGGAAGAGCATCACATATACTGAAAATATAAGAGGTCAATTAAATCAAAAGTAAGCAAGTTAACCGGGAGACACCTAAAAATAATTAGGAATTTAGTTTTCTAATAAAAGAAAAATAACTCTTACTCAGAAAATAGATGTCTTCTTTTTTATTAATAGTAAAATCATTATTTAAAATATGTATCATTTCGGAAACTAAACGTTTCCTCAGCCAATAAATATTTTTAACTCCCTGAGAATTATAAATTTTTATTATTAATTTACAGTCAGGAATGCATTTAAAAAGAAGTCACGTCTTTTCGACAAAAAAAAGCATTATTATAATGCACGCCACAAAATCAGTAAAACTCCATAGACTTTCAAGCCGCAAAGGTTATAGAAGGCAATTACTACTTTGGTCCGCCGTGATGTGGCGGACTATCTTCTGAAAGGATTTCCCTCTCTCCCTGTGTTGGCTTCACGCAATTTCCCACTCGGTTCTATCATTCGTGTTTCGTCTCTTTTCCCTCTTATAACTCTCTCTCTCTCTATCTCTCTCACACACACAGATTTCCACATTTCTTTCCTTCTCTCTCTCTCCCTTCCTGCCGCCTTGCTCTCACTCGTGCACACCCTTCGTTCCAATTACGTCGTCCAATTTATCCACTTACGAAAGTTTCCCCAGCGGCGGCTACCGCTAGATTTTACGAGAGAGATTCAACGCTTACCACGGAGAATCGATGAATTTTATGCTTTTTATATCGACACGAATTACCATGTGAACCGACAAGCCGCGACACACATCCCACGAGGATTCCTCAGTCCTGGATCTACGGATTTGGATGATTTATGATTGCTTTACATCCGACATTTAAAACGATTATGCGAATACTTCCAGGCGGGCTTACGTATACTTCTTTATGGACAAATTTTCAAATATGTGCTCATTTTATGACCCGAATTCTCAAATCTATACACAGACGCAAAATACCCTGGTCGATTTTATCTCACTAAATTTTATTCTCACATGGGATCGATTACAATCGACGTGAAATGAAGATTGGATTTTCTTTAAATTGAAACACTTACTTTTTCACAGATTGTACTTCACATAATCAATGTTGAAGCGATATATCTTGTGTCAATTTTAAATAAAATGATGCTACCGGTTAGAGATATAGGTATTTGTAAAATTTAATATCAATTTTGCGAGTTTCGACGGTAGTCGGTTTGATTGTCGAGTCGAAGAAATTCGAATGGAAAATTAATCAGTCGATCATCGTACCTCGATAATCAAACTGAAACAGCGGTTAATCTCTCACGTGCCGGCCGATGACACGGATAAGTAATTTTTCTGATCCTTTCTCGGTTTTTTTGATAGTTTAAAAATGTATGGAAAGAGATTCGTGTTCAAAATGTTTAAAGTTATAAGGAAGATTTCTTGCAGGAATTAAATGGGTGGTTTATAGCTTTATGTATACATTGTGAAACTATTGAGGTGAGGTAATCTGTATTCGTTGGTCATGCCTTCCCTCTTTCTCTTTTTTTCTCTCTCTACCGCATAATACTCAAATCGTTGGTAGGAGTTCTCCCTCCCTTTTGGGTCAGTTAGCAAGGTACTGATAAGATGCTGGCGTTCAGTTCCGTTTTTGGCTTTTATAGAGTCCACATCAGGAGCGTTTTCCCGTGCTTTTCTCGACGGATTCTTGACAGGTTCTTCATTTTGTGTTTATAACGGGTGTACAAATGTGACGTATTCAATAATTGTAATAAGAAAAACTATTTTATGTGAAAATAAAAGTGCTGTGAGTTTTTTGTGAAAATACCACCAAAGAATCCTAACAATCCTCAAAAGTTTGATTAAAATTTGTAATTGATAAAGAGTAAAAAAAGCTAGACATTTTCGGTTAATTTTTTTTTATTCGAGTCTCAGTTAAAAATGTCGTGTGTGTTCCCACGTGTGTTCCCGTACGGGATCCCATAAAGGTTCCTACATGGGTTTCCATATGGGATCCTGTGTGCGAGGGAACTTTGGCACGAACCCTCGAGGGAACACTGTACATAGGATCCCATGTGTATGTGTTCCCTTACGGGATCCTAAATCTATTAAACAATTTAAATGAATCTACAAAAAGTATATTGCTAAGAAAATAATTCATTTGTCAGTAACTGTTACACACCATATTTACAAGAACAAAAAAATCCACTGCGCAGCCGTAAGTGCTATAGAAAACTACTGCGCAGCATGTTAAGTTTTCAAAAATTCATGGAATTCTATTTACATGGGATCCTATGCACAGTGTTCCCTGGAGGGTTCGTGCTAAAGTTCCCTGGTACACAGGATCCCATACAAGAACACACGCGGGACCACATACGAAAATTTTAACTGGGGTGCGTGCTAAGACGGTGAATAAAAAACACCTAACAGAATAAAAAAAAGTAGATCATGATCACGTGAAAAAATGGGGCCAAAGAGACGACTCGAATGATACTGTAGTAGATGGAAGAAATAGCGACGAATTCGTGAACAAATGAGCGAGTTCGCGAGAAACTTTTCTATCAGCGACTCCCTGCAATACAATTAAAAAGATTGCAAAACTTTGCTTCTGCGAATTTTTCCTCACTCGACTTCTTAAAGTTAAACTCATTTCAGTGTAACTCGACGACGACAAACAATGTTTATCTTCCAATCATTGAATAGCTTTCAAACATTATTTTCTACCATGAAACTTTCCATTTTCTTTCTTTAATTATAAGCTCTTTCAATTTTCTTTCGAATAGAAACTTCTTTATCTATTTCAATATTAACGTTTTTTTCTGCTGCTAGTAATTATTATTTTTCTTTGAATTTATTACTATTTATTTTTATCCTCATCATTGTCGCAATTATTGTTATTAATTTTTTCCCCTTCCAATAATAATAATTCCTCTCTCTAATATCATTCAGGTTTTTTCTGCAACACAAACGCACGTTTTGCTTGTTGAACATAGTCTTCATATTTTCCTTTATATTTCATACATGAATATTTTATATTAATAAAGTTATAAAAGCAGTGGATTTTCATCAAATCGCGAAATGTTACACGCCAATTTGTAAAGGCAAAGAAGTAACAACAACAGTTGGAGAGATGTGAACGCATTTTCGCGTGCACTTGTCTTTTTAAATATTAAAAGAGCAGTACCTCGGTGAAGTACCTCTGAGTTAGTTGTGCAATGTAGCGGTCGTCAGGCGGTGAATTTAAATATGAAAAACTACCCCTTCAAAATTTAGGACCCATTCCCACAACGACTGAGGCCAAGAAAAAAAGTATTGACCAAAAAGCTGGCGCTGAAGAATGCGCAAGAGATCTGAGCTTGCAGACAAGAATTCCTCTTGCCATTTGAAACTACTAACTTATGCGCTCGTCACTCAAGTGGCTCAAATAAGCCTGCACGTAGTCGTCCAAAGGATTCTTATAACTTCAAAAAAGTATACCCTGCACTTTTTTCTGTGTCGTTTTTTCTGATTTGTGGACTTTGCTGCGTATCGTGCAGCACCAAGAGAATAGTGCAAAGACATAAATCCTAGTTCACAAGCGTCCAGAAACATGTTGGGATTGCTTTTCCTTACGTATGGTTCTAGCCTTGTGTATCGAGCGATTGCCAATCTCTGAGTCCTGCACTTTCTACCCTTGAAAAATATTGCAAAATTTTTGCTCTCGAAGGAGATAGACGGATTTGTCTCGTTTTATAGATAAAAATATTTGCAAACAATTTAAACCAGAAATAACATTTGTATTAGTTTTACAGTTTGCCAGTTCAGTTTCCCTGTGGAAACTACTGTGACGTATTTTTCCAGATTATGTTTAATGTTTATTAATCTAATTTTTTTTTTATTAATTTTTTTTTTATTATACACTTGTCTATTGGCTTTTTCGCACTTACAAGTGTTCACCGAGGAAACGCCTACAGGACGACTTTGAAGTAGGAGTACTCGCATTTGCCTGGACCACCCATAATTGGGTTTTCTCGCCAGTGGAGAGGGAAAACTGTAGAAAGACCTCTTCTTGAGTACAACCGGTTTATCGACAGTCGAGTTCTAATGATTTGCACAGGTCAGTTACCGACAGTGCATATCATTATTCCTCGACGTCAAACCTTCCACTGAAGTTATCTCACGAGCTGAAAAAATCCCAGACTTGTCGGGGCGCGAACCCAGCAAGCTGGACTTGGTGCGACCGCAGGGTCTAGTATTTAACCAACTGAGCTAACTCCGTGGTTTTATTAATCTAATTTTTAATATTCAATTAAAACCAAGTAAACAATATAAAAACAAAACCCGGACGCCAAGTTATTTTAATGAAAAAAAATAAACAAAAATAATAGTAAAACAAAAAACTAATTATACTAATCAAATGATTCTAATCTTTAATTAAAATATAATAAAGCCACGACTACTCATAATCCGGAAAGTGGAGAGTAAGGAGCAGCAATAAACTGAGAATTTAAATTAAACCACAAAATAACAAAAGTAAATGGAAACCATTTCAAAAGGTTACAAGAAATCAAAAATAGCCCGCCGCATAGCACGGACATTTACAAAAATACGCGCACTGAACACTGATTCTATTTTTAATAAAATAGTCGGAGAACCGACTCCATCAAATAAAAATAAAAAGAAGTTAATTATAGAGCTCACCTGATAGGGCACAGTAGCCACGAATTGAGCTCCGGCACCTTTTTTGTTACATTTTTATAAAGTTTCTAGGGCTTTTAATAAACAATACGACCAACAGGTCGAACACACCAGTTCAGAATACCGACGACAGCAACAACGCATCGTTGTCAAGTCAATGTATGCGGCGATACATGCGCCGCGGTGCCGCTCTCACGAATCACATTTCAAAAGTGAGCGGCAATCGTCCGAGGAGCGTAAAGCAGGTGTAGTGGATCATCGTTTGGTTCTGGCACTCTTGATGACATTCTGCTTTATCCTTAGGAAGTCATGTTCTTGGATAATTCTTTACTCTGAAGAGATTCGATTTGTCGACGAAAATTATTTAATTTGAAATTTGAGAAATATGACAAGTCTCTTTATTACCTCGGCGCATCCGTGCCCTTCCCGTCAAAAACACGAAACACTATTTCCTTTCTAACTAAACAATTTAAAAATCAGAGCACTGAAACATCAAACAAAATATGACTAATTCTCACTCAGGGTAAAAATCATAACAGGCACCCTAAAAAATACCCACCGTTTACTGAAAAGCATTGTAATAATAGGAAGATGACGAAGAAAAAATTTATTACAAATCCTTCGCACGTGGAGAGAAAATAAAACTGTCAAATCGGGAGCAAAGCGACTGTTAATCATAAAGAGCAGAAAAGTGTTTGCGTCTTGCTCGGAATCAACAGAAATACGTATCTCTGGGAAAAATCGAGGTGGCTACAATTTACGTTCAAAGAATCCTTGAGAGAAGGGCTTGAGGGAGGGTCAAAAAGAGCGAGAGAGTTGGCAACAGAGGGAGGGAGCAAGACGGGGTGCATAACTGGAATTTATGGGGTGTAGAGCCGCGCCAAATTCCCGGTTATACCATACCCTGGAGCCCACTTACCCAGTTATTCTTGAACCGCTCGTTCACGTGAACTATCGCTGACTTCGAGAGGGCGTGCCACGAATCGTATTTACCACGTTTATAAGACCATTCGCTCATAAACGCGCTCTATTGTGTCTCAGAAGTTTTCCCCAACTCATGAGGGAGACTTTGCGTCACTTCCTTTCTCCTTATCTTGCATTTTTTTACTTAAGGAAAAGAACCGACCCTCAGCATCCGATAACAAAACTCCATTTCGTCCCCAACCAAAAATCAATAGACATCTGACATGTTGTTTTGACCTGATTTCCGTGAACTGAATACAATCTCAATTCAGAATTGATTTTTGTTTAAACCAACTGTTTTTTATAGTGTAATATTTCTTCTCATTTGGTTCTTGAGATGTGGGAAATCAGGTGCGAAAATGAGATTAAATGAAAAAAATTAAGTGTAGAATAAGGTAAATAAACAAGTTTGGAAGCGAGTAACTGTTACGCAGTTTCAGACTGTTTGTCCGTTACGGGAGAGAGACAAAGACAGTAGGTAGCTTAAGATAGACAGAGACACATCTATAGATTTAAATTCGTAGAAAAATAAGAAAATGTTTTTCTGTTGAGAACGCTCCTACCATAAAAAATAGTAAGTGCAAAAGCAAAATAATATCTTGTCGTTATTCTCCTTTTGTGTTTTTCTCAAGCAAAAAAGACCTGCATGTAACCGTGCGTTTATGAAAAGATGCTTTTTATGAAAAAAAAGTATCGAATCGTAGACTCCCCCATTAATAACCCGAGACAAATGTAAGTAGAATCCATTATTCAAATGCACACAATTCGAAGTAGATCGTTCGGTATTTGTCGTGACTGTTGGGATCAATTATTTACAAGGGGTGCAGTTTGAACTGATGTACTTACATTGCTATGACATTATGACGACTTAGGCAAGCAATATAGAAAACGTGCATGCATCAAGTCTCTATCACAATAGTCTTTTCATGTGACGTTCGAACCAACAATGCACCGTCGCATGTTGAATACTTCATAGAGCAAATCCCCTCCCTATTTCTAGAACGGGAGCGCGTGTCCAACTCTTCTGCTAGGACAGGATTATCCTTTTGCGAGGCCGGAAAACGAGGTTGACGTATGCTGAATAAAGCATTGAATGAAAAAGGAAATAGGAATCGACTCAGAGACGACACTGATCGATCAGCTATATCTTGGCTTCACATAAAATTGCCTTTTAGTACTCAGTCCAAGAAAAATAAGAAAAACACTCTTTTTTCTCACTTCCACAATATTCTCCATTCTCCGCAACTTTTTCTCTCTCGTAAAAGAGGCTTCGTAATACTGATCATTGGCCAGCGTCGTTCAAACTTTATTACAAACTAGCAAAATTAGCGCGGGTATGGTGTTTTTACCCTCAACATGTAAAAGGATATTCCAAGAATATCCTGTCCTTTGGATATCATATGGGGATCATGGATATCCATATAACGTCCTTATTATCTCCTGCGACATTCCGGAACATTTTCTGGATATCCTAATTTAGTTTTCTTTTTCTTTCTTTTTGTTTACTGGTTTTAGGTAGTTTTTTTCTAACCAATAGTTAGAAGGATTAATTTCTGCACTAAAAGATAATTTATATAAATACAACTTTTTTAAAACCTTCTTCAGAAGGAAACTGAAATGGCAAATTATTATATTGAAGACCAGGTTTCTCTAAAAAACGTGCTTTTTCAAACAAATTTTATTTATATTACAAAAAATATTTGTAAATCAAAGTTTTTATAGGTTAAAAGACATATAAAAATACTAATTGAAATGTTTTAAATGGAGGCTCCTAAACAACGAATTATCCGAAACCAAAAATCAATTGTTTTTAGTTGTTTATAACTTTGTGAAATAACAATGAATATTTTTGGTTGTAGTACCTATCATAGAGAGACATTTTAAGAGTAAAATGCTGTTTGGTTCATGTTAATAAGTGCAATAGATTCAAGAACTTTTGCATTTTTTGCTGCAGTCCTGTACTTCTAAGAGTATGTTCTAGCATTTAACGGAAAAGAAAATTTTCCATTTTTTGAAAATTGTTTGGAGGAACCTGGTCTAAAGTACCGACGGTCGACTACAAATGACCCTCTTCGGTCTCCCTGTAAAGTATCAGTAGGTTCTTCCTGTAATTTTAAAACCACCAATCACTTTCGTTTTTAGTCTTTTTAAGATCCGCCTCAATCTCCACCTTTTTGATCTCCAAGAGAAACGCAAAACTGACACTTTATTATATGTAAACACGCATTAAGGCCAGCTTACTCTGAAAAACATGATTTTTTCAATACATTTTATTTATAATACAAAAAATGTTAAGTAATAAGTTTTTTTACATATGATAGTACATACATGAAGTTACTTGAATTTTTTTTTCAAAATGTCGGTCTTGAAAATGGCTGCTGAAAGTTATCTACTTCGTAGATGGATGACATAATTTCTTGGAAAAGAATTATCTTAAAGCAAAAAACAAAACGGTTTCATGTTCTGTATCGAATTGGCTATGGCCTCAAGCAGAATGAAACATTTTCAATGAAAAAAAAAACAAAATGGCAGACTTTTGAATTTTTTAAACCTTTTTTTCCACTTTTAATTGTTTATAACTTTTTTAAATAATAATGAATATTTCTGGTTCTGCTTGAGGCCGTAGCCAGACATCTAAAGAGTAAAATGCCGTTTGGTTTATATCGATAAGTGCAATAGTTTTGAAATGAGAGTGTCATCTATGCGAAAAACGTGGTTCGGAGAAAAATCAGTTCAAAGTTTTTATTCATGAAAAATCGTAAAAAAGTGAATTTTACTTACATATCCGTTCCAGCTGCATACACAATTAATTCCTCGTCCTCGTAAGCGTCATTCTAAAGAATTCTTGCATTTCTTAAAGCAGTTCTGTGATCCTTAGACGCCTCAGAAGCTTCTAGCTCAGCTCGATCAACACGTCTGTTTTTGGCCCTATCAGCAAAGTGCCTTGCTCCCCACTCTTTTATACCTGCTTCTCGGTCTTGCTGACCTTTGGGACTAATTCTATACTATTTCTACGAGTATACAGTAGCAATTTATGAAAAAAAAAAATTCGATTTTTTCAAAATTGTTCAGAGTAACCTGGCCTTAAAAAAAACTTTATACTGTCTGATATGTTGGTTTTAATATCAAAATAAGGGAATTAGAAAAAAACCCCAGTAACAGATTTTAAACGAATCCAATAAATTTAAAAAAAAGTGCATGTCATATTGGATAAATTTTCAAAATATGACTTCAAAATTGAAAATAGCGAGATAATTTAAATATGTTACAAGAAATTATTCACAAATGGTTTTGGTACCGCAAAGAGTTAAAGAGACATGAAAACAATCCTATTTCAGAGGCAGAAAGTTCATGATCATAATTAGGATAATCCTATTGTGGACAAAGCTCTTTTGATGTTGATTCTTTTACATCGTATTTGTTGAACTGAGAGAAAGGGAAACAGCGGTAAGAAACGGAGAGAAAACGAAATCATTTATAAAACTTCAAAAGAGGATTATATATGTAATACAACAAAAATATAACAGACTGATTATTGACCACAGTAATACCACATTGCAGCTTCGCTTAAATTGGAACATGTTGTACATACCGCCAACGCGAAGAGAGCAAAGTTGTCTAATTAAATTGTGTTTGCGTATACACTCGAAACGGTTTAAAGGTTTAATTAGTTTTCATCCCCTTTATCCCATTCGCTCTCGAAAACTAGGTGTTTTCAAACTTTTCTTGTCCGTTTTAATCATGGCAAAATTTATTGTCTACTGATAATATTATTGTCAAGTTTAATCAACCTGGTTCTATCAGAAAAAACTTTTTTTACATTTTCCGTTAGAAGTGTTTTGTTCAATTTCGTTTCATGTCATTATTATTCGTTATTTTCATACGGAGAAGAAAAATATTTTATGACTAACAAAAAATTTCTTCATCTATTTTTTTGGTTGTGGTTTCAAAAAATTACACTGTCACACAAAGAAATTTTTATTGTATGATCTGCGGGTTGGACTGTGTTTATTGTATGTTTTTTAAGTCGCTAAAATTATAAAATACTTTTCTTCTAAAGTAAATTAAAATTTCAATTAAATATTACAAATATACAAAATAAAAAAAGAACAAAATAAAAAGGGTCTTACATGTCTGCAGTTTGTCGAAAGGTATTTCTTTCATAAATTTCAAGGTCAAACCCCATTTTTAAATTACGGTCAATTTAATTAAAATTATTATAATTTTAAATTTACAAAATAATCAAATGTCACGTAAAATAAGTTTTAAATTTAATTTTAATGTTTCACTACAAAAATTATTTCAAAAATCAGAATGTCGAAATCGAAAACTCAATTACATCTACTGACCAATAAGAGGTCACGAAAGGGTCTCACATGTCTGAAGTTAATCAGAACGTCTGTTCCTTTTTAGGATAGTATATTTTATAAGGGGTTTTCGTGGCTCCAAGTCTTCTTCGATGACAATTGTGATTTCTACTCTAAAAAGCGCCTGAGAAGCTAAAAAGACCATTCTTGGATTTTTGTTTGGCACTATAGGCATATGTATAGTCATAAAACAAGTAAAACCTCATTCTAAAAGAAACAGACAAAAGCTTCGTTAAACAAACAAGAGGTTCTATTTACGGTCTGCCAAAATGTTCCGATCTTCTTTTAACAAAAGTAAAGTGGCAAATAATGATTCAATAATCGAAAAGGATTAGTAGAAAATTTGTTATTTTGCTGTATTTGTGTTATTTTGTTGCTCATAATCCAAGAGTTTTAACGCTTGGTTTTAATAAGAATGCTTTTTGGTTCAATGTTGTTTCATAGTCTGCAACTTAGAATTGTTCAAGTCTTGCTGTCTCTTCAAAGTTTGGCTACTTGCCTAACTCAGGAAGCAAATTCTTTGTCTAATGTTTAATCACACTTTGAAGTTCAAAAGCACGCCGTCTTGTTATCCAAATCTTTAATAGTATACTTGTCTGTTGCGTCTGCAAGTTTTCTAACGCATTATTTAGTTATTATTATTAATATGATAAAATATGTCTTAAATTATTTGCTTCCACATACGTATGTGTTCTTAAGTAGCTTCACTCTCCACATACAAGCGGTCAAAGAATTTTATAATTAAAAAATCTCCAATTTAATAAATTTAGAATTTATGTGTGTCGATAACCAACCCTTTTGGAAAATTACATTATTGTTTTAGCTGCTATGTCATATTTGTCTTCATGTTCATTCCCAGCCAATATTTTGCATCTCTCTACTATGTGTTCTATTGTTTGTTTGTTGAAAGCATGTATTTTTATATTTTCCTCTATTATATATTTTCACAAGCTTCATGTAAAAATAACTTGGTCCAATATGGGTAGTAAAAAAATCTGCTTTTTACTTGCCCTACTTTCAACCATTTGTATGATCGAAGTTTATCAATGTTGATGTGCTGTATGATACTGTTATATTTTCCATGTAGTTCCTTCTGGTTTACTCTTTTCCAAGTGGTTGTTTGGACAAGAGTTATATCACGGTAATTTTTATCAGTATTCATTAAGTACTTTTCTGCTACCACATCATGAAATTCTGTTCTTTATGTTCATTATTTTTTCGTTCGTTTCTAAAAGAAATACTAAAAGAAAATAGAAGCTCGTTAGTGTATTGGTCTATTCGACTCTTTTTACTATTTAAAAACGAGTTTTAGATTCAATTTGATGTAGATCTCTGATTTAATAATTAAATTGTTGGTTTTTATTTTTTACGACTTTAATATGATAGAAGAATATTGTCAAAATATTATTCTGACAATATATTAAAAAAAAAAATCACAGAAGTCGATCGTGACAATTCTTGTTGAGAATAATTCTTCTAATTACATTTCTAACTTTCATTGCAATTAGTATTTTAACTTTGATGAGGTAATATGGTGAGTTGTTGGGAATCAATGAAATTGGATAAAAAGAGGCACCTCTCGGTGAATGGCAAAAAAGAAGGGTAGTCCCTTTAGATGAAACTGGGAATAATAGAATTAAGAAGCCCCTAAAGGTTGGAGACTGCAACCTCCTAACTGTCACCCCCCTTAGTTGACCCTTTCACGGCAACGACCAGCCAACTATCTCGACGAAGCAGTCCCTGTCAGCCAACGTGGGTTGGCTTTACTCTAACTAGATCTGACTCCCTGTCTACTCGGACTTTCGCTAATGTACTCGTAAGACGATATTGTAAGGATTTATACGAGCACTTGAATTATGAAGGTCTATACGCAAAAATAATAATCGCCTAGTGACAGCTGTCTTGTAACGTCTTGATCATCTCCTCAAATTCCTTTTACCCGATTTAAGAAAGTTCCGACTTTAAGTTTCCTTCAATAAATGCTACTTGAATTAATTCACTCATTCCTCGTTCTTAATACTCAACACTTTCGAATTATGATTGATAACTATAAATATTATAATTTATCGACTAACTTTGAAACTTGATGGAAATTTGATATAATCGAATTCTGTCTAAAGCAGATCTCATTTCGATGGTAAATGAGAGTTTAAATATTTCCAGCTCTCAAGAAAAATCGTTTCGCCTACAATTGCCCAAGTTTTTCGCCTCTTCCCTGTTTTCTTTCACTCATTCTGATTTGATAAATCGACCCACCTTGACCTGCTTCTAGCTCCTGATTCACTTTCTCATAACAAAAGCAATTCTCCCATTTAACCAATCTTATTTCAACCCTCACTCAATTCTCGAAACGATAACATCCTCTGACTTGCATGTTTCCGAAAAAGCATAATTGTCTGCTAAACTAAACTAGTTGCTTTGTATTTTTCCTCTGTCATTCCTTGATCGATGTGTTTACTTTACTCCAAATTTGTTAAAAGTACATTAGGGTGATTTTCGGTAATTTTAGGGGAAAAAGTCTATAATGCTTTTTACAAATGGTCTGTGACGTTAACTTAAAAATTTGATGTTTTTTAAAAAAGTTATTTTCTTTCTTTTAAGTTATTTCTGTTTAAAAATATTGCAAGCCAATGGCAAGGTTAAATCGGTCTATTCCAAAATTCTTGGGATATCATAATTTTTACTTGTAAGATTTGAAACTATTTTTCCTGAAACATCGGTTCAAAGTTAGAAAAGCTTTTAAGTTTACTAGCCTATCTCTAAGCAAACAATGCTAGGACGGTCATTCGTAGAGCTAGGACTATCTCAAATTCTAAATTCTTAATCGAAGAAAAAATATTCACTCCCTGCATTTCAGAGGTATTTCCAATTCGACAAACAAGGTAGTTTTTACCAATTAATTATCTATTATCAACGCAAGTATATTAAAATACAATTTATTAATAATATCTAAATCTATTAGTTTTATTTTTGCCCCCCTGTATTTGTTTGCTACGCAGGTATTATAAGGGGCGTTGAAATATTACTGTTTTGTAATTCTTGTCTATCTTCCCATTATAAATTTTTACAATTTTAAATTAAATTTATTGAAATTGTGTTATTATTTTCTTTTTTCATAATGTTCTTATTTACCACAAGATGCAGTTGCGAAAGAGCAGTGAAAATTTACTCAAAGTTACGAACCCTTGACTATTGAGATTTCTGAATTCTTAGGTCGAAGCAACTGTAACGTTATTAGTTTTAATACACGTTATCAATTTCCGATTGTCGTAATTGGAAATTTATTTTATGTCAATCCGACATAACAGGTGGAACAAATATTTCATAATATTTTAGGCTTTTATTAAGAATTTAAACACAAAAGTAAAAATTCTCAATGCAGCAAAAAATCTTTTTTTAACAACAATTGGTAATGTTGACAAACAATCCTAAAATAAATTGGTACTATTTCGATATTTCTCTATCTCTGTCAGTGAATAATCCGGAAACAAGGTAAACCAGCTAACTACTAGCGGGGGACGAGATCGAAAACTCGAATTAGTTGGGGATGATTGGAAGGTGAAGGGAACGGGAGTGAACCCACCTGACAAACTCCCATTACCTTTACATCGAGAGTTAAGCTAGCCCAATCGGAAAACGATATCCAATAACGTAAATCTTCGTCTACTCTTCTTGGCTCATACCAATCCCTTTTCCTTTTAACCCTTTACAATTCAGTGTTGTAAAACACGCGCGAATTTATGTCAATTTCCAATTCAAAGACGCCAATAGTCCATTTTGAATTAGTTTGATTAAGAAATTGTTCCACTTTTCTAGGATTATATTTTTTTGAAGAGACTCACCCCGCAAACGTTTATTATGAACGTACAAAAGAAAAATTTGAAATTCATTATGGTAGTCTACATTTTTTAAATCTGATGCAACATACTGTGACGTAACAAATAGTTACACGCAAAGCGAATTGAAGTCACTTAAGGGTGATTCTACGTCAGAAATATCACAATCTGCTAGTGGTTCCCAGAATGTTGGAAAAAAATTAAGGTAATAACCTAAATTTACGTATTATTTTTATTTCAGATGATGATACTAAAAATAAAATATCTCAAGATCTAATAAAGTCTCCAGGATGATATTTGTTTTAAAATAAAGATGAAATAAAGGGGAATATTATTAAAAAAGAAAAAAGATAAAAATCATCAAAACTGAAAAAAAATATAAATAAAATTTTATTTTCACTTTTCTTCTATCTAAATAATAACTTATTTTTTTCGATCTATAATTTTATGAAAATCGCAATTTTATGAAGAAATTATTAGGTGATTTATCAAAATCGGTTAAAAATTGACCAAGATATAAAACAATTTTTTCCGCGCATGCGTTAGGTTTGAGTAAACGTGTTCTATTTGTGGTTCTTGTAAAACTACATTTTTGTCTAAATTAGTGAATGGGTCTTAGATTTTCAATTATCTAGACTTGAAACTAAACATTTTTTCTTTATTCTTAGCTGAAAATTGTTCTTTGCAATTCTAGTCGGACTTCACATTTTGTTAAAATACTTTCCTAACCTAAAACTATGTCCGATAACACGTTGTTCGTTCCTGATACTGACAAAACATGTCATGGTTGCAATGTAAACATCCAGATAGAATTTGTTCGTTGTGAAAAGTGCAATGCTCCGTTCCATCCTGGTTGTGCTAAATTAAAGAAAAAGTTCTGTGGCGGTTGAAGATCCTCCCCACCTACAGCAAGACCCTTGACAAAGGATGACCTCTTCGCAGCTTTAGCTGACCAACTTAAGCAAATTAGTGAAATAATTAGCGGAAAGATCAGTGAAAAAATTATCCTCTTGAAAGAATCTTTGAACGCCGTCTGTGGAAGACTAGAAAATATAGAAAAATCTATCTCAGGAGCCTTGGATCGTATAACACTCTGGAGAACGACGCGACGTCAGAGATATAAAAATTGAGGTAGACACTTTAAAGTGAAATGTTGTTAAATGTACTGACGACGTAATGTCCACATGCAAGCGCGAATTATTGGACCGCAACGGTAGAAAATCCAATTTAATAATGTTTAATCTATTAGAATCAGACGATAAAGCATCTTCTGTTACAAATTCGAATTCTAACAACAATTCTAATACTGATTTAAATTTGGCATTAAACATTTTAAAATCAGTATTACCTCAGGACACACCGAAAGTTATTTCAACAGCACGTCTTGGTAAATTTTCACTGATTACACCACTAACAAGACAACGTCCTCTGCGAGTCACACTGACAGACGAGTCGTCTGTCAAAACATTTATTTCTGCCTTCAGGAAACTTAAAAAGTTCCAGGCAGTTGCTGACCCATTACCACCAAACCTCTTAATATTCTGGCACAAGACTCCAAAGCAGTCTGAAGAGTTCAAGTGGATGCGCATCTCTTTGAATGAACGATTAACGAAAGGAGAAACTGGACTTCGGATAGTATACCTGATGGGAGAACCGAAAATGTTATCTTCTAAAGGGTGACTCAGCTTCTTATCGCACTCATTCATCGACGGACATCACGGAAACGGAGAAATCGTGTTTTGGTTGCAGTATAAACTATTCTCAGAAGTTTCACGAATACGTATGTAGTATTATTGAAGCATGTTTTCTTTAAGTTTTATTTCAATTCTTTTTTATCTTATGTTTCTTTTACATTTTTCCAAATTCCAAACATACTCTATTACGAACTGCATAAACTTATTAGGAAAGTATTCACAGTGTATTAGTATTCAATATTTGAATCTTCATAGATTATTTCTTAGATCAGTTTACTGAATTGGTTACTAGTTGATAAACATTAACCATTTTTTTTCTTAGCATCATTATTTTCAAAGTTTGCAAACTTATTTCGAGCTTGCTACTCTCGCTGTTTTGACTTTATTGATTTTTCTTAATTAATATCAATTTGAGAATTAATATTGCAGTTATCAGCTGTGAAAAGAATTCGCGATTTCAGATAATATTGTTAAAACCTAACGATTAAATTATATCTTTTTTAAATTTCTTATTATTAACTAATTTTAGTTTTTTTTGTTAAGTACATATGTACCAAAGGGCCTCGAGCCCGTTAATCTGTATATATAAATAAATATAAATAATTAAGAAAAAGTAGCATCAAAATTTAAAGAAGCTTAAATCCTACAATTTATGATATTTTAAATATTCCTTTTGCTGCCTTATTTCTCTCATACTACAATTTCACCAAGTTTCATTAAATTCTGGGAACCACTTGTAGATTGAGATCTTTCTGACGTAGAATCACCCTTAATTTAAAATATTTTGTTTAAAACAACAAGTCAATTTCTGATCCAATTTAACTGCTGTTTTTTTAGCTTTTTGGGGATTTGGGAACATGTATTGAGACGTGGCGAAAATTGTCACACACATAAAAATTAAAGATTAGTAAAATAAATCAAATTAAAAATAAAATAAGAATAAATTGAATTAATTAAAATACCATCAAGCACGGAATCACGACTGATATTTTATCAGTTCTTAAAACTTTGTAACCAAATACTGATTTGGGAAAATATACTGCCTTAGTACGGAGTTTTGTGAAAATTTTATTAATTAAATTTGTAATTATGGATCTCACCTTGACCCAACTTCTAAATCAGTTTTAAAAATCATGCTGTAAAAATTGGTAATTATACCAAATTGTTGTTTTGAATTTTATGCTTTAAACCCAGCGTAAAATTGAGATTTGGAAGTTGAACTATATTGGGAGGCTAAAACTCCAGATGAAATTCCCGAATTCTCAAGAATGCCTGGCTTTGAGAGACAGTCTCTCGACATTATTGACAGACTGTCATAATGGTTTGTTTGTTTGGTTTGTGGCATTATACACAGGATATTTTGGACCTACTGCATTCAGGCGCATCCACACCATTAAACCAAAGATCGACAGCGAGCACAGCTGTGATTTACGCCAAGTAACAATCGATACATTGAGATTAATAACTAGCGGCGCTGGTGATGCCGCAACTCTTAACTTCGACAAGGTGATACGGATTACCTCATTCTGTGTTTGATGGTGTGACAATTCGGACTGCAGGTGCAGGACACTTTACGTTGTAAAAATTTCACGCTGTGCCTGTTCTATAAAGAAATGCGCTTTAGAGATGCCATTCGGGACCGTCGGATCATTACAGGTGTGTTCCTCGATGTGTAAGAGAAATTTCTATTGTTGATTCGAAGCCATTTGACCAACTTTAAATAGTCATTCGTTGATTAAGTGTTGTTCCTTACCACCTCTATTTTCGCGTTTAGTGGCTACCTGACAGATAATTAACATCAAACTCAAGTGTTTTGAGGTAAAAATTATATTATTAAAGAGGTTTACTTATTTTTCTCTGATTTTCTTTATTATTGCGATGTAAAAATAACCTAGAGCATCACGCTCAAGGAAAAGCTTGGTTCTTTAAAATTTCGATTAATAATTAAAGATTTTATTTACTCAATTTAATTTATAATGGATAAACAAAATAGAACAAAACAGTAAGTAACAATTTATTAAAAATATGGTTACAGTATATATAAATGTACACGTGTATTGAAAGGCTTCAGGTACCAAACCGAAGCGACATAGTTTAGAAATAGATTAGTTAAAAACAAAACATGTAAATGATTCCCTTTTTAAATTAAATCGGTTTAATTTAATTGTTTGAGGTAACAAGAGTAACTTTTGGCGCCATTTGGAAAATGGACTTTTGTGCTGATCTTTGAAAACCCTTATGAAAAGAGATCAGCCCTTGTCACCGATATCACCCAATAAAAGTGCTTGGATATGTAAGTCATGTTCGTCTGTTATGTTCGGTCGTCGTACCTGGCACGGCTACTCACGAAACGACCTTTTACCTCGAGTAAAAGAGCTCCGAGATGGAGGTCGGTTTAGGTAGCGAAGAGGAGGAAAAAGGGGTAGTTGGCCGCGAGGTTCGTGTTCTGTAAATGGGCCTCTGATCGTACTTGGTAAATAAAATACGTGCTTCTATTCTCCATTCTCTTCTCTCATTCTCTAGTTTTCTTTCTCTTTTTTTTCCTCATACGATTCTACGAAATAATATTGCCTAGCAAATAATACTATTCTGTAAAAATTTCCCCAACAAGTTTATTTGGTTTTTTATCTTTAACAGTAATTTTTTATCCAATTATTTTGTTTCCCTGACAGAGAGTTTTTTATCGTTTTTCCTACAAAGCATTTTAATCCAACTTACTCTCTTTCTAAAGAGACTTTTTTTCCAGACAACTGTATTTCTTTTAAAGCAATTTGTTTTCCTTCTAGTTTCTATAAATTTCTCGTACTGTGTCATTTTAAAGAAATTGTCTTGTTTCAAAATGTTTATATTATTGTAAACATTTTATTATCGTTATTTCTGAATTCTTGTTCTTATTAAGGTAAACATAAAGACGATTTGTATTCTGCAAGAACATATTGTACACAAGTCAGTGGAAACGTAGGTTCTCTCCATCTCGTGCTCGTAAACATCTTTATAAATCCAAAAGGCACAAATAAATATTGTCAAGAAATTCGCTCAGTTTCTTCTCCAATTGTAGAAGAACATACAAACATTTCTATTCGTGAAAGTAAATTCTAAAAAAAATTCAGATATCTAGGAGAATTTAGTTTCGATCATTCTGGTATACTTAGCGGTTAAGAAATTGGGTAAATGTATTTGAACTGCTTTAGTTTAGCTGTTTCTCGCACAACTTCTAGTTTCAGGTTCATCTTGTTTTGTTGAAGAATTTTTACTTTTATGTTTACCTCTGGAGTTTGTTTAGCACACTTCAAGGTCGAAACAACTGACTCTTCCTCTGTCAAACAATCGAGGTTTGGAACTTACACTACTTTCTGATCCACCAAAACCTTAACCACTGCTATTGGACCATTTCGGTAACTTTTGCAACGAAGGCTTAAGGTTTATGATAATGGAATTTTCTTCAAATCGTTGAAGAGGATTTTCCTTTTTAGTGATTTTTGCTCTTTGGTAAAATCTTTCCATTATCCGACTTACTTTTGGGTCTTCTTTATAAAGCTTTGATATAAGTCTATCTTATAGTTCTTGCGGTAAGTCCTTACTACTCGTCCCTTGAAACTCTTCGAAGTTGTTGTTTTATATTCTTTGGCTCCTTAATGTATTTCTTACTTTTTTTTTACTTTTATGACTTTTGAAGACCTACATACCGATCTACCTACCTTTGTTCCTTACTACCTACCTGTTTACCTATATGTTTATCTCCATTTGTAAATATCCCTTCTTCTCTGTTTTAATAACGTAGAACGAAACCACTTGTAACGATTTCCTTGTTTAAAAAAATATATTATAGAAATATCGATGATAATTTGAATGTAATTATCATAATCATTAAAATGACACAAAAATTACAAAGTAACTCAAACTGAAATCTAACAGCAGAATCTTAAAGTGTCTCCGGTAATTTTGGCTTATTTCCTGTGAAGTTTCCTTGTGATTTTTTTAGTGAGAATCACCTAGAACTTTCACTTAAGATCAAATTAATCTTTACGACCTGGATCATCTTTCCGATTTCTAAGTTTTAAAAACTTTCCTGACCTCAAGATTCTCATACTTGGCTCTAACGACATCAGTTTTGAGACTTAATCTCACATGTATAGAGAGCTCTTTCAATGGATCAAGAAAAAGAGCACTTTCCGCACATTTTCTAAAGATCCAGAGTTTTCATTCTTCAGACCAACTTCCGTATAAATTTGGCCATAAATTTTTATAATGTAGCACTAGTCCAGCAATAAAAGGAGCAATAAATATACTTGGATACGTGAATATATGAATGAATTTTATTCGGACGTTACAGTGGATCAAAGAGAGCTTAAACCGATCCAAGAGGCGCGTGAGAATGTGAGAATGGAGTCTCGAGGTCCTTATACCACTCTCGAAAACTCTGTCATTTTTCAAAGTTGAAAATGTGGGTCGTCATCGAACGTCGGCGTAGATTGATAGTCATTTCGTATTCTCGTTTGCATAAAATATCGGATCTCCTCATAAAATTTACTACTCGCCCTTTTTCGCTCACGATGAAAAGAAAAGTTGTTTTCGTATCATAGAATAAACCTCTGGATCCATTCGTCCATATACCGAAGCAACTGTCTTTTTATCTTAAAGTGCATGAACCTGAATTACAATTGTGAGTTATAAAATTTTTTATTTGCGTGAAGTTAACACTTAGGGGACTTGAGCCCCAGGGCGCAACTCGTGCCATCCTTTATGTTTTTCAAATTAACGTTTCTACTTAAAGAACTTTAAAAAGTCTTGAGATAGTTCTAAAAACTTTTTTGGAATCCGTTGGGTGATTTTGAAGCATATCTGGGAGGTATAAGGCCACATCTGGAAAGGATCTGGGGAGACTGGGGAAACTCTGGGGAGACTCTGAGAAGACTGAAGAGACTCTGGGGAGACTCTAAGGCGACTGGGGAGTCTCTTGAAAAGCTACTGTTAATTCCTCTTAGGTCATTGTGAAATTTCTAGGAAACGCTGATAAGGCTCAGGAGTGTAACTAAAAAAGATCTGAAAAATCTCGGGGAAGGCTCAGGAAACCTTTTTAAAAGCTTTAGGAAATTTCCGGGAAAGTGTCTGGGCATACCCTAATAACGTTCTGAAGAATCCTTAAGAAATCTTCGGAGAAATGCCGAGAAGATTCATAGGACACCCAGTAAAGGTTTTGGGGAATCCCTAAAAAGAATTCCTAAAAAGACTTTGGAGGACCTCTGAGAAGACTTCGGGGAAACCTTAAGGAGGCTGGGGGAACCTTTGGGAAAACTCTAAGAACTCTCTGGAAATAGCTTAGCAAATCCCTGAGGAGTTCCTGGGGAGAGCCCAAGGCTCTGGGGAAACCCCGAAAAGACTTTTTGTATCCTTAAGAAGGCTTCGGGGAATCCCTGGGGAGGCTCGGGGAACCTTTGGAAGAAATCTAAGAAATCTCTAAAAATAGTTTGGGGTCATCCCTGGGGAGCCTCTGGGTTACTTCTTTAAAGTTTTAAGAAATCCCTGAGGAGACCCTGGGGAGAATCCAAGGCTAAGGGGAAACCCCGAAAAGACTTTGGGGTATCCTTGAGAAGACTTCGAGGAATCCCTAAGAAGGCTCGTGGGAACCCTCAGAGAAACTCTGAGGAATCTCAGAAAATATTTTAGGAAATCCCTGGAGAGCCTCTGGGTTACTCCTTTAGCGTTCTGAGAAATTTCTGAGGCGACCCTGGGAAGAACCCATAACTTTGGGGAAACCCCGAGAAGACTCTGTTTATCTTTAAGAAGGCTTCGGGGAATCCTTGATGAGGCTAGTGAGAACCCTGCTGAAAACTCTAAAGAATATCTGGGAATAGTTTGGGGAATTGCGGGGAGCCTCTAGGATACTCCCTTAACGTTCTGAGGAATCCCTAAGTTAATCCTGGGAAGGGTCTAAGGCTCTGGGGAAACCCCGAAAAAACTTTGGGTATCCTTGAGAAGGATTCGGGTAATCCCTAGAGAGGTTCGGGGGAACCCTGGGGAAAACCCTAAGAAATTTTGAAGAATATTTTGAGAAAGTTTTGTGGGAAGTCTAAATGGTATTAGAGAGTTTTTTCTTTTTCTTTTGTTGAAATTTTATCCAACACAATCCAATATCTAACAGAAGTTCTGTAGCGTTTTGAAAAAAATTTTTAACGTCAATTACTCTTCGGAGAGAAAAAATTGTAGTTATTATACTCTACCTTTTAGTTCCTTGCGTTTCAGCAGCTATATCGTAAATAATTTTCAGTATTTCTCTCAATGGAAGAAAATATTGCAAGATATCAGTTCTGTAAAAAATTGAAAAAAGCGGAGTGAAATATTTTCCTCGACGGATAAATTTTAAAAAGGAAAGAGCTTTTCCGAGATGCTTGCGTACTTTAATAATGTTCGGGTAGAAAGGACGCGAAGGAGAAAAGGATCTCGTTATAAGCATTCGTCTACGCAAACCGGTCGTAAAGCCAGAAGCGAGCTCCGGGTATTTTTCTCAGCGAAGGATTTCGCTGCTTTTGTTTCAATAGAAAATTATGCAGTTGGTAAAACAATCTTGGGCTTAACGTGAGAATTGTTGCTGAATACGAAACCGACCGGATTGACTGGCCTCGCAATAATAATCCTGAATCCTCAGTCCCGTGATTCTCTTTAAACTTTCATCGCTCAATTAGCTTTAATTAAGTGGCTGCAGGCACAAAAAAGCTTTATTGAATTTTCTTTACCAATGGCAATTAATAATAAAAATTAATAATAGATTATAATGCAGCATTCATTATTGTTTTCCCTTAATTTTATTTGTCTTACGGTGTCTGAAAGAAAAAATCTAAAGTAAAACAAGGATAAGGTAATTTGAGTTAAGAGATTTAAAATTTTTGTTACTATGATATTGAAACAATAGAGCATATTTTGGGATAAAAGAAATTTCGTATAGCTCTGGTAGTGATTTAAGAACGCTAATTAGCCAAGTCTGGTACATTATACTGAAAAATGGTAATGGTGCGGAGGAAGTAAGAAAAATTCATCTAGTAGAAATTACGGTCTTCTCGCATTCTTGGGTTCATTTTTGTCGTAATTTATGTCGTGCATATGGGAACAATCGTTGAAAAACGTGACTGAGAACCTTCGCATGAATTTCATAAACTCCAGCTGTAATATAACTAGACCGGAACTGAAAACGAATGACGTAACTGCACAAACTTAAATTGCAAATATAAATCAAAACTTAATTAAAAATAAGCACAAAAGCAAAAGCACTTTTTTAAATTGCGTTAGACTTTCTTTACCTGAAAATGTAAATTGTTTCTGTGATAAATAAATATCCTCGGAATTTTAAAGTAATTATAATCAATTATCTGTAAATAAATATCAAAAATATCTTGTACTGAAAAATTAAAAAAAAAAACAATATCAATATTGGATCAGCTTCAAAGTATTATGTTTGTTATTTTGTAAATCTAGATTATCGTATTTTTTACTTGAACTTTTACATCCGTCTCATTAATTTTAATTACTTTCGCATAACTGAAAATATAAAAAATATTGCTTTCAAAACGTAGATTTTCCAAGTCGATTTTCTCCTATTTGTAAACTAAATTTAGACGAAATAATGACGAAGCTTGATTTCTCATAACTTTTTTGTTGTGAAAGGAATCAAATTCACTTAATATAGACTGAAAAGTGCATTGAATTCGGCTTGAATAGAAGGTTGGTGTTTATTTCTTTAGCAAATGTTTCAATGGCGCATTTTTCCAATTGAAAAAAAACTTACCGTTTTTCAACAGATTTCTGTACCATCGACCTACTTTTCCGTGGCTTTTTGATCAAGTTGAAATGATACAAATTTAAAGTAAATGTTCGTCAGTGAGTCAGTTTTAAAAATATGTAACTCATATCTGTAATTTAAAGAAAAAAATAATTAGTTTAATGAAAATGCAGAATTTTGTATTGTACAAAGAAATTTAAAAAATATCTCTTTTTTCAAAAAATACATTTTTCTACAATTACAATAAAAAATAGTAATTAGGAACAAATACAGATAGAAGACATCATTAAGGCAGAATTAAACATTTTCAAGTTGTCTGGTCAGCCTCAAGAATCGAAGATAAACCTTCTGATTCTCAGAGACGCTTGTGTAAGTCGAGTTTTCATCCTCTGGGAATGTCTTAGAAGGAAGTAATACCCTAGTGCTTTTTCTTCTGTCTACTCGTCTCGAGAACAGGTAACGATATCCAAACAAGTCTCGCCTCTAGAGTCCTTTGCTTTGGACTCCGAAGCTTTATTCAAGTTTTTTTCATAATCTTGAGAATACAATTTTTATAACTAAAATAAGCTTCCAAAAGAAAATCATAACTTTGTTTTTTCTTGTATTTCGTAATACAAGAGTCTTTGCAGAAAATCTCCTCCTTGTTAAAAAGAAAAGAAATTCTAAAAAAGAATTTTTATTTATTTTTTTCGTATTAATATTATTGATTTTTGATTTTCTGCAAAAATCTAAGTTCCTTTTAATGAAAAAAGAGAAAAAAGGATCAATAACTAAATTGGAATTTATTTTAAATTTTAATGCCAACTCCACTGGCTAATTTGGAGACGATAGTAGCGTTGGCTGGTTGATAGTCCGGTATCTCGCGACACTAGCGCCGTGCGAGTTTTTGGAACTATTATATTAGCCACCGCAGTCGGTAACTTACCGACTGTCGATTTTCCCGTTACCCACCAGCTACGATTCAAGTCTAAAATTTCCCCGTTAGTTATTTTAAAACTAATTTTAAAAATTCAAATTACTTTGCAATATTTTATAAAAAATAAAATCTATAAAATAAAAATAATATAATATGTCAACTAGAAAAGCAGATTGTGTGAAGTTGTCTTACGGATTTTTTTCACGTCAAATTTTTTTGACGAGATAAGCTGACCTACAAAATAAAAGTAAAATTAAATTGTTTAGAAAACAGCTTTAACTTTTATAAGACTTATTATCTCCTCGATAGCGCTGATTCGCAAATTGACAATTGGGATTGGAAGAGGTGGTAGGAGACAGGAATAAAGGGTAATCCCTATTGTTTCTGCTGTCCCATAAATCCGCCTCCACCTTTTTCTTTTCTTTTTATCCTCCTCACGGTTGTGCCGCTCTTCGAACGTCACCCCTTTTCCACCCTCGGGACGACATCGTCTTTCTCAGCAGCGTGCTCTGTAAATCTCAAACCAGCTGTGCTTTACGACGCATATGTATGTACTTCCATACAATATGAAAGCGGTTCTCTTCTTTACGTGATTTGACCAGATTCTTTCTTATTCGTTTTCTAGTAGATTGTAAGTCGAATGTAATATCTTAAGGGTAAAATTTTTTAAATTTTATAACAACTGCATTTCCTACAAAATAGCGAAAAAAGTTCTATATTCGATATTTATTTTATTCACTTCCATCTTTTATACATGAAGCTTTCCAGATATTTTAAAAATCCACAATGTCATTTTTATGGAATTTTAAATATTCTAGCATTTACTCTCAGAGGAGAAAAAAAATTTCTGCTATTTTTCACAGATCGTAAAAGGAAAGCCAACTTTTTCTAAATTATATTTTAGAATATTATAATTACAATAATAACTATAAATAACAGTAATAATACAAAAATCTAGTTTAAAAAAGTATTTTATCTTTAATTTTTAAAATTGAAAACAATTATTTTTTAGTTTAAGTGACATTTTGCTTCTATTCATGAATAATGGTATTTATTAAATTTCAATGAAATTAATTATTCAAACTCACTGTAGAATTAATTGAAATAAAAGTTATATCAAATTTTTATTCGATTAATGTAAAAAGTTTGGTATCAGATAATTAACATTTTAATTAAAAAAATATATCTGCAATTAAAATACAACAAATAGAAGAAGAAAAATTCGCTAACGTTTTTTTAATCCAAACTTAATTCTCAAAATAAAAAAGTGGATTTGATAATTTAATTGCTCTATCAACAAGTGAATAAATCGCTCTAATTTTTTTAAATTGGGTGATAAGATACAGAATTAATCTATCTCCCAGACCAAGTCTTTTTTGATACCAGTTTGTAATTAATGAATTATTCCCAAGAATTTAAGATAAAACTAAGTAATTAATAACATTATTAATCGATTCATCAAAAGTGGATTTAATTCTAGAACCAATTGAATGTCCAAAGATCTACTTAAAAAAATTTCTATTAAAAGAGCAGTATGATAAATTAAAAAACTGGTAAATTCCTTAATACTATTCCATATATTTTTAAATGAACAAATAATATATCTCCAAAAAATGATTGTATATATTCATTAAACATCTATTTAATTGCAATTAATTAAATACAATCGTTTACTAAATTTTAAATCTGTTTTAAAATCTTCAAATTAATTTGCTTTAAGAAACATATTTTAATAGTTTTACATTTTTTTTTACAGATCGAGGATGCCATGCTTATGTTCGACAAGCAAACCAACAGGCACAGAGGTAAGTTTTGTAATTTTTAAAATTATAAATCAATTTAGTCTGCAATTTCAGTTATAATTTCGTCCTTTTATAAATTCCTCATACTAAGCATTATTTACTTTAATATTTCGTTTATTATTCCAAGTTAAAATTGGAGGCAAAAACTTGTATTTGCATAACTGGGGAAAAAGTTTTATCAAAGCGATCTTGAAATGAAGTTTTTTGAGTTTAGCTAATAAATATTTGCAACGCTTTGCGAAATTCTAGACATAGGCAAATAGCAAGTGAAAAAGCTATAAAGTCGCTCTTTAGGTCTTGGTGAGATAATTGTTTCATCCGACGCTTACTCTCGTGATTCATATTTAAATTTGCACAGTCGGTGCGATTCCATAGGGATGGAAAATTTTCACCGCGGAAAACGTGAATTAACGGACGTAACTTTGGCGTCGTACAAATCCGTTGAGAATATAAACGAGACTATTCTATTTAACAAGTAAATAAATAATACAGACATTTCACTGGCAGATAGCAGGCAGGGTAATTAACGAGTTGGATGAAATAGTAATTAGTAATTTTAATTATTTGTTAAGCTGTACCAGATTCTCACGAGTGCTAGATAAATAATGCACAATTGCACAAGTACTTGCATTTTTTATAAATTGTTACGTTTATGATATAAAAACCCTTAAAAATATTATCTAAGCTCCTCGTTTTAAATTAATTTCTATAAAGAATTATGGATTCGGGATGAGGACAAGTCAATGAGTTAGCTAAGACTGTATTTAACTTAACTGTATTTAACTTAACCTAACTCTTTACATTAAAACATTCAAACGCTTTCCAGTGCCAGGCTTTCGTTTCCTCTTGCCTTTTTCTTTAAAATACTTCTGCGACTTTACCTTTACTCTTATTTCCAAAACCAAACTCTACTGCCTTTCCTACCTCTTTCACCATGCTTCTCTTTTTACCATTCCTACTCAATCTAACCTCTTTCCATACATTCCATTCTCTCTTCACCAACCTTCTTTGTATTCTCCTTCACTAAGATCATTCTTTCCTCATCCCATAACCAATTATCCCCATTTATCCATTACCCACCTCTCAAACTTCTCTCCGTTTCTCTTTCCCACACCTTAACACTCTTTTATTCGTTCCTTTGCTCCAATCCCTTCTATCAGTCTATCTATTTCCTCCCTGACTCTGCTTATTTCTACACTCATGCCCTTCACTATTATGTTGCATTTTCTTTTCTTTATCTCCTCCCTCTCTAATCTTTTTTCCACTTCTTTTACCCTTTCTTTAACTGTCTTTGTTTCTTGTCTTTCTTTAGCTATTTCCTCAGTAAACTCTTTTTCTTTATTTACTTCTAACCTTTTTAAACCCTTTATTAATCTATTCATCCTTTCCTCTAATGTTTCTATTTCTTCCTTTCTTATCTTCCTTATTCTCCTTCCACTCCTACCTCCCCCTTCTTAAACTTAACATTTTCTTTTTTTCTTCTGTCAATAATTCTCATCGTTTTATCCACCCATGCATCCCACTCTTAACTTGTTTTGTTCAACCACTGAAGTAAGATTATTTATTTGTATGCTAAGGATTTAAACAGTTACAATGCTTTACTATAAGAATTGAACCTTACTTTTAACGAGGAAATTGTCTTGAATATCGTATTGTGAAGTCTCGTCGGTTATACTGTACGAAGATGAGTAAAGCGTTGAGATCTAGGAAAGAACTATGTAGACAATTAGGCTGAAGACCAGGTAGCAATACTCCTTGGTGTTGATGTTTGAATAGGTTGATTATTGACACAGGATAATCTGCAACACATTGCGGTAAAAATGAGAATACATGTTCAGGTGATAGTGGTTGTCAAGTGTTTGTGAGAAAAGATAACTTACACCAAAAATTAGTACAACTGACTGAATTCAAACTTGACTTGAATAGAGAACCGTTTGACTATAACCGCCCAAAAATGTCTCGCACTGTCGCTCACTGATCAACTAACCGATTAATGATTGACTTGATGACTAACTTTCTGATTTGTTGTCTGACTTCGTTTTCTAGTTAGACTGACTAATATGACGACCGCGTGAGTAAATAGATAGTGACTGAATAGGCTGAGGTACTGAAGTTTTATCATTTAATAATCGCTAATTTGTTGGCTGCGGTTTAAATAGGCTCGATTTTCTATTGTTTGATAAGAAGCTTTGGCGGTGTTTCCTGCATCTTGCTATCAATATTAAAAATGATGACTCATATGATATCCTTCTTGTGTTGACAAAAAGAATGTGTTCATCAGGCAGTTTACCAAAACCTCATATTTGTAAAGACTGCTCTTTCTGCTTCCTTTTTCGGTATAGCTTGATTTGGTCACTACTTCCTCTCGTTTAATGCATATCGTCAATTATATTTCCTCTTAAAAGCAGGCTCAATGTGTATTACTATACACTATATTACATAGTATTAAATTTGTTCTAATAACATAATTATAATCAAATAATGTTTTATAATAATCACCTTTTTGTCGAATAAAAAATCACAATCTCCTTTAGGGAAACATATACCAGCTTTTTAGATTCCAGTGGGAATATAACTCTATCCAGGATGGTTTTTGAATAGAGGCAATAATCGCAGGCTATCGAGATGCTCCTCCCGTTCAATAATCGTGATTTCACTGTTATAACTCTGGCTAGAAAAATGTATTTTCCTTTTCAAATATTTTTGACGCTCCTTTCTCACAGCGCTATGATTGATTCTAATATCAGGCTTTGAAAAATAGGAGCAAATGACGTATATGAAAAGCAGCTTCTTTAGATTATGTTTTTCCCTCTTCGCTGGGGTTGGCTGTGACGTTGACAGGGTGAAGGTGGCTGCAATGCTTACGTTTCCTGTCTCAGTGTTAGTGAAAAGCAGAGAAAAAGAAGAATGATAGAATGAGAAAAATGGTAAAGAGAGACAGAAAGAGAGGAAAAGAGAGATCGCTGACTCTTTCAAAGCCACACGTAATCTCTCTCGTGGTGACATCCAATACCGTCCCTATCCAATGGTTCTCCAACTCGAACTTGCCACTCTAGCTAGGTATCGTGATATGGCACCCCAGCTCGTTCAGTTTGACTCAAGAGAGATCAATTTTGAATCCTCGCGTTGCTACGATGAATAAAATTCGTTGGAGCTGTGAATTCAAGTGGGTTTTATTTAATTTGTAACACTTCTAATAAAAATATAAATTTAATATATGCGTCATTCAATTCCGCCACTGATTTTAAATGTTGATTTAATTTCACTTGATTTTGATCAAATCGCATCACTTGGTCGAATTTACATTGACAAGCAAAAATGGAGCACTATCTTTTGGAGACGTCTATCAATTTTTGGAAACAAAAACGCAAGCTCGATTTTCAAATTATTTTGCAAAATGTCAGTTTGCTTTGTGATCATTATGATAATTCTTTATATTTTTAAATTGTCGTAACAGTGTTTGCGATTAATAGATACTAATTCTCAATTGATGATTGTTATTTGCAAAAAAAGACTTGCCTTTTGAAGTTTTCGAATCGCGACTTTCAACAATGCATACATCCACTGAAAATTTCTCAAAGACATTTCTTCTTTCCAATCAGTCAGATCCAATAGATAAGATTATCCAGAGTCCCTAGTCAGCCCAGTTTCGATATACCTCCTCGGGTACGCTTGGCCGCTATTCTAGACGATTTCGAGTCTCGATGGGTCGTCGTAGGGAGCTATGATTTCCACGTGGGTGGGTAACTGCAACTGCAGTAAAGCGAGGTCCCAGCACAGCGAAGGTATAGCTCCAAGTACGATTATCTAAGCTCCGCTGGCCAAAGGATTTTCCCATACTTGCTTCCTTCCTTGTGCGAGAACCAAGCGAGAGGAAGGAATGACGGAGCTGAGGTAAGGTTCGTAACTTGTCTACACACACTTATACCTCTACATGTCTGCGGATATAAATTGCTCTTACCCATGTAGTGAATTGCCTGCAATGGTGGATGTACCTAACACACCTTGGCTATGGTTTCACCCAACTGAAATTCTTCATCCTCTATGTGAAGTTTAAAATAAAAAAAAGTGTTTGCTTGGCGAGTGCGTCAAAGAAAAATTCGACTTAGATCACTTATTGGATCCTGTTTGGAGCTTTGATGTTATCTTTCTTTCTTCTTGTCTTTTAGGATCGATTAGTGTTTCTCCATCCGACTACCTAACCCTATCCAACCCTACCTGACCTTACCTGACTTTTCCCCACCTTGACCGAGCTCACCCGGACTTACCCGACTTTACCCGATCTTACCCTACATATATCTCTGTCTTTATCTATTTCCCTTTCTCCCGCTCAGAACTGCAAATGCGTTGGTTATGGCTAGGAATGACAGACAGACGGACGGACATCAAAGTCTCGTTATTAGGGTAACGAAACTCTAATAAACGAAGTATCTTACGACGTTACAAGAATATATTACAGTTTGGATATAAGAACGGTGTGAGGAATTTAGAAAAACTTTCTTACTCAAAGGCATTAGATAATTTCAAAGACTTTGGGAAACTTCCTGTGCCGTATGGTACGACAATTTAACAATTACGACAATTTAATGTAATTCGACGAGTATCAGGTGGAAACTCGCTTCCTCACCTTCTAGTTGAACTCTTGCGACAAATTCGTATAGTGCGCGGTAAACCACCAGGCTCTTACGCGTTTGCCATCATTGTAACACGAATAGTTCCAGTGACTTCGAACTGTTCAAAATAGTTTCGACGGTGCTTGGACGAATGCTGTCGACTTGTAAGTTTCCCCATTTACTTGGAAGAACGAGTTTTGTTCCTAACATTCAAGATCCAAGTATTTCAAATTTTGAAAAATTTCGATCATAAATATTTCAAGCGTATTTTCGAATACGGAAATTTAAAAGTTTCCTTGGAAGTTATAATAAAATCTTTTCTTACAATCTCTAAGTGAAACTTTGTTCTTAATTTAATTAGCAGTTACAACTTTTAAAATTTGTGGTTGTTGAAAAATAGTTTTTAAAGCTTTTGAGATTTTTATCTAAAGCAGAAAGAACTGTCTCCAAATCTATTGCTTTTAGACACTTGGTGTCAGTATCTGCTGCAGAAAGCAGTATGTGGCTTGATGCAGAAAGGAGAAGTCCACGCGTCGCTGCAACTTTCGGAACACTTTGAGTTCGTCGAGGCGAGCCGGAAAGTTCTGAACGATGGATGGTTCCGGGCTGAGAATGTTACGTAAAAGATCGTAGACATGTTTTTCGAGTTTTCCAGAAATTCGTCGAATGCGCTTTCTATCTGTAAATCGATCAACATCACCCATTCCAGACTTGTTTTCTGACATGCTAAACTTATTTACAAATAGTAACTCACAGAAAATCGACACTAAAAGAAATTGCTTATTAAACTTCACTAAAGTAGGTTCCCCTTAAATTTTTATTAGCCTTACGGGAGCATTTTCGCAGTTTATTTGCGCTTATACTAGAAAGAAAAGTGAACATTTTTGAAATATTGAAACGAAACTATTCTCACCTCATTCCTTTTTCCAAGCCTCTTTACCATATATTCGCCTCTTGTCTCTTTCTACTTATACTTGACTTTTCTCTAGCTCTCTCCTTCCCACTTCTCAGAATGATCTTCTCAGTCAGTCAGTCTCAAGAGCGATTGAATTGCTGCCGAGCTCGACTGCGATTTCAAGGATCTGTGAACTCCTGTCTCTAGCGACCTGTTTTCTCAACTGTCATATAAGAGGCAAGAATTTCTCGAGACAAGCAATAGTCAATAAAATGAGAAATACTCATCCCACGGTCTTTAATTCAGATTTTATAGTTTATAACAATAATTACCTTCATACAAAATGTTGTTTAGATGATACTGTTTAGAACTTCCGAACTGAAAATTTTATCTTTTGTAGTAAAACGTATGCCTACATTGATAAGATTTCCCACATGTCATTTTTAACGACAAGATTTCATTTCTTATGAACAATTTTTTGGCATAATATGATTTAGGTTACATTCCTATGTTAATGAAGAACCTTTTTCTGGAAAAGTCTAACGTAATTGTCAAATTCTCTTTTGGAAGCCTCTAATCTAGTGATCATCTTTTGGACCCGCCAACGAGTATAGACAAAATATTTTAAATTAACCTACTTCATTTGAACACTTTTCTTTAGACACGACTACTCTAATCTTTACCTTGAGGTTGCTCCTTTTAACAAACCACATACTTTTTGGAAATGCCTACTGCGTGAACTGCATACTTTTAGAGGTGCCTATTCCAAGAAGTTAAAATATTAGAATCATAATGATTATAGTATAATAGAAGTGTTTGTTGATATTTCACAAAAATTCACAGCACTTTTAAATATCACGAAGGATAGTTTATCTTTATTACAAATTGAGAATACGTCACATTTGTTCACCAGTTATAAACACAAGATGAAGAACCAGTCAAGAAACCGTCGGGATATGCACTTGAAAACCCGCCCGATGTAGACTGTAAGAAGGCCAAAACGGAACTGATCTGCATGATAATATCAGGCCCTTGTTGACTGGCGGAAGGGAGGGAGAGCTCTTACCAACGATTCGATAATTATCCTGTAGAGAGAGAAGGAGAGTAGGGATGACCACCGAACAGGGAAAAAACCACCTTACTAAGAATTTTAAACTCTATTAAAGATTTTAGAACAGATTAAGCAGTTTTTCACAATCATTACAGAAAGCCATAAGCCACTTGTTTAAAATGCAATTTTCCTTATAACTTTTAAAATTTTAAACACCCCGATTTTTTGACCCGCCTACCATCACACAAACCATACCATTTAGGACCCAGTTACTTCTCTACTTTTAAACTTGTCCCGTTCCTTTAAACTGAATCACGCCCACAATTATAGGTTAACTTCCAATAACCCTCAAATAAGCAATTTTTTACAATTTTAGTACTACAAACAATAGTTTCCAATATAACATTTGCATCATTAATATTCAAAGAAAAATTATGACGTTAATAACTAAAATTGACAAAACAATAAATATTTCTTGCATAGAGGTAAATATTGCGTAAAAACGGCATCTGGAAAATGTGACGAACATAAAATCTAAAAGCGCGCGAAGTAAGTAAATTAAATCTGTTTAATAATTTACGACTACTAAAGGCAAGTCGAGCGAAGAGAAGAGTGAATGTAAAGTTGCGCAGAGAGGGCAGGTGTCGGATAGAGAAAGAATTCACAGCAATATCTGTAGAAGTAGAAGGGCTCGTTAAGTTTGAGTTAGGAGACAATAAATATTCATTAATGGCTGCGTCGTACGAGTACGTAAATGTAGGGATCCTGTGGCAAAGGATCTGGGAGTACTATAGTTCTGGAATATACCAAAATCGTGCCATTTACCCTTTCCTCCACGATACCAGCGTCTAAGCGATCGCAATTACCATTATCGATATCCACCCGGATGTGTGCTCCAGGTTCTCGAGATGCTTCGATAAACATAGTTTAATACTGCAACTAATTAAAAGTTTTAATTAAAGATACTGAAATTATTTATAGGGAAGATTTTTAATCTAAAGTTTTAAAATATTAATTAAAAGATGTCAATTGTTTGGTGATGATACCTGAATTAACGGATTTTGTAGTCTGATATAAAATAGTCTCTGTTGAATTGACCTTTTTGACTTGATGAAGACTTTTGTGGAAATTCTATTCTCGTGGAATAGGGATGTTAAAACAGATTAGTTCCATAATCGCCGAATCGTTAAACTTCCTAGGGAGAAATTAGACGGACAATGTGATTTGAGAAAAACAGCTGTAGATGACTTTATTACGAACGCATAGAAACCCCCCGATTATTCTTCGTCGACGGCGGCGTGGCGGAGTCATATGCGTCGTATTTGAAATGCGAATGAATGAGGCGAGCTTACGAGCTCTGGAGTAGCAATAACTCGGAGATTAAAACAGAATTTAAAAAGAGTGTGCTGAATGTATATCTGTGTCAAGCGAACCCCGTTGTTAGTAAAGTAGTGGTAACCCCTGCGAACGAGAGAGTAAACGTTTGCATCGTCGTCGTCGTCGTAATTGTACTCCGAAAATTGATTCTTTCATCGTCAACGAAATGGCACAAGAATTGAATTCAGCCAGGAAATTGGATTAATGTTCGCTTCAGTCTTCATGTTTTTTTCCATACGTAAACAAATATCAATCTCGGATATTGAAAACTCGCAAATTTTTTTTAAACCCGCCTCAGAATCAAGATCAATTTTTCTGCACTGGATTAAATGTTTAATCTCTTTTTCTTATAATGTGTGAAAAATTTCTCCTCTGCAGTATTTTGGGTATGAAATCTTTATGGAGAAGCATAGAATGGTCGTTAAGGACTCATCAGAGGCGTAAAGATTGCTCGGCACGAAGTGTTTTACAGGATATTCGACGTGCGAGGAAAGCTAAAGCGAGGGCCAGATCATGGGTGAAACTCTCGGAATTTATTGGTCCACATATAGAGGGTTGTTGGCTCAGGCTGTGCAGCTAATGAGGGCAAACACAGCTCTTCCCTCTGGCAACCCTTCTTCGTGTGAAAACCCACTCAACATCAGAGAGAGGCGCACCAACACCAACATTCCGAAAAACGCGCGAGTTCCCTTAGCAAATAATGGCCCCGCATTACGTGCAAAGGTAGTCTGCTAAAGCACATTTAAGGCGTCGACCCTCATCCTTAAAATTTTGAAAAACCTATCTTAATTCTTCACCTCCGTTTCCTTTTAGGAAACTCGAGTCAGTGGACCTATACATCCTTAAAAATTGAAAAAACTGCCAATTACGATCCTAAGGTCCGAGGTAACGAGAATGAGAATAAAATTCTAGACTGTGGTCAGGAGCATTAGGAAAGATCAATAGCTTGTCTATGTCATGACAAGGTTTTCTGTAGGTCTGAGTAATACGTTTTGGAGATCCTGATGAGGTTCCTAGAGACTATGGAAGTAATATTCGATGGCTTCTCAATCATTCTTAGCTTGGAGAAGCCAGCTTGAAGCAGGAAGGAAGTTTTCCAATACTTGACATCCCTGTTACCTAGTGCTGAAAGTCGACTTGACTCGGATCCTGATCTACGTATTTGTAACCAGAAATTCTTGTAATCCATCATTGCTCTTGCTGATTTCCAAAGCTGTTATTTCAACGGAAACCCAAGACGTTGGCATCCTAATAAAACAACACTACATGCATTATTACCAACGCCTGCTCTTTCCTTGGTTATAAATGACTCCACCTAATACCCTGAATATTTGTGAACTTCAAAACAATGTGTTTGAATATAATGGATGATTCTTTTGCTATAAATTATTACTCTCGGAGTTTTACAAAATATTTTATCGAACTTTGTTTGCACTTTAATTAAAAGTCTCTTCAAACTTTTTTCAAACTATTTTCGTGTTTTGGAAAATGAAAATTGATGAGGGGTTAGAAAACTTTCTCTGAAGTAAGGTATGATAAAGTGCCTCTTTAAATCTTTCAATCGATTACCAAGCAGTGTCTTAAATTTTATAAAGTTATTAATATTATTGACCTTATTTGAAAGAGAAAGGTTAAGGAGTTACTTTTCTTTTTCTAATCAACATTTATTCTTCATCGCATCATATATATGAGACTTATGGTCTAATAGAAAATATTCTGAGCGCTGATTAATAACGATGTTGCGGCTGGCCAGTAGACAGTTGAAGCACTAAACGAAGATATACATATAAAGGATGTGTGCAAAATTTCATTTAGATTGGAGCATTACTTTTTGAGTTATGGTGTTATTATACACTCGATTAACGGCCTTACAGGCCCAATGAGTGTCCCCCGTAGGGAGTTTCTAGATTTAAGTACTTTTTGTTTATAATTTTTAAGTGTTTTTGCGTCTACAGAACGGCTTGAAATTAGGAGTACTCGCATTTGCCTGAACCACTCGGTATATTCGGTTTGCTCGCCAGTGGAGAGGGAAAACTATAGAAAAACCTCTCCTGAGTACAACCGGTTTATCGACAGTCGAGTTCTAGTGATCTACACAGGTCGATTATAATGATTTTTTTTAACTTACATCGAATCATCTATTCTAGGGCGATAGTGGGTATCCTCTGAAGCAGCTGTAGAGTCCATACAATCTTTTTTTGTTGTCTACGAGCTGTTCTTTCCTTCATAGAGGCTTCTTAGAGCCACACACCTGTGTCGAGCACGATTAGGAGATTATCGGTATGTCAGCGAGTTTTAGTCCGATCGACTTGAAATTTTCACAGGATATTCTTGAGGTGTTGTACTTTTATATAAAAAATTATCAAAAAAAAAAAAATTTTTTTAAGCTACAAACCATCCTGCCTCCTTAATACAACCGCGTCTGATTTATTTGCAGCCTTAGGTGACAACGAATTTTGATCTCAATTTCCTATAGTAATTTTCAAATTAATATTTGAGATACGTACTAAGTTGTTTTTAAGAATAATTGTAAAGGATCAATAACCAAACTAGAATTTCTTTTCTCCACTATGTAAGCCACATGACCTAATATACACGATGCTGAAAAGTGATTACTAACTATATTGCCACTGACCACAGGTCTGGTCGGTTCGAACACCAAACGAAGAATGACGCGAAGAAAGTTGTCAAAGGTCCTCACTTCTACGTCAACAACACCGCCTCTGTCTTGTGATCCACTGGTCCTAAAATTTCTTCTGTACCACAACAGCAGCTGAACAATGAAATTCTGTTTGCTTAACTCAACTGCAATGATTAAAAAGTTCAAACACTAAATTGCTAACAAGTTAAAAAATCTCCAACACTTTAAAAACTCATCCGGGTTCAGTTTCCTTTTTGTCCATATCTGCAGATTTTAGTCAAAACCTGTTTCTGGATAAAGTAGACAATACACAAACTCAAGGACCTGTATGCTGAAAGGGTAAACCTTGCAAGTGACAGCAGGTTGTTCATTATTCCCGGATTACTCGTCTGAATCCGTAGGGTGAGTTGGAATGGGTGAGTTGTCCTAGCTCGTAACATCGAAACCTTCTCCTGTTTGGACAAAACAAACTAAAGCGCAAATCATACTTCTATCAGTTTATATTGCAGTTCGAGGAATATTTCTCTTTTCTCAAATTCATAAATCGGAAACCCCAATTGTATTCCAATCACTTTTCTTCTCATTAGTGAAGTTTGTGCGGTTCAAATTCTGTATTTCCTTTAAGTTTGCGTACTATTGATTTTGCAATTGTGCTTTACAGTTCTAAGCAAATGCGAATGCTGAGGTGCAGATGCGCTGTATGTACATATTCCCAGTAATCTCAGCGATCCCTTATGAACTTTCCCAGAAGCTCCAACTCTGTTTATTGGTAATTGATTCAAGCGTAATAATTAATATCTCAAAGAACAGAAGCGTCGTGGATTCAAGTTTAGACTACGGTTGATTTATTCTAATTGCATTCGCACCCTGGCATCTCTCGCATTTCTCTATTTCAAATTGCATTTTATTTCAGTGTTTAATTACATTATAAGAATAGTGAAAAGCGAGTATTTATTGAATTTATTATCTGAAATGAATATTTTTAATATTAATAAACTGTCCAGAGTGTAAATTAAAATTAAAAAGAGTAATTATTCGCACAAAAGTGTCAGTAAACGTCAAGTGAAAAAGGGTTAAAAATACCTCAGTTTTACAAAGGAGTTGTTTATGAATATGTACCTATTTTCTTTTGACTAAAGTCAACCTGCCCATCGTTGCACTTTAATTAGAATCTTTCGTAACTTTTATGACGTTTACGAGGTCCGTCTGCGCAGATGTACGGACCTATAAACTTCTAACAAAGAGGTTTCTCTATGAAATTCAAGCACGCTTCTCTCTCAAATCTTGTAATTAAATCTCAGAGAAAAGGCACACTGTCGGGACAAAATTTACTTCATTTTATCACAATGGAAAAAGTTTTTTCACTATAATCCGTCTCATCAACATTTTTTATCACCTTTTGTCGATTTTTATAAAAAAACACTCGATTTTCCTCCAATTTTTAGACAGTTTTTTGATGAATCTCATTTTCATTACAAGACAAACTTGAAATGATATTCACTGAATTGAGAATTAATTTCCGAGAAGTAATAAAACCAGTTTGCTTCTTGAGCTTCTTGCTCAACATTAAATGTCTTATTAAATAGCGGTAATAGTCGCTTTTATTTTAATGTGGGATATAAAATGAAAGCATGGTAAGCAGAGCAGTTTCGTTTACTCTTTGTGTAATAACAAACTTTTTCATCTCAGTGAATAAAGAGAGAAACTGTTATAAGTTCATACATATATATATATGTATATATATATTAAAGTAATCTTCATTTTCAGTTGTATAAGTAGCATGTTGCTTCATTTTCTTTTGAGAGTTTATTTGCGAAACTTCAAAACTAAAATGTAAGATTATTTCTTATTAATTGCACGTTTTATTTACATGAAACAAAATTGAAAAAAATATTGTATTGTTATAACTAAGAAATTAACAGAGTCTTTAGTGTACGCAAATTACAAATTTCGACATTCTTTTTGTTACAATAGAAAAATTATGTAAGAAACATTAATATACCAATAAGTTTGAATTATATAATGACCAATAATTTTTTTCGTATCAATTAACACCAAAATGGAAAAATATTGTACGTAGCAAAATCCATTTTCTTTAATTTGCATGCAAAATCTAATGCGAGTGCGAATGAAGCTTAAAAGTGTGTGTTCATTTGCATGTGAGGGGTGCAATATATATATATGTATATATATATACCTACCTCTCGTTAGCAAAATTCCGTTAACGAGTCGTCTCTTGACTCTCCTTTTTATGATTCCTTTCTAGCGTGGTAGAAATGAATCGATTTCCGAGGTCAAACTTAGCCAGAAATCAATGTAATTATATAGACAATAAAATGAACTTCAAAAAAAGCATTTCAATTGTAAAGATTCACTGACTTTAACAAAATTTTTATTTATATTCATCTACGATAGATAAAAACAAAATTCACCTTCTTAACTAGAGAAAATTCATTTATAAAATTACTCATTAATTTTATTTCCACTTGAGAAATAAAAACTGGCAGATTCTTATTACATTTGCCCCTAAAGAGATATTAGAATTCGAAGAGTATCTAGTGATTGATAGTCTCATTATATTTTGTCTAAAAGAGATAATCTATGAGAAGCGAGGAGTTTTAAGTCACGAAAAACTATGATGGGAGAAAAGAAACGAAAGAAATGGAAAAGAGCCAAAGGAGACAATAAGTGAAGAGAAAGCAGTGCTGTCGTGTTAGAAAGAAATGAAGATAGAGCTATCAGTTACAGCACGCCGTCTGCACGGAAGCAATCCATTCCCCTTCGTTGCTCAACCCTTACCATCTGCTATTTTGTCCATCTTCAAATTCTCTCATCGTTCTTTTTTTTATCAGGCAACTTTTCTCTGCGATAATCATCTCTACTATCATTGCTATCCATAATATAATGTCTATTAAATTTTTATTTATGATTCTGATTAAAATAAAAATTTAGATCTATTCATTTATAAATGTTCGATTTTCGTTTCGGTATTTTTGGATGTTAGGAATGTTTGATGGTATTTTCACAAAAAACTCACAGCACTTTTATTTTCACGTAATATAGTTTATTTATATTACAATTATTGAATACGTCACATTTGTTCACCTGTTATAAGCACAAAATGAAGAACTTGTCAACAATTCGTCGAGAAATGCACGAGAAAACGCGCCCGAAGTGGACTCTACAAAAGCCAAAACGGAACTTGACGACATCATCTTATCAGGCCCTAGCTTAGCTGACTTATCCAAAGTGGAGGGAGAACTCCTACCAACAATTCGAGCTCTTCTAACCCTTCTCCTCCTTCTTCTCCTCCATCTTCTTTAAATGTGCGGTCAGTTAAATTGCGACCAATATTCACCCCACCAATCTCTAATCATAAGGAAAAAGGTTTTTAAATTTTCCGACATACTGTTCTACGCACAGAAAGATATTCATTCACTCCTCTTTACTTGGTGGTGATCAAATTTCCTTGGCAACTGTCCAACATTTCAGTGTCTTATACAATTTCTCACTGATGCTCTGAAGCATAAATGCAGTTTCACTTGTTGAAGTTCCTGCAAGTTTATAAGATACTGCTTTAACTATCTTGTTATATATCATGTAAGAAAATGCACGTCTAAATTCCTACATATTGTTTTCGGAATAATATTTTTTACTCCGAAGGGATGCTCATCTATGTCTGCTCTGCACTGACCCGAAATTTAGATCAGGATAAACTATCACGAATTCAATAAAAACAGCTTATGCAGAAAATCAAACGCACCATAAATACGCTTTTGTTTAATCTCTTTTGTATTAATTCATTTATGGATTTCTTTTTTAATTCGCTGACTCATGATATTGCTCGTTTTCCATTCGCATCCTCTTTCTCTTCTGTTGATGGTGCATACCGAATCTACGAACGATTCTCGTAAAACGATATCGCCAAAGTATTAAAGGCTACCACCCACACAGTGAAATAGTCACACAGTGCACAATGCGCAATCATCGAGATGCACTTAAATTGACAAGCATACACGCATTTTGCCGAAACGATAAAATCCCTAAAGCTGATAGTGCTTAATTCAGCATCATAACTCATAATTATAGTTAACGATTGTTTGTGAACTATGACGTCTATTGAAATTGAGAAAAAATACGTCTAGTCTTAATAAATTATGAATTCGAATATTTATTTATGTTTATTTATTCAATAAACTTATGACAACAACTAAAACCTGATTATTTCAAATATTTCAAGCATAAACAATAAAATTCATCCATATTGTCTTGGAATAAATTTTCTTTTATTTATGACTATATTGGAGCATAATACTACCTATAAGTCAACCTAATTCTTCGATAAAAAAGAAGATTAATTAGTCTTGAATTGGAAATAAGGAAAAATAACAATCAACTTATTCTAGCAGTATTTAATTTACCGAAAGCTTTCAATAAAAATTTTTTTATAATATCTGAAGCTCGGAAATTCCTTTTAAGTGGTCAAAAGAAAGTAGTGACAAGTCTATTTTTGCATTTCAAAGCAATGAGAGGGAACGAGATTCTCGACCGGAATTCATGATATTAAGCACCAGAGCTAATTACACGAACCAACACAAACTAATTCTTTTTCCTTTTGTCTCCTTTTACTAATCTCAACATAGCGAGCTCTGTTTACTGATGGTAGTTGCTTGTAGTCATCTGCGGTTATTCACAATCGATTTCTCATCTCTAACGAGATTTGTCAAACTACGTACACAAAGGATAATTTAAAGTTGTTAGCACTCAGCACGCTATTTAGTCAATGTTATTTTGATCACATAATTAAAATGGAACTTGATGAAGTAAATCTTAAAAATTAATAGCAGGCTTGGGTCCGTAAATAGTCTACTTCACTATAGAATTTACTTTTATAGTGAATCAGACTATTTACGGACACAAGCCTGATTAATAGAAACATAATATGTAAATGAGTTTTCATGAATAGGAAATCTAGTTTTATAAAACATGAACTGGAAATCACTCTTAAAATCCATAATTGTTACTACACTATGCAATTAGTTATTTTTTGGCAAACGAACTGGAAAATAAAAAATTTCACCTTTCAATGACACTCGTTATTAAAATTAAATTGTATTAATAATACTTTTAGAAATGTTTTTGGGCGGGTTGTCTAGCCATTGACAAGGCTGTACTTTCCCGGGAATCCAAAAAGCGATTATGAAAACGTTTACTCTCTTTTTGTTCCCTCTTTGGTCTGCTCGCTTCATCCCTGACACCATATTGCGAGCAGGGACACGTGCGATTTATACAATTAATTCTCTAATTTGTCGCGCCCACGTCGGATTTTATCGAAGGATAATAGATTTACATCAGGCTGGATACGCTTCGCGTTCCATTTTGTGGCTACATTGGAACAACGATTTTCTCTTGAAAAGCTTGAAAATTAGCCACAGTCATGCACAATACTATTTCGATTACATGCCAGTGCCGATTTCGATTTAATTGGCTAAAACTTGATGATTAGGTGCAGCCATATGTAAATAGGAGTTTAATTTCCTGTATTTAACAAGGGTCGTTTTTGGAGCACCTACCGCTCAGTCCAATTCATTTCAAATTCTACATTCCTGATTCAACCATCTTGAATTCTTTGTCTAATTTAATCTCATCTGATTTGTCAACAAAGCAAAATATTATTACAACACCCGAAAAGATACTTTTTGTGCTGGTAGAACAATAATAATGTGCTAAACTTTAAAAAGAAGGTTATATTCAAAGAACGATAAATAATTTGAAGTAGGAAAAAGCGTCAAGTTCGGTTTGACTTGCATTAGAAAAGAAAGGATCAATAATTAAATTAGAATTTATCAAAACATTTAGAAGCAAATAATTCAGACTCCTGTTGTTGACAGACGTATTGGTTAACTGGTAGGTTAATTTAATTTAATTCTGACTACAATTTTCTTACCACATTTATTGAAGACTGATTTTAAATAACAATTGCAGTTGAACACTTATCCTAAGGTAAACGAACATATTACATTAAAGAGATTACTTCGCTTAACGAAAGCGAATTTGCATCGTTTCGATATTTAAAAACTCTTAATAAACCACCAAAAACCAAAACTCTTATCTGTGCTGATTAAAACAAAAGGGAGACTCCGCTGAGACTACGACGTCGCGATGCCGACGTTCAGACAGACCAAAATGACTAAAGAATAAACGAACTCACCAATTCGAAGCAAATCAATGGAGATGACTCCTGGGACTCTTTCAAAGAAACAACAACTCTTCTATTTTCACTTTGAAAAGAAACCATTTGTTTATTAATAATATTCAAAGATTTTGCAATAGTTTATTACACAGTAAAACTCTCGGCACCAGTTACACTACTCAATTTACTAAACGCTTAAAAAATCACGATACAAAGTTTTTTATTCCGGACAATATTGAAAAAAAGAATTAATAATGAGACGAGCACACGGCTACAATAATTCGAAGATCACACGTAAATGAATGTTCACGCACATCTCAAACTCTAATCGACCGGTAGATCCTCTTTTTCGCGATCCTTCTCTTTCCACGTCTTTTTCTCTTTTTCTGCGTCTCATTCCCTCAGCCGCTAGAAAACCATACACCCTCTCGGTTGCACCTAAGGAAAGGCGTCACCTAAAAGAAAAATTCTGATCCTGTCGCTGACTTTCGTTACAATTCGTAAACTTGACCTGCGCAAATCGCAATTTATGAATTCAACAAAGAACGACCATAATGAGACCGCTGATCTAGAGAAAGACGAGAGATACGGATCGACGAGCAAAAATCAATACTCGACACCTAGGGTCTAGGCAAAGGCAAAATAAAATATAAATGTTGACGATCTACATCGTCACAATATTAACTTAGTATAACAACGTTTTTCAATATTTAAGTTCTCGTTGACCGAACACTGCTTTAGCCACAATCTTAATCACCATCGAAGGCTCCTTCTCTTTGTCCGCTCTCTTGGTCAGTTCTCCTTTCATCTTCCTCGCCATCCCTTTTTCAATACAATAACTTCTGGAAATTCCATTTTACTATGGTCAACATTCTTGACTACCTGGCTTTCCTATCATAATAGTTCCTCATTAGACTGACCTTGAGGGGTAGGTAACAACTCTCGAGATTTTAAATTACCGATTTGAGTCAATATTATTCTCATAAATAATTAGCAACTTTTTTTCACGAAGTTGTCACAGTGCGCCTTTGTAAATAAGAAAGAATCTAATAAAAAAAAATAATACTGAGAAAATGCATTCATCTAGAAAAGTGAAATCATTACGAAAAAAGTGTTAAATACTTTAGAAATTCTCATTTACGTTAATCACCATTTACTCTTTGCGCATCTCGTTGCTCGGATAATACTAATATTAAAAGTTTCCTGCGATTAATCTTGAATAGGGTTGATGCTGTTCTTTTGAGATATGGCTTTCTTCAGTTCGGTAAATAGGATAAATACGCCGTTATTCGTCCCCCCACGGTGAATTCAATTAATGCTAACAATTCGTCTTTGTGCAAAAACGAAGGTAAATGGTGAAGCAGGTACTTACAATAACCTGGTTTCTTGAGCACTATGTCGAGAAGTGGGCTGGAGGGTTGCACGAAGATAGAAATGTTGAAAGGGGTATGGAGGTGAGAGTTGAGTCGGGTGGAAGTAAAGGGGTGAGATGTGGGTCTGGGATGGAAGAGAGGCGAGAAAAAAAAGGAGTACGAGACGAAAAGATGAGGGGTGACTCCGGAACCGGGTAAAATAATAGAATAATAATATTCTGCGCGATTCCATCTAGCATTAGCGATTCTTTGAGCGAGTAATGAAGGAATTTAAATATTTCTCTCGCGCGCTCGGTCTTTCCTTCTCGAGACCCCACCTCCTTTCTCATCCTCGTCGGCGAGTTTCCAAGTCAATTACCGGATTCAACCACCGCGTCCTTGGCCACGTTCTTTATTAAAACAATTCGCCAGACCTCTCGCTCCCTCTGCTCGTACGCTATACTGCGCACAACTGCACAGCAAGCTTGCCAACATGTAGCTATCTCACTTCGATCGAATTTTCTTCCTGAATATGGACGTCGCGTTGGTGCAAGCTCTTAATTAAAATATTATAATCAAGCGTCAGATTACAGAATCACGCCTCCCCTTTCGCAGAGTAATCTTCTCTCAAATATATAAATCATATTAAATTTACAATTTTGAGCAACGGGTTCATTTCACTAATAATCAAGAAAAATAAATGTTTACTTTTAAATTGCTTTTATTTAAACTTTTTCTTTTTGTAGAAATAATTGAAACCAGTAATCTAGTTTCTCGATAAGTATTAGAATTATTATTTATTAAATATTTACTTCTTTCTGTAATGCAGTCAAGAACATGAATTATTATTTTATCGCTGGTGGAGGAATGTTTGTCAGTCCTTGAACAAGTATGTATGATAAATTGTATACGAGTAAAAAATCAATAAGACATAGGAGTTGGATCGTGTAGAGTGATGGACATGCGATGGGTATCATGTGATTCGAAGTTGCGGGCATGCTATCACATTACAATTAATATTTCAATAGGAAATGATCAAGCCTGTTGGACCTGGAGTCTCTGCATATTCGCCGACCCAGTGGCTCCTAATGCGAAACCGCATCAATACATTAATTGCTTCATCGAACACGAAACCTATATCGGTTTACGTGATAATTCTGATTCCCGCTTGATATTCAAGCTTCGTCTCTCTTTTGAGATGCTCAACTGAACGACCACTAACCGTTATCAATATAATTATATTCCAGATTACCATTAATTAATTCCCCTCTAAATGTAAATATAATTACAGTTCATATTTCAAAATATTATTAAAATTTACATAACAAGTTATTCATTTATTACTGTTGATAAAGTAAATATTGGTAATAAATTTCTCAATTGTTCTGCAAAGCAGTGATCAATGAAGTTGAGTTGAAAAATGTTTTGTGTTGATAATAACACTTTTCGAATAAATCAAATATTCTCAATAATTGCGTTTTTCTTTGGAATAGAACTCCTATTTAACGAAGCTGATTAAAATTCATTTTTCTGGCATCCCTGTGAGTTTTGACGAAGGTAGTGCGAAATTGAGAAAGGATTCGTTAACCATGTCTCTGAAGGACGCTGAAGAGGAAACCACGCGAAGAGACCTTCCGTCGAGTCAGCACTCAAACGAAATAACGTTCCTGGAGGGACAAGGAAGGAAATTTCCCGAGCACAATTAATGCTATCACTTAATTCTCTTCTTGTTACCTATTACTCTGTCTACCGCCTATTTGTAACAGAAATTGTCTTCCCGTTTCCTTCACTCTATTAGCACACATTTTTCTTCTTTTCCTGACGTGGAAAATTCGCAAACCAAGCTTACTTTTGCCAAGCATTTCTAATTGAATTTTACAATTTTTAATACAAGAAGCTTATCGCTTTACATTAAAAACGAAATCAAGAGTTCGATTTTCAACTGTTTTAAAATGTCAGTTTCCTTTCTAATCATTGCGATCACTGTTTGTATTTTGGAATTGGTGATGATAAATACGAATTGAGATTTAGTTACAGATCGTTTTCTAACAATCTTGGAAAAATAACTTGGCACTTAAAGAGAAGAAATAGAAATAGAGTTTGTGACGGATGATTTGTTGTTATTAATAGAAATAACTCGAGAGATAAATAGAAAGAGAGAAATTTATTGACCGTTGTGTCAGAAGTAAAATTAAGTCTTGCTCTAAAATTGGGAACAAGGCAGTAATTTGCTTGTTGTATAATTAGTGGGAGAAAATTAGCGAAAACTTATAAGCTAATCACTTTTACATCGATGGTCTATCTCAAGTGTTTAAATTTTGAAACTAATTGCACCACGCTTTGAGTATCGAAACCTTATGTTTAAAGATATTTTTGTTTAAAACGTTAAAGAAGTTAAAGTATAATTAATTATTATTTAAATAAGTGTGTGTGAGTTTTGTTTTATTTTTATTTTTATTATTATATTATATTGACGACGTGGATGTTTCTACAAGTCCAAATAAACTTTTTTAAAAAATGGGTACTTGAGCCTTTTAGGGATGCAATTAAGTTATTAAGGAAGAAACATTTTTTATAAATAATTGTAATTATTTATTTAATTTAATTAGATCAATTTTAAGGATAATTTTAATATTAATAATATCAATCATATTTCCTAAACTTTATATATTAATTTATATACATTTAGAAATTTTAATATTTTTATGTTTTTTGTGGATAGGGGTTTATGTAATAATAATAATAATAATAATAATAATAATAAGAGGTTAATCATTTGATTTACTTTATTTAATATTAGGAAGAATTCGTGCAATTGCTCAGTCTGTGTCAAATATAATTAATAATATCAATCATATTTCCTAAACTTTATATATTAATTTATATACATTTAGAAATTTTAATATTTTTATGTTTTTTGTGGATAGGGGTTTATGTAATAATAATAATAATAAGAGGTTAATCATTTGATTTACTTTATTTAATATTAGGAAGAATTCGTGCAATTGCTCAGTCTGTGTCAAATGAAGTTAGGTTAATTTTAATTATTTTGATAAAAATAATATTAAACAAAAGATTTAATTTCATATATTTAATAAAATTTCAGAAATATTTATATGAAATTTATATACATCCAGTTGTATTAATATCTTTTATTAGGGTTATTGCTGAATTTAATCGAACTCCTTTTGCTTGAGCAGATGGAGAATCAGAGTTAGTGTCAGGGTTTAATACAGAATATATAATAAGAGGGTTTGTATTAATTTCTATATCAAAATATGCAAGAACTATATTAATAGGAATATAGTTGAAGACCTTTTTTCCTATATTATATTAATAAGAATTTTAATAGCAATAGTTTACCTAAGAATAAAAATTGAGTTATGATTTTATTTTAAAGGGATATTACAATATTCTTTGTATTCTATAATTCCGTGGACTTTTTTTTTAATTCACAGTTCTTTTTCTCATCATTGCGATCAATATTTATATTTTCGGATCGGGAAATTTATAGATTTATTAAAATAAAAAAAACTTTAGCCTAAGGAGTGTTCCAATTCACAAATATAAACATATTGATCTTAATTATCCGAAAGCAAACTGTCATTTAAAAAAATTGATAAAAAACTCCTGGTTACGTTTACAAGTCTTAGTGTTGATATTATAAAGGAAAAATTCTATATAAATATGAAAAAAATTAATTCTAAAAATAACTGCTACCGATTGCTCATAGATCAAATTACAACCATTTTTGTTGTTTCTTTTTTGTCGCAAAATAGCAGATGAAAGATTTGTACCACAACTTAACAAATATCTTACATGTTCAGCTCATTTATAACTTGCGAGAACGGTATACTTGTAATTTTTTTATTATGCTCAGAGATCAAATTACGACTTTTTTTTATTTCTTATTTCTTGATCTGCGTCTCTTGTTATTCTCTCAAAATCAGAAGGCATTCTAAACTTTAAAACAATTTCTCTGGTTGCAGTAGCTGTTTTAGTCTGCCCAACAATATTAACGAAACTAAATATGAGAATCATTTACAGTAGAAAAAATTGCACCGGAACGAAAATCAAATGAATTTCGAAGTTCTGAGGAAAGTGTTAATGCAAAGCAAACTCCAACGTGACATCCGTTTTGCTCGCGTGCTGATACCGTCGCGACATCCGCCAAAAGTTAGTTTAGCTCGAAACACCCTCTATCTGAAGCAGCTATAGCTGATTTAATTACAGCACACACACACTCTCATCCTTCTCAGTGTACATGATTCTGATTATCACCAGTCGCTTTACTTTTAGGATGCAAGTGGTATTAAACATTTTTCCGTAATTAATATGTTGCATGAAATTAAAATCCAGATGTTATGAAATTGAAATCCAGATGCTATAAAATTGAAATCCTCATATGCTACTCTTTTGTATAGAACTGCTTTTGTGTGAATTTAAGCTCGGAAATCGATTAATACTGGATACGTAATAAGCCAACTGTCCCATTTCCGAACATTCTAAAGACGATATTGCCTCAATTATTGCCACGTATCACATTTGTGCAAACTGTGAGTACAATTTAATGAATTTTACTGAGAACAATAAATTAGCACTTGTTTTCAAGAGAATATGATTCATTGAAAGTATTGATACCGCTTATTATTGATTTATATGAATAGTATTCCTACCAAAATAGAAGACGGAAATGCAAACAGATTTTCCTGTTATATCCTGTGTATTTCTAAACTCTCTCATTCCATCAGATATAACTTTTTCTATATTCAGTATTCTCATTCAAGCTCCGAAGTGTGTGAATGAAATATAAACCATTGAAACTCATCGCATTTCTGTATTCTCATTTTTTAAACCCACACTGTTTCTCTTGATATTTCCTTATGGAAATTTTTTTCTCACTCTGCAAAATTGCTTTCCCTACAGCCACATTTATTTTAGTACGTATATCTGTTTTCTCGAGAAGGAAATAGTCTCTAGGAAGTTTCGTATTTACTAAGATTTGAAAGACTATGATTAATGGCTATGATTCGACCAGCCCAGTTGAAACAGATTGAAACAAACGAATGAAGTTTCGTCTATGGTAGCAATTTGAAGACAATCGAGACAATTTTAAGCGAGTGATGGACAGTGATTGAAAGAGTGAAAAAGCAGGTCGCATTCGAATTTAAGAACAAAGTGTGATTCGCTCAGTTTCCGGAATGGGACCCTAAAGAAAGCCGTAACGTTGGTAATACGCTCGTAAAAATAGAGGCGCACTCAATCTTCGGTGAATGTGCGTTTTGGTCGTTGCTATCTTTCCGGACGATTTGGCCCAACCACATTTACTGTGAACACACTCGCCATGGGGTGAGTTTTGAATTGAACGATAGTTTAGCTGGAACCAGCACAGCCATTCTTCGTTATGGCGATGTATATTGCAGATATCGCACGTGGAAAGGACAACTGACTCCCACTCACATCAAAGGCATCGCTTGGCTGGATGCTGTCTCAGCTGTTTACAAGGTTTCCAACCCTACGCTCAACACGTACATGGAATACTTTGTCGCCTGTCATCGTGACGCCACCAAAAGGATGACAGAACGTGCTTCAACGACCCTTTTCTGACTATGCGATTTCGCACGTATATCGTCTCCGGACGTCGAAAGTCGTGCCTTTTCAACAATCTCCAGGGTGACTTTGTCACTGTCATCGCGAAATTCCACCCTTCACATGTGAATTAACCCTTCTAACCCCTCTTTAAAGATCAGGTGCGTGAGATTATTCCAAGCTAAGGCGAGCACTCGGTTTATTAAACGTATACTTGCAAGGTTTCATCAAACTTTAATTTTTGAGGATGGGTTTCTAATCTGAGTTCAGTCGATAATGTAGATCGCGCCGCTGACAACCATTAGGTTGATAAGTTTAACCAGGTAAATTAAATTAATAATTTGCACTCATCTGGTTTATCAAATAAATTGGGTGTGTTTCCGAATAATGGGTAATCCCGATTTTTCATGGTGAAAACCATAAAAAATTAGTTTTTTGTAATTATTTCAATAAATATTGAAAATTTCGAAAATTGTTGTCTACAAAAGTTGCAGGTCTTTTCAAATTACATATTTCTTGTAAAATGCATTCTTTTGATATCTTTAATAGTTTTCGAGAAAATTGATAGTAAAGTTGCTCATGTAACGCGTGGAGATTTCTGAATGGTTTTGAGCAACTTCACTATTGATTTTCTCGGAAACTATTAGAGATATAAAAAAATTGCGTAGAACAGGAAATGTGTGTTTTAAGAAGACCTACAACTTTTGTAAATAACAATTTTCGAAATTTTTAATATTTATTGAGATAATTGCAAAAACCTGAATGTTTATGGGTGCTAATTTGCAGAACTTGAAAAATGAGAAAGTTAGAAAATTGTTGAGGAGAGGCAATGAAATTTGTTTGTTTTTATTAAAGTTTTGCTGTAAAGAAATTAATGTTTGAGATTAAAATAGTTTATGGTAAGAAGGTGTTAAGGCGATGGTTCCAAAGTCAAGTTTCTGTTAATGGAGGAGTTGGTAATTGATATTTTATGACATATTGAAGTTCAGAGATAAAGGCTTTAAACCAACTGTACGTACATTAAAAACATAAAGATATGTATTAAAAAAACTTTAACGACCAGATTTTTTTAATGTTGAGGAATAAAATGGCTTAATTGGTCGAATTAGTTCTCAAAAAACTTTTATTGCTAACGTTTCGAACTGGTACCAGTTCATCTTCAGGGCTCCTTGAAGCCCTGTTTGACTCCTTGGAGAGTCAAACCTTTATAATTAACTTGGTATGTAACTCTTAAATTCGAAGGATTATATATCTAATTTTTTATTTTTTTGTAATTTAGTTAATGTATTAAATTATTTGTAGCCCTGAAGATGAACTGGTACCAGTTCGAAACGTTGGTAATAAAAGTTTTTTGAGAACTAATTCGACCAATTAAGCCATTTTATTCCTCAACATAAAGATATGTATTATAAGATAATGTGTTATGAATCTTTGAATTCTTAGTTTCTCACGGAAAAAATTGTCCTTTTGACAGCCTTTTTCTTATTAATATCTTCAAACCTAAAGTACCTTTAAACACACTACAAATGAGTAATATTCTTCCACCTCCTAGGTAATGAGGTTCCTAAACATGTATACTCGTGTAAGAAAGCGACGAGTATCATTTTCATTTTCCATTTTACCAATTAACACATTTTGGCCAATGTGTTCTATTCACAGATAATTTATCTGATATACGAATGTTCGATAATTAATATAAAGTTGCAACTAATTTACGTTATGATTGTGAGAGGCTGGCCAGCGCATTTATTATAATAATTATATTTTGGGATACTCTAGAAAAGGAAAAGGGGATATTATCATTAATAAATCGACGAGATAAGTATATTAACTTACAAAACTTTATTGTCTATTATTCGTTGTATAATTAAAAGTCAAATCAAAGTCTACATTATACTTTTGAGTGAGAATTTGTATTGATTGTTTTATGTTATGTATATAATTGTCATATAAGGTTAAATTAACTTATTATACACTTTATAATTTTAAAATTGATAATTTATTTTATTTGAATCCAAACTTAATCGCCAGACACAGGCTGTGTGTTATTTGCCTAGCTACAAGTCAACATAGTTGTGTATCGAATCAAAAAAATTAATAATTTTACTTCGCAAATCTTTTATTTAATAATAAATATTCAGTTACTTGTAAGAGTTTGATCGCTCTCCATAGTTTATAAAATTAGAAAATTGTCGATCAATAGGAGCCAATATGTGTAGGTGTAAATACTCTTCCCTATTTTGTATCATTTTCAACACAAAAAGAAAGGAACAAAAAACACTAGACACATTTTTTAAAGACAATAGTCTTTATTTGTCAAGCGACGTTTCGTCAATATTTCATTGACCTCATCAGGCTGTAAGATAAATATTACACTTTTCAGTAAATATCGTTCAATTTTTTTAACACGCACCATAATTAAAAAATATTAACAAATCAATGCATATTTTACCTCAGAAAAAAGGAATTTAAATTACATCGAAAGGTAAAACGTCACGAATAAGTGACATGTCAAAAACAAGTTCTCAGTCACAGAGTACGGAATAAACTGACAAGAATTATAAATATAAACAAATTAAACGGCAAGGTAATCTAGCATCATAAATAACGACTGAAATATACAAACACAGTAAATAGAGAAAAGTCAATGTTAAAATTGAATAAATAATTTAAGACTGGTAATTAGCAAATCGAAAAATTTTTGTATAACAATTTGTTGTAAATATTATTTAAATTATATGTTTTCTTTTTTATTAATACTATTTGGATCATGGTTAATAAACATCATTTCGGATATTACACGTTTTCGCCAGTCTGTTTCAAAATCAACGATTACAACATTTTTAAAGTCGAATTCATGTTTTTGTGAAGTGCAGTGTTCGTATATAACTTGAAAGAGGTTTTTATTATTTTTGTGTTCATTAATACGTTTTTTAAGAGTTCTTTTTGTTTCACCATAGTAAACAGCATTGCAGTTTTGACATCAAATTTTGTAAACGACGCCAGCTTTTTCCCACTTTTCGGTACAATCCTTCCCCAACCTGACGATACCGTTAAGTGGTTTTTTAACTTTTAGAATCGTACAAAAGTCATAATTTTTTAAGGTGTAATTACACTGTGAATAAAATTGCCCGTTATTGAAAGGGATAACAACTTTAGGCCTTCTTGCATAAATAGATTTTTTTAAATTAGTGAGTTCCTTGTTATTTTTATTATCAATTTTTTTATTTTTAAAACATTTATCCTTTTTGAGACACAAGTATTTATAAAGTGAAGAGGATAATTATTATTTATTAGCATTTTTTTACAAGTAAAATGTTCTTTTTGTGAAATTTCTTGTGGGAAAGAGAAATTGCTCTGTCAATAAGATTAAAAATAATAATAATCAGTCAGCGAGGGCCTGATAAGATAATGGCGTCCAGTTCCATTTTGGCTTATATAAAATCCAAATCGGGCGCGTTTTCCCGTGCATTTCTCGACGGATTGTTGACAGCTTCTTCATTTTGTGTTTATAACGGGTGTACAAATGTGACGTATTCGATAATTTTAATAAGAATAAACTATATCATGTGAAAATAAAAGTGCTGTGAGTTTCGGAAGTTTAATGTAATCCAATAAATTTTATACTCTGAGAAAATAATGTTTTAACCAAATCTTAGTAATAGCTTGATTAAAGAAACTCGAATCAAAGCAAATAAGTTTTCCAAACCCCTTTGTTCTCACAATCAAACTGAAAGATTATATGTAGCCTTATCGAAGAATTATTTGGTAACAATTAAAAAAGTGTTTTTCAAGTGTTATATCATCAATTTTCCTCGGTTACTTTTGATCAAAAATTGGTTTTATTTAATGATCCTGTTTTCTCAGTGTATCAAATAAAAGATAATTTTGTTACAAATACGATGATATAAAGCTGTCTGCAAAAAACCATCCAGGAATCTGGCACATGAAGATGAATTGGAAGCTGAAGATATTAGCTGACATCTATTGGACAACCTTGGAACCGCAAATAATTACCGATATTGCGGTTCAAGTAATTCTGTTATTAGACTCTAGGTCCTTTCAAATCCACATATCTCTCAACATCTAGTTCTCAGTTTGATGATCATCTGGATTAGTCATTATTGAGTGGTAGATCCTTCCGGATCAATATATGGCTTTATGGTTTCCGTTCATCGAGATATTGTCAATTAATTTTTAAGGTTCTGATAAGTGCCAATGATAATTTTAGAGACAGATGTGTCGTTTAAAATAACTTTATATTATTTGAGTTTAGAATTTCATGACTCATGTGAATTGATGTGTAGTGTTGGGCTATAATATCTAACCATAAACTGAGTTCACGCCTGGGCGTGAAATAATTTGTTATAAATTTTGAAACTCAGGCCCATGCCTATTGAGTTATCTGCTATATATATATATATATATATATATATATATTTATTGTTTACCTTTTACACCCACTTACTCTGGTCTGGACGGCCATAAAGTTGTTCAAGGACCATCATCCAAATGGTTTGCCAAATTCTCATTTATCCATTGTGCCTCTTGAAATCCGTTGACGACTGAATAAAGTTGAGAATGGTATCTGAGGAAATGAGGGAACTAGGGGAATTTTTACATACATATAATAATTTTCCAGTTTCACGTTTCTCTTAAGAGATAAAAAAGGTGGAGCTTGAGGCGGATCTTAGAAAGACTAAAAGAGATTGTGATTGGTAGTTTCAAAATTACAGAAAAAGCCCATTTATGTGTTACCTATATGTATCTTATTGTATTAGTATTAAAAATCCACCACTAAGAATGTTAGTGACTAAATTTAAAAATTTTTTTAAACATGATAAAATTTAATAAAATGTTATATCCTATTGATGGTTTAGTATATTAAATTAAAAAAAAACAAAGCTCTAATGTAAACGTGGTTTAGCTTTTTTTGCTTTAACAATAACTCTTGTATCTTTCTGTGTTAATTTGCAAAATACTTGTTGATACGTACTCAAAGTTGGCGTTATTGCATTAGAAAGGAAAATGCTGTGACTGCACAATTAACTGTGCGGCGCGGTAAAGTCGATGCTGTAGTAGTAGTTGTATTAGTAGTAGTAATAGTCAGCTGGATGAAGAGGGTGCAAATACGAAAGTTTCCTTAACGAAAGGGATAGAGAAAGAGAAATGTAACTCCTGAGCTAAAACGAACTCTTGGATTATAATGCAGATGGCACTGGAGTTTTGGTTTGACTTTACGCTTACGCAAACTTTTAAGGAGTCCTTTATACACTTTTCCACATAAGCAAAACTACTACACCTTATTATTTCTGCACCACTAAGTTCTTCTTTATTACTCCATGCAATTTACATCCCACACCATTTGCATTAGTATCTCGGGAATTTTTTTAATGGGATCACATTAAGAACGTTATATTGAATTGGCCGTATGATAATATCTATTATAACAACGTATTCAGTATCGATTTTATTCAATTTAATTCTACCTTTTTATCAATGTTCAATTTCCTTTCAGAACAATGTTGTTAAAGAGAACAATCACTTTTTACAAAAATTCTTTAAATTTTACACTAACGACTTGATCGCCTGTAAAAGGCACGTTTGCTTGTAACTCCCTTTATCCAAGTCAATCTCTGTTTTTTACTTAATTCCAGTCTAAAGGCACGTGCTAGATTACACAACGAATAGAGGTAATTCCATAAAATTAACAATATCTAATATAATCTCCCTCCTGTAATTAGATTCGTAAACTATAGAATACTCTGCAGTATGAAATGAATCGACATGTAATTTGTTGCACTAATATTCATAAAGATTATATCTTGATAAATTTTAGATATTTTGAATCTAGTTTAAGATTTGTTATAAATTTAAGGCATTAAATTAAAAGCTTTTCATATTTCCTTTTACCAACTACATTAACTGATTATAATCATTTCTTTATTAAAGTTCAAAACTGAAAGCCTTTCCCTTTAAAGTAGAAGTGATATAACATTTTATACTTTTAAAATCAAGTTCCGCGTGTGGAATACGGATCAGGGCATTCAATCTTTAAAAACCTCTCGACGTCGACGGAAATAGGAAGAGATAGGTAACGTCGTAAAACAACGTAACGTCAAGTAGAACATCCCGGACTTGTCAGCATCGGTTATCTGTCGTAGTTTCTACGTTAGATATCCTCAGCACAAGGCAACGAGGATCGTTAGCGTATCGCTAACTCGTTCAATATAAGGCCACGACTGATGCTTTGCTCCTCCACCATCACCTTTTCCGAGAAGTTCACTGGGACAGATGACTGCATACAAATGACAAGGTATGCACCCTCGTTAGTGAAACCGGATTTCCTCTCTTCCGTAATAAAAAAACCCATCGCGCTGAAATTTTCCTCCAGCTCAAGATACAGAATGTAAATGACTTTGGTCATACTCTCTTCTCGTCTAAAAAATCGATAACAACTTCTGAAAAGTTTAAAGCGATTGTCTTACTAGCTGCCCTTAATTAGTAGTTTAATCTAGAATCTAATAACTGAATTTACGAGGTGGTTTTAATTGCTTTTTTTATTTAGATGATTACTTTAATTAATTCATTTAATCCTCCCTTGAAATAAACTTGACTTATTGGCTCAACTTTCGCAAATGGATTTACGAACCGTTGTGATTCATGATCTAAATAATGAGGCATCTCCATATGTGTATATGATTTCTTCTAAGTAATAAATTCTTTTCGCTTCATGGAAGTATATATCCTTGTACGAAACGATCGCTTTAGGCTACCAACTTCCCAGTACGATAACTATGATCTCGCATAAGACTCTATTTTGATTTCCTCCTTACAAGGGTCTTTCATCTTTTTGTCCCCAAGTTTAATCTTGTTTCTTTTTCCTTTGCCTGTCGGTGTTCTTTATTTTTATTACCTGAATAATAAAAGATTCGATGTGCTGAAACATGTTCACATTTCTTAACTGTAAGACAATCATGCCGTCAGAAGAGACTTTAGTCCCCAACCCTCAAATTCTTTTTTGTATTTTCTTCCGTTATCTCAAACACTTAAAAAAGGTATGTTTTCCATCCGTATCACAATAAAAACACGATTCCTCTTCCTTTAGCTTAAAACGTTTCAAGTACTCGTTGAAACAATCATGATTCGTGTACCACATAGTAACCAACCTCGCTATTTGTCCTTCCTAAGAAAAGAGTAAAATGGGAAATAAGACGATGTAACCACTTTCCGGCAGATCCCCCATTCCATATAGCTTGAAATTCCTCGCCTAATCTAACTCTGACTCTCTTACGAATTTCTACCTTTACGCACTGCTTGTCTTCCTCTTGGTTAATAAGTAAATAGCTGCTCTTGTATGCTCAGAGTCCAAATTACAAATCTAATGATATGCGTCCTTCCGCTTGCTCTATCTGAAAATGATTTAAGTACTCGTTGAAACAATCATGACCTGTTAACGTCTTTGTCATGTAGTAGCTGATTTTACCATACCTTCTTCTAACCAAGTAGCAAGACGGGAAATAAAGCATTATGTACACTTTCCGATTGATTCCCTATTTCACCTCCACTGACTCTTCTTGACTTATTTACTCTTGGCTATCTAACAAATTTTCGCCTTTACGTATTGTGTGCGTCATCTTCAAACAACTTTGCTTTTTTTTAGAAACCAAATTACAACTAATTTTTTTAAATTTTGAAAAAAGTTAAGACCAAGCAGAACTGGTGGAGTCTGAAAGTTTACGCGCTGACCGCCAGAGGGACAAGCATCAAGAATGGCAACTAATTGCTTTAATACCAGCGTCTTAGATGCCGTTGGCATCTTGTTCGAGCTACTTGATAGGCAAGAGCAATTCTGATTGGCCGAAAATGTTCTTCTAGAAAACCTGTGAACCACATTACTTAGTTTCCACTTAACAGTTTAGGTTGGCTTCCATTTCCCCACATGTGCTTCGATATCAAAAACAGCATAACTTCCTACAAAAAAAAGTTTGGCTTTCTAGTTTGTATCGAATTACGGATTATTTTTATCCAAACAATTTTACTCACCCGATATGCAAAAGATTTACTCTTTAATGCCAGAGACATCTTAGGAATATAATTAATATTATCTTTTCTCACGTAATGAATAGGAAATCCCCAAATGTCGGTGTCACTAAAATCTGAATATTGCAATTGGCTCTCGATAATCAGGGGTTTAAATTCAGGAACGCATCGTGACTCTCCAATTAGTTACAGATGGATTTTTCTAAAAATGCGATATACTGACGCGTATGCCTAAAAATCAATTGTCAGCAACTGACTGTAGCAGGAATTTGCGTTTTAAAAATGCACTTCGAGTCAAGAGAGAGGGTTATTCGTTTGCACGGTCATCTGATTCGGACATGTAACTGTATTATTCGGCACCTAAAACCCAATTGGGTTTCCTTGGCGACTGGTAGTATGCTAATCCGTTACAACGTCCAGGCATCTATTGAAACCGCAGGCTGCATGCTGTAGTATTGCTTCTGGGCTGTCTAACCACTGCGCGTATGCACAATGATCTATGTAGCTGGACCACTTCCGTGTTGGTGCGTTCTGCACGGCCCTTACGATCAGGATGGGACGTTAATTGCTACTACCAATCAGCAGGGGCAGGCTAGCTAACCGAGCAAAGCGACATCTTGCATTAACCCTTTACTGGTCAAATTTAATCCCATGTACATATGCAAATTTTGCCAACGTCTATTAATTGTCATGACAACTTTATCCACTTTCGTTAATGTCAAATTTGCATTATCATTATCCAATAAATACGAATCCTATTTTATTTAAAACAAAGACTTTTGTGAATTATTTTATCTAATGTACTTAAAGTATGTGCATTTAAATCCCATAAATATTAAGCGAGTAACATAAACCCTTGAGTGGGAAATTTTCATCTTGGCCCACAGAGACTAAATGGAAGCAGAATTTGCAGGATTAGATATTCAGGGGTTTTACGCATTCAGGCTATCGTTTTCAACAAACTTGGTGGAAGCTTCTGGTTTCCCGTATTTCAGTGAAAATGTTATTCGACCCGCAGCTCACCCCTTAATGGAAACCCAAAGTTGTCACACTTATCCCGTTATCCTGTCAGAGGCGTTCTCAGCAACTTTGCCCAATGACTTTCTCGCTAGTTCGCTTTGGATTAAATTAGCTTGGTTGAGTAATTGCCGATTAATAACACATCCACCCCTTATATAATGTCTAGACAGCTATCGATATTGTAATTAAAGCATAGAACCCGTAAACTTTAAAGAACATCCATCTTATACCCGTTCCTAATTAAAAAGGAAATTCATCGCTTATCTGCACTTTCTTTAAGCACATTTTGATTAATTTCCTTACTGGAGTTATTGATTTATTTGTTTCGTAATTAATAGAACTGCTATTGATAATTTGGGGAACAGTCAAACTCTATCTTTTAAAATTGAAATAAAATCTCTTCTACCATAACTGATTCAGGTAGGAAAATAAATTGCTGTCATAGCGATAAAACAGTTTAATGAAAAATGTTTCCTGGAGTCATAATGAATTGATAATTATGTAACGAACCCATCTAGATTTGTCGGAATCCAATAACTCTGATCTGTGGAACATATCGTTTATTCGACGTCGATTGAGGAAATTGATTCAGTTGATTCGCTCTCATTATGCGAATTAACGCCGGATCGATAATACTAATTCGTTCCCGCTTCAATCTTCTGACACGTCATTGTCGACTTATTTTAATCCGAGAAACATCGTTTTCATCCAAACTAGATTCATGATTATCCAGGTTAAGTTAGTGCATAGCACAATTACACAAATAAAATTACCTGTCACGATAATATAATCAATTAAATTGATTCAATATTAATACCGCTATTCGTCACAAACTATTAAAATAAAATACAATTTTTAATTATAAAATTTCACAATCTGATTATTCTAATTTTAATTATAATACGATAGGAATTAGGTATCTTTACATTTAAGAAAAAAACTTTATATTTTTTACTTTGTTGACTATAGAAGTTGATAAATCCATATTTTAGAACCCAAAAACAACCTTAAAGTACCATACTCAATTCAAGTGCAACTACCGTTTAATCAGACTAAAATTATCGAGACATTTGAAATTCCCGATTACTTCCGCCAGCCTAGGCAATTGCTGATTGATCATGGTAATCAAATTATTAGACCGGATGTGAAGTTTGTCGACGATGCTAATTACGAAATGCCTTTTCTGTGTCGCATTGACAAAATTTGTTTCCAATTTGTGTTGCCTGAATAAATGTTATCCCTATTTTAGCCATTGAATCAGTAACAGCTATTGTGTGACAAGCCAGTGTTTATCGAAAATCTTATTTTTCAGATTTAAAAGCACCTCGTAACCTAAATAAGGTGCTACACCGATTTACGAGCATGTGCTGAATCTCTCTACTGGGAAAATCTGATAATCGATTTTTCAATCCAGAGGGATGAATTCGCGTGGAAATTTCCTTCGCTGAGGAAATTTTAGGGATGTGAGCCATGGTAATTGAAAATATATGGGATAATACATTTATGTATTACTGAAAGAGAATTAACCCACATAACGGCGGCCATAGTATGCTACACAAGCGCATTTTGCAACCGGATATTCGTTATGATACGGGACGTAACATGTGCTCTTAATCTCTCCGTATATTAATGATAATAGCTTCTCGTATTAAAGTTCGGAAAGATATTTTTCCGGAACATTTTTGGTACTTTAAACGTAAATTGAGACAAACTAAAAAGTTTTAGTTATAATATTCGATAAACATTTGGTTTTAATTATTATTTTTTTTAAACTTTCTTGATGCTGAAAATTGCTGATGAAACATAGTTTTTAAGTTGGTTCGACCAAGTTTAATACTGTTGTAACTAAAACAGTAGCCATAGTAATGTAATTACTTCTGTAACAAAATCTTTTTGTTGGGAACTACTGAGAAACAGGAACATTGAGATGATGTCGGTACAGGGAAACAAAAATTTGAACTAAAAGTGGCTTCTGGATATAACAATATATTTATTTTGAAGGAATTTATTTATCAAAATAAATACAAACTTTAAAATCTTGCAGTTGATGTTTAGGTAGAGGTGCGAAAGAAAAGCAGAGTTAACAGGTTGCAAGGTGCGGTAATGTGTTGTCATCAACCATCGTATCATCGACGCTCATCTGTCTTCATTTCCCGCCAAACCTGTAATGCACACAGACGAATGGGTGAATCACACGAAAGAGAAATATGCTTGCAAAATATAAGATAACACTGTGCTGATAGTCGATCAGTAATTTTTAATCGAATCCTGATTGGAGGACATTACTCTTCGCTTCGAAGTCGTGAGCTACAGTCCTCCGTGACCCTTTCTTCGATCACGATTGATTATTCAATTACCGAAAACAGTTCGGAAGTGGCGATAAACCTCCATTGAGGGAGAGCCAACTGCAATCTCCAGATGTTAGCGACGCCGACATTTCGGAATTTCCTATTCATTACGTGAGAAAAGAGCACTTCTAAATTGAGACAACTAGGTTACAATAATTATATTCCCAAGATGTCTCTGGCGTTAAAGGTTTAATCTTTTCATTTAGGGTGAACAAAATTGTTTGGATAAAAATAATCTGTAATTCGATACAAACTAGAAAGCCAAACTTTTTTTTGTAGGAAGTTATGCTGTTTTTGATATCCGAGCACATGTTGGGAAATGGAAGCCAACCTAAACTGTTAAGTCGAGAGAGAGTAATGAGGTTCATAGGTTTTCAAGGAGAACATTTTCGGCCAATTAGAAATTCTCTCGCTTATCAAGTGTCTCGAACAAGATGCCAACGGCATCTAAGACGTTGGTATTTCAGCAATCAGTTGCCTTTCTTGATACTTGTCCCTCTGGCGGTCAGCTAATAAAACGACGATAAACGCTGACATTTCGGAATTTCCTATATTATAGACACTAAAAACGCCTACAGATAGATTTCTGTCCATGCAGCCAACAAGCCTGAGTATAGGCAACAGATATGCAAAAGACAGTGTGACGTCGAATTCAGCGACGAAGCTTTTCGCTCTCGCAGCGCGACCAAACCTCTCGCCTTTATATAAGCAGGTGTCGCGACTCACGAAATTTAAATATCTTTCTATCGAGCTAAGGTCCGCCTCTGTCCGATCTCAGAAAGTATTTCAACCAACAATATTATTGCGATTATATTGAATTTTAATTTCAGGTACTCTTCGATTCTCGACGGTGAACTGCGGCGATCTGTCGAGACTTACTGTTAGGCTCTAAATTTCTTAAATATATTTTCTTTTATAATAACTCAGTTATGTATTGATTAATTCTTAATAAATGTTATCCTCTATCATAGAATCATATCCATAAGTCAATGATGAAGAATCTGCTGAAAAGTTCATTAATAACAGCAACTACCTGAGACTTAATAAAAATAAATATAATTTTCGGATGAAGAGATAGACATTTTACAATATGTTACGTGAGAAAAGAGCACTTCTAAATTAAAACAACTATGTTACAATAATTATATTCCTAAGATGTCTATGGAGTTAAAGATTAAATCTTTTGCATTTAGGATGAGCAAAATTGTTTAGATACAAATAATCTGTAATTCGATACAAACTAGAAAGCCAAACTTTTTTTTGTAGGAAGTGATGATGTTTTTGATATCGAAGCACATGTGGGGAAATGGAAGCCAACCTAAACTGTTAAGTGGAAACTAAGTAATGTGGTTCACAGGTTTTCTAGAAGAACATTTTCGGCCAATCAGAATTGCTCTTGCCTATCAAGTAGCTCGAACAAGATGCCAACGGCATCTAAGACGCTGGTATTAAAGCAATTAGTTGCCATTCTTGATGCTTGTCCCTCTAGCGGTCAGCGCATAAACTTTCTGACTCCAGCAGTTCTGCTCGGTCTTAACCTTCTTTGACTTTACTTAGATTGACTAAAGAAACAAATTATATTATTAACTATAACTTACGTCACTAAATGTGTTTTTCCTAAATTTTCTAATAGTAATTACAAATTAAAAATGTTGATCTGAACAAGAATAAAAGTCAATTTGAAACTTCCAGAATATGATGACGTCAGAATTTGAAAAAAAAGTGATCGTTTGTAGGATCGTGAAACGTAAATGATGGTAGTGTGAGAGAATTGGTCAAAATGTTGCTTGAGAACGTCTCTGACGGATGTGGACGTCAAAGGTAAAGCCGATCGTTTGTCCGGAAGTTGTATTCGAGAGTTTGCGCGTGCAACCCCTCTTCATGTTGTAATCCCTGCCATCTGTACGACGTAGACAAGTAATTAATTTAAACTACAGGTACCTCTCCCAACAATCCCCGACTCTGGTCCTTTTCTCACAAATTTATTTTAAAGTTCACAGCATTCAAGTATAATAATTATGATTTACTATTTTTTTAAACTAACTGCAATTTTTTTACTCATAGTGAGTTAATTAATAACAACTTTTGTGAAAACAATTTTAAAATTCGGTGTTTTAGTTATCGGCAATTCATCTGTTTACCCTGTTGGGCATTAAATATTTATATTTTAATAATTTAGCAAAAAAAAATTCAAGTTTTGTGTCTAACTGTCGCATGTTTAATTTTGTGAACAAGAAACTTTGAAAGCAAGTTCGTGCAAAATAAAATCGAAGGAAATGACGAGGACAGGTAATCGATTTCTGCGAGACGATGATCGAACCACGGAAGTGAGGTGCGGCTTTTTACTCTTTAGCGGATAAAAAACACATTAAAGGCGTCGCTACGAGAAAATGTTCTATCAGAAGCGATCTATCGAGTTTAATCGCTCGAAGTGCCAGCGTGAAGTTTTTAGGCCTATTTTATTAATGCTCTTCTTTTTTCCCTGACCTCACTTTTTATAAGATAATCTTAACTTTAAAGACTTTTTGTTCCTAAAGATCTTATAGTATAAGGCAGTTATCAAGTGCGACCCTATATGCCAAAACTTAAAGACAGAAATTATCAAAAAAATTTTAAAAGGGAATTTATTTTACTCCTCGTTGGTTGTACCTAATGAGGATACATATTTCTTCTCAACGGTTTTTAAAAACTGAACATTATTTTCAGATAAAATACTTCTTTTAATAAGCTGCTTAAAGATATATTTTTTCCATTCTATTACCAACATTAAAATACGACTAACAAAAATTTTGTTTTGTTTGTTTCAGGTAAATACACAATTTTTTTATCCACTCTCGACTAGAGCGACTTTGCGTAAGTTAGAAAATTGTTATTTGTAGAAAAAGCCGATCGATATAAAATGGAAGAAATCAGAAAAAATATTAGACTGGAACAAGTTTTATTATTTTAAGATATTATTCCGTATGTAACACTTTTTAGAAAATGCAAATAAACTCAATGAAAAAAATCACTTTTGCTGTCATACATATCAGTATTCATTATCTAGTTCGAGGAATTGACGCGTACGGATAAATATGTATTAAATAAATTATTTCTGAGTATTGAAACGCTTTTTCCTTGGAAAGTATTAAGACCAAGTATTTTATGAGTACAGAGAATGAAATGTACAATTTATAATAATTTACACCAGTTAAATTATTAAAACGGACTGAAATAAGTATGACTTATACTGTGGAACAAAACTAGTCGAAAAAGAAAACATTAAATGAAATTACAAACTTTATGGCTGTTATAAATTATAAAATTTTTTACTCTTAGCTTTTTTCATACTTTTTTTTCTTCTTGACTATTATACCTTAAAAAAGTTCTTTGCTTTTGAACTCTTGTAACAAAAGTTTATTAACATTAAAAAATTATAAAAAAAAAATATTTATTGATAAATGTGATGGCTTTGTCAGATTTGTGATAATTTTTCATTTATGAACGTTATTATTCAAAATACTAACAGAATTGCAAAAATTTTCATTTACAAACTTTTTTGTTCAAAAGCTGCTATTTCTGTGTAAAAAAAAGATAAAAAAAATTTATATATGAGTTTTGGAAAGGTAAAAAGTTTATCTTTAAGATAGTGTTAGCCGTTTTTTGAGTCATTTCAAAAAGTATATTTTTTTTAGATTTGAAAGTGCTCTATTTTTGAAATATCAAAAACAAGTCAATCAAAAAATTCATTAAAAATATTGTGAATTTTTTTTTTTTTATACTGTTATTACGGACAAAGTTGAAGATTATAACATAATGAAACGACAGAAACTGATTAGAAAAAATTTTTATTTTTAAAACTGACAAGGTTTAATAATAATCGTAAAATTTCAAAAAGAAAATGAATTTCAGTTTTCGCAATTACAGCAAATCTTTGCAACATGCTCCCTGTACATTGAATGCACATTATCAATTGCTTCTTCCTCATTTTATTAACCTCACGATAAAGCTGTTCTAGAGCAGCTATGCTTCTAGTTCTCGGACGTGGCATCTTTAGGAAAAAATTTAACAATGAATGTAAAAAAGCAACATTTGAATAAATATATTTAGTGTAATATTTGTAAATACATTGCAAAAAGTTTAAATATACATGCCAGTCTAGAACAGTGTCCAAAATATTTTGAAAACATTACAAAGAATCAACATCAAATTTTACATAAACACTTCTGCTTCACACTTTAACAAATTGTAATAAAATTTATAAATAATGTTTCTTTATTATTGGAACTGCCAAAAGAACTACCTTCGGTTGCTACCTCAAAGATTTTTTTCCCTCCTGTCCGAGTCCCCTTCATCTGATGTTATTGATGCTTATTAAAATAAAAACTACTCGCTTGAAGAATCGCTGTCGTCACTCACACATTGCACAAAGTGCTATTTCAATTCCTTACCGTCGGTTTTATAAAAGAATTGCTAAACATTACGCCAGGAAAAGAAATATAAGAGCCGGCTAGTGCCAATGTAGTAATGGGCTTAAATAAAATATGACGAGAATAAAAGGAGCAACCTGTTTCGATCCTGGTCGACGTTTCGGACCACCAATCAACTGGAAAGTTCAGCCGATCCTCGTATTGTTCAGACACTATCCACCCTAGGAATTCTATCCTTCGTCCACCGCGCATCTCGGTCTTCAGTCCCCACACTTTTCATGTCGATATTGCGCTTTATTGTAGACATGATGTGAAAACCCATCCTCCTATGAACCAACCCACTCTCACGTATAGAATGGTGCAAGGGTTGACAGAGAAAAATTACAGCACGACACGGGGTCCACTGGTTATTACACTCTTTTCATTATGTCTCCACGGTATTTCTTCTCTCATTCTCCACTTCTTTTCGTTATCATTCGCACTGCAAATCGGTACCAACAAATAATCGACTATTCGCTTTGTCGTTTCTGTCTTTCGTCAAAGAAGGGTAACATTTTTCATCCGTTACGTTTTTCCCATTACTCTTTCCAGCTTTAACTTACGGTTTTATATTTACCTTTCTGTGGACTTTTTCATTTCGCTCCAAACAAGAGATTAATCGTTTTCCTCGTTGTGGTCTAGTGTACCAGGATTTTTGCATTTCTCTAGAAAATATCACTGCGAATGTTCTCCACTGCAACTAAATTAAATATAAAGTCTTGTGAATTTATTTAAGAGGGAACGCTCATTTAGATGTTTGAAAAATATGTCATTTTGGGGATTTTTTCAGATAAAATAACTTCAAACGTTTTGTAAGTTATAAGGTAATTTATACGTATCATTTTTAATGTGTACATTCTCGCGCACTGAATTTTTTCCTGAAACAAAAAACTAAATGTTTTGTTAAACTTTATGGTAACAGCTTTTATGTGACATTTCGGGATTTTAAAGAATTTAAATTCAAAGATTTTTACGCCAATCAGCGATTCCAACTCCATAAAGTTGATTTTCCGCTACTACTGACAAACAATAGACTCTCCGAACTCAGGTACAAATTTTTACCGACAATGAAAGGGACTGTCCGACAGTAGCTAGAGCCGTCTAAAAAATACCTAATTTTCACACCTTATCTGGACCTCTATATTATTTTTCAATCAGTCATAATATGTTGTCTTTTTTGCTATAAAATAAGCTAGAATTTCATCCTAGGTAGACTTTAATATCTGTAAAATAACTATGTTAAAAAATGAAAAAATTAAGAAAATATCATTTTTATGTATACAAATGACTTGAGTGACCTCTTGAAACTTTCTTTTTTGAAAATCCAAGTACGTACTTTCTTTTGTTTGCAAAAGGAACCTGTATTTTCATGAGTACTAAATAAAACAAAAAAATAGGTTTTTGTGGACCACCCTAGCTTATATTCTTGAATAGTTGTAGAATCGATTAAAATTATTTCCAAAAAATTGATTTTTTTGACCCAATAAATGAGGGTCCACCCTTAAAGCTTCTTAAATCCAAATTATTTTAAAATAATTTTGTACCAGTCTTTGGCTGTCGCGATAAATTCTATTCACCAATAAATAAACGTATTCTGTATTTTTACTTAATCCTTGGTAAGAAAAATAATTTCAAATCTACCAAAGTGATGACTGTATATGAATGAGACGAGAGCAAATCGAGGGTAAAAGTCGATATCACACTGGACGATAGGGGTTGCTTTAAAAGTCTTCTTAGATAAAGTCTTTTCTCATGGATGGACCCTCGATAGCCGCTCTTTCGAAGAGCAAGCTATAAGCGGCTTTGAAAAACTTTTCACAGAGTGACTTTACAGTTGCGCAACACTGTGATATCCTTTTTTAGAAGTCTTCCCTTTTCAATTTTCCGTTTTTTATTCCTTCTCTTTGTTCATTCTTGGCTTTCGTACTCTTTCCTTCCTTAAACAAAACCTCTTTTCACTTGTTTGAAAATTCTCTTTCACACCACTTATGTGGAGATAGAAGAGTTTGAAAATCTTCGATGTGCTGGAGGCGTGATCCCCTTCACTCTTTCTGCAACGAGCACTTGAGAAATAGCAGGTCACCAGGGAGGTTTTTTTAGCACGCGTCCAATTTCCGAAAACAGTCTGATCCTATTCTTAAGCCTCGTCCCCAACGACCTCTTCTCTACCCAGTTGCTGCTAAGCCACTTTTTCTGCAAAAAAAGACCTTTCTCCGTGTCATTTTTCCTCTGTTTTGCCCTTTTCTACTAAAGCTTGTTATACCTCTGTCGAAGCATTTCAACAACTTTTATCAGCAAATTATTTACTTCGTTGTATTTCTTTTTATCTGAGATGGATCTAGTAAGCAGTGTAATTTCTCTAAAAATACAATGTTCTATTATTGACCTGATTCTAATGTTATAAAATAAATTTAGACAGAAGAAAAGTACACGAAAATGTGGCATTTTTATTTTCTAACACTTTTTAGTTGAACCAAATCCTGGTTTAGATTCTTTTAAATCTTCACTTTCTCTTTTGAAATTGTGAGAGATTGTCTCATGGGATCTGTTTACTCTGTCTCAAGCTACTTACCTACGTTTCAAAATACGCCAAGATATATCAGATTTTCGGTTAAATTTGCCTTAGTTTTTCGGACATCTAATAATTTCTTAACATTAAATATATTTTCTCCACGATTTCGAAAAACGACTTCGAATGTTGAAAAATCGCTTTACTGGTATATTTCACGAGGTTCCTTAATTTATCATTTTCTTAAATAACATTGCCTCAAATCATCAGTTTTAAATTGGAATTTTTATTCTTCATTTGGTATTCAGTTCTCCTTAAGATTTGCAAATGAATTACGTTAACTGAAAATGAGTTTTGAGCTTCAACAATATTGCATAAATTATTTGTTATAACAGGTTATGACAAGTCCATTGTCTAATACTTTATCAAATAATACAGTAACAAGTTATAGTTTCCACTTAACTCAGATTCAAACTTTGTTAAATAAACTCATGAAATCCTTGAGCGTTCAAACAAAAGGGATTTTAATTTAAATATACTATTGAGTTTGACAATGAAAATTTGATTTACCTTGATAGCATCGGTTAAAATAATAAATCATCTGTATGTTTAATTAAAATACATGTACACGTAAATAAAAGATCCTACTATTGCATTATGCTTATTATTATTTGTGAGTGTATCTAAGACCATAAAAAGCCAAATAACCGACAAAGTCAGAAATTAAAAATTCTTTCAATTATGATCTATCATTAAATAAATCAAGCTACTAAAAAAATTTCACCTTATACAATTAAAAAAATGGTATAAAATGTAAAACCATAGCCGACTGCAGTTCTTGTGGGACAATTTTCTAAATTACTCAACTACACGCCATTTATTGGCACATGTCGTAGGACTGTGTAATTTAATCCCCAGTTGAGATTAATTCAATGCCGTTCAATGCATTATTGCAACCCGTTGGAGAATTTTCGCACGAGAATCGACATTGGATTTCCTCGAATTCACATGCCATCCGAACTGCAAATACACAGTCCGCAAATGCGTACATGGACAGTGACAAACGTCCTTGAATCCTCGAGTCCGACTCGACGTTCTGTGCCACTGTTAGGTAATTTGCAGTAAGCGCAACGATAACGTCTAACTATATCCAACCAAACTATGATTGCTTTAAGTTTTAATTAATGTTTAACTATTTGAAATAATTATTCATGTGACGTGTTTATCAACTGCCCTCAATTATTGGAAATACTACTTTTATTGTGAAAGCAGGTATCTTGTTTTTTTTATATTCAAATCCCTAAAAGCGAACTTTTACTACGATTTAGGTACAGATTTGTTAGAGGAATTTGATGATACTTCACAAAAATTCACAGCACTTTTATATTTAAAGAAGGATAGTTTATTCTTATTACAAATTTAGAATTCGTCACATTTGCTCACCCGTTACAGACATAAATTGAAGAACCAGTAAAGAAACCGTTGGGAAATGCACTTGAAAACCTGCCCAATGTAGACTGTAAGAAGATGAAAACGGAACTGATCTGCATGATCACATTATGCCCTATTTGACTGGCGGAATGAAGGAAGAGCTCCTACCAACGATTAGAGATTCATCCTATAGAGACAAAAAGAGAATAGGCATGGCCATAGAATAGGAAAAAACCCACATTACTAGATATTTCAAACTCTATTAAAGATTTTCAGACATTTCAACAAACCACATACTTTTTGGAAATGCCTACAGCATGAACCGCATCCTTTGAGAGACTCCTATTCCAAGAAACCGCATGTTAGAACTGTTTGTTGATGTTTCACAAAAATCCGCAACTCTTTTATATTTAAAGAGGGATAGTTTATTCTTATTACAAATTTAGAATACGTCACATTTGCACACCCGTTATAGTTACAATTTGGAGAACCCGTAAAGAAACCGTCGGGAAATGCACTTGAAAACCTGCCCGATGTAGACTGTAAGAAGGCCAAAATGGAACTGATCTGCATGATCACATTAGGCCCTAGTTAACTGGCGGAAAGAAGGGGGAGCTTCCACTAACAATTCGAGCTTTATCCTGCAGAGATAGAAAAGAGTTTTTTACAATCCTTACAGAAATCCATAAGCCACTTGTTTAAGATGCAAGAAATTAACCTTATAACTTTAAACATTTTCATCACCGCGATTTTTCGACCCGCCTACCATCCCACCAAACCATGCCATTAAAGACTTATATACTATATTACAACACTTTTATATTTCACGAAAGATAGTTTATTTTTATTACAAATTAAGAATACGTCACATTTGTTCGCCAGTTATAAACACAAATTAGAGAACCAGTAAAGAAACCGTCGGGAAATGCACTTGAAAACCTGCCCGATGTAGACTGTAAGAAGGCCAAAACGGAACTGATCTGCGTGATCACATTAGGCCCTAGTTAACTGGCAAAAGGGGGGGGGAGCTACAACTAAAAATTCGAGCTCCATCTTGTATGAAGTGAAAGAGAGTATGCATGGCCATAGAACAGGGAAAACACCACCTTAATAGGAACTTTAAACTCTATTAAAGATTTTATGACAGATTAACAAACAATCCTTACAGAAAGCCATAAACCATCCATTTAAATCTTGCAAGAAATTTTCCTTATAACTTTAAACATTTTAAACACAGGTTATTTTCTCTGTAAATGAACTCACCATATATATACCATAGCGTAGTTACTGCTAATTTAGAAACTTTGGTCACTATCGAGATAACTAAGTCCTATTAATAAGATTTCATATCTGCACCTAGGAACTTAAAGAAGGGTATGATGAGTAAATTAATTATAAAATTAATTAAACACCTTGGAAAATAGAAGCAACAAAATTAATTACCCCTTTCGGTACGTTGACAAAATAGAATAATGTAAAGAATTTAAATTCTTCCATTTATCGATTAAGACTCATTAACACTAATCGTTTTAACTAGTTTTAAATTATATACTCTTTTAAAAATCTTTTTTAAACCTCGAATTGCGAATGTTTGGAAATATGTACCGAGTTTCATAATTTAAAGTTGGCCGAATAATCAGCATTCGTAGAAAGAGATGCATTTCCTAGAAATAAATTTAAACATACTTCAACTTTCAAAATAACATTCTATCAGTAAAATTCGGAATTAATGAAGCCATTTAATTCCTTGTACTAACATATGAAAATACGCGGAAAATCATAATAAGCTTAAAAACACTTTTCATTGTGATTATTTATTCAGGTCTTTCATCAGGATGATAAAAACGCATGAAATTAATGTGTTACTTACATGTGTGCATTTAAAATAAATAAGCGCTAGTCATTTTCTCTCAGAATATTTAATGCTGGTTATTTTGGTTTAAAATACATAAAATAAATTGAATATTTACATAAGCAGTTGAAATTTTTTTATTATAATTACTAGATTAAACTACCTCTCGCAAAGAAAGTATTTTGTCCGGAAATTTATTAATGAATTTCTCAAAGTGATTATGATGAAGCGCTCAAATGAAAGTGAGGTCCTTTCCAAAGAAAAAGTTATTGTAAAATTGAGAGACAATCCCATAAAGAGAATTCATCTCTTTAATATTGTCCTAGAGTCTTGTCGACTTTTTCCTCTTTGTGAGCTTTTCTGTGGCCAGTCGTAGAACAAGAGATATTTACTTATCTTTCAGTGGGCTTAAATTCCGCATTTGATAAAGGACAAAAGTTTTTGCTAGCAGCTGCCAGTAAGGCTGTACAGTCAGAGGGTTTGGAAGTAATTAGCTCAAACGGGACACGGACTTTCGACGGTACTTATTCTAAGCCACTTAAACAACAGTTCGTCCGGATGGTGAAACTGGACGGTGGTCGACGTCGGTTAAGGGTCGTGGCTGTCCAGGTTCACGGGGTTATATCCTTCTGGATTTAGTGCCTTGTAGGTGAGCTTACTTGTGTGCGTCCAGCGGTACATATAGAAGACCTTGCCCCCCAGGACCTCGGCCACTATAGTAACGTACCGTGTCAGGCTGGCATAATCCCTGGATCTGGAGATGCCACGGTCAGGAAACACGATCGGAGCCATCCCTTTCCTCTCCTTCGCCCCTTTACAGTCACTGAGCTCTGCAAATGTTTCTGCAGCCAGAAGAGAAAGCAGATCTCGCAAGTTCCTTTACTAGCTACACTTGCTCCGAATTCTTGTCTCAGCAAGTTTATATTGCACTTTCTCTCTTCTCTACCGTTCTTGGATATGGGAGACTAATCCCCAGATCAACTGATGCCATTATCAGCAAACAGGTCGAATCCTGAGTCTGAATGGACGAGAAAGAAAATCCTGAAGCTGCATTTGTTGGTTTCATCTACTTTTTTCGCGTATTTTTAATTTAAGAAAGAATGAAGCTGAAGAAAGTATTAAAAAGTATTCTGGATGTGTACTCATAACATTCCTATAAAAAGTCTTCACAATTCTCAAAGAGAGTGGAGTGACAAATTTCTCGCATGTCGCTCTCTTCTCCTTCTTCGCAGCTGCAAACAGTGGCCTGTTATAAATAGAGTTCTCATTCGCCAAACCTTGAGTCTGTTAGCTGACGGGACTCGAAGCGCACCTATCAAATGCATTAGAAAGGTCAGGTCTCTTATTCGATCAAAAAATAATAAATAAGAGTTTAAATTTAGTTATTGACCTTTTTCTATTATTATTAGAAAGAAAAAGTTATTGCTTTGCGAGGAAAAATAAAAATAGAGTGTTAATTGAACATAATATTAAATGTTATAAATATATAAATTAAAAAGAGCGTCACAATTCATATTTGATAAAGTGAAATAGACCTGGGATATAATCAAATTTGTTTTGAAATGACAAGTTTGCTTTTCTGATCATTATAATGAAATTTTTTAATCGAAATATATATAAATTTTTAAAAGTTAATGATTCCTTTGGAAAAAATGTTTAAGCCGTCGAGTAATTTAATAGCTTCTAATTATTCTGAGAAAAAAAAGCAATTTTAATTTCTGAACAAAATAACTTGACTAAAGTACTGGACAAATCTTTTATAAAAATAAGTAAATGACTGCTAAATAATTTGCTTTAAATGTGTTTAAAATTTTTAAAGTTATAAGGAGGATTTATTGCAGGATTTAAATGGGTGGTTTATAACTTATTTCTGTGGGCTTTGTGAAACAATGCTTAATCTGTCCTAAAATCTTCAATTGAGTTTAAGATTCCTATTGAGGTGGAAGTTCTCCTCTTCTGTGGTCATGCCTGCTCCCTTCTATTTCTACAGAATGGAGCTCGGATTGTTGGTGGGGGTCTCCCACCCTTTTGGTCAATCAGCGTGGGACTGATGTCATGAGGTGGGTCAATGCCGTCTTGAGCTTTGGCAGTTCAGTTCCGTTACGACCTTGACGGTTTCTCGAAGAGTTCTTCGATTTACTTTTGTAACGAGTGAACCAATGTGACGTATTGTCCGTTTTGTAATAAGAATAAAGTGTTCGTGGTAAAATCAAAACGTGCTGTGAATCTGTGTAAAACCTTATCAAACATTTCTAACAAAATGTCAGAGCATAAAAAAGTTGTTTTTTTCCGTTGATTAAATAATTTACGAATTTTGTTGTCATATAAAATGCACAGAATTAATCACGTTTCCAATAAATCTTTTTTCTTTTTAAATTTCATCTTATTAGAGTTGTTTTTTCAAATAATACGATTTATGGAAAACAGTTTTAAAAATGAAAATTTACTTTCAAAGTTTGAACCGAATTATGAATATTATTATTAATCATTGGAAATTATTATTAATATTTCTGCAATCTTAAAAATTATTCTAAATAAAAATAACTAATAAATTGTCTGAAAATAAAAAATTCATTCATAAATCTAAAGGTTATATCAATCCAGAACTTTTTTACATTGTATGAAAATTCGAGAATTTATTATTCCATTCCCGATCGCAAATTTAATCAAGAAAACTCTTTGCCCGTGGAAAGTTACACCCGCATGCTTTTAAACGAGTTGAAATTTTTCAAGTTCAATATCCGGAATTAAATTCAAATATCGCCAGCGTATTGCCTATGTATGAGATTCTTGCGGTCTCGTTGCATGATATACATATAAAAAGCGCGATATATACCGTTTAACAGGCGAGTGCACGAAAAATTCTCTTTTCATTTCCGCGTCTGGCACAAAGGGGAAATTTGGTGAGCAGAACGTTGTTGCATCGAACTACGTTGACACTTGAAAATTAACGGAGCGTTATGCTCCACTAGTAGGGAACACGTTACAGTTTAAAAAAAATAAAATTCTGGCAATTACTACGAAAATTCAGCCACAGAACATCACACGTCAAAGAACACCGAGAGCGCTAACAGACTGAAGCATGTTTCAGTTTTTTCCGGCCCTTTACTCTTCTGAGCTGCGTTTTCCTTGGAAAGAAAAATGTTAATTTTCAGTCACTAGTTAAAAATCTAAAAGTAGTTTAGTGTAATTTTAGAGTTAAAATTAGATATAAATTTTATTCGGGTGTTGTGACTAACTTAACTTACAAAATTAAAAAAATGATATACCTAAAACGAAATGTGTTGTATCATAAATCTTTAAAAACTAAATATTAAGAAATAGGTGACATATATATTTTCGGCTTTAAAAAATAATCGTAAATAAAAATCCTTCCATCCGTAGGACAATTATATATGGTAACGATCCTTATCCTTTTAAGGGCTACAATCGCCGTCTCTCTCCGATTTCGCTCTTCCGATATAAACACATTTTCATTCAAATTCAAATTGAATTTACCGCGCCTAATTATTCGCCGCTAGGTGGCGCGCGTGTCTGAATTAGCAGACGACGCAACACCTGCTGCCTGCCCCATCAGATCGATGCGAGCGAGCGTTACGTTAACCGGCGATTTATTGCGCAAATCATTACCATGTTTAAGATATTGTTTTATTATTTAATTCTCTACACACCTATAAACTAAATATAATAATAAAGCCTGTGAATTTAGAGAATAGTTGAGTGGTTACATGTGGTGCAGTACCAAACCGATATTGGATTATTTATATTGTTAAAAGCAGCGCGCAGTGTCGACATCGCCTTAAGAGCGTTTAATTAAATTAAAAATTTTTAAATTTACTTTTATATACTTTATTTTTGGTAGCTATGGGTGGTCGTTTTGAGCTTCCTCAGTCTTGCAGTTTCCGGATAGCTGGCCGGAGTACTACTAATCTTTTTTTCTCTTTTCCAGCTCCTGATGAGGGCACTGGGTGAGTGTCGAAACGTCGATTTTTTATATTTTGTAACTAATTCTGTTTCTTTGCAACTAAGGGAGATTAGAGGTAGTAGGTAGTGGGCTTGTGGATTGAGGAGGTTCCGACTTACCATTCATCTCCCTTTCCAGTTTTGATACAGGGGTTTTCTGATTTTTTGTCCGCGAATTGGTCGTAAATTCTTTCTCTAATATTTGTGTCAGACATTAACGTTGTTTTTATTTTTACTTTTATTAATTTTCTAATTCAAAAATGTGATCGCGTTGGCCAGAAAAACAATCTGACATTTAAAAAAAAAATATTAAAGATCAAACTCGTGGTTAGGGAAACGTTAATTACAAACATCACCAAGTGGAAATTTATCACTTTGATAAGATGGCAACTTGATTTGATAATTTTGGATCAGTAACAGCATTTCGAATTAATCACATTAACCACACTTGGTCTCACGTTCCTCAAATAGCCCAAGGATTTAGTGTGATCGAGAATCCTAATTTTCGCTTGGAGTGGTATCTCCCAACGGACGGTGAATACGAGGGTTCTGACATTTAACATCTGACGTTTCGCCTTAACTATATATACAAGCGTGCTTACACTATTGTCAATATTCAGTCCACATTTGTGCTTGATCTCACCTACATAATAATTCCAGTTGCTATTTCTAAAAAAGAAAAAATTTTCTATACAGCTATTTTCATTTCGATGAGAATAGAAACGTCAATATTAAGTCGAGCGGATTCTTTAATAGACGTCAGAGTATCATCGATTGCAATCTAATAAAAGGAACCACTGTAATTGCAGTTCTGGTTTAATGAGGAGACGCCAGTTTTATTGAATAAAAAGCGTTCAAGTAAATCAGGAAATCTCTGCTTCAAATCCGGAAATGAAAAAGCTTTGAGAATCTTGACGATTGTAATCAGACTTTTCTAATCTGGACGAGTGAAAGAAGTATCTGAAATGGAGAGAGTCTTTTTCAATTAAAGATACATGGTCATTCGTATCTCTTTTTCACCTCTTGGCTTGACGAATTGCTTCATTCCCATCAACAACTGGGTGTATGAGGTCAACGATTGTACGGGAGTCTGCGCAGAAATTTGTGACGGTATTTGTATTATCCAGTATGTCGGCAGGGGACTTTGGTTTGGGTACTCTGTCGATACCACTTGGCGGCTATGCGGTCCAACAACCTCGATTTTCCATCCCCATCGGCTAAAACCCCTCTTCAGTCAGAACCCAGTCGATAATTAGCGACACTCGTTCAACACAGCAACATGTCTGATTGCGTCTACTGATTATGTCGCCCACAAGAGCAGTCGTTGATTTCGTGCGTTCTCACGAGCAAACGTCCAAACTTCTAACTCCAAAGTTGAATTCAATTTGTTGCCACTAATCGACCTGATTCACCAAAATGTCAAATTAGTACAAATTCTGGCTCAAACTAGCTTCCCGGTAATAGATTCACTGATTCAGATGAAAGTAGTTTGTATTTCAACTCTGTTTTGTTTGATTTGTAGTTTTATTATAAATGTCAACGAACAAGACGCTAGCAAAATGAAAACATTTTTTGTCAATTGAAAATAAAACACAAACCTTCATTCCTTTTGGAAAAGGTAGTACAGACGCGTCCGAGATTTAACGTGCGGTGCCCACCCGTACGGGTTACAACAACAGCGCCGTGAGAATTTGTGATACTAGTCTAGTTACCGACTGTCGGTCAACGCTTACCTCGGCGAACTAAAAACCATTTTAAACTTAAATTTGTGAAAGGAAATGAAGTGTAAATAAGATTCTCTTCATTCTAAAACTCATCTCTTTTAATTTCCGTTAACACTGTTTACCACACAGTTCAATTTAAATTCATTTAAAGTTTCCCTCATCAAAATTGTGCTCTAGTTTTTTTCCGTGAATTTTTTCTTGTATTTAAACTCGCTCCTATTGATTAAAGAATTCATCTTCCTCATTGTAGTTAGAGGCAGCGGAAGTTAGTTTAAGCCCGAACAGCGTTTTGGCGAAAGTAAATTGAATGTATGTAGAGGGATGTGCAATTGCTGGAAAATTGTTGAGAGTAATGACTAAGAGAACAGTAAACGTAAATTTAAAGGCGTTCTAGTTGGCCTGTTATTCCGAGCTTTTGCACTTTCAAAAACGCTTAACCCAGAGTCACTCAGAGGTTTCGAAATAAACTAGCCGTATAATTCGTACACTTACTGCACATCCCCTGCCAGAAGGCATTAGGTTCCAATGCGAGTTTGTAGCAGAAACGAAGTAGTATGTATTCCACTATTGTATAAAGGCACACTGGAGCGTCTTCTGACTGTTGTAACGGCCTGTGGGGCAGCATTACATTAGGCTGTAGTGGTTACAGTAATCTCAGCTATGTGTTTCCATTTAGCTCTGGACCTACGGCATCGCCTATCTACTGTAATCCTAGGTTAATTGCCTTCGAATCAATGCTTCTTCCTTACACTTCTACGCAGGTCCGAAAATCAAATACATTTATTCCGTCAAGAAAATTCATATTTCGATCCTATCAGATTCAAAGGAACTTGTCCAAACTACCCTAAATCACGAAGAGTCGAAAAATCAGCTTGTATTTTAAAGAAGAATGTAAAATTACTGCTCTTGTAATATCAAATTATTCGTTTCAAAGTATTATGTTACTTAAAGCCAGGAAAACGGGACTAAAAAATATTAAGAACAAAATTTATATTTTTAAATTAATAATTCCTTGGTAAAAAATATCAAGTTTCGTGAAAAATACAAATATTGTTAGAAAATTGGATTTTTTAAATGAACAATATCAAGTTATAGGAAAAAAACATTAATAAAATATAAATGTACGGAGGGAAATGTAATATATAATTTAAACTAGGCTGGTTGGGAATTGATATTAGATTTACAAGACTTTCTAGCCATCTTCAAAAAAAAAAAAAAAAAAAAACCGGCCTGAGTCGGGCAGAAGCACATGGCGATTTCAAATTTTAATTTCACAAAGTAGAATACAAATAGCAAGCCACTTACCAAGAACCAAGTTTTGTAAATGTTCTAATAACCAATTACATTTATTAGAATTTTTAACAACTAATTGTGCTAAGGTAAGCGATAGCCACGTTGATGCTAGCTGACAGCAGAAGAAAGACTATATGGCTTTCTTACATTGCCCTGATCCTCTCGTCTGAACCTTATCCTAATTAGGCGAAGGTTTAAGCAGTGCGGACATTATTATTTTTGTTTTTAACTCTATTTCTATCCCATTATACCTCCCTTTCTTATCTCTCTCTATCTTAAGCTACCTACAATCTTTGTCTCCCTCTATACCGTAACGGACAAACAGTCTTAAACTGCGTAACAGCTAAAAGCGTAACAGGCCTATCGCTGGCTGATTTTTTATACAGGATCTCGTAACATACTAAATATTTTTCAAATTCTTCTAGCTCAAATAAGAGCTGACATTTTGATAAAGAAGATGAAGTAACCAAATTTTTTACCAAGTTATTGTAATTTTAAGTAAGTTGTATTTTTTCGATCCGCTAAAGTCGGGCGTACCGACAATTTCCGACGATATTGTATTTATTATAATATTTGTCTTAAAGATTATTTCACTCTTTTTTGGTGTATTGGTTCACTGTAATAACGTTGGCTACAATAAAATATAGTATCTACAGTTTCTAAAACGACTTGAGGATTTATAGTGGAGCGAAGCAAAGCCATGAAGATGGATTGGTGTTTGTTGAATAAAAGAGAGGAGAAACAGAGATAAATAGGGAAGGAAAAAATTGTGCCACACCCGTGCGCTTGGACAGGAGGCTTCGACAAGACACAAATGTAGGGCATAAAGCACTATCATGGTCTATAACCATCCGCACCATAAACCTCGGCCTCACCCTGTAACGAGAATAATGCGTGCTGCAGGAGTATCCGCCTCTATTACGTTCAAAATCCCAGTAGACGTAACCTCATCCTCCTTTTCCTGTACCCCTTTTCTTCCCTTCTCATTCTCATCCCACTTAAATCTATCTTGCCAGCTCGAGAAAGTTCCGAGTACAGTGTCTCCCTCGTAAATACCGCCAGGAACATTAATGTTAAATTAATTAAAATCGCCCTTTGTCCCGGCAATGAAGACTGGTGCAACAAACATGCTGAGTAATAATTACTTTAGTTTAAGCTAGTTTGCATTCTGCTCTTAACAATTTTTGATATTGTACTTTGAAAACCAGAATTGCAACGCTACACATAAGTAACTTATCCTAACACGGATGATGTATATTGTGACGCTCTTTTTGATTTATAAATTTTTATCGTTCAGGATAACTTATTTGCTCTTTTATCGACCGCCGGTAACACATCGATCTTCCTAATGTTGATCTCTCATACGCTTCTTTAAACAAATCTTGTGTTTTTCTTTTAGTCTTCCATGCAGCTAAAAAATTTTGAACACTCTAGCCGCATTCGTTTATTTTTATTAAAATCTTTTTTATATTAATGACAGACTGAAACCAATAAAAACGCTCGAAATAATCTTCTTTCCCGGGAATGAGCAGAGTAGAAGAGAGAGGAGAAAAGTGAAATGCGAGGAATTTCAGAGACGTATCTTTCCGTCAGATTTGTAAGATCATAAAACTCTCAGGTTGAAAGATTTCTCTCCTTTTATCGTATCGAGACGTGGCAAAGTTTTATTATGAAACAATAAAATATGTGCGCGTCCCACTCAAAACAGTAGCGGACTCTCGACATCCTTTGATTTATAGTTCAAGTTTTATCGTATTGGCTAAAGCTACAGCTTTCTAGCGGTAATATTCCACCCTGCATTTTACATTAGAAAGTTAAAACCATTTCCTGACCCGTTCTTTCGCAAAGCAAGTCCTCCAAGCAGCGTCTTGGGTCGTAGAAGAGACGATTTCCTTCCATTGATGGGAAGTCGAAGATTTTCCCTTTTCTTGTGTTTTATTGTTCCGCGCTCGTAGCCTGCGACATTACACGTTCCAAATTTAAAGATTCAATGGAACTTTATTGTCAAAGAGTTAAGAACTCGGTTTAAGAAGCCTATAAGAAAGTTGGCTGTTTATGCATGAGGCGCTGACGACGCGCCCGTGTCTTGGAGCATAAATGCAAAATTACTCTGACAAAGTCGATATTGGAACAACTTTTTTCATCGACATTATTTGTTATCTCTTCCCTCTTCTATCTTATTTCCTTTAAATATGCTCGAGCCCAGACGATATCGCGAGATTGGCAGCTGCCTTTAACGTCCTCTTCGTCCCTCCGTTTTTCTTATCGTTCGACTTCTTTCTCCTTCTCTCGTCTACTTTCCTACTCGACTCCTTCTCCACTTCGTTTTATCGACGGTGGCAATGTGCGAGAAAAAAAAGTCAAGGGAGTATCGAGTACTAAAAACTTGGGATTTTGCGAACGAATCGTGAGTCTCGAGCTCAACTTAAACGCAGTGCGGCAATTCGATTACAGGAGAAAAGAAGAGCGAAGGGATCAGGCACACGGTTCAATTATCGGTACGGCGGGTAAGAGTTTTAGCTTTCTTTTTTTTTCACGGAAGAAAAAAAAAACCAGCACGTCGTGAGAGCCAAGGAAAAAACGAATAGGGAGAGGTACTTTAATGATCGTAAATCGAGTTTTTCAGAAAAAAAGTGAACCTCAAAACTTACTTTTCGTATTAAATTACATCGAATTATTAAGGTTTCAGATCCAGTTTGTCGATTCACTTTTCATAATCAATAAAAGGAACTTCATCCCCTAAGAAATTCTATACTTAGGAAACTGTTTTGCCCCGGTTAAAATTGTCAACTTGAACTTCTGCTGATTTAAACTCTAATCAAAACTTTCATTCGTCCTTTCAATTAATTCCAATTTTAATCAACTCCAAATTCAATCCTTTGACATTTTAGTTGAAAACATTAATCAAAATTCACCATCAATCGAAACTAATTTCAATATAGCAAAAATGATTTACATAATAGTATCTAATTAAATATTAATAGTAGATTCATACAGTTTATCCTCACTTTAAACAAATCATAATTTTGATTTATGACATTCTCCTTTGCTGTAAAATATCTGAATAATTGGAGATCAGACAATAATTGAATATTTTCAATGAAATATTCAATCCTGACATTCTCTTTTAAAAATTCAAATAAAAAGATACATTAAAATTATGCTGTAGTGAAATCGTTGAAAGCACTTTATAAAACAATTTTCCGTTTTACTGTTATGAATTCAACGGGAATTCTCGTCACAATAATGGAGTTATCAGCATACAGCCTGTATTTGAAAGAATCGAAGCAAACAGCACAAAAACTGGAGAGCAATGAAAGCAGAGAAATCAAAACGTCGGTGCGCTTAGTCGACGCAATTTTTGGCTTGCACTTCAAATTGTTCGAGTCGATTCTACACAATGGCGGAATACGTTGGAACAAACATTCACTCTGTCGGTATGTCAGCACACAAGCGCATCGATTACGCGCCGTAATTGCAGCGTAAACATTTCCTCGGCAGCGTTGATTGCGAGACTCATTATTTCGGTGAACCTGGAAATCACGAATACTCGAGTTTCGACGACGTCCGGACAACCTTGATTAAGAAGCGTTCATTATTGCTCATATTCAATTCGCGACAATAGCGAAAAGACTTTCAAAGAAGCGGTTTTCCTTAGGAATTCATTCCAATCTCGATTGCTCTCTTCATTCTTGGATTATCTCTTCTTTAACCTTTCTCTACTACTTCTAAGACTTGAAACTTCTCATTCCACACTTTATTCCTCTTCAATGAAAGTTGAGAGAAGAAAATGGCTCTAATTCACCGAAGTTAATTTTTCATTATTTCAAGGCAAAAATTTCCTCCAGGATCAATTACACTTGAGCAAAATGAAATGATCACATTTATGATGTTCCATTGTGACAAAAATGTAAATGTTGAAGTAAACCGTTAGAATTTTTCTTTACTCACAAATAGCTCAAATAAAATCGGAAAACAGGGGGAAACTGATTGTGGGTTTAATTATTTTTAATATGATCGGAGAAAGTTTCTATTATTTAATTTTATAATCGAGGAACTCACCATAAATCGTGCGTACGTCTCGGAGAACTCCTCGCTTGAACATTACAGTTTAAATTTTTTATCTGTTCTGGTTGAACACATTTTGACAAAAATCTAACTTAGAATGAGGCTGCGAGGGTGATCTTAACAACTCTGTGACTTGCGCTACACTAAAACCGCAAAAGTTTCTTTTATGTGGCGCTAGACACTTACTCGCAACTAGCTCAAATAAAATCGAAAAACACTGGGAACCGATTCTGAGTTTTTTTATGGTTAACATGATCGGGAAAATCCTCGCATGATCATTACAGTTTAAATTTGTTTTTGTTCCGGTTGAATACACTTTGAAAAATATCAAACGAAGAATGAGACTGCGTGGGGGGTCTTAACAGCTCTGCGACTTTCGCTACACTGGCGCCGAAAAAGTTTCTTCTAGGTGGCGCTAGACGCTTACTCTCAACTAGCTCAAATAAAATCGGAAAACACTGGAAACTGATTCTGAGTTTTTTTATAGTTAACATGATCGGAGAAATCATCGCATGATCATTACAGTTTAAATTTGTTTTTGTTCCGGTTGAATATACTTTGGCAAACATCAAACGAAGAATGAGACTGCGAGGGTGGTCCTAACAGCTCTGCGACTTGCGCTACACTAGCGCCGCAAATGTTTCTTTTAGGTGGCGCTAGACACTTACTCGCAACTAGCTCAAAAAAAATCGGAAAACACTGGGAACTGATTGTAAGTTTATTTATGTTTAACATGATCGGAGAAAGTTTCTATTAGTTAATATTTAATTTTATAATCAAGGAACTGATCAAAAATCGTGCGTTCGTCTCAGAGAACTCCTTACTTGAACATCACAGTTTAAATTTTTTTCTGTTCTGGTTGAACAAATTTGGACAAACACTGTACGAAGAATGATGCAGCGAGAGTGATCTTGACAGCTCTACAACTTGTGTGACACTAACTGCGCAAAATCTTCTGTTTAGGTAGCGCTAGACGCCGCTCCCATGTACCAGAACAGTCCCCGAATAGTCCAGTTCAATCTGCAAAAATAAAATATCAACAAGTAATTTCCCGAACTCCTACTGACCCAAAAGAAACCCGAAAGTCAAATATGGAACACTTTTAATATCTCTTACATTGTTAATTAATCCAGTCCAAAATATTTAAGTTGTTAATGAAAATAATTTTATTTAAAGCCACTGAAAGTACAAAGTGGTATTTTCTCACTGCGACTGGTACTAAACTAAAATTTACTTTAACAGATATTATCCCTAAACTATTGTTTTAGCACTGGAAATACGATACTTTAACATTCGTTTTTGCTTTGTTGCCATGACAACGGACAGAAATCCGACTGACTTTATTATATACACTTGTCTCCTAAATGAATTTTTAACACCGTTTCTGAATCTGTAATTAATTATTCGCAATGGAAAGTTTTCATGCATTTTTTATGCAGATCGTAGTCGAACATATGTTACATGAGAAATAACACGACTGCCTATGGATTTGAAGATGAAGCCAACTTTGCTTAATTAATCGTAATTTTTCTTCATGAATGCTTTGCCAGCAGAGATATTCCTCTAGAATGTTTTAATTATCTCTGACGATGAAGTTAGACGTAACATAAGGGGAGATGAAGTTTGAAATGAATTTCTGTTGGAGTTTGATTTTTCACGTCGAATCAGCTTCTCCCCTAGCTGCTGTACTACTTATTACGCCTTCGAGTCTGCTCTGGCTGAGATTTCAATGGAGATGGTTTCGAAGCAGCCCTAAACGACTCGTTTCTCTTAACGATCGCGTTTCGACTCTGCACTCTGCGAGATTAGGTTCAAGCAATTAAACGATTTCGAGCTGACTCCTATCTTGATCTTCTTGCACGGCTGCACAGAACGAAAGAAGTTTTGGATCATTGGAGCTGCTCTTCTCTACTTAATTGAAGACGATAAAAACTGTGGATGGAGAATACAAGAATATTGCCAAAATGAGTTTCGTCTTTCAAACTCAATTCTGCCACTGACATGCCGATACTTTAAAGCATCGAAATTCCAATAGACAGTTCAATTTTTCAAGTGGTCGAATAATTTGGATTTTCATTTATGGCAGCTTCCTCCATTAAATAGTCTTCTTCAAATTGTCATTCTCAAATCTCGAATTAAATTTAAAATCAAGGAAATTGCTGCAATTAAAAGCAAGCTTTTTAATCAGGCAAAAAGCAATGCCTTGAGAGAGAAAATGTGAAAGGAAAGATATTAAGAAGATTTTCCTCGATCCGTCGTTGCTGCTTGTCAAATATATCCGAGTCACGGGCATCCGACCGCGAATTAGTTCCAGGACTCTTGGTGACTAATCTTCTTTGGAAAACGAAGGGAGTGCAGGAACACTGTCGCAGAAACGAGAAACGGGGTAGCTCGAGATTAATGCCAACGCGTAATGGGATGCTACTCGCTTCTAGATTCGAGTACAATACGTGCAGCCCAGATTCTAGGAGTATTTAAATGACGCGCTCGTAATTACAACTAAGCGTTAGGAATTTCATTGTACGTAGTTCAGCCGGCAGTAATAAAACGTTGCTCGAGCTTTATAAATATGTATGCACGCCTACGAAAAAAACTCTTTCTCGCTACGTTAAAGGCGTTAAAGAGACCCATGCCAACGATCAATAATGAAAATCTCGCTCGAGGTTATTGCGATGAAGCTTTGTCTGCTACGTTTTCTCTTTTGTTTTCTTTTTAAGAGCGCCGAACGAGGATGCACTCAAGGAAACATAATTTAAAGAGTGCTTGCAAAATTGATGAGGACACTTGTTAATGACGCACATTTATCTCCCGCATAAACGATTTTACTCCTTGCAGCAGCTTTCTCTATATAGAACAAATTTTCTAACTATAATTTATTAACTGCTGTCACAAATTTTTACTTACTTTGTTGATTTCTATGTGTTGATCCATTGTTAATTAAATTAGATTGAGTAATTTAAATTTCTAATTAGGTGAATCGAAATTTTAATGAACCAAGATAATCCTTGGGCGTGATGCGCCAAGTTATTTTTACTTAGGTAGCCATATGGATGCTTTGAACATACAGGCACCGGAGACTGATAAAACATATCGTCGGGGAACCTAGAGTTGCGAAGAAGTAATATTACCTGGAGAACGGTAATGAGAACGAGAATATAACCGGGAATATAACCGACCAAAATTATAATCGAGAATTAATAAGAATTTAAGTTTTTTATTTACTTATTTATCAAATTAAGTCAAATTTTCTCAATCATAATTTAATGTTAATAATATAATTTTAATAATTTTAATAATAATAATAATAATAATATAATAATATATAATTTTAATAATTTTAATAAATAATAAATAATTTTAATGTTAATAGTAAGAATTATATATAATAACTATACAGCAATATTAAAGACAAACTTTGCATTGTTGTTGGTCATTTAAAACTATAAATTTTTGCAAATTCAAATAATGAAAATTACGAAATTCAAAAGAATAGTTTAAAAAAATAAACAATAAATACATATATATTCAATTTAAACAAAATAGTTTAAAAATTATAGGAATAACAGTTGCAAATAACTGCAAATTAAACAACTGGATTGAAAATCGAAAAAAATAATTTAAATTGAAAAAAATTATTAAAAAATTGAGGAAATAAAATAAAAATTTAAGAATTTAATTAAATTTTGAAAAAATAATTGATAATTAAAAAAAATTTATAAAATGACAAAAATAATTGACCAATGAAAACAAAAGTCAAAAAATAGTTAGATTAATACACATAACCGAACCAAATAATTAAAAAATCAAAGAATAATTAAAAAATTTTAAGATAATAATTAAAAATTGTAATAATTGAAAATTGCGGAAAATATTAATAATTGAAGGAAATAGTTCAAAAATTGAAGAAAATATGTGAAAAATTACGAAAATTATTGTCAATTGAAAGCAAAATTCGAAAAATGACTTGATTAACAGACAATTGAAAAAAATAATTATAAAACTTAAACAAGAAATATTAAGTTTGAAGAAAATAATTGCAAATTGAAAAATAAGGAAAATTATAAGAATAATTGTTGGAAATAATTGCACATTTAACAACAGAATTAAAAATCTAAAACAACAATTAAAATTGCAAAAAAATAATTGAAAATTGAAGAAAGCAATAAAAAATTGAAGAATTGAATTAAAATTTATGAAATATACTTAAAAATTGAAAAAAATTATTTAAAAAAAGCCGAGAATTAATGAATATAGAAGAAAACAATTGAAAACTGAAGAATGACAATAAAAATGTATGAATAGAATTAAAAATTAAAGAAAATTATTAGACAATTGTATTTAAAATTAAAGAAACTTAATGATAATCGAACAAAATAATAGAAAAAAGGCGATCATTTTTTAATAATTAAGAAAATAATTAAAAATTTAGAAGTGAAATTCAAAAATAACTGAGAATTGAAGAGAACAGTTCGATAATTGAATAATTGAATTAAAAATTTTAAAACATTTTTTCTGAGTGAAAAAAATAATTGAAAAATTTCGAGAATTATTGAACATTGAGGAATTAATTGAAAATCGTTAAAAAAATTTAAGATTAAAGAAAATATTTGAAAATTAAAAAGTGGTTTGTTTTACGTCTGGGTATTATCTAATTTGTTAGTAAAATACGCATTCTCCAGACAAAGTTAAAAAATCTCTTTATTAATCTAGTTCTTCGTTGTCAACGTTTCGCATATTTATTGATATTATTTTAATGTAAGTATTAATATAATAACAAATATTGTAAATGAATGTAACATCAAGTTCTATTTTGTAGATTGTCATTGTCCTGATGAGGCAACAAATGTTGTTGCGAAACGTTGACAACGAAGAACTAGATTAATAAAGAGATTTTTTAACTTTGTCTGGAGAATGCGTATTTTACTAACATATTTGAAAATTGAAGAAAATAATTAAAAATTGAAGAAATAAATTGGAAATTCAAGAATTGTATTGAAAAAAAAATTGATAATTGATAAAGTGTGGGAATTAATTAATATTAAGGAATTAATTAAAAATCGATCAAAATAATTGAAATATAAAATTTTTTTTTGAGAATTGAAGAAAATAATTAAAAATTGAAGAAATAAATTGGAAATTAAAGAATTAAATGTAAATTTCTAGAAAATAATTTATAATTAAAAGAAAAATGACAATTTGACGAAAATAATTAAATATTGACGAAAATAATTAACTGTTAAAAAAAATAATTAACAATTGAAAAAAATCAAAAAATGGTGAGAATAATTGACATTTGAGTAAGAAAAAATTTAAAATTGATGAATAATCATAAAATTAAAGGAGAATATTAAATTGTCAATAGAAAACTGATGAAAATAATGGAAAAAATTGTAAAAAATAAATGAAAATTAAAGAAATTATTTGGAAGTTGAAAAATTATTGTATTGGAATTTTAAGAAAATATTTGATAATTGAAAAAATGCGAGGATTATTTAATTTTGAATAAAGTAATTGAAAAACGTAGAATACAATTGAAAATTGAAGAAAATAATTGAAAATTACAGAAATAAATGGAAGATTAAAAAATTAAATTGAAGATTAAAGATTTAAATAGAAATTTTAAAAAAATAGTTGATAATTGTAAGAAAAATAACAAATTTTTTTTTAACTTATCATTGGTTTCATCATATTTCAATTATTGGCTTAAAGTTTCAAATTTTAAAATCATTTTCCAATTATTTTATACAAGTTTAAAATACCTATTCTTATTTTTTAAAAGTTTTAAATATTTTTCTCAAATTTCTGATTATTTTCTGTATTTTTTAATCATTTTCAATTATTTAATTCAATTTTCAATTATTTATATTATTCGTTTATTATTTTCAATTACTTACGTTCTTTTTCATGATTTCCAAAAAGTAATTAATTATTTATCTGAAATTTTTATTTTTCTATTAAATTTTAAATTATATCTACGATATTCAATTTCAAATTATGTTTATCTTTTTTCATTTATTTTCTCTAATTTTTAATTATTCTTTCTTTTTTGCAATCAACTTCTAAAAGTTTCAAGTATTTTTCTGAAATTTTCTTTAAATTTCCTTCATTTAAATATATTATGAATTTTTAAATTTTAATTATTTTCTTTAATTTTAAATTATATATATTACTTCTTCATAGTTTTCTTAAAGTTTTAATCATTTTCATCATTTTCTGAAATAATTTTCTAAATTTTTAATTACTTATCTAAATTTAAATAATTTTTTTTTAATTTTCATTTATTTTCTCCTGTTTTTCATTACTCTAATTTGTTTCAATTTATTTCTAAGATTTTAAAGTATTTTTCTTAAATTAAAATTACTTTCTTTCATTTCAAAATTGTTCATCATTGTTATTTTTAAAAATAATTTTTACACTTCATTGACTTATAGTTAATTTGTAATTATAATTATTTTGTTATTTATAAATTTTTTTTTTAATAAATTGTTTGTGTTTCAAAATAGTGGGGTTCATTTAAACATAGAAAATTCTCATAAATTCTCCGAAAGGAGAATATTCTCGGTTATATTCTCGAGAATGTAACCGGATTTTAAATTACCGAGAATTTTGCAACTCTGGGGGAACCAACCACACATAAGTAACTATTCAAAATTTAGACTTGAGACTCACCCACAATTCCGCACTGTCCCCCACCAAATCCTTGACCTGGTGTTAACCGCCAAAAAAGTAAAAACTTGGTCAAAATTCAAGTTGTGGCGACAGCAGTGCTGTCGCGGTATTAATGATAAACGACGTATCGACTGCTGCTCGACGTATCGATCGTTAGTTGACGTAACTTACACCTTATGGTTACTGCCGCTCTATGGTTTGACGGTGTGGACACGCCTTAATGCTAATAGTTCCAGATGGCCACCGTCATTGTTGTAACAGTTAGTAAAGGTTAGGTCTGTCCTACGAAGGGTCTTGATTGAGAGGTTAATTAGTACTATTTTACTTCTTAAATAACTGGCTGAACACATTTTGACAAAAACCAAAAGAGAAGAAACGAAGCAGACGACGCGGATCGAATAGATCTTTAGCGCAATAATTCCCAATACTGATTGCTAGCCGTCAGCAGTGCTCGGTCGGTAAGAATCAACCAGAGCCATCTAGCGGCGTCCGTATGCACTAATATTGCTTGCGGTGGGTTCTAACATCAAATTTGAATACATGTCGTGCATCTACAATTAAACAAATAACATCAGCTTGCAATTGTCTAACATTTCGTTTACTTCATTAACGGATTAAAACAAGATTTTCTTTTCTTAAAAATCTCTTTACGTTTTTAACAATGCTGTCTCTGAATTTTCGCGATAAGCCCTTACTTTTTTTGAGGCAACGATTAAAGCCAACCTGACAATTTGAATATTCGTTTAAGAAACTATAAAGAAAAAATAACACTCGAGTTTGACCCAGTTTTGAAATCAGGCATAGGATAAAGCCCACAGCAGTGGTTTGAGAAACTTGGAGAGGAAAGTTTTGCATATATAATACCCCGCCACCACCAATGCACTCTGTCTTTCTCTCAACTCTGTTTGGCTCCGATAATAGCATCGATCAATTAATTACGACCGGCTCTTCTGCGCAAATAAATTAGTTACTAAATTGGGTGCTCCTCGAGGGACTTTGCTGATCAGAGTCGAAGATGTGTCAGTTATGCTCTCAGAAAATCACCCTCTTTAGTACTCATTTAATGAAGCAAGAGTTTTAACGACTTGCATATACATCCCTATTATCCACTTTGTTATTGCAATTATTCCTAATGAAGATTCTCCAATGAAGATTTCCTCCTCCAATTAAGAAAGTATCCAACTTATTCGCAATCTTAACTAAAAAAAAAAAAATTTACTTGAATTCTGCAAATTTTCAAATAAAAAAAGAATCATCGATGTGGTACAGAAACTGGTAGGGGTTGGGAAATTGTAATGAAAGTCACGTCGATGAATTCGGGATCGTGACGATGAATGTATAGATACTAACTAACAAAACACTTTCCATCTGGAAATCCGCAGACACTTTAAAGACAGACACACAATTATTTTTAACCGGTGGCAACGATTGATTTTCATTCCTTAGGAGAATTATTGTTAACTATAAATTTTAAATTCAAGCAGTAAAAATTTTAAATTTAAATGAAATAAAATATAATTGAAACAAAAAGAAAGATATAGGCTGAATGAGCAGGAAATTGTGGTTTATATTGAGGGTATCTATGAAAACGGTAACTTAGTAACGGTTGCTACGGTAGCAGTAACATTGGTGACGGTTGCTAATAAAATAGTTACTCTTGTAACGGTTGCATTGTTGACAGTAACCATAGTAACGATTACTTTGGTGACGGTAACCATAGTGTCGGTAACCATAGTGACGGTAACCATAGTGACGGTAACCATAGTGACGGTGATCATAGTAACTGTTACTTAGATGACAGTAACCATAGTAGCAGTTGATATAGTAAACTCTATATCTGTATAGCGGTTGCAATGTGAACGATGACCTTAGTAACGGTTGCTAAAGTAGTGTTAACCTTGGTGACGACTGCTACCGTAACGTTACTATGATAACGGTTGCTTTGTTGACGATAACCATAGTAACGATTACTTTGGTGACGGTAACCATAGCAACGTTGCTTTTATGACGGTATCCGTAGTTACCGTTACGAGTAACTATAGTAACAGTTGATATGGTAAAAGTAACCGTAGTAACAGTTAATAAAGTAACCTGTATAGCGGTTGCCATGGCAACGATGACCTCAGTGTTGACAGTAACCATAGTGACGGTAATCATAGAAACGGTAATTTAGATGACAGTAACCAAAGTAGCAGTTAATATAGTAACCTATATAACGGTTGCTATAGTATCGGTAACATTGGTGACTGTTGCTATCGTAAGGTTACTATGAAAACGGTTGCTTTCTTAAAGAAAACCATAGTAACAATTGCTTTGGTGACGGTAACTATAGCAACGTTACTTTTATGACGGTATCCATAGTTACCGTTACGAGTAACCATAGTAACAGTTATTATGGTAACGATAACCATAGTAAGAGGTAATATTGTAACCTGTATAGCGGTTGCCATGGCAATCATGACCTTAGTGTTGACAGTAACCATAGTAATGATTACTTTGGTGACGGTTACCATAGTGACGGTTGCTTAGATGACTGTAACCATAGGAACGGTTACTTTGATGACGGTAACCATAGTAACTGTTACTTAGATGACACAAACTGTAGTAGGACATAATATAGTAACTTATATAGCGGTTGCTATGGCAACAATGACCTCAGTAAGGGTTACTATCAGTAACCTTGATGACGCCTGCCATCTTAACGTTACTATGGTAGCGGTTGCTTTGTAGACGGTAACCATAGGAACGATCGCTTTGGTGATAGTAACCATACTAACGATTGCTTTGATGACGGTAACCATAGCAACGGTTGTTTTAATGACGGTATCTATAGTAACCGTTACTTGGTAACCATAGTAACATGGTACCATGGTAACGGTAACCATAGTAACAGTTAACATGGTAACGGTAACCATAACAAAGGTTGTTATCTTAACGATCACCACAACAACATAATTATCAATTAAATTCAAAAATTCAAAAAAAAATTAAAATTAAGGAAGATATTAAGAACAAAAAACCACAGTAAAGAAAAGTTTACAATTTAAGAAACGAAGTGGGTAAAAATGTAAGACGTTTCTTGCGGATATTTAAGAATGATAATAAAATTTATGGACACGGTCTCATCTCGGATAGAAATAAAAGTAGAAACTCTGTAAAATTGACGTAAGGTTCTTGTGAAAATTGTAAAGGTGTTTCTTTCATCAAATGGAATCTTTTACAAACTGCACTTCAGTACAGCTTCTGGAGTTTCGTTTAGTATGCAATTGCCGTCATTCTCTGTTCGCTTCCTGCTTGTCGGTATCTTCTTCTTTTTTTTTCTTTCCTATTCGCTTTTCACCGCAACTACTGACTCGCGGAGATTAAACGAACGAGAGCTACGTTAAGGTACTTTCATCGCCAAGAAACGGAAAAGAGATTAGACGACGGAGAGATTAGACAAACCCGTGCTTGCAAGCTGCTGTTTTATATACGCGCCCACCTGGCACCCAAAGTCCTATTCTCATTATCTCTAGAAAGTGAAAGATAACGAGTAAGCTGCGCACAAAATGGAAAGACTGTCCATTCAAAGGGAATCCGTGAACAAGATTTCAGATTGAAAATCTTCGCCAATTACCATTTTTCTAAAGGACTCGACAGCCATGTAAAATTTCTATACAAATATCAGACTTTGTGAATGTCAGTATTGAGTAAAATATAGATTTTATTTTATCCTTAGAAATATACGTACTGAGAGAGGGTATTTTTTATTAATTTATTGGAAATACTGCATTAGACTTTATGACCATTGTTGTGTTTTGTTGTGTAGAAGAAAGAGTAGTCAAGGTTGGGTCACTTTTTGATTTTTTGCCATCACTTGCATTGTAGGAAATTTAAAAAAATTTTAAATTGTTAAATGTAACGTGAGTTTTTCCGCGTTTTTTTGTTGTAACCAGAGATAAATAAAGTGGATGATATGAAATGTATTCCCAAGACAGCTATGCCTCCCGAAGAGAAATGGTTTATTGGATGATTGAAAAGAATAAATTATTCAAGAATTGCGAGTAAAATGGCCAGATGGTTTATTTCATATGAGATCCGCAAGGAGGTTAGTTGCAAGAGCGAATTCGCGTTCGTATGCGCGGGTTTTAGGGTAGCCATTAAGTAGTGATGGCCTCAGAGAGTCGGCCGCCTCGGACCGCAGAGCTGCGGTTACTGCAGTAAATCAACAAGTTGATATCTACTACTCAACTCGAGGCCACATCAAGCGGAATATGCATGTTCGGATAACGGGTGCGACCATTGCGAGCTTCATCCTCAATATAAATATTAAACTTCTCCAGTCGGGGTGAACATTCAACCGGAAACTCCGATACCAACTTTACGATCCGAGACAATTATCATTAAAATTTTAATAACCCATTAATGCACTCCTGAGAATTGTGTCAAAAACTTATCTCTCGACATTAAAATGTCGTCTAAAGTTTTAATGAAAATCAAAGCTGATTTTAAAATGCAGTCACATCGTCAATAATTGAAAGTATTCTACTTTTATTTAAATGAATTTTTTTTTTAAAATCATCAGTACAATAAAAAATAATATGTTGTAGTCTTTTTTTTCAGTAAGTAGTTAGGCAAAAACTAACGCATGAAATCATAAAAATCGTAGCCTTATTTTGGAATAGTACTACAAGTAAACAATTTTTTATGGGAATAGTGTTTTTTTACGTTTTTGGGTTAGAAAAAAGACTCAACTAGAAAGTACTGTCTAAATCTAAATTAGTGTAAAAAAGTACTATTTAGGGGTTAAAATCGTGAACGAGTTTTCTCTTTTTCGATTAGTAAAAACTAACTAATTATTAGTAAAAAAAACTACTAATTTAGTAGTTAAATTTAACTGATTAAATAGTAAAAAAAACTGTTGTAGTTAGTAAATAGAAATCTACTAATTCATTTAGTAGTTTAACATAACCTAAAAGTTACTTTGACTAATTAAATTAGTAGTTTTTTACTAAAGTATTAGTAAAAAATTACTATTTGGAATGGTAAACGGGTTTTCACCCTTAAATTAATAGTTTTTAACTAATTCAGATTTAGAGAGTAGAGGAAATAACCGGAAACTGATGAAAATTACTAGAATATTTCCAAAATAACTATAAAATTAGAAAAATTACTATATTGAATAAAGAATAAGAAATTGTATAAAATAAAGAAGAATTTCTAAAAAGTTAAACATAATGAGAAATTGAGGAGAAATAATTTAGAAATAGAAAATTATACGAGTTTCTAAAAATAAATTGTAAATGCAAAAAAAAATACCCGGAACAAAATTAATCAAAATACTTAGAATTCCTAATTGACAAATTTTGTCAAACTTTATATCTAAAAACGCCATTTTAATGAAATCTTTAATTTAGAGATATGGGTATTTGACAATATATAAACCTATAAAAATGTTATGGTAAACAGTATTTTATTATTGAGAAATATAATATTTTAAAAAGTTTTTTTTGTGGGATACAAAGAAGTTATAACTCAAATGAAATAAATTAAATTTCATTAAAAATTTTGATTTTGAAAATGTAAACATTTTGCTATTGATTACTATAAAACAAAAGGTTTTAGCATTTTTAAAAAATTTTAAAACACATTTTAAGCAGTCCGTCATTTTTTTCCTACAATTAGTGTATATTTTCCAAAAATTTTTTGGGTTGCTCTACAAGATTCCGGGCTCAGATTTCATATTTATCCATATGCAAAATCAACATGGCGGCTCACCGAAAACATTTTTTTAATGTGTAACACAGTGGCACAAAATGTCACAAATTTTTGAAAAATTAAAAATATGCATTAGTAAAAATATACATGAAATTCAAGATGGCGGCGTCAAAATGACGAATACTGTTAAAAAGAAAAAAAAATTGATATCTGTTGGAACAATCCTTAAATTTTATATTAAAATTAATGAAAATTGATACATAAAGGTTTTTGGGTCACACGGTTTCAAAATTCAAAATGGCTGCCAGAAATACAAAATTTTTGTAAAAATTTAAAACCTAGTACATAGGAGTTTTTGGGGTCGCTGATTTTGAATCTGTTCATAATTCTTCAAAATTCAATATGGCGTTCAAAAATACAAAATTTTTTCAAAGATTGATCAAAACCAGTATATAGGGGTTTTTGGTGTAATTACGAATCTGATCCTAATATTTTAAAATTCAAAATGGCGGATCCAATGTTGCAGTCGATAATTAACTATTAATGAAATTTAATTGATTTCATTTTAGTTATATCTTTTTGATATACCACAAAATAAACATTTTGAAATATTTTATTTCTTAATAATAAAATACGGTTTATCATAACATTTTTATAGGTTTATATATTGTCAAATAATCATATCTCTAAATTAAAGATTCCCTCAAAACGGCGTTTTTAGATATAAAGTTTTACAAAATAAAGCATAACTTATTATTAAGTGTGATTATAATGCCTAATTTAGATATAATATTTCTACTTTTCTGACATTATAAATTCTTAGTTTTTTGTTTAATTTTTTTGCATTTTTAAGTTATTTTTAGAAACTTGTATACTTTTCTATTTCTAAATTATTTTTCCTGAATTTCTAGTTATATTAAACTTTTTACAAATTCTTCTTTAATTCATAGTTATATTTTTACAATTTGATATTCTTTATTCAATTTATAGTAATTTTTCTTTCTCTTCTAGTTATTCCTCACCAACATTTAAAACTTTTTTTTTACATTTTCTAGTAATTTTTTTAATTTTATGGTTATTTCTGAAATTATTCTAGTAATTTCCATCAATTTGCGGTTATTTCCTCAACTTTTTAGTTATTTTGTAACTCCTTAGTACCTATTTTCATTTTTTACTAATTCTTCAATTTTCAGTTTTTGAATTTAATTTCCCTCTCTTTCTTCCACTTTACATTAATTGTTCTTGATTTTCTACCTAATATAGATTAAGTTTCTGTTATTATTTTTAAGCAAGTAGTATTAAATTTTTTTACGGGTGGGGTTCGTACACAACTGAAAAACGAAATTTTGCCAATTTAACCAAATTCTTGAAAATGAGAGGGAAGAATTGATATATAAAAAGGGTATCATAAGATGTAGTTTGCTTCTGATTTAGAAGATAATTATTCGATTATATATTAAGATAAGAGATGAAGAGAGTTACGAAAGTGGGGGAAGTAGTAACGAAAACCTGGTAATTCAAGTCTATGACTAGCAGTAACGCCAAGGGACATTTATTGGCCACTAACTTCCTGTCCTGATCCAATGTGCTCTGGTCTGACCAGTAATAACCATTACTAGGTACTGACACTTTACGAGAAGACTTAAACTTCTTCATTGAACCAAACGCAGCACGCTACCACCTATCACTGTTCATCTTATATTCTTCTATAACCCGAAATGTCCCTTCCAGATGCGTCCACTTTACTGCTAAAAGTCTTTTAATCTCGAAATCATTTGATTTTATTAATTTTTTCATTTTCGCAAGAAATGCAATCCGGCATATTTTTATGCTTTTAGTCTTATGCGTTACGTCGGACAGACAGACAGACAAACAGCTAGATGGACAGACAGACGTACAGACTGACGAACAGACATCCAGACGATCAGAAAGATGGTCACACGGACGGACAATCAGATGGACAGACGAACGGACAAATGGAAAGACGGACAGACAGACTGATATATAAATAGACAGACGGACAAACAGGCGAACAGATGAACAGATAAACTAATGGATGGACTTTAAAACGACCAGGCGGGCAGACAGACAGACAGACAGACAGAATGACGAATAAATAAGCGAACACACAGACGGACGGACGGACAGATAGATGGACAGGCGGACGGATGGACGAACGGATAGATAAACAGATAAACTGACGTATGGACAGACAAACGGACAGACAGATAGACACAAGGACAGACAAATGAACACGCGCTAAAGTTTTATTGAAGTTTTTCTCCGCCCTTGTTCACCGAACCCTATAAAAACCAAAAATATTATCTCACATGAGAAGCGTAATCGGCATTATTATTCAAAATGAAATATGCTTTTTCTGATTAAAAGTTAATCAGAAGCTCTTTGGTTAAAATGAAATTTTTCGACCCTTGTAACAAATTAATATCCTTTTTATCGTTGGATCGTCGATAAAAATAATGATTCACGAGCTCATAGTCGAAAAAATTGCATCAATTTATCAAGCCGAAACTGGGTTGCATTTGTCACAGATAATACTCCCAGCAGAAAAAGGTTAAAGAAAATGGTAACATTTATTGGGAAATTTCGCGCCAAAAGTTTTCAAGGTCTTTTGCGTTGTTAATATTCATCATTCGCGACTAACTCTCAACTCGATGGAATTAAATTGTCGAAATTCAATCCAGTAGTCGGAACTTGATTCGCGGGGACTAATTAAACAACATTAATGTTATTAATTCGAAAATGGAAACTGGCGTTTGAAGTGAAATTTTCTCGCGTTATCTAAATTTTGACCTAAATCTGAGTAAGCCTCGAACTCTCGAAACGCCAAAGGGAGATGCTATCATTACTAGATTTTCACGACTTCCTCTCTCTCGAGAGATTGAATAACTGATTATAAATTTAACTACAGCGGTAATATTACAGCTTAATATCAGTTAGAAAATCAATTAATTTAGTTTAATCAAAAGGGATTTACTTCTTATATGATGGTGAGAAATTTATTTGTAGGTAGATTAATTTATTCTATTTGGGAGTATATATTACATTCTACTAAAAACGTTTGAGGTACATTTCAATTCCAAATTAAACTTTGAATAAATTTCATTTATAGTAAAAATCTTTTATTTACATTCATTTTGGAAAGATTTGTACATTTTTAATTGAATTTAATATTCTTGCACATAGCAATAGAGAAATCCTCATATAAATTTTTCGATCCACTCGTAAAAAAATCGAGTGAGAGTGGCAGTTTTGGAAACTGAAAAATTGCAATTTAATAATTTAGGAAAAAACCCAAAACTGATTGGAAAGTTTTAATAAACAATATGGAAGTATTTTAAGGTATTAGTCGCGTAAAATGATTTTCGTCAGATTTTTTTAAAACTTTGTATCTGTATTCATGAGGTATTTATCTATGAAATGAGATCTATCCTATTAATTTTGACCACTTCTGAGCTTCAAAATATTAATTCAAAGTTTATACCTTTTACATGCAATAACACAAAATGCATGTAAAAAATGTCTCTTTTATTTAATTATAAAAAAACAAGTCGTCAGTTTTTCAAATAAAACTACTAAGTTACACATTGAGATAAAATAAATCCTTTAAAAAAAAATTAATTTTATTGACCACGCCGTATAAAAAATATAATAACTTAAAAATTCATAATTTTTCATTTTCACATGGTTTCATTGAAAAATGTCGAAAACGTGTGAGCAATACATCACGATAACTTATAGTACCTGACTCAAAATCGTGAAAATTACATATATTACATTAGAAGAGGTCACAAGGAAGCAAGTGAGTTGATATAAAAGTTAATTTTTTGTTCTTTTTATTTTGCGGGAGTTTTGCGGGAGCATTTACGCGACTAATACCTTAAACTTGTGACATTATATGAATTTTTCCTAAGTCTTAAATATTATGCCATGATTTGAAACTTATGCTTTATGTCTTATGTTTTTTACTTATATCTCTTATGTCTATTCTCATGTTTTTAGTCTTAAGCCATATACCTTAAATTTTAATTCTTATGTTTTAAGTCTTATGCTTTATGCCTTATATCTTAAGTCTTACACATTAAGATTTATGTCCTAAGTCTTCTGTCTTATACCTTATATGTTTTTAGTCTTATGCCTTATGTCTTATGTCTCAAGTCTTATGTCTTACGTCTAATGCATAAAGTCTCATCTCTTATGCCATATGTCTTATAACTGAAGTTCTATACATTAAGTCTTAAGTCTTATACCTTATGTCGTAAGTCGTATGCCTTACGTCTCTAGGTTTACGCCCTATGGCTTATGTCTCAACCCTTATACCTCATGTTTTAAATCTTATACCTTATGTCTTAAGTCTTATACATTATGCCTTATGTCTTATGTATGAAAGTCTAAGGTTCTAAGTGTTCTATCTTATACCTTATGTCTTTAGTCTCACGCCTTATACCTCATGTATTATGTTTTATGCCTTGTGTTTTATGTCGTGTACCTTATGTCTTATGCATAGAGTGGTATGCCTTATGTCCTGGGTCTTTTGCTCAAAGTATATACCTTATATCTTGTACTTTATATCTTAAGACTTACGTCTTATGAATCATATCTTATTTCTTTTGTCTTGTACCTGATATGTTAAGTATTAGGTGTTATAACTTACGTCCATAGACTTATACCTTAAGTCTTAAATCCTAAACGTTCTTATCTCGCTTATGCCCTATCTTATATCTAATGTCTTGAGTCTTAGGCCTTATACCTTATACTTTATATCTTATGGATGAAGTTTTATATCTTGTGTCTTATGTTTTAAGCATGAAGTCTTATCTCTTAAGCCTCATATCTTATGTAATTTATCTTATGTCTTATGCATTGAGTCTTATGTCTTGTATCTAAAGTCTTATACCCAAGGACCTAAGTCTTATATTTTAAAACCTAAGTCTTATACTTTAAGACTTAAGTCTTAAACAGTATGACTTAAGTCTTATACCTTAAGACTTAAGTCTTAAACCTTATGACTTAAGTCTTATACCTTAAGACTTAAGTCTTAAACCTTATGACTTAAGTCTTATACCTTAAGATCTAAGTCATATACCTTACGTCTGAAGGCTTACGCCATATGGCTGATATCTTATGCCTATAATCTTATGACTTATGTCTTATGCCTTATATCTCATACCTTATATTTAAACTCTTAAGTCTTACGCCTTGTTTGTAAATCAATATGCCTTAAGTCGTTAGTCTGAATCTGAATTTCAATAAATATAAAAATTTTCAACAACAAAACAAAAATCCGCTAAAAAAAATAATCTTCCCTGAAACTTCACTTTTCCAGTTATGTGTACAGTCTCCAAGTTGCAACTGTAGAATGCATTACCTACTGGAGTTTCTAACAACAAACAAGAGTCGACAACATTACGTTGAAAAGAGTTCAAGCAGGGAACATTACGTTCAACACAGAGAACAGATCTAAGCCGAATCCAGTTTACAAGTTTCGAATCGTTCTGCAATGTGGCTTTTAAAAGAAACCTTTTATCACCCTCAATGCTCGGTAAAATTTTGAAACGCGCAACTTTAAAACGTTAATATGCTCGTCCGTACAATGGCAGGGTCGCATTATACTTGAAACTGAGAGAAAAATACTAAAAGAAAAAGGGAGAGGAGAGGCAAGTCCTGAGAAAAGAACGTTATAGCAAAGAGAAAGAGTGTAAAAGGTAAAAAAAGTGAAGAGAAAACAGAGGACAAAAATGGTGGACAATACTCTTTCCTCTTTTGAACCTTGTGGCTTTGAGATTCTAACTCAAAATCAAGTTCGTTTAATAGCTGCCTTTAACTTTTCTTAGTATTTCATAAAAGTTCTTTTTTTTTCTTTTTGCTTCTGTTCTTTTCGTTTTTTCATAAAAGACAGATTCTGGTGATAAGTACTCATCAGAATAAAAAATTTAAAATTGGTCAATGTTAAATATTTATCAGCAGCAATATAAATTAGTGCTTTATCAGCCTTGAATTTTCGTGGTCAAAATATTTATTAATTAAAATTATTATCCAATGAAAATTGAAATCATGATGATTTTATAATGTTAGAAAATAATTTTCCTTTTACTAAATGTCAATTCATTCAATTATAATTAAAATAATTTCTTGTCATTTATCGTAATAATTATCATCAGAAGTAAAACGAATTTCCAAACGAATTTCTATAATTATCCAAATTGAATTTCGCAAAAAAAATTCAGTTTGAATTCAATCAAAATTTCTTCATTATTTCATTGAAAAATCAATAATTACCGAAATTTATTTACGTAAGTTTCTTTTTACATTTCATTTGGATTTTCAAAATTATCACCATTTTATAAAAATTCTGTTTGAATTTATAGTCAGAATTATTTTAAACATTCGTTGGAATTTTTAAAAATACCGGAATATCACTATAATTTTATTCCGTTGGAATTTAGTCAGAAATTAATTTTAATTATGACAAAATTAGTTTTTTGTTTCATTGGAAATGTTATAAATAGTGAAATTTGTCTAATAAAATTTAAAAATTCGAATTTAAATCCTCGTTTCAATTTTAAAAGCCACAAAAATGGCGATTTTCCTTTGAATTTAGTTAAAAGTTCTTTGGAAATGTTTCGGAATTTCAATAACTAAATTCCATGAAATTTTTCTATCAATTTTCGTCGAAATTTCGATTGACACAAAAATTTTAGTAATAACCTGAATTAATTAAAATTCTTCTAAGGAATTTTGCCGAATTGTACTTAAAATTTATTTGGAAATTTGTCGAGATTTTCCGAAAATCGGATGAGAATTCCGTTGGAATTCCATAGAATTACGTTTAACTTTTATTAGAATTTAATCCAAATTCCTTTTAAATCCAAACAGGATTTTCTTGGAATTAAATTAGAATCTTGATGAAATTTATGAAAAATTCCTTTTTAATTCATTGAATAATTTCATTGGGTGGGAATTTCATTAAAAATTTTAAAATTACTATAACCTTTGAATTTTCGTCGGAATTTAAAAAATTACAGGAATTTTTGTAACTACTCAGATTCCTTTGAAATTAATTTTACATTCCGTTGAAATTTAGACAAGAACGGGAATTTCATTTAATTTGTTGTAGGAATTTCGGTAATTATCGGATTTCCATGAAAATTCTGTAATTTCGATAATTAACCGAATTGTCATCACAATTTAAAAATGTTTCGAACTTAAATGCAACTTTCCTTTGGATTTTTGTCAAAACTATTGGCAAAATTAAGAAAAAAAAACGAAATTCGTGTTTAAGAAAACTATTTAAATTCTCCTCGGATTGTTAAATAATACCAGAATTAAATAATAATATCAGAAATTTAGTTATTAATTCTATTTAAATTCGAGCAGAATTCCTCAATTATTGTTTTTAAATTGCAATAATTACCGGAATTTGATTAAATTATTATTGAATTTCCGTTAAAGTTTTTACAATTACAGAATTACCATTTGGATTTTGTTGCAATTTAAAAGAAATTTCGTCAGACGTCAATCAAAATTCAATTTCAATTTAGTTAAAATTACCTTTGGAATTTTATCGGAATTTGAATAATTACCGAAAATGTGTGAAAAGTAAATTCGATTTTCGTTAGAAATTTGTTAATTACTAAAATTTTTAATACTAATTTTCGTAATTAAAGAGAAAATTCCTTTAAATTCCGTCACAGTTCCATTTAATTGATAAAAGAAGTAATTTGTAATTGCGTCAGAATTTTAATAATTACTAAAATTTCATTAATTATCGGAATTTAATAAGAAATCGACATAGATTAATTTAGAGTTACATTTGAGTTATGTAAGAATTCATTTGGGAAATTTCAATACTTTTGGAAATTTTGTAAATTCTTTATTTTATTAAAAAAAAAAAATAGTAAATATCAAAAATGCATTCGAATTCCGTTTGAATTAATTTGGAATTACCGGAACTGAAATAAAATGTTGTTAGAATGCGGCCGGAATCCTATTAGAATGTAGTTATAAACTTTTTTGAATTGAGTCAGATTTTCTTTATTTAACAGAAATTAAATTACTTACCGGAATTTGATTGAATTACTAACGGATACTTGTAAGTTTTTCGATAATTCCTAAAAGAAAATTAAATTTTTGTTGAAGTTCTGGTTGCAATTCCGATGAATTTCAACGGAATTTATATAAATTTTATTTCCATCAGAATTTTTATAATTATTGGAAATTAATGTAAATTTTATTGTAATAATTCAATAAATCCAGAAATTTTAATAATTATCTGAATTAATTGGCAATTCCGCTTGAGTTAGGTCAGAATTTATTAAAAATTATGTAAAAACTTCCGTTCTTACAGGATCCTTTATTTTAATTTAAAGGGAATATAGTTCTTTAAATTATCGTCGAAATGTTTATAAGTATTCAAATTGTGTTTGAATTTCATTAGAATTAGGTCTGAATTACCGGATTCCTGATAACATTTTGTTGAAATTTAGAACGCCTTGGAATTTTCATAAGAATTTAAATAAATGAGGAAATTCTCTAAGAAATTTTTACCAATCTTCATCAGAATTCTGATAATTGGTAAAATTGTTTTGAAATTTAATTAGAATCGCGTCAGAATTTCAATAATTACTAGAATTTTAATAGTTAATATATTTACTAAAGAAAACCTATTATTAGAATTTAATGGGAATCCTTTTTGAATTCCAATTTCCGTTTAAATTAACTCAAAATACGTTAAGAATTGCTACATAATTTTAAAAATTACTGGAATTCTGTAAATTCTTTAAATTATCGTCGAAATACTATAATAATTACTGATTACTAATAATTACTCCCGTCGATGTTTAAAAAATTCTCGGAATAACATCAGAAATTTTTTTGAATTCAGTTAAAATTCCTTTAAAATCCTTCCTGTATATTGAATCGTAATTCTAGTGTATTTTGCGTTTAAAATTTCGTCAGAATTAATAATATAATTTACGAAATTCTCTACGACTTTCCTTCAAATTTTTATCGGAATCTTAATAATTAGTGAATATGCAATAATTATTAAAATTCAATAGCAATCCTTTTAGAATTCAGACGTCTGTTTGAATTATATCCAAATGCGTTCAGAATTGGTACGGAATTTCGAAAATCATATGTCTATAAATTCTTTAAATTATTGTCGAAATTCTAATAATTATTGAAATTGCGTTTCAACTCCGTTTTAATTATAACGGTTTTGTTGGAATTCAAAATTCCTTGGAATCCAGGTAAAATTCCTGTAAATTGAATAGTAATTTTTTTGTATTCCGTCTTTGGAATATCGTCAGAATTTATATAATTGACGAAATTCTCTACAAGTTGCCTTCAAATTCTTATCCGAATTTTAGTAATCACTATATTTTCAATAATTATTCAAATTCAATAAGAATTTCCTTTGAATTCAGTATAAGTTCCATTTTCAACAATTTCAGAATTCGTTTGGAATTCTATTGTAAAATTTTATCAACTACTGAATTTCTGTCAATTCTTAAAATTTAAATTCTTATCGAAATCTAATCATAAACTCGTTTTAATTTAGACAAATTTTTTTTGTTATTTCGAGAAACAGGAACAGGAATTTTTATCCAAATTTTGATAATTATTGGAAATTGAATAATTATCGCGAATTACCAGGAATTCCAATTGCGAATGCAGTAAATGTACATTTTCAATTCTGTCAAATTGTTTTGTATTGCGTCGGAATTTTCGTAAATTCAAGAATTTCTTAGGAACTGCTTTAAAAAAAATGTTGAAATTCTAATAATTACGGAAATGTTGATGATTTCCGTTGCAATTGCCAGAATTATATTAAGTTTCCGTTTAAAAGCAGTGGGAATTCCGTTAGAATTGAAATTAAAAACTTTTAGAATTGCGTTACGATTTTACTGCAATTCAGTCGGAATCGTATTGAAATTCATTTATAAATCCGTTTAAATTTAGTCACAATTCTTTCGCAATTACGCCTAAATTTCCATAATTATCGGAATTAGATTTAATAACTACAGAATTTTTTGAAATTTCGATAATTACCGGAATTACATTAGGATTCCGTTTAAAAATTGTCAGTGGGAATTCTTGTTTATAACTTTTAGAATTTCGTTTAAATGTAATCCGAATATGTCATTTTGTCGGAATTTAAAAACTGCCAAAAATCCCAGGAAATATTATTCAACCATTTTCTAAAATTTCCATAACTACTGTAATTTAAATAGTTTTCGAAATTAAACAGGAATTGTGTTTGAATTAATTTAATAATTCGTATGTATTGTGTAAGAAATTAATTTAGGATTAATTCGGAATTGAAATACTTACGGGAATTCTGTGTGACTTGTTTTCGAATTATTAGCTGAATTTAAAAAATTACCAAAATCGTGTTTAAATTCTATCCAATTTGAATCAGTAATCCCGAAATTGTAAAGATTTCTTTGAAATTCCGTTCGAATACAATTTCCACACTTATATTTAGATTAAATTGCAATTTAGTTAAAGTTCCGTTGCCAGAATTTCTCTACAATCATTATCAAAATTCTGTTAAAATTGTTTCTAAATAATATTCATAATTGTTAAAATTACTAAAATTACTTAGATTTTTCGTTCGGGTTCAATCAAAATTCTCGAAATTACATGAAAATTCGTGTCTGAAAAACTTTGAAATAAGCAAAATTGATAAATCCTTATTGACTTTGTTGGGTAAACAAACTTTCAAAGTACTTAATCGTCAAATGTTGATGTTCTCAACTAATTCATCTGAAAAATCAACTATGGCTCGCCATAACGAAGTTTACCTCCTTGTTTGAACTATAAGTACAAGCCAAGCATTTCCTAAGTAGAGTAAACTTTATATAGTCAGACACACTCTTTAAAGATTGACTCGATTTCTTCTCCTCACGTTCACATTGTTAATATATTTATAAATTCCAATTATTTAGTTATATTATTAATTAAATCTCTTTTGTTATTATTTTCTTTTTATTTATCATTTTTTTACTTCATTAGTTAACTCTGCGTGCAGCTAAATATTATCCCAAATTCCAGCTTGTTTTTGAGGTTTTCAGTTTTTTTTTTATTTTTTAATTTTAACCAAAAATGGGAACATATTTAATGATTTTTTTTATTTAAGTGAGCACATCTGGCCTCTAAGGTAGCGAAGGGTTCGAATCGAGCTGAGCTCGCATTTTTAGCTTCCCTTCGGTAAAAGAACTGCCGCGCCGCCTATCAATTGGTCTCGGCGTGAAAATAGCATTCTCATTCGATTCATCGAACTTGAAACCTCTTTCGCAGAGAAAATAAATTCTCTTATGAAAATTCCAAGTGTGCTCTACCGCTCATGAAATTTATTAAGTTTCCTCAAACCGCTGACCGTTCACTTTTCAAACGAACCCACTACCTCCACAAACTTTCTTCACGAAGATGAAACAAGTTTTCATGGAAAGAACTTAGTGCCTCGTTATTTGTTTTACCTGATACGGCACCCTTTTGCAACATACATTAAAGCAAACTTTCTTCTTACTCTTCCAATCGACTCTTTATAATTAACAAGAATAATAATATTTCTCAAATTTTAGTTAAACATTTTACTAAAATGGAAAAATCTTAAAGATAAATGTACCTATTACTGCGGTTTTTAAAAAAAAGTTATTATATTTTATTTAAGAGTATACAATTAATTCAAATTGATTGAAAACATTATTTAAAACCTTACTTGATATAATTGCCAATAAAGATGTACATTTCAATTATTAATAATTTAATTATTTAAGTTTAAATTACAACTTACCGCAGTAATTGGAACATAAATGTGTTTCTATAACGACTGACACAGAGCCTAACCTCGAAATACACGTAATTTTCGCAGTAATTGAAGCACAGTAATTCGTGCATGAACTTAGAAATATCAGCACAGAGTATTTTTTTACAAATTCGTTATTTTTTTCCCATAGGGGAAGTATTGTTTTACCCCCAAATCGAAAATTTTGAAAATCCTTTTTTTTTTAATAATCTTACTTCTATATTATCTTGTTAGTTTCAATATATTTTCATTTTACATAAATATTTTATGTATATTATTTAAAATTATATAAAATGTATATATTAGGTATATATTTTATATAAATTTTATAAACAGGTTAATTTTGTGGAAAACTGATTTTGGTTTCAATAATGTAAAATACATTATAACTATAAATATTAAATATTATAGGTCTGGCAAAAGTAATTTTTTTATAGTCAGAAGTTGCTAGTTGGAACTACATTTAGTTTCATTTTTATTTTTTTTAAGTTTTCAGTTACTTTTTTATTTCATAAATACGTACAAGTTTGTTTTTCGAACTTATGTTTAAAGTAATTTTTACAATTTCTAGAATTTTCTCTGAAGTCTAAAATTTATTTTTTGTCTATTCCTAAATTTCAAAATTCTTTTTACTTTCTTATCTAGATTTTGTTCACTTATACTTATAGTTATTTTTTTTCTATAAGAACTTCTTAATAATCTCTTGTTCCTAATTCAAAAATTTAATAATTTTTTACATTGTAGTTAAATTTTCTACTTTCTAGTTATCCATCTTTAACATCAATGTTTTTAAATTAATAATATATCAAATCCAGTTAGTTCTTTTATTCTCTAAATGCTTTTTCTTTTCAATCTAGTTATTTATCATCAGTTTTTAATATTTTTTATATGTCAAGATTGTTTTTCTCTTATTTATTTTTGTACTTGTTTCTATTTGTTTTTCATTAATATTTAGTTATTTATCACGTTTCAAATTTTTTCTCAATTTCCAAATTAATTTTGCAAATTGACAGTTTATAAATTTATATTTATTTTCTTCATTTTATATTTATTTAGACAATTTTTTCGTTCTTTCTTTTATTTTATTTTTTATATTTTCTTGTTTTTTTTAAGTATTTGTTACTTTTACGATTAAATTTTTTTCATTTCTTAATGTCTATTTTTTAATTTTTTATGTTTTTTTAATATTCTAGTAATTTTTTGAGTGTCTTCTTAAATTTAAAAAAAAATTTTCACTCTCTAATATTTTTTGTTTATTTCACAGCTAAATTTCGGTACATTTTAGATGTATTTCTCTTTCTAGACTTTTTTAACATAATCTAGTTTTTAATACCAAAATTAAGTTTTATTTAACAATCACGTGATATTTCTTATTAATTTCTATTCACCTTCTTGTCATATCTAGATATTTTAATCCATAATATAAGTTTCTTTTTATCTTTTTTTCCTCATTTTTGCTTTTATTTCTAATAATTTTTTCTTTTTCTAGTTATCCATCTTTAACATAAATGTTTTTAAATAATTAATACATCAAATCCAGTTAGTATTTCTATTTTCTAAATGTTTTTTCTTTTCAATCCAGTTATTTATCATTAGTTCAAGCTTTTTATTCACTCATCAATGATTTTTATTTATTTTTGACAAATTTCTTTCAATTTCTAGCTTTTTTCAACTTTTCATTTTAGTTTAACTTTTTAATTATTATTGTTATTCTTCTAGAAAGTTTAATTCAATTTCTAGTTATTATTTAACGTTCTGATAATCTTTAATTATTTTCTAATATTTTTTATATGGCAAAATTATTTTGCTTTTGTTTATTTTTGTACTTGTTTCTAGTTCTTTTTCATTAAATTCTAGTTTTACAAATTGACAGTTTATAAATTTATATTTATTTAGCCAATTTTTTCGTTCTTTCTTTTATTTTATTTTTTATATTTTCTTGCTATTTTTTTTAAGTATTTGTTACTCCTACGATTAATTTTTTTTCATTTTTTAATGTCGATTTTTTTAATTTTTATGTTTTTTTAATATTCTAGCAATTTTTTTAGTGTATTTTTAAATTTAAAAAACATTTTTCACTCTCTAATATTTTTTTTTTATTTCACAGCTAAATTTCGTTACATTTTAGACTTTTTTAACATCATCTAGTTTTTAAAACCAAAATTTAGTTTTATTTTACAATCAAGTGATATTGCTTTTTAATTTTTATTCACCTCTTTGTTATATCTATATGTTTTAATCCATAATGTAATTTCCTTTGTTTCTATTCTTTTTTTCATTTTTGCTTTTATTTCTAATAATTTTTTTACTTCCTAATTATTATTTTTAATTTAGTTATTTTTTGAGTTACCAGTAATTTCAGAAAATTTTTAGTTATATTTCTTTAATTTCTGAGTATTTTATGCTTTCTCGTTTTTCTACTTTAATAACAGTTTTTTGTTCAATTTTTAATTCTTCTTTCTTCGATACCTCCAGTAATTTTTTCATTTTCCAGTAATTTTTCATTATGTGTAAGTTACCCTTTCGTAATGACAACATTTTTTCACTTTATAGTTCTTTTTTTAAATTTATTGTTAATGTTCAGGCAAGTTTCAGTTGTTTTTGTAATTTTTTAGTTTTTTTTTTCGTTATTCTATTATTTAAATTCAATTATTAATTAACTTTACAGATTTCTTCTTTATTTCCAAATTATTATTTTTCAATTTCTATTTCCTTTTTATATATATATTATATATTTTTTTTATGAAGATCTATTTATTTTGTTACATTGGAATAACAGTTTTTATTTTTTAGTTATTTCTTATATTTATATTTTTTCACTTCATAATGTTTTTGGCAATATCTAGTTGTATTTTTAATATTTTATTAATTTTTTTGTTTTATATTCGTTTTTCTTTTATTTCAAAAGTATATTTCACTTTCTAATAATTTTCTTTTTTTATAATCATCCTTCTCTATTTTTTTTTAGATTTATTTTTCTTCCTAGGGGGCTTTTAGCATCATCTCGTTTTTAGCACAAAAATTTCGTTATAATTTACTTTTAGTCTTATTTATAATCATTTTTTGACTTACTAATAATTTAAAAGAATTTTTTTTAATTTTTGACTAATTTTCCACTTTTTTAAAGTTCTATTTTATTTTACAGTTATTTTTTCAATTTCAAATTATTTTTTCATTATTTTATAGTAATTTTTTTCAATTTCTAAACGTTTATTCAGCATCTAGTAATTTTTTTCTTCTATTCCTATTTTTCTTAAATTAATTTTTTTTCTTCCAAGCAATTTTTCTTTATATTTTAGTTACTTTTCTTTTTCTTAACTGTTTTTCTCTTTCTATGCGTTTTTAATATCAAATTTTTCATTTTACAACAAAATATTCCCCATACTCAAATAACAGCAAATTTGATTTATTTCTCCATCTCACATATCACCATTTTAAAATCTAACGTATTCTAACCTCAAATTGTTTTCAATTTCTATTTATTCGTTTTTGCAAATTCTTTTAAAAAAATGTAAAATTACTGTTTGTCCATAAGTATCAATGTCGAATTTATTAGATTATTGTAATCTTATTTATACATTGTCACATTAGGCATTTTGTTATCCTAATTATATTAGTAAAATTATAGATAGAATCTATTCGAGGAGCATTATGTCATTTTGACCATTACAATGTAACGTAATTCAGGGAACAGGAGGGAATCGAAATATAATTTGTTTCCAGTCCAGATGTAATTTGTATTGTCGACTGGTCGCATTAATTTTGGCGGATGTAGTTCTGCATACGCACGTGTGCTGTTTACCGTAACATTAGTTAGTAGGTCGGTAAAACATTCTACTCTAATGATCGTTAAATGTCAACTATGACGATTGTTAATATGAATAAGCTTACCTTAAAAACCTAATTTTCCCTTCAGGAAGTTGACAATTTGATAAATTGTATTTTAACTTTTATTATACCTTTAGGTATCTACATATTTATCATCAACAACTGCTCCAACTCCTTTATTATTTACTAATAATAAAGAACATCGACAGTGTTCTTTTTTCACATTATTATTTTTCGAGAAAATTACACTAGTTTACAAAAAAAAAAAAATTTTATGTACATTCAATGTCACTATTTTTTTCTTATGTACTAAGCTTCTCGTTTCTTAAAAATGACATTGAAAAATTTTTCTATGGATAGGTTTTCGAAATATGAATTTTTAAAATTTTTTTACGTTTTTTTCGGAGGTGACTTCACGTTTTAGGCCGTATCTCGAGTTACAGAAGTCCGATTGAGTTTTTCTAAGTGTCAAATTAAAGGTAATCAAATTCCAAACAATCGCTTTTAACATTATTTTTCAATCGGTTAAATATTTTAAGTGATATAGTCCAAAAAAAAAATAGAAAATTTGAGTTTTTGGTCCAAAATTTGAAAAACAAATTCATTCTACCGCCATGCAAAAATAGAAAACGTCAAATTATGTCCAGTTTTAAATTTTTTACATATATGGCTCACTTTTAGGAAGAAAAAAAATGTATGGATGAAAAAATCTGTGGGTAATTATTGAAGTTATAAGCCAGGGTACTGAAATTCTCGTTTTACGCCATTTCGGTATTTTACCTCCTTTTATAGTGATTATGTTGATTAATTTAATGAATACAATATCTAATTAGAAAATGTCCTTTTTTCACAGATTTAAAAACAATTTTCAGTGCTTTACTAATTCAAATTTGACTGAAAAATTTTTTGGAGTTTTTGACAAAAATTTCTGGAGAGGCATAAATTGATTAAAATCTACATCTTCGATAAGTTGAATTGGATGCGCAGAGGTTCAATTCTTTTTTAATTTTGTTCGTTATTTGATGAAAAAGTTTGAAATTAGATATAGAAATATAAAAAAATTTTTTGGAGTTTTTGACAAAAATTTCTGGAGAGGCATAAATTGATTAAAATCTGCTTTTTTGACAAGTTGAAACAGATTTGTTGAATTTTGTTCGTTAATAGATGAAAAAGTTTGAAATTAGATATAGAAATATGAAATTTATTTTTTTTTTTAAAAAAAAAAATGTCCGCAGCAGCCCTCAGACGAAAGTCAATGGTTTTTCTCCTTATAAACTAAAAAAGAATTAAACCTCTGCGCATCTGATTCAACTTGTCAAAGAAGCAGATTTTAATCAATTTATGCCTCTCCAGAAATTTTTGTCAAAAACTCCAAAAAATTTTTCAGTCAAATATGAATTATTTTTTATATTTCTATATCTAATTTCAAACTTTTTCATCTAATAACGAACAAAATTAAAAAAGAATTGAACCTCTGTGCATCTAATTCAACTTGTCAAAGAAGCAGATTTTAATCAATTTATGCCTCTCCAGAAATTTTTGTCAAAAACTCCAAAAAATTTTTCAGTCAAATATCACTTATTTTTTATATTTCTATATCTAATTTCAAAGTTTTTCATCTAATAACGAACAAAATTAAAAAAGAATTGAACCTCTGCGCATCCAATTCAACTTGTCAAAGATGTAGATTTTAATCAATTTATGCCTCTCCAGAAATTTTTGTCAAAAACTCCAAAAAATTTTTCAGTCAAATATCACTTATTTTTTATATTTCTATATCTAATTTCAAACTTTTTCATCTAATAACGAACAAAATTAAAAAAGAATTGAACCTCTGCGCATCCAATTCAACTTGTCAAAGATGTAGATTTTAATCAATTTATGCCTCTCCAGAAATTTTTGTCAAAAACTCCAAAAAATTTTTCAGTCAAATTTGAATTAGTAAAGCACTGAAAATTATTTTAAATCTGTGAAAAAAGGACATTTTCTAATTAGATATTGTATTCATTAAATTAATCAACATAATCACTATAAAAGGAGGTAAAATACCGAAATGGCGTAAAACGAGAATTTCAGTACCCTGGCTTATAACTTCAATAATTACCCACAGATTTTTTCATCCAGACATTTTTTTTCTTTCTAAAAGTGAGTCATATATGTAAAAAATTTAAAACTGGACATAATTTGACGTTTTCTATTTTTGCATGGCGGTAGAATGGATTTGTTTTTCAGATTTTGGGCCAAAAACTCAAATTTTCTATTTTTTTTTTTTTTTTGGACTATATCACTTAAAATATTTATCCGATTGAAAAATATTGTTAAAAGCGATTGTTTGGAATTTGATTACCTTTAATTTGACACTTAGAAAAACTCAATCGGACTTCTGTAAATCGAGATACGGCCTAAAACATGAAGTCATCTCCGAAAAAAACGTAAAAAAATTCATATTTCGAAAACCTATCCATAGAAAAATTGCTTAATGTTATTTTGAAGTTTAGAGAACCATAGTACATAAAAAAAATAGTAGCATTAAATGTACATTTTGGCTGTAAACTAGTGTTATTAATGTACAAAAAAGACTCTAATTGACGAATATAACAACTTTACTGTTTTAAAAAAGTTGATTAACTAAACGTGGGACAATTTCGTTGTTAGATGAAAATTTACGATAATATACGATTGACATTTTTCATTGAATAATTATGTTTTAATCTTTACACAAGTTGAAATATATTTTTAGTTTCATATCTTATATATTCATTGGAAGAGGAAATGTTACCGACCGGTTTATTAGTACAAAGTTTCAAGAATGTGCCGCTAGGGGCGCTTCTGATATGACAGTTTCTAGCTCTTTCTTTCACATTATATATGGACAAATTGAATCATAATTTTCAGTATTAAATTCTTCCTCTTTTTCTTTATCAATATTTTTAACCTCGTGAAATTCACCAAGCATTGTTCTATTGTGCATTTATTGTCCAATTCAGGCGTAAATAAATATTGCCTTTCATCATCATATGGAACTGAAAATTATTTCTAAAACGAAATAGGCTTTCTTTAACCAAATATCGTCTTAATACATTTAAAACATCATGACAATAATATTTTAAGTTTAATGCTACAGCAACTCTGCTCTTTGTTCATCAAAATGCTGACTTTACACAGTTTTTGGATTGTCAGATCATTATAAATTACATTGCTTTATCCCGCGAAACTGACATTTTCCAAAGTTTAAAACTCTTTAAGCAGTAACTGACAAAAATAGACAATGAGGCATAATATGGAAATGTCAATTGCAAAAAAGAGATAGAGTGCTTTTGGATCTTAGATGAAAAGCAGAGCGTGGAGTTAGACGGATGAAAGATGAAGGTAAAGGCTCCGAATAATTGAATCGCTGCGTACCATTTATCTTCAAAGCCCTTTTCAATTTCATGCCTACCCACAATGGACCAATTTTGTCAACAATGAAAGCCTAACTTTGATAGTCTTCTCCAAAGAATCACCCTTCAAATTCTTCAATTGGAACTTTTCAATTAATCTTCTAAAAACTTTGCCAAAGTTCTTTCAAAGGTGCGCGCCTTTCACTTTGTGTCTTTTTAATTATTTACCTCTTGCAAGCAATAAGACTTGCCCAACTCAGAATAAAAAACTAGAAGAATGCTTCTTTTTTGATAATGTTGAAAATTGTTTTTCTTTCTTTCTTTTCTTTTTTTTTATTCTTCTAACACATGATTATAAACTACTTTTCGAAAGCTTTATTCAAAACAGGAACTGGACTTTAGTTTTATCTAACAATTTATGTCTTTTGAGAATAGAAACCACGGACTTTAATTCCAATTCGCTTCGCGAGGCAACTTCAAGTCGCTTCAAAACGGAAGTACTAACTCCCCGTTATCTTAAACGACATCTCTCTTGGATACATAACTCCTGCTCGCTGGATAAATCTGGATCTGAATTACGGGACTGAGAGAAGCTCAGTCGAGAACTATGAGATTAAAGCCGTCCTAAGAGAGATGAAAAGTTTTTAATAACTCTTGATTCTTGATTAAGTTAGGACTCTTTGCAGAACCTTTCTTGCAGCGAAAATAAAGTTTCAAATTTTATATACCTACTTTTTTTTCAACTCGAGTTTTGTGCATTTTCATAAACTTGGTGCAAGAAATATTGTCTAATTTCATTAAAAAATGTCTTAATGTTAATATATACATATGTTACGGTAAAAGTCCGAAGTGCGGTAAATGTGCAGATTTACCAAACTAGTTGGTAAAAGTGAAGAATCTTTAATTCAATTTAAAAAATCCAAACATTTACCAACTAACTTGGTAAAAGTAACATATATAAGTATACATTAATTAAGAGAATTAGTTTTAAAATGTAATTTATCAAAAATTAAGCAATACTTTTTTCTCTGTTTCAGGCTTCGGCTTCGTTACGTTTCAAAGTGAAGACGTAGTCGACAAAGTGTGCGAGATTCACTTCCACGAGATCAATAACAAAATGGTGAGTCTCAGTTTCATCGTGCAAATGTCAACTTAAATCTATCTCTGTTGGTTGAGGCAGATTCAAACGATATTTGCTTTTCACCGAGTTGAGTATAGTCCGCCTAGTAGAATTAATTTTCCGGATAATTGAGAAGTACTGTCCTAGTCCTTGCAGTTATTTGTGTTTGGTACACACGTACACATACCGCAGATGCTAGAAAGCAAACCAGAAACTGCTGAGCTTTAGTCGAAATTATTCAATTGCTCCTTCATACCTTCCTTCTAGATGATGAGAACATTGTAGAATTAAACAGCAAAATCACCCAACAATTTACAGGTTACTTTTTCCAACTCATGCTTTGCAAAAACAAATTTTGAGGTTAATAAAACTGTCACAAAGTGAACTTTTTCAGCCTTGTGAAGTTGGCATTCAAAATTTTGTGGCCAATTATGGTCGTTTCGTAATGTTCGGTAATCAGGTTTTGGTGTTTAGTAATCACAAATAAAGAAAGTTATGAAGAATTTAAAATTTGAAGGTTAACTTCACGGCAACATCCAGTAGGAGTCAAATTTAAAAAAAAAAAAAAAAAACCTTATTGGAATCGTTTGGTAATGTTTTTTATTCAACTTTTAGTGTTTGGTAGTTAAATATTATTATTAATTAATTTTTAAAACACTATATCCAACGGCGCAATGTGTATGCGCACACGTTCTTTTGGCGCGTAAATTTGAATTACACTTTTACACTTAAGCAGTTTAAGATAAAAATTTGCACTTTCAATAATTTGTACTTTGTTTCGTTTTGGTATGTATTTAAATGTTTTATAAATTTAGGTGTTAATTTAAAAGATAAAAATTATGAGAATAGGACAATTTTAAGGCGTCTATATATATAACAAAGCGGAACAAAACTTTTAGGTGTTGCGAATTTGAGGTTAACCCCCAAATTTTGAATTCTTCATAATTTTTTTATTTTTTGACTACCAAACGCTACGAAACAATCACCAAACGATTACGACTAAAAAATTGAAATATTTGGAGATTTGGGTTCCAACTTTTCAAGACTAACTTTTTCTAGCTTCAAATCACTCGTACACAAAAAACCTCTGAAATATAGTTGTTGGTTATAAAATATTAAACGAAAATTGTAAGGAATTTGAGTAATAACTGGCTAAGAGTATTTTTCGAAATAGTTTTCAAGTAAATTTCAAAAAAACTTGAAAAATACAACTAAACTGTTGAAACATAACCTCACTTTTGGGTAAAATTATAACCTGTCAAAAACACCAAATATACTATTAGCTTTGCTAGAATTGGCAGAAAAGAAGGTGACAATTATGTCAAATAAATAGAAATTTTTAAAAAAGAACTTCAATATAAGATAAAGGACTGAAAAATTATTTACAAAATTGAAAGTATTTTAATAGTGAAAAATACACCATACAAAAGTAAGAAAGTTTCAACTAAAAGTTTAATAGAACTGACTAGAAAAGGAAAAAATAATAATTTAAAAAAATGAAAGTAAAATTCACAAATATAATAAAAAACACTATAAATTTGAGAAAAATTACTAGAATGTAAAAAAATGTTTAAAAATGTTTTAAAAGATGTAAAAAACAGTTTTAAAAATATTACCTAGAGAAAAACTATAAAATGAATAAAATGATTACTAAAAAATGGAACAATTACTAGAAAATTTCTAAATGATTAGAAAGTGAAGTAATAACTATAAATTGTGAAAAAAATACTTTATATGAGTTACTAAAAGAAGAAAGAAAGATCACTGGTTAGAGAATAAATAACGAGGATTAAATATAAATAACAAGAATTAAAAAAAACATCTAGAAAATGGGAAAAATAATTTGATATTTTATTACAGACTGAAACACCAGATATTAAATAAAAAATATTTAAAAGGTGTAAAACCTGATGAGAAGGTGAAAAACATAACTAAATTATTTAATTAAAAAGTTTAAGGTATCATAAATCTCTGAGAAAGAATGAAATAAAGAATATAAAAAAATAACTAAAAGTTGAAGAGTACTAGATGGTAAAAAGTGCTTTTAACTTTCTTTATAATAATATCAAAATATAATAATTAAACGAAAAAAAAATTGCTATTGGTTTAAATAAACATATACAAATTGAATAAAGTTACTATGAAGTGAAAAAATAATTAAGAAGTTAAAAAAATATCAATATAACTCAAAGGGAAATTAAAAATAAATAACTGAAAAATTACTCGAAAGTTGAACAAAAATAAATAAAGAAAATAAATAGAAATTTATGAAAACTCTATAAATTTAAAATAATTATTTGGAATATAAAGCAAAAATCTGAAAAGTCAATAAGCAAGAAAAAATTAATGAAGGAAACAACTGTAAGCAAAATACAAAATTTAATTGAATGGAAAAAGTACTTAATCATTCCAAAATAATTTAAAAATAAATAAAGATTACTAGAAACAGAAACAAATACATTGTCTAGAATTAGGAAAAACTGACTATAGAAAAGAAAAAAATCGTTTCAAAAAGTGAAAATACAATTTAGTGTCACAAATTAAAGAAATAAAAATATAGATAGAAGAAAAAACTCTGCCCTCCCCCCCCCCCACGCCCAATTTTAATATTTTTTATTCTAATTATGTATATTTATTTTTTTATTTTTTAATTTTAAAACTGTATTTTTTGTTGCAATTATTTTAATTCTTTTCATTTTGTTGAAATGTCAATTTTTTATTTAAATTTTTCAATGATTTTATTAATTATTTATTTAATGATTCTCTTCAATTGTCAAATTTTCCAGTTTTAAATATACTCTGCAATATTTTTAATTATTTTCCTCAATTATAATTATTGTTTTTAAATTTGAATTTTCAAGAATATTCTCAATGATGTTCAATTGCAATCTTTAGTTTCTCAAATTTCAGTTCTTTAATTTTCAAAACCGTTTTCTCTAATTTTTATTCAATTTATTTATTATTTTATTCTACTTACAATTATATGTATTCTCAAATTTTTTAACTCCTTTAGAGCATAATTATTTTTCTTATTTTTTACTTATTAGTTACCTCACTTTTAAATTATTTTTCATCTTTCTTCAATTGATATCTTCAATTTTAATTTTTTTTTAAATTTTAATTATTCATTTCAATAGTTTCTTTTATTTGAATTACTTTATTAAATTTTAATTTTTTTTTTAAACAGTCAATTGTATTTTTCAATTATTCTTTTTTAATTTAAATATTCTTTTCTACATATTTTCTGTAATTTTCTTTTAAGTTCTTCACTGTAGTATGAATTTTCGATTATTTTCCTTCATTATCGTAATTGTTTTTATGTAAATGGCGCTCCTTTATCTATTTCCAGTTATTTTGTTCAATTTTAAAATTTTACTTTTAAGTTTCTAAATTTAAAATTTATATTCTTAAATTTTCTTTTATTTTTATTAAATTTTAATTATTTTTTAGAGTCTACAATATTTGAACTATTTTCTTAATTTTTAATTATATGAGTCATTGTTTAAATTTCAGTTTTTTTTACTTCTATTTTCATTTATTTTTTCCATTATGCATTTTTCAATATTTTTGATCAAATTTAATTGTTTTTAAGTTCCTAATCATATTTATTGACTTACTTATAAAGCTATTGTTCAATAATTAAAAAGTGAACCCTGATATAATTTATTTTCTGTCTGGATTTGTTTTCTGTAAAGACACTGGATACTCTAAAAGCCCCTTTTTTAAATAATAATGTACTAGAGAAACTCCCACTCAAGGAGAATATTTTTTATAGGACCCTCCCATAAAGAGGAGTTTGCTTATAACGCCCCTCCCTTTAAGAGGAATGTTCTTGTGAAGCACTCCCTTTGAGGGGCGTGTCTTTGTAGGCTCCACCGACTTAAGAAGCTTCTTTCTTCTTGATGTCACTTACTTCAACAAAAATGCCTTCATTAAGCCACTTTTTTAAATAGAGATGCCTTTTTGAGTCCGATCTCTTAAGGGGAGTATCTTTATAAAGCCTCTTTTTTAAGGGAGTGATTTTATTTGATCCTCCCATAAAGAGGACTATCCTTATTACGCCCCTCCCTTTAAGAGAAATATTCTTATAAGACACTCCCTTCGACAGGAGTGTTTTTGTAGGCCCCTCCTTTGAACGGGTGTGGCTTAAAAATCTTCTTTCTTCTCGAAGTCACTTACTTTAACAAAAATGCCTTCATTAAGCCACGCCTTTTAGTGGAGATACCTTTTTGTGTACGATTCCTTGAGGGGAGTATCTTTATAAAGCTTCTATTTTAAAGGAGTGACTTTATTTGATCCTCCCATAAAGAGGAGTGTCCTTATTACGCCTCTCCCTTTAAGAGGAATGTTTTTGTGAGGCACTCCCTTTGAGGTTAGTGTCTATGTAGGCTCCTCCTTTCAAGAGGCGTGACTTAAGAAGCTTCTTTCTTCTCGAGGTCATTTACTTCAACAAAAATGCCTTCATTAAGCCACGCCTTTAAATAGAGATGCCTTTTTGAGTCCGATCCCTTAAGAGGAGTATCTTTATAAAGCCTCTTTTTTAAGGGAGTGATTTTATTTGATCCTCCCATAAAGAGGACTATCCTTATTACGCCCCTCCCTTTAAGAGGAATATTCTTATAAGACACTCCCTTCGAGAGGAGTGTTTTTGTAGGCCCCTCCTTTGAACGGGAGTGGCTTAAGAATCTTTTTTCTTCTCGAAGTCACTTACTTAACCAAAATTGCCTTCATTAAGCCACGCCTTTTAGTAGAGATACCTTTTTGTGTCCGATTCCTTGAGGGGAGTATCTTTATAAAGCTTCTATTTTAAAGGAGTGACTTTATTTGATCCTCCCATAAAGAGGAGTGTCCTTATTACGCCTCTCCCTGTAAGAGGAATGTTCTTGTGAGGCACTCCCTTTGAGGTCAGTGTCTATGTAGGCTCCTCCTTTCAAGAGGCGTGACTTAATAAGCTTCTTTCTTCTCGAGGTCATTTACTTCAACAAAAATGTCTTCATTAAGCCACGCCTTTAAATAGAGATGCCTTTTTGAGTCCGATCCCTTGAAGGGATCACTTTATGAAACTACCTCCTCTGTGAAGTATCTTTGTAGGCCTCTCCTTTAAACGGGAGTGACTTAAGAATTTCCCTTCCTATTGAGACCACTTCCTTCAAGGGAGAAGCCTGTTTCGTCTAATCTCTTCAGGGGAGTGTCTTTATTTTACCCTCTCTTAAGGGGGCGTGACTATGAACCATATCCTTCAGGTAAAATGTTTTTATCAAGACCTAACTTTAACTGAAGTGTTCTTATAAACCCACTCCTTTCAGGGAATCATCTTGTCGACGCTTACCTTCCCTCATAACAAAAGGATATCCCAATGATACCTCATCAAAATCCGCGATATCCCTGGGACACAAAGAATCTTCTAGAGTCATCCCTAGGATAACCTTGGGATGTCCCCGGGATATCCCGGTATCATAATGGGATATTTTATGCTGTGAGGGTTAAGCAGAAGTGTTTTTGTTGGAACCAAGGAAGTAGTTTCCCCATAAGGTTACGCCCATATAGAGGAGTATCTTTACGACACACTTCAAGTATATTAACCAGTCCCCGTTCCTGACAAAAGTATCTTTGATAAATCTATACAAAATTGCTTAATTCTGTTCTAGGTCGAATGCAAGAAGGCACAGCCAAAGGAGGTGATGCTTCCAGCGAATTTGGCGAAGACGCGGGCGGCTGGCAGAGGTGCATACGGTGAGTTGGTGATGGTTGCGACACCCCCCACCACCTATCGCTACGCGCCGTATCCCCTCCCCTCCGCAGCAGCGGCTGCGCACGCAGCTGCTGCCGCTAGCGCAGCTACTCCCCACCACTTGCTTACTCCGATAGTCGCCGCTACTCCGAGTGCTGCAGCAACCTATCAGTACGGCGCTGCGCCCTCAGCCGCTGCAGTTTACGACGTGAAACGCGCTCTAGCTGCAGCTGCTGCCGCTTATCGGCCCCACCCTGCCGCTGCAGCTGCGGCCGCCACCAGAGCAGCTACCCTGACCTACTCGATGAGCGATCTTTTAGGCGTCCAAGGCTTAGATATGGGAGCGGTCTATCACCCCATTCCCACTATTGGCCTATGACCAACGATTTTAGCACCACTCTCTCGACCTCAGTAAAGGAATTACTTTCATTTCTTTTCAAGCACACTTTAAATATAAATAATTATTCGTCGATTAACGGAAACAGTTGATCATTTATAAGACATAACCTAATGGCGTATCATGATGAAGTTTAATTTTTTTTTTTTTTTTTAATGTAAATCGAATCTCGAACTAGAAAACGGAGATCAAATGGCGGCGCACTCATTGTTTTTAACTATCATTTCTCCAGACGAAAGTACTTAAATGACAATTTGTGAACTTTAGAGACAAAGAGAACAGAAGACATATCGAAAAGTGCAATCCCTAGAGTAGCTAGTTCTTTCATTTAATTGAAATTAGGAAAAAATCAAATTCTAACAAGACTGTTCGATCAGCTCTATTCAGGAACACTGTGATCGTAGGACAAAAAACCGTTGCAAATTTGTAGGTAGAATTTTAGAGTAGATATCACTTGATGAAACGTAGTTACCAATGGGGCCTCATTTTCAGTAGGGAAATTATTATTGTAGCAACTGAGGAACAATTTATGTACACCATAAAGACTGGTAGTGAGGTTTAGAGAAAGTAGTTACCAAAATATTAGGACAATAAACAAAGTGTTCAAAAACATACCTTCTGGCGATTGCTCAAGGCAAGTAGTCAATAGCCCGTGCGATTATTTTCATATTAATTATCGTTTCGTAAATATTATTAATTAGAGTAGAATATTCGAAACCAAGATGATAAAATTAATTTAACTGTACTTTTGGCGCAAACGTGGAAAGATTCAGGAACTTGTTAGCTTTCACTTTTCTTGCTTCTAATTGATATTCGCAGCGTTTCAAGACACTAATTTTCTACTCGAGGGAAAGAGTAAGCATCATTGTTCCATGTAGCTGATTCATTTTCGAGGGCAGTTTACCAGCTGTATCGTATAATTAAGTTGCAGCGTCTATCACACTTACCGCTAAAAGCACTTCAATTAAAATCCTGAGGAATTTAATGCCGTCAGCCGTTCAGGAACTTGACAGCCCTCAACCTGACCTATCGTAATTTCAGAGCTACTACAAACTTAATTTTATAACGCAAAGAAAAACATTACATTTTGCATTTAAATTATCGTACGGGCACTTACAGTCAATTCGGTAGATTGTAGACAAAAAAACACGGAAAAATTGCACGAAAATTCATAAAGTGGTTATTAAGTCACGATCTTAATTTTAAATAACTATTTCATCCTGTCTAAGATAATTATTCATTTTATCTTACGAAATCTTTAAATTAATCTGCTTTTCAATTTTCTAATTTGCTTTACTTTAATTCGATTTTAATAAAATTACTGTAATTATAGAAATTCTGTTGACAATTCGATTCGAATACTGACAAATGGAATTCTGACTGAATTCCTAGACTCAATTCTGGTATCTATAATAAAGTTCCGACGAAATTCCAAAACGAATTCTAACTAAATTGAAATTGAATTCTGAATTCTATAATGCGATTCCTGTAATTATTTTTAAATATTTTGGATATTTTCAGAATTACAACCGAATATTGATTAGAATTTCCACAGAATTTTGAAAATTGTGCTAAGATGTATTTCCGGTAATCTTTAAAACTTTAACAAATTCCGACTGAATTCCAAAGATAATTCTGATAATTTTTTTAAGTAATTCTATTTTCAAATTCCCAGCAAATTAACATTGAATTCTAATAATTATTGAAATTCTGATGAAATTACAAAAGAATAAAGATTAATTTTAAACGAAATTCGAACTAAATTTTAACGGGACTTTCAAGCCATTCCGTTAATTAGTTTAACAAATTTCCAGTTATTTTCGATATTCCGACGGAATTAATTATTATGAATTCGGTTGAAATTTAATGAGGGTTTATTTTAAATTCATATAAAAGTGAATTTTTATTCAATTGAGATTAATTGTTAAGGGAATTTTGATCTTTAAAAAAAGTCCTTCTAAATTTCAATGAAATCTTAATTTGTGTAGAGTTCAAGTAATTACAAAAGTTAAACGGAATTCCAATAAAATTCCGACCAAGATCAAACAGAACTTTAATCTAATTCCAAAAGAAATTCTGACTGATTTTGAACCAAATTGCAACTGAATTCCAAAAGAATTCTGACTGTATTCTAAAGGAATTCCGCTTTAAAATTATGTTCTAATTAAAAAAAACTAATCTTTAAGGGAATTCTAATCATTCAAGAAAATTTTTCCTAAATTCCAATGAGATCCTAATTTGTGAAAAATTTCAATAATTACTGAAGTTTCTACGGAAATCGAATATAATTTAAACATAAATCTGATCTTATTCCAACGAATTTCTGACTGATTTCAAACTAAATTTAATCTAAACTCCAACATAATTCGGATTATTCTTTAACAGAATTCTGTTGAAATTTTAACCTAATTTTTTCTGATTTCTGACGAAATTCCATATAAAGTCGAAACTAAACGAAATAATTTGCAAAAAAATGATTACCAAATTTTAACACATTTCGTTCTGATTTCCAGTGGAATCTTAATATGATTTCGATGAATATTGAAATTCGTACTGAAATTTCAACGGACTTTTCAAAAAATTGCAAATTAATTCAGATTAATTTTTATGTGAATTTTGACCAAATTTTAAAAAGATCTCCTTAGTTTTAATCAAGTCTTAATGCAATTTCGGTGAATATTACAATTCCGACTGGGATTTCAACGAAATTCCTAAAAAGTCAAAATTAATTCAGACTTTAATTCCAACTTAATTTTTTCTGGTTTTCGAAGAAGTCCTAAAAATATTCTGAATTAAAACAAACTACTTTTTAAAAGAATTCCGAACAAACTTTAACAAAATTCGAGCTGATCTCTAATAGAATTTTAATGTAATTTTGATAAATTTTCAAATTCACGCTGAAATTCCAACGAAATTCCTAAAAAATTTCAAATTAATTAAGACGAATTTTTAAGGGAATTCTGACCAAAGATTAACAGAATTCCTCCATAATTTTAATAGAATGGTAATGCAATTTTGGTGAATTTTAAAATTCTGATTAAAATTTTAACGGAGTTTCCACGTAATTCTTAATAAATTCCAAAATAATTCCGACTAATTTTCCAGGGAATTCTGAACAAAATTTAAAATTTTTCTTAATTTACTAGTTAGAACGTTCTTAATTGACAATGTAATCTCACTAAAATTTCGATTAATTTTAAATTTCTAAATAAAAGATTGGAAGTCAATCAGAATTCTTAATTCTTAAAAAATTCCTATTTATTTCCTGAAATGTTTTTTTTATATAGGTACAATTCTGCGTAGAATTATAGTATTATCAAAATATCTTCAAAAATTCTATCTAATTCCAACGATTTCCAACAGAATTCTGATTTAATTTCAGCAAAATTCTGATTGACTTACAACTAAATTCTGACTGAATTCCAAAAAAATTCCCACTTAACTCTAACGGAATTTCGTCTAAGTTCCAGAAAATTTTGTCTGATTATTATCAACCGAATTCTTTATAAATTCCAAATTAATTTCGATTAATTTTTTAAGCAGTTCTGACTTTTTATTCCTATCAACAGAATTTTTCTTAATTTTTAATAAAATCTTCTTGTAATTCCGGTAAATTTTGAAATTCCGACTGAAATTTGAATGGAAGTCAATCAGAGTTCTAACGGAATTTTTAATAGTTTCCTAACCTTTTTTTCAATTCAAGCAGAATTTTGCCAAAAATTCCGTAATTACCGGAATTTTCACAGAAATCTAATAAAATTTCGACTGACTTAAATACAGAATTCTGATTGAATTTAAACAAAATTCAGACTGAATTCTAACAAAATTGCTTCTAAATTCCAAGAGAATTCGTTGGAATTTTCAACATAATTCCAAATAAATCCCAAACAAATTTATTCTAATTTCCATGATAATTCTCATTTAATTCCATTTAAATTTTGACTGCCTTGAGACTATAATTGAATTCCAAAAATATTCCGACTGAATTCCGGAATTTTCTGTCTGATTATCAACCGAAATCTCAATAAATTCCAAATTAATTCCGATCAATTTTTTAAGGAATTCCGACCTTTCAACCGAATTTTTCCCTAATTTTTAATGGAATATTTCTTTAATTCCGGTATTTTTCAAAATTCCGACTAAAATTTGATTAGAAGTCAATCAGAATTCGGACGAAAATTTTAATAGTTTTTTAACTAAATTTAACATTTTTTTTAATTCTCTCAGAATTTTGTGCAGAATTCCAGTAACTATCGAAATGTTTTCAAAAATCTAATATAATTCCGACTGACTTTCAATAGAACTATAAATTAATTTCAAACAAAATTCTAACGGGGTTTTAAATAAAACTGAATTTAAAAAAAAGTCCCTACAGAATTCTAGCCAAATTTCGTTTAAATTCGGAAAGAATCTTTCTAATTATCAACCGAATTCTCAATAAATTCTAAATTAGTTCCAATGAATTTTTAAAGAAATTCTGACTTTTGAACCAAATTTTTCCTTTATTTTTAATAGAATCTTATTGGAATTCCAGTGAATTTTTAAATTCCGATTTCAATTTGATTGGAAGTCAATCAGAATTCCAACGAAATGTTTAATAGTTTTCTAAGATTATTTTAATTCTCCCAGAATTTTGCACATAATTCGAGTAATTACCGAAATTTTTACAGAAATTGAATATAATTCCGACAGACGTTTATCGAAATTCTGATCTAATTCTAACAAAATTCTACCTGATTTTTAACTAAATTCTCACTGAATTCCTACAAAGCTAATAATCGGAATATGATACAAACTTTTTTTTTGCAAGTTAGAAATATTTTGTTATATTAATAATCTACTTGAAAAAATATTTTGTTTATCACGAGTTGTTGAATTATATTTTAATTTTTAATTCTTATACTTTCAAACTTGAAACAAAATGTCCTTTACCATTATTACAATTATTTGAAAAAAATTCCTTTTAAATAACTTCTCTTTAACAAAATTTCATAAACAAATTACTTTTTCATAATTTGTCTCTTTCAGCCTTTTTTCCTCGCAGTAATGATAAAAATAAATAATAAAGCTACTATGTTATGATGTCATATGAAATAAATATTAAAATAAATAATAAAACAAATAATAAAATAAATAATGAAATAACTTATCAAATAAATAAAATTAAAAATTGAATAAATGCAATCTTTCCGTGTGTATAGGATCGTAGAGTAGCTAAACGTGGCCTCAATTTTTCTTTCTTTAAAAAAAAGCATATAATTAGTTTGCGCAAACAACGAATCTACGATTTAAAGAAGGACGTTATCAGTTTTATAATTTTTTGTTTGTTTTTTTTTTTTTGCAAACAATTGCTAGAATTATTTAACGAATACAAAATAAACGAGTGGGTCTCGGTTAAAAAGAAAAAAAGTAAAGCGCGTCGTTGTAAACGTATCGTACATTCCATCTGTGGCGGCTCGCTGTGATTTTCTTTCGGAGAATTAAAACTGAAATGATCTTGTATCAAGACAAATTGTTTATTCGGAAATACAAAATAATTATTCTAATTAATCGAGTGGGAACTATCGGAGTTCACAGCAGGTGGTGTAAGCAAGGTGTAGCAGACTTCTTACCCGTCGCGCCTTTTGAAATATTTTTCGCTATAACTTCATGAAATTTCATAATAAAAAGAAGTATTCTATATAAAGAAAAAAAAGTATACAAATGAGACGCGATATTAAATTTAATCGTACAAATAAATAAATTATTTATATATATATACACTATACCAAGTATTTTGTATTACATATATCAATACGTACTATATACATATATCCAACAATATACAAAATTACAAGAAAATATTGTCTCCAATTCAGTACCCATAATATATGTAATATAATAATACTCATATATACAAATATGTAAATCTATGAAAAAAGAAACGAAATCCGGAGCGACTTTTCTGATTGTACGAAAATTCAAAAAAGTCGATCCTCGTTCATATCTAAAAAAAAAAATGGAAAATGATTCTAAATAACGGCAAAAGATTGTTTTGTACCTTTACCTATATTACAACGCCATAGTATTTGATATTTAATATTGATATATTTTATGAAAACATTATTATCAGCATTATTATTATTATATAATTAGTTTTTTGTAATAGAATATTATTCGTACATATCGAAGCATATTTCTTAGGTAAATAGGTGAAACACTTTCGTCTCACACCTTTAGTATTTATACTTGATGCCTAGGCAAATCTAGGATCCATTAGTTAGAGCGAATAATTTTTGCGAACAGTATACGTTCCTATTATTGAAATTTATATATATATATATAGAGAACTAGATTTTGAGAAGCCGTTATAATGCCGTTAGCTTAGAATATGTTTTAGGTATTTCTTCGTGGAAGAGGGTATATCACTAGATGAGACTTTTTATATCGAGATTCTCTCGTCAAGAGAACGACTAACGAGTGAGAGCCGAAGAGGTCGTTACTGTTGAGATTCAAAGTTTTCCGTCGATGCGACTTTCGCCTCGTTAGCCGACCTCGAGAGATTCTCTTCAGGATGCGAAAAAAAACTTCGTCCCAGTTACCCGTGGTCTTCAATAAGATAACTAGTAATCAGAGACTATAATTACAAAACGGGAGAAAAAGTTCTGTAAGTTTTACTGAACTATGTCTCATTCAACGTTTCACTAAATAAACCATCAAAATCCTGGACAATTTGATTTAATGATAATTTTTGCTTTAATTAAGACTGTTTAGTGAATTCGTTTAGTTCAATTGTTTACTGAACACATTTACTGAACTTGTTTCTATCAAACACTTTTAGTAGGTTCTGAAACAATTTGATCAAATACTAAAACCGTATCAGTAACTAAATAAAAAAATTCAGTAAATAATGAGTAAACTTAACTAATTATAAAATTATTTCAATAAATCATTTATATTGTTTTACTGAACAAGCGTACACAATAAAAAAATTTTCACATTATAATTAAAAAAATAGATTTTACGTAAACAGAATCCTTAAAAATTTTGGTACAATTAGAATTATAAACATGTTCGTCTAAATTTTTTTAATGAATTTATCTCACAAAAACCTGTTTATTTAGTTATATAGGTAAATTTCCTGAACATGCAAAAACAGTTTATTAAAATTTTTCACGTTATAACTCAGCAAATATGTTTTAGAAAACTGGGTTCTTTAATTTTTTTTATACAATTATGAATTTGTTAGTCAACATTTTTTTAATGAACTTACGCTACAAAAATCTATTTATTTATTTATTTAATATAATTAATTTATTTATATAATTTACTGAACAAGCGAAAATAGTTTATTAAAGATTTTTTACATTATAACTCAGCAAATATGTTTTACGGAACCGCGTTCTTTAAAACTTTTGGTACAATTATAATTATGAACTTGTATGTCGAAATTTTTTTAATGTACTTACTCTACAAAAATCTGTTTATTTATACACTTAAATTTACTGAACAAACAAAAAAAGTTCGTTAAAAATTTTTCGCATTATAACTCAGAAAATATGTTTTACGGAACCGGATTCTTTAACCTTTTTTTTTCCAGTGCACTCGTTCACTAAACTTTTTTTATTCAAATCTTATCGCTGGTTTTGGTAAAAATCTTTAGAGGGTCTTAATGAAATAAGAAAGTATTCTTTATTTAAGAATATTGTTTTTTTTTCAATGATATTATATTCTTAAAATAAAAATAATTCTTTAAAAGAAAATTGTATTGTTAAAATAATAACAAATTTGAGAAATCAAGAATATTTTATTCTTGAGGGGAGGCACGACTATTATTTTGACTCCATCAAATTTGAATGATCTCAGAAAGTTATTTTATTTTTCTTGCATCATTTGCGTCCCAAAAATATGTAGGAAAGTTAAAAAAATATAATTTGAACTTTCAAGAACCTTAGAATTTATAATCTTAAAAAATTAAACTTCTTCAAAATTGAAATTCTCTCACCATGTTTATTGTTTTTTATCGGTAAATTTTTTACAAGCAGTTTCAATGATTCTTTTAGATTTCTCGCATAGATTATACAAAATTTTAATTGTTAAAAAAGTGAAAATTAAAAAAAAAATTCTAAAATGGACAAATAATTTTTGTCTTTATTTTTGATGAATTTTAGATGAAAAGTTATATAAAGAAAAAATTGGAAAAATTAAGAGTTATCATTTTCGATTTTCCAAAAATAGTCTAAATCGACTCAGTTTTATCTAAAAAGCGTAAATTTTCCATTTTTAGCAAATTTACAGATATATGTATGGGTGTGTGTGTTTTTATGGCTTATTAAGCTCATGAATTTCTCAATTTTGACACAGGGATTTTTGAAAATACCCAATCAAATTTTTTTGAGCACCTTTTTTCATCGAAAAAAATCGTTTTTGGCCAAAATTGTTTTTCATGCAAAAAATAAAACTAAATAAATACAAAAAATCATATTCCTTATCACAAAAGTAATCAATGGACTTACATAGAGTTTATAATTGATCAAAAATTCGTAAAATAATTTTTTCATTTTTTTTTGCATCTGCATGTTTTTAAGACTCAAATGATGCAAGAAAAGAAATATATCTACTTTCGGAAATTAAAATATAAAGGGGTCAAAAAAAGACCGGTTCATTCCCTTAAATAGCATCCAAAAATTATTCTTAAATAAAGAATACCATTTTTTCAGTATGATATCTAATTAAGAACATGTGATGAAGTATAACGTCACTAGTCTAACCAAAATTTGTTCTTTAACTTTCTCTTAAAATACTAATTTTTTGACACTAAACATTGCAGAGTTACTTAAAATACCATTGAGAAATTCTTTCTAACCCAAATTCGTTTCAATTTTACCTTAAAAATAATTTTTAAAACTTTTAACAACTTTCAAATATTATATACCAAATTTCAATAAGTTAGCAAAAGCAACTTAAAATGCATTAGTTTTTAAGATTTTTTAAATTGAAAAATGAAGAGATAAAATACTTTAAACTTAAAAGTGACTACAATGCATTTTAAGATGTTTTTTGTTACAGTGATGGTGACGTGATATTCCATCACATGCCCTTAAATATAAAAATTGCATCTTAATTTCTCACCTTATCGAAACTCGTCAAGTTGTCTGGTTCGGTAAATTTTACCGAACTTTTTCGAATTTTTAACTGGGACAAAGTGTTTTTTAGCTGAAAATCAGCGAATTGAGCGTCTTCCACTGAGAAAATTAAAAAGCGGCTGTATCAGAACCTATTACATTATACTTACTATTTAACATGCTACGTAATACTTATACCTGCTGAAGGTATACACTTAATACATCATATCTATTCGTGTACCTATCTACCTACCTATACCTACCTATACTTGTCATAGAACTTAACACTTCTAAGCTATAGCATTATACCTTAATATTAATCCGTGAGACGTGTGTCCTAGAAAGTACGTACTTAGCCCGAGAGGCGCAACACTGTCAGTTTCGTAAGTAGACCAGACCTTAACATGAGGTTTTTTTTGTTGAATCTGTAATGCTTTTGGGCTTGATTTTGATTCCACCGGATACCATTTACTGAATCTCTCTGACGAAAAATTAAACATTTTTTTTTTTAAATACGTTTTTCTTATTTAATATTATCATTTTAAAGCTGAGTAAAGAAAATTATCAATTATTAATTGAATAATTTCCAAAAAAAAAAAAAAAGCAACAAAAGTCAGATTTCAATTTGACGAAATTAGTATAAAATGAGAAATAGTTTATCGAAGAATTGAATTGTCAAATTGAGTGGAGAGATTCAGTAAAAAATATGAAAATATTGAAAAGCTTATAAAATACTTTTGAGACAGCGAACAAATGTCAATGAACTAAAGTTGCCAAATTTCTCTACGAAGTGCTAAATGTTATATTGTTGTACCGTCTATTGCGTGAAACATCGCTTTTTTATTCTAAGAAAGTAAATAATTGAAAAAAAATTGAAAACACGCAAATATATGAAAATTAATTCATACGTGAATAATATATGTGTATACAAATTAGCACTATTTATAATGGATTTATATAGTATAAATTGAAATGAATATTATATAATTATACAATAAATATAATATGAATATAATAGTATAATATATGGATTATATTGAGTAATAAATATAATATATTAAATATGGCATAGTAATATATAAAATATATTGCATAAAAATATAATATATTAAATTTACCATGATTATAATATAATAATATATATTAAATATACGATGAATAGAATACATTGAATATACCATGAATATAATGTATTAAATATACAATTAATATAATATATTAAATGTACCATGAATATAATATATTAAGTATGCCATGAAATATAATATATTAAATATACCACAGATATAATATATTGAATACACCATTAATTGATAATTATAATATATTCAATATGTCATGATAAGTATAATCTATTCAATATGTCGAGAATATAATATATTCAATATTTACCAAAAGGATAATATATTGAAAGTAAGAATTTGATTATAATTTATTGAATATGATAAACGTGAGTAATATATTCATTATATAAATATAATATATTCAATATGTCATTATGAATATAGTATCTTTAAAATGGTCTAATAAATATAATATATATTCAATATATCGTAATAAAAATAATGTATTTAATATTTCACAATGCATATATTCACAATAAATTATATACATTCAAGATGTTATAATTAATAAAATATATTAAATATGTCTTAATAAATATACTGTATATGGTATATTATAGTTGATATAGATTATATCAAAAATGCCATAATGAATATAATAAATCAAACATGACATATTTATTATAATTTATGTAAAAATGATTATGATATATTTGACATTTCATAATAAATAAAATATATTTAATATACCCAAATAAATATATTATATTTCATATGTCCTAATGAGTATATTATATTTCACATGTTCTAATGAATATTAAATATAATAATATATACTCAATATATCATTATGAATATATCTTCAACGTGACCTATTAAATATAACATATATTCAATATAACGTAAAGAATACTATATTTAATATTTCACAGTGAATATAATATATCTAGCCTATCAAAATGAATATATATTACATCCAAAAATCACAATAAATATACTATATATTTAGCATATCTTATTGAATACAATATATTAACTACCTAATATTGAATATAATATATTAAGCACATCACATTAAAAATATAATATACTGAAAATGTCATAATGAATATAATAGGTGTAATGGATATAATTATATAATACATAATACCTTAATAAATAACAATATAATGAATATATTACAATACGTACAGTATAAAAAATTAAAAATATTATACAGTATTATATACAGTAACTATATTTGAGATGCATTTAATAAACAAGAAAAAATATTGAAAAAACCAGAAAGTCTATTGTTATTATTATTGCTGTCGTTTCTAAAAAAAGAAAAAAAAAGAAAAAAAACAAAGTGCGCAAATCATTAAAAATTACTGAGGTTGTCCTTGACGTAATCAAAACCAGCCCGGTAGAGACTTAGGTACGGAATCACTAATACTTTTAATATGTATCAGTGTATCTTTTATATTATATAGAATAAATGCTCTATTATATACTTTCATCTGCGTATATTGTAAGAGCAATATCGATATGGACTCTAGAATAGTAAGCTAGTAGAGTAGATTGTGGTCGGTGTTTTTAAATATTGTATCGTCAATATCTATGTCGTAGTGACGTCTGTACATTTCCTCATAAATATTAAAGTTATCTTACACCATTAAGAAAATTTATAAAAATACAGTTATTTATAAAATTACATTTATTTCTAAAAAATATATGGATAAACTTCCGAAAAATGAGTACCTCCGATTTTTTTGAAACTTAGTATACCTAAGTATTTTGACGCGCTGATTAGAAATATCATAGTGGATATTGGTCAACATTTAATTATCATAGTAAAAAACATCAAAAACCCATAAAAATTCAGTTTTTTGCAATTATCTCGATAAATATTAAAAATTCCGGAAATAGTTTTTTACAAAGATTGTAAGCCTTCACAAAATACTTATTTTATGATCAATACATTTTTTTTACAGTACTAACAGTTTTCGAGAAAATCGATAATAAAGTTTCTCATGCAGCGCGAAGAGCGGCGAAGTGAAGCCAGGAGCGTTTTTGTGGGGCGACTAGTTTTATTTTACTCCCCCCTGCAATTTTAATGAAACTTGGTATATTTACATATTTTTACTCGCTGATTAGAAATATCATCGTTACAATTGGCGTAAATTTAATTATCATAGTGAAAAAGATCAAAAACCCATAAAAATTTAGTTAAGAATCGTTTTTTTGCAATTATTTTAATAAATATTAAAAAATCTCAAAATTTTTTTTCACAAAAGTTATAGGTCTTTTCAAAATACATATTTTATATTCTATGTATTTTTTTGATATCTCTAATAGTTTTCAAGAAACTCGAGAATAAAGTTGCTCATGCTCTCGCGAAGAGCAGTGTAGAGAAATCAGGGACGTCTGTATGTGGCGACCAGTTTCATTTTAGAACCCCTTTCCACTTTTAATGGAACTTGGCATACTTACGTATTTTAATGAGCTGATTAGGAAGATCATAGTGAAAAATTGACGAAAATTTGATTATCATGCCAAAAACCATTAAAAAATCCATATAAGTTCAGTTTTTTGCAATTATCTCGAAAAATTTTAGAGATTTCTAAGAAATGCATTTAACAAGAGATGTGTATTTATAAAAGACCTATAACTTCGGTTGAAAACAATTTTCAAAACTTTAAAGATTTATTGGGATAATTGCAAAAAACTGGATTTGTATGGCTTTTACCATGATAATTAAATTTGCGCTAATTTTCACGATGATATTTCTAATCAGTGCGTTAAAATACGTAAGTATACCAAGTTTCATTAAAATCAGAGGGGTCCTAAAATAAAACGGCCCCCCACTCCGACGGTCGCTCTTCACTCTCTTCGCGCTTTTCGCGCTGGACAAGCATCTTCATTATCGAGTTTCTCGAAAACTATTAGAGATACGAAAAAAAGGTATCTGACAAAAAATGTGTATTTTTAGAGGGCCTACAACTGCTTTAAAAATAATTTACAAAATTTTTAATATTTATTGAGATAATTGCAAAAAACTCGATTTTTATGGCTTTTTTATGGTTTTTACCATGATAATTAAATTTGCGCTAATTTTCACGATGATATTTCTAATCAGTGCGTTAAAATACGTAGTTATACCAAGTTTCATTAAAATCAAAGGGGGCCTAAAATAAAACGGCCCCCCACTCCGACGGTTGCTCTTGTCTCTCTTCGCGCTGGACAAGCATCTTCACTATCGATTTTCTCGAAAACTATTAGAGATATGAAAAAAAGGTATGTGACAAAAAATGTGTATTTTTAGAGGGCCTACCACTACCTTAAAAATAATTTACAAAAATTTTAATATTTATTGAGATAATTGCAAAAAACTGGATCTTTATGGCTTTTTTATGGTTTTGACCCTGATAATTAAATTTGCGCTAATTTTCACTAGGATATTTCTAATCAGCGCGTTAAAATACGTAATTATTCCACTCCGACGGTCGCTCTTGCCTCTCTTCGCCGCTGTTGGCGCTGCCCAACTTTACTATCGATTTTTTCGAAAACTATTAAAGATATAAAAAAAATACATATGACAAAAAATATGTATTTTTAGAGGGTCTACAACTTTTATTAAAAAAATTTCTAAAATGTCCAATATTTATTGTGATAATTAAAAACAATCGGGGTTATCCATTATTTGGAAGTACACAAAAATATATTTATTAGAACAAAAATGTTTTTTGAAAAGGCAAAAATTAAATTCAACACAAGACAAAGTTTATGAGGAAATTTATTGACTTTAGTCGATATCTAATAAGCTACATAGTGATCCTAGAAGATCGGTAACTCTAACTAACTAATACCTTAAAGGCTAAAATAACCATAGTTCATAGGAAGGTTTATTTTGTCGTAGATTGTAATACCTCGGTCGCGCGTAGTTAATTAGTACCTATACAAGAAATTAGTCGATGCGTTAGTCGAGCGACATAGTCAAATTAATTAGTTGTGTGGTCTTTTTAAATTAGTGTCAAATTATGAAATTTCATGGTTGTCTCTCTCTTTTTCTATCTCTTTTTTCTCTATCTCTATACCTCTCTCTGTCTACTCTCTTGCTCTTTCTTTCTAACCTAGACGCTTTTAATCCATTAAAAATTCAATTTCTTTTATTTCTTCACCTCTCTATTGTTTGAACCTAGACACGTTATTTCATTACTCTGGTTACGACGAATTTCTGCAAATGACGGTAACTTTTCCCAAATAACAGGGGCGTAACTTTTGACGAAAATTTTTCAAACTTTTTCGGAAAAGATATCATTAAAAAGTTAAGTAAAAATTTTCAAACGAAAGTTTACCAAAATTTTGAAAAAGAGAGATGTTAAAAACTTTTTTATAATGGATTTTTTGTTTAGCACCCTTCTGGCTACGCCCTTGCGGTGTATTCATTTGCAGAAGTATCGATACAAAGACCAGCCAATCCCTGATTGAAAAACACTGAGCTTTTATACTTTAATGATATCGAAGAAATAACATAAAAAATCACTGAACAGACTCAGAAAAACTGTTTTTGAAAAATGATACTAATTAAATTTGTTTTTCCTTGTAGATTTTATGTGGTCCCTGGGAGCATTACCTGATGGTGAGTAACGTTATTAATTTTCGTTTTCTTTAATTTAAAAAACGTAAATATGATTTGGTTTTTAATTAAAATTAATTTAACCTGATAAGGACTAATGGTTTATTAATTAGTATTTTTTGTTAGTATTTGTAAGTAATTTAACAGAGAATTCGTTTAATTTTGGTTTAAAAAATTTACTCAACAAATTTTATTTATTTCTTATGTAAATGTACAGAATAATTAAATTGAGTTTGAGAACCGCTGGTCAGTGCGCAGAGTGGGAGTAAACTCGCCTATCGTGTTGCGCGATCTTCTGTCTGTGCTCCCTACTCTTCGCGACTTTCAGCGGTTCTCAAACTGTTCCGACCTTTTTTTATTGTTCAATTTACTTTAATTTTTACTAATAATCATTGTGATTATATTACAATATATTGTTTAATTGTTGATTAAAAATAATAACATTATTTTTAAAAAAAATACCATCCATCCATTTTTATTTTTGTATTCTTATCTGAAATCTTACTTTTAAAAATAATTTTTAAAATCCTTTTATTGCAATGTTACACTTCACGGTGAACATTCATTAATTCATTCATTCTAGAATTTTAGAATATTAAATTTTCTTTATTTTATTAATTTTTTATTTATTCTTTAAAATAAATATCAGTTGTATTTTATAATTTTTTCAACGTTTATCTTTGATTTACAAATATTTCCATCTGTTTACTATTTAAAAAATATTCTTCAACTTTTAAAATTATTTCCCCAAATTTACAATTACATTTTTCAACCTTTCAATTTCTTTCGGCATTTTTCACTTATTATTGTTTGGCAAATATTAATAATATTAATAAATTAATGCAAAAGTTGTATTAAAATTTATCAACATAACAAATTCACAATATGAGAAAAATAAAAAAAAAGTACCAACGACCGAGATTTGAACCTTGAATGTTAAACACCAAAAACGGTGCCTTACTCGCCGTAGCCGTCTGCTCAGATTAGAATCATTTCATAAATTACCTTCTTTATTCAAATTACGGTCATTTCCTCGGAGTATTTTTTTTAAATTTCACCGTGGAGTGTCACACATAACCTCATAGATAATTATTATTGTTTTTTAATACATAATCAATAAATTAATGTATTTGAACTATTAAATTTGTTTTTTTTTAATACAGTGTTAACAAAACTGTTTCAAATTTTTTTTCAGAAGTTTAATAGACAGGTAATAAATTAATTAAAATGAATATAATGAGTAGATTGCAATTTTTAATTTTGAACTGTGTTATGTTTGCAGGTTTCCCAGCGGCGGCGTACGCGGCATACGCGGCAGGCCGCGGCTATTCTGGGTACCCTAGTTTCGGACTACCCTATCCGACAGGTAACCATCTTAGTCTTAATCATCATAATACGGCCCACATCGCGCCCCTTAACCTCAATTTGAGCCATATACAAGCGCCGCCTACACCACATCACAATCCCCCCACCCCAACTGCTCTCTTCTATCATCCTAATTTGGACCTCTACAATGCCATGCCTCTGTGAACTAACTTATTCGTACTCAACGCGCACTCTAACCTATCGCCACTTACTAACTCAGCTGATACCGACAGCCGGAGTTTACGTATAAAGAAAACGTATCCAATCAATTTTAGATGTAATCAGGGACAACAGAAAGTCAGGATTGTATTCCTTCCTTACTCCAAGTTACTGTCGACGATTTATTCTTAGTGCTGCAATATCAATGTTTCTTTTTGAGGTTATAAAAAAAGTAATTATCAATACTTTTCACCAATAAAAAAACAATTTTGATTTTTAGATGATAGTTTTAAAAGGAGAAATTGGATTTTTTAATTGTTGAAACGAATGCATTGATATTCTTCAATAATAATAATAACCTCGAATCTTATCTCGATATTCTAATAACGATATTGTGTAATCGATATTTTCATATCAAACTTTATTATCGATGTTTTTATATCGATATTTTACTATCGATAGTAATTAATACAGATAAAGGAGCGTTCACAGCTGTTGGCTGCTTGCAGGTTACCATGGTAACGTATGAGAGTGAGCAAGAGGGAACACATTCTTTCTCTTGCTCACTCTCATACGTTGCCATGGTAACCTGCAAGCAGCCAAGAGCTGTGACCGTGCCTTTATTAATTATCAACATATTACTATGAAGACTTTCCTATCAATATTTTAATAAATCGTCATTTATTTAATCTCGATATTTTGATAGCGATATTTCATTATTGATATTTTCTTATTAAAATTTTAATATCCATATTTTATCATTAATAGGCCTACGCACATAGAATCGTAAGACGTAAAACTTAAAACTTAAGAATGAGAGAGAGTAGGACAGAGATATCGTCTGTCCTACTCTCTCTCTCTCTCTCTCTCTCATTCTTAAGTTTACGTTTTAAGTTTTCATTGTGCGTTGGTCTAATAGCTTAAAAACGACATGTTAACTTCGATAGTATAAAATCGATATTTTATTGTCGATAGTTTAAAATCGATAATTCGTTATCGATAGTTAAAATCTATATATTAATCAGTTTAAAACCGTTATTTCATTACCGATAATTTCAAATGTATATTTTGTTATTGACAGTTTAAAGTCGATGTTTAATTCTCGATAATTTAAAATCGATATTTTATTACCGATAGTTTGTAATCGATATATCTTGTCGACATTTAAAATCGATATTTGATCTTCGATAATTTAAAATGCTATTTCGTCTATCGATAATTCAAAATCGATATTTTATTCACGATAATTTAAAATCGATATTACCTTATCAAAAGTTTATAATGATATTTTATAACGGATATTTTTAAATCGATTTTTGTTATCGATAGTTTAACATCCATATTTTATCATCGACAGTTTAAACGCAATATTTTATCATCGATAATTTATTATCTAAAGTTCGAAATCGGTATATTGTTATCGATACTTTATTATCGGTAGTTTCAAATCGTCATTTTATTATCGATAGTTAAAAATTGAAAAAATTGTCTTCGAGATTTCATTACCGATATTTTAATATCGAACTTTTTTTATTGATGCAGTAATATCAATGTTGTAACATCAATTTTTCAGAATTGATATTTTTGCATATCTAAATTTAACATTTTGAAACTTTATCGAAACTACGTTAATATAGTTTTTTCAAGTCGAATCGAAGTATCGATTTTATCATTATTAAAATATCGTTTTATCGATTTTATTGATTAACGATTATCAAAGTAGCGAAAATATGTTTTTTTAAACATCGATTTCTATCATTGCCGAATCAAAAATGTCGTTTTCTCAAAAATCGAGTTTAAATATCGATTTTATCGAAATGAAAATATCGTTTATGTAATTATCGAATTTAAAATTCGATTTAATATTACAAAAATATCGTTATTTCAATAAAAATATTGCATTTGCACGAAATAATTAACCAGCAGCATAATTATTTCAAATAAAAACTAATGGGAGGACTGCGATTCTTGACAATTTAAATACAATAGGAAACTTATACATATATGTGAAAATTAAAATTCTTTCAGGAACTTTATTTGTTAATTGTTTTTTAAGAAAAAAACATTTCTTAAAAAAAGTCAACTGCCATAAAAATGTTTTTTTTTTACATTAACAGAGAAAAAATTTTAAAATAAGTTGATTTTCATAACTCACATTTTTTTAAAAAAGTAATTTTTTTACATTATGAAAAATAAACGAAGCCTATTGTACAAAATAAGCAAAAGTTTATTCTTCGAAACAAAAATGAAAAATTATTCTTTAAAAAGACAGATAGTTGATTTTTTTTAAATAAACAAAAGCTGAGCTTTTAAATTGAGCGAAAGGTGACTTTTTCAAATGATCGAAAGCTGCGAGCTTTTAAAATAAGCGGAAATTCGGAAACGTTACAACATCTTTATGAGCTTTCACATCGATATCTATATTGTACAAAAATCGTTAAAGACATTACCAACGTTAAGAATAATTTATTATAAAACAAAAAAGAATATTAATTATTTATTAATCTAAGAGCAAACTTGCTTCCCACTCTATCTGCACCTAAGAACAAATTTCGATAAATAAGAGAATCTTTCCAATTAAGAAAATCCTTATAAATAAATTAAATACTCGTAAAAAATAAGACGATCAATAAACTAATATTTGTAAGATTGATTTTGTTAAACGAAGCATTATATTACTAAATAAGATAATATTAGTAAAAAGATAAAATATTGATTCATAAGAAAATACCAGCTGAAATAATATTAACGAATAAAACCTATCGATCAAGTTAGAAAATGAAATTTATAAAATTAATGTTTGCAAAACACACTATATAAATAAAATTTGCAAAACACTATTAATAAAATTTGCCAAACAATATAAATAAAATTTACAAAATAATATAAATAAAATTTTCCAACATTTAGTGTAATATTTAAATATAATAAATTATCCCCTGTCTGTTAAAAAAAAACCGTGTATATTTTTGCCAACTACCGTATAACGCAAATCCTTGAAAAGATCCAAACATACTGGCAATTAATCAAGTCAAATTTGCCTAAAGCTTTTGCATCTTGGTCGATTAAACTGATTCACTGTCATTAGCAGATTGCTACCAATTGTTTGGCATTTCAATTCTGACCGTTGATCATTTCAAGGATCCATTGTAATTATTCACGGATTAGGTTAGATATTAGACCGAAACTGGTCTGTGTTAAATTTGCTGCCGAAATTGTTTGAAATGAAAACGCGCCAGCAAAATAAAGTGCTTTTCCATTGACCATTCAAATCCGATGAGAAACGTACACTTTTTCTCGAATTCGATCGGATTTTCGAAAATTTGCATCTCGGGCGAGTTTTAAAAAAAAATTTGCATTTCGATCGGGTTTATTCACGAATGACCCTTTTCTTCGGGACGGGACCATAATCGGTCATGTGACTCGCGACTTTTGTATATATCATCCCTCGCGAGTCACGGGATGACAATTTCCATTTTTACCGTCAGTTAGAATTAGCAATTCATCAAATCATTCATCAACTAAAATTAGAAAAAAAAAATCACGTGAAACGATTTCAGTGAAATTAAATGTAGACAAATTCCAGTGGAACTAACTTATTTTTTTCGTAAAATTTTCGAAATGTTTATTGTTCTCTTATGGAGACCTTTTTTCTCACTAGTGACAGAAATGGCCATTTTACCCACTAGTGGTGCAAATGAATTTCCATTAATGATAAAAGTAGTCATTTTTTGAACTAGGGAATAAATGGTAATTTCTTCTACTAATGTCGGTAATAATAATTTCTTTACTGGTAACGAAAGTGGTCATTTTCCACTATGAAAATTGCCATTTGTTGGAATTTCCGTGAAACCGTTTCACGTGGAACACTACAATATTATCTTTGCCAAAAATGTATATTTTCAAAGCACAATATTGCAAAAATTGTCAATAAGTTTTAAAATTCATTTTTCAATTAATTTCTTAACGTAAACTTCCAATTCACCTTTTTATAACATTAATTTGCAAATTTTCTTTTAATATTAAGATTTTTTAATGTTAATTTGCAAGTAAATCTTTGATATTAGTTTTGCAAATTTTTTACCCCAAAAAGCACAAAAGATTTGAGAATTATTAATGGAATGCTTCTCTGAAATATTTATAAAAAAAATTTCTGGAAAGCATTCAGGAAATATTACTTACAGCTATTTTCCTTTTTACAAAAAAAAAAAAAGCAAACACCTTTTGACAAAAAAAAAAACACGTTTATTAACAATAAATTTAAGCGATACTTTGTAGGTTATGTTGTTAAGTATTTCCTATAGTTCTTTATTAAATCGAGATTTTTTGTTTCCGAGTGCCAATTATCCCAAAATGTGATTTAAAACAATCTTCAAGTACGCATGCGTCGAACAGATATTAGTTTTTCACTTCCACCGCCTTCGTATCTTTCTTCAAAAAAAAACTTTAATATCAATTTTCTCTAAAAATACCACTCTTACAAAAAAAAAGATATTCTACATAAAATGTGTATTTTTTCAAGACCTACAAATTTTATACAAAGCATTTTTTTAATTTCTCAATATTTACTCAGATAAATGAAAAAATCTAATGCAACCGAAATTGATTAGCGCGTGTATAGTAAACAAATGAGGAGCGAGGGCGCATGCGCGCCAGTGAAGTAGTCACATTTTCAGATACCAGGTACAAAACGACTGAATTTTTCAAATACCTTTTTAATTTCGCTTATAAGTGTAGGTAAAAGTAAAAGACAATCGTGTCGCCTTGAATGAAGCGGAATATTTTCTATCCAGTTTCAATTTCCGCTTACTTTTGTCGTTAGTTGAGATCGTCAATGGGGTTAATAATCCTGACAGTAATTTCGCGAGCGAGTATTTTTTAATATCTGTGGAACCATAGAAAGATCTTTATTAACGACGACCCTTGTACGGAAAGACAAATAGCTGGTGGTCGACCACCGAGGGAAAGTAGTAATTCTTTCGACGCTTTACCAATCCTCCCCTTTCACCCTCACCATCCTCCCGCCACCCACATTCATCTCCTTCATTCAGATATATTTGTTTGCTCTTTTATTTCCGTTCTTTTAATTTCTCTTTATTCGTCTCGTTAACCTCCGCCAGATTATCCGGAACTGCGTTCATAATTATTTTCCAAAAAAAAATCATTTAAACTAACCTGAATCCTCTTTTACGACGAGTAGAAATATTTTAACCTGGGGGCTATCACGTAAAGGTGCATTCCCATGTCGGCGTAAAAGCGTCAGCGAAAAACGAAAACCGTGTGCATGAGAGAGAAAGTGATATATGTTTATCTCTCTCTATCACATGGTTTACGCATTTCGTCGACGCTTTTACGCCAAAATGTGAATTTTTCAAAGTTACGTTATAAGCCCCAGTGTCCAATTCACCTGAAAGGATTCAATTAGCGAAAAATTTTTTAGAAACAAAATTAAATAATAGTAATAATTAGAACATTAAATTGGTAAATGTGAACAAATTACATTAGTGAGAAATTGAAAGAAAAAATCTTAAGAAATGGTCAGAAGAAAGACAAATCAAAGAGCGAATGGAAAAAGAGAAAACTAATAGAAATCCTTGGAAAAGCTTTGGTTTGAGATTAAAAGAGCATGGTAACACAAGTGCCAGACGAAACTGCGACTAGTACCCCTTTTTTTGTCCTTGAAAGTGATTCCTCGTTTGTAGCGAGATCGCGAATTCCGTGAGGGTGGTAAACGACTCATAAATAATGTATAATGTTTTTCGGACGTTGGCTTGTCCCCGAAAACGACCCTTCGTCATCAAACCTCATCCCTAGCCTTTTCCTCCAGATATGCTTTTATATCTTCAGCTTTTCTCCCTCGTTTCTCGCTTCTCAATACTGATTCGAAAATACATCACTTTCCTATCTCACCACTTGTTATGAATGGTTCACGAGGCATGGCCGTAGAAATTTAGAAGCATCTCTCTTTTTTTTTACCCCGAATACAAAATCCTCCAAAGTCTGAAAAACATTTTTTAATTGGTATTATTTCGTGATATTCGTTTAACAGTGGAACTAAAAATAATAGTTGTGTAATTAATCTTTCTTTTGACAAGCAATTTATAATAATAATTGAGCAGCCGCATTGAGTAACTCGCTCTATGCAAGAAATAAGTCAAAATCACGTAAAAGTATTTTCCAAGTGAAAATCTTGAATCTTATCTTATTAAAATTGAATAAAATTTATCACTGACGATGCCTTTCAAAGCAAAAAATGTTTTAACTTTTTTTTTGTATAATAGCAATCACATTTTCCAACTTTTAGACTACAAAGTTATGCGGGTAAGTTTGTTGTTAAGAAAAGTTCTCGTGGCAAAGTTTTTCCTTCATTATTGAGGAAGTTTTTCTGAAAGTTTGACACTTATATTCGTACTAATAAAGGATTTACAAGAAAAATTGTAAAACGGTATTTTTTTATTGTTGCATTAGCTATTTTGCTATTTGCTGTACCACTCTCTAATGTCTGCTACACGCATTCGTACATCCGATGGCATATGGCTGACTCAACGATAAAAAAACCATTTCCGAGTTTTTTTTAAAAACTTTTTATTTCTACGAGTATAAGAGTCAAACTTTCAGAAAAACTTCTTTAATAATGAAAGAATAACTTTGTCACGAAAAGTTTTCATGGCATGAAACTTACCCGCATAACTTCTTGATCTGAAAGTTAGAAAACTCAAGTTTAATGTCTTCCAATTTAACATTTTTATTATCTAAAATATGCGTCTTAGAAAAAAGTTGTAAGTAAAAAAAAGATTTGCATTTACATTCTCTACGTGCTCATATTTAAAAAAAGTTTTATTTTACGACTTTGGATAATATTTTTACCTGATTATGGGTCATTTTGGACATAGAGCTATATACTCGATGCAGCTCCTTAATTTGGGAACTAAAGATTAGAGATTTATAGAAAATTTCATTGAAATAAATATAACTTACCATTTGAAGAAATTTAGAAATGAAATTTTAAAAAAATAAAAAGAGTAAAAAATTGTTTTAAAATTATTTTTTCTAGGCGTTTATCGGATCACAAAATTGTGAAAAGGATAAAAAAAAATTACTCAAACGAAAAAACTATATTAAAAAGGAATAAATAAAGGTAAAATTAAAAACGTCTAAATTTAAATGGAGTTTGACCAATTTTGAGGTTATTTTGAAATACGTAAAATAAATTAAAGTAAACTTGTGAGAAATATAATGTAAAGTTTTTAAATTTACAAAAAATAAAATTTCCATCAAGTTCATTAAAAGTATCTCAATTTCGCATTCTTTGCAGTTTCATAAATAAACACTTCTGGTTTTTCACCAAGATCACCAAAGGCCTTAGAGATACAAATTTAAAAAAAAATTAACATTTATTAACAAAGTTTTCGTTTTTATCAATCCGACAGTTTGAATTTTCACTTTGACGTTATGTAATGACAATTTGAAGTTTTATCTACTATTATTAAATGCCATTTTTATCACATAGATAGGTATATTTTGTAATTTTGCCCTTATGAAAAATAAGTATTAGATTAAGTAGTGGATTAAGTACTGGAGTAAGTATTGGATTAAGTACTGGAATAAGCATTGAAGTATTAGAATAAGTGTATTGGAATAAGTATTGATTTAAGTGTTGGAAACTCCAATACTATTTTCGCCAAACATTCTTAAAAATTTTACTGGTTGCGTACTAAATTTCTATGGTTCCCAGCTCTGCGCAGTAATCAAATACTTAATCCTATACTTATTTTTCATAAGGGATGATTCAATAAATAAAATTAAAAAACTACCATAAAGAGCATTTATTAAAAACTTTTTTTTAATGAACAAAATTCGTAAAAATAATATTTTTACATGACTTGATGGTAATTTTACATTAAATGAACAGTTAATATGGCGTCAGGCGTTCCGATTGGCATCACGCGTGTCTTTATCAGAAACGGTAAAAATAACTTTTGGAACACAGAAAAAATGAGTTCTGATAGGTCACGCAGAGTAAAAACACGAAAACGAGTTTAAATGTAAAAAAAAAATGATAAATGAGGATAAAATAAAAAATGTGGGTGAGGTCGCAGTTTCTCTGGTATCACGCTTTCTACTAGCACTTACTCGTAGTTGACAGTAGTGTGTAGTGTCTGAGTAGCTTTAAAAAATTTGCAAAAAGAGAATGTTTTTTCTGAAATTTGCAACAACTAAACAATTAAAATTAAAAGAGAGAAAATAGGGACTTAGGGGGTTGGTGGTACTTTCAGGTGCCTTGGGACTACCGACCCTCACTTCCGGAGACACATCACTTCACAGCTATTCGACAAAGTACAGTATCATTCCCGAACAATGAGCCCCCAAACACGAAAGTCGCACCACGACTAATGAGAGTCGAAATGTGCGATTCACCGATGACCGATCATAGTACTGCATAGTTTGTGGAAGTTACGGAGCGAAACCGGAAGGATCTCTTGTCCATGAATAAAATTTCCACACGAAAAAAACGGGCGTGCGTGGACCAACTTTAGTTTCCGGGACACACTATGCTTTCCAGAAACCATATGTACATAAGTTTCATAAACACACGTGCATCGAGAAATTAGTGATTCGACGTCGACAAACATCGAGCATGTTATTCAAGAAAAAATTTAGTCAATAAATTAAAAAAAAAAACAAGCTGGCAAGGTCAACGAACTTTTTTCTGTTTTTGCTTCTTTTTTCATTGTCCCTTTTTTCTACTTTTCACACTGTAAAAACAAGTGTCTTATTTTAAGACATTTTTGTCCTCACTTTTAAGACGTTTTAAAGTGTCTTAATTTTACACCAATGGGAAAGTATCTTTCAAAATTATTAACCAATGAAATAGCTTAAAACAATCGTAAGACGCTTTCTTAATGTCTTGTGTCTTAAAATAAGACACTTAGAAGACAGCAGTTTTTGCAGTGCAGTTTTCTGTTTTTCAGCTAATCATCATCTTGGGTTTTTTCTACAGTTTGTCTATTATTGTTATTATTTTGTATTGTTACGTTTGGGAAAGAAAATATTGAAAAGGGTAACAAATTGTTAGATACGAGTAAGGGGTTTTTTTAAACTGGAAAATTTCATCATATAATAGGGAGTGGCGTATGAAAGGGACAATGAGAGTGAGCGAGAGACGAAGCTAAGTATCTCCCTCACTCTCATATCTCTACTCTAGTGCTACTTATGTCGTGGCGCGCCCACTAAAAGTAAAACATTACTTTTGTACCTTAAAAACTGTCTGTAGGAAAGTAATGTAAAATTAATTAATTTTTAATTTAAAAGTTCAGACAAAGAATTTTTGGTTCAAAGATATGAACTCTGGTTTCTAACCTAGAAAATCTGAAACTTTGTTATCTTTTCAAGGTTGGCTCTCTTACGAGGCTGACTGTTTAATAATTGACATAACCTCTAAACTGAAAAATGGTTATCCTGTAAAATTGAATTGCATGTAGTTAAAATTGATTTCATCGATGAGATTTAATTTACAAAATTGTATAATACGAGTCAAAACATTTGCCTAAAGTTTTTTAACGTTTGTTTCACGAAACTTTGTAATAAGTTTTTGTAACTCAAAAGAATTAAAATTTCAAGTTGTTTATAAAATTTTGGGTTTCTAACATTTTTTAAGTATTAAAAATTCAGTTTCGACTTTGATTAGAAATCGGTCGAGTTTATTATTACAATTATCAATAATATATTTTAATCACAAAATTTAGTTTTCAAAAGTGCCAATGTAAAGGAAAATGTTTTCTTCGAATCGGGTCACGCTTCTAAATTTAAATATTATATTAAAAAGTAAAATTTAATTATATTATTCAAATTGTTAGTGGCAACTTTTCTCCTGAAAGTTCTGATCCATATATTAGATTTTTCTGGTAGAGGAAGCAGTAATATTTATAATTAGTTTGTCAATTAATAATCCTGCAGAAACTTAATATTCTATTAATTATTATTTGCTAATTACTAAAATGTTTTCAAAGAGGTTGAAATAACTGTGTAAAAGGCAAATTTCATTTTATAAACATGCATTGAAAATACTAATTAATAATAAAATTGAAACTGAATAATTTCAGGTATGATAATTACTTTCATTGTTATATTTACTGTTTGCATTTAATAATTTATTGTATCAAATATTTATGTAATATTATTATTATTTTTAATATTAATTGTTATTATTATTATCACTGTCATTTATTCTGTTATTTAGAATTTTATGTTTTAATATAAAAAAAAATTAAAAAACACTAATTTTAATTTGGTTATTTTAGTGACAAAGACTTTATTAAAAACTTTTTCTAAATGTTTTCGGTAAAATTAGTAATGAAAATTTTTTTTTTAAACATAAAGGCGTTTATTATTAACTTATTGCTAGTTTATAATAGATATAGTGGTTTTTTATCATTTCTTCTTATTATTACAATTACTACTTACGCTTTAAATTATTTCTCAAATGGCTCGTAAGGTTGAGACAAATTTTAAAATTACTTATAGAAGATTTTTGTTAGGTTATGTGTTTCTCAAATTTTAGTAAGACGTTTCCCCAAGAGAAGGCACTGCACACATTTTAGTGGAGAAATTTTATATTTTTACGACACTAATTTCGATAATTAATAGACAGAAAAATTCTTATTATAAGCGTACTTAACAAAATAACCTCTACTTAAAATAGATTACTTCAAGTAGTATAGTTCCGATCCCTGATTGAAATGAAAAAATACAAAAATTGACATTTTTGAAACTATTCTTGTTTCTCCGTTCACTTTTTGCAATAAAAGTTTATAAAAATGATATAAAAACCATGATAAAGAAGTTTGTAAGTTAGGGTGAAGTCATGTGCGGAGAATTAGAAGATCAGGGGAATAGAATAGACCAATCAGATAATTGGCAACATTGGAAAACATTTTCTGATTGGTCTATTCTATTTCCATGATCCCCTAATCCTCCGCATGTGACTACACCCTTACTAAATTTTGGAAAAGCTGCCTAGAATATTAACAGCACCATCTTTTGAGGAACGGTCGTACTAATCATCAGGAAACATACCTAACCTATTTTCTCAATTAGATTATTGTCATTTAGTTGTGTTTCAATTCTAATTAAAGTGTCAACCAATTCCTAAAATGTAATTATCAAAAAATGTCTAGTTTTCAAAATGGCGCTTCCACTATTAAAAATCTAAAATTGAGAAATCAAACTTGGCAGCGCAGATTCAATATAACGGATCAAAGTTTCTTTCTGTGAGGCAGAGTTCTCGTATTTTATGGTAATTACCGTAACGTGTTACTGTGGGCACTAGTAGTGCAACGCAATAAATCCTTGGTTACCGTTACCGTTAGCAGAATGCAGGGGATTTTATTGTGAAGCTCGACTATTGCCACAGTAGCCTTCTCGTTTTGCAATATCCCCATAGCCTTTGCAGTTTTGTCCCCGTTTTTTTTTTCGTTTCATTTTTTTAAGGTAATCCTTTTTTACGCGCGACTCGATTCGATGAAGCAGTTCGCATGCTTAATTTGTCAATTTGAATACGGCTGACACATTTTCATACATATTCATTCGCGTTAGCTCGTTACGGATTTTTCTTATTTCTTGTTGAAATTCATTTCCGCTTTCCTGTCCTTCCTGTCTTTTCTACACTTTCCTTTTTTTAACCTCCGCTTTCCTTTTTATTTGTCTATTCTCTCTGTCTTTGTCCTCTTTCCTGCTCTTTGTTTTTTTTTCTCGCTTCTTTCGATTTTTTTATAAATGTAAAAATGCTCCGCTTGCAAGGAATTAAAACCTTCTTAATTATTTTTTTCTTCTACATATTTTCGGCTATCCAGTTAAATATTTCTCCTCTAACCAATTGTGTACATAAAAAAAAAAGGATGAAAAGAATTGTAAATATTAGTATCACGCGAGAGAGAGAGAAGAAACTAGGTTACTTTAAGTACGAGTCCCTCGAGCGCGTTCCGCGTCACTCTCGAGGATTTACGATACGAGGCAGGCGATATACGACGATTTCCGAGAACTCGCGGATACAAGTGCATAGATACGATTACGTGCGTGGAAGAACGTAAAACTCGGGGTATTTCGTTTGCCAAGCGGCTCGAGAGTTTCAAATCAAAGGAGGCTTTAAAACTTCCTGATTGAAAAAATTTTCCAAATCAAACGAAATATTCCTGTGTTGCGGGCAAAATTTTCACAATTGATGTAATATTATATTTCGTACCTAATTTAAAAAAGTAAAACATTTTTTCAAATTGCTTTTTACAACCCTTTTTAAATTTTTATGTTCTGTTTATAAATGACGAGAGCATTAAGGCAAGTTCACAGTAAATACCTTAAGGCGCTTGTTACCCTCACCCATTCCGAGTTTTTACAATGTGATAGAAAATGACAGAAATATTGCATGTCCTTTTCTAGCTCATTGCAAAAACTCGGAATAGGTGAGGTGTTAAAGGTGTGACTTTAAGTTGTCGACATGTGATGATAAACAAAGAGTAAAGTCATACGAGGCATAAATAGCAGATTTGAGGAATAGATGTCGACCAATTAGACGATTTGTTTATAAAATTGTAGTTCTCTGATTGATCTAATCTTTTCTTCTAATCCACTATTCTTCCTTATGTGACTGTACCCAGACAAGATTACGATTCTCTCTTTTTCTATCTCATTTCCAAGGAACTGTGAATGTGCCTTAAGGACCAAATGTACAAAATTTTTCCATGAAGTTTAAAACTATTTAGAATCCTTGAGAAATATTATTCAACGAATTTTTTAATTTCCTAATGCCGGCATTTCTAGTGTCATATAAGAAACTTTCCACTAGTTTCGTAATGGACACTTTTAAAATTAATAATTAGGTGAAACTTCTTGGAAAAATTCTGTTAATTAATGTTAGAATATTTACTTTTATATTTGTCTAATGAAATGTTTAATTAATTCAAAAAACATAATTATCTGGTGTAAATGAACATTTATTTAATAATAGTCAAATAAAATCGGGAATAAGTAATTTTTTTTTTATTTCGGTAAATAATTCAAAGCAAGTGAAATGATTAAATTGTAAAAGGTGTTTTTCGTTCTGAAGCGTAGTTGCAAATGAAACCTTTACGGCAATTTATTATTATGTATGCACAAGCATATAAATTACATTACTGCGATTCGAAATCGAACGTTCGCTTGTATGTTTATAAACAGTCTCGTTGGACGTTTGGGTGTAATTAGAAAGATTTTAATTAATCATTTTCCAAACTGATTGTTAAATTTTGCAAAGTTTGCTGCCTCGATGTACAGTTGATATGTAGAAATACGCGGATGTGCATATAAATAAAACTATACAGAAATACACACTAATATAAATATATATTATTAACTAAATACACGTATAAAAATAAGTTGTGAAAATTTGCATATATAATTTAACGAATTTTCAACTCGAAAGCAATAAATAATTTAACAGAGCAATTTCGTGTATAAATACATTCTGCGTATGAAAATAAGCTATTAAAATAATATCCCCAATATTAAAATAAATTATATGAAACACACTGTGTAAAAATAAGTTATATAAATAGAAATCTGCATATAAAAATAATTTATGAAAATTGCATATATATGAAGTAAATTATGAAAATTGCATAATGAAAATAAAATAACTTTTAAGGCTTCGTATATATAAAACTATATGTATATTATGGAAGCTATACGTATAAAGATTAATTAAAACTGAATAAAAAAATGACATGTGATCGTAAGTGTAATGGTAAACGGTGTAAGTCAATGTTGATGATATTTGTTATAAAAACAGGTGCGTCTCAGTTTTTATATTTTTACCTTATTTTTCAACAATCGTCGATTATCGCCCAATAATATATAGCTATACATAAATATTTCTAGTTTCTTTAAAAAGTAAGTTTTAAAACATTCTCTGTCTCTTAATCCGTCTTTTTATATGAAAGTTTATTTCGTTAACACGTATTTTTAAATAGGCTAATGCACATAAAACTTTCTTTAAAATACCTATCGATTGAGCATTCTATTTCAAAACGTTTTACTAGGAAAAGATTGTCGCATTCAGAAAAGTTTTTAAATAGATTTAATTTAATTAAAACTGAATTAAAATTATAATGTAATACATCCCTGGTTGTAAACTGCATTAATGCGCAGTCCGATGGTGACGTAAAAGCGTCTATGTAAAGCGTAAAACTCTCACATAGTTTACACTTTCCGCCAACGCTTTTACGCCGACATGGGACGGTACCTTTAAAATAAAATTTAGATTTTCTCTTTTCTACTACCTAACTATCGTACTTGCCATGGGATTTCCAAAAAAAAAACTAAAATAGAAATTCGTTTTAATTACATTAAATCTTTTTACAAAATCCTTTTCACGTATTTTACTAGTGGAACGGGTCGAATAATATAATGCTCCAAATATATCGATTCCTTTATATTCACAATCTTCAATATTTACGGATATCATTTGAATCAAAACATATTCTAAACGAGACTAATTTATGCTCAAAGTTTTTTATCTGTACATTAAAGTGTACTATTGTTCATTAGTAAATAAATTAATCATTGTATCCATTTTTAAGAAATAACGGACCTTCTTCAATTCCTCAGAGAAGGCAAGTTGTTTTTTAAAAAAGGATTAGTTAGCCTCTCTTTCGGTAAAGCATTCCAAATTCCTCGATTTTTAAACAGAAAATAATTTTGATAAATGTAGTCATATAATCAAAACTAGCTACAGATTTTAAAAATCGAGTATTCAACACCAATTATGGAACACTTTACTGGTTAAAAAGATTAATGAAAAATTGTTAGCTGAATGAATTATTTAGTGAATAAGAAATATTTGCTGGAAAATGAAAGAATTATTCGATATCGTAATCGGGGTTTTAGGGTGAAGTTACATGCGAAGGATTAGAGAATCAGGGAAATAGAATAGACCAATTAGATAGCTGGCCACATTGGAAAGTATTTTCTAATTGGTGAATTCTATTCCCCTGATCCCCTAATCCTCCGGATTGACTTCACCCTTAGAAGAATTCGATTAAAATGAATATTTTAGCTTGATTTGTGATAATTTATTGCTCTTTATGTGCGTTAACCTGAAGATTAATCGCTTTGATATTTCAACTGTAAGTTTAAATTGAAAAGGGGTGAAAATAATGTTGAGTTTAAATAAGCGTGTCAGACACGTATATCGCGGCAGTGCATATGAGAGAATTACTTGACAGGAAGTTGCAAAAAAATGTTCACAGACGCATGGCTGGCAAATTCACTGGTCCTACGACAAGCAAAGCGTCGACTGCCTCTACCCCCATTCCATTAGGTACCGACAAAATACAATAGACACCGAGTCATTGCATCGAGAGTCAACTCGAGGCAAATTCAACTGACTTCTCTCAAATCGAGATGAAAATATTCCAAATGTTTCGGTGAAACATAAAGAGAAAGAGCAAAAAAAGTACTCTACTTTTATAATATTCTTTCTCTCTTTGTTCACCCGTCTTATTTATCAGTAAATTGTATACCTACAATGTCATTTCAAAAGCGCACGTCCGAATCTAGGATGCCCAATGGCAAGGCTTCAAGATTTTCCTTTATTTTTTAACTGACAATTCAGGGTTTTAATTGTAAGGAAAAAATTGTTTAAATTTAAGGGAAAATAAGTTAAAGAAATAAGAGAAATACGAGGATTTTTTAAAGTCCTTGAAAAAAATTGTGTTTAATTCGAAATTGTTGTATTGTTGATGCTAATAATTAACCGGTATAAGGGAAATTAAGTTTGCCCATTACTGGGTCGTTTAACAATTATTTGCTCAATTCTACTTGTAAGGAATAATGTTGCGATTATGCTTCAATATATAGAACCGTTTGAAAAATTTGTAAAATTGAATTTGCTGCGAAATTCAATCTACGGCAAAATTCAGTCTGGAGTAAAATGTACCGAAAATGTTATATATTTTCGAATTTAGAGAACTCGTTGTTGACACTGGTTATTTTTTTTTGGCTTAAGCACAGCCCTGTAGCTGTGTGAGAATATCGAAAAATATTCAGGATTTGATTGGTTGGCTCTAGTAGAATTAGATGAGTACAATCGCATACATAATATGTTTCAATTGAATAAAGACGATGTTTGGTTAAAGAAGTACATTCCTTTTTAGAAAAAAATTTGCTGCAAATGAAATTCTTTACACAACACTAATTATGCAAAATTTAATCTAACTTCGACAAATTCATTGCCCTTTAATAATTTTAAAGTAGGATCTATCATTCTCTATCTGATTTCTTTATGCAGAGTTGGATAAATATTTCTACTAAAAAATACGTATTGAAATTACAATATGTTAAACGTTAAATACCGTATTGCGCTTTTTCTTATGGTGAAGTCATATGCGGAGGATTAGGGAATCAGAAGAATAGAATAGAACAATCATGTTGAAAGTATTTTCTGATTGGCCTATTCTATTTCCCTAATCCTCTAATCCTCCACATGTGACTTCACCCTTAGACGTATGATTGGTATTTTCTACCGTAGAACCACGTCTGTTGTATGGAGTTCCCAACCCTGTTTAAGTACCAAATACATTTTTCTGATAGAACCGACCAATCATGTCTCACACTGAGTGTAAAAGCTATGACAGCAATCTCTTCTAACCAATAAGCAATATCATACAAAATTTTTTTCCCGATATTAACAAATGCAGAATTATAATCTTACCAGAAAACCAATTCGGTAGATTTTACATCAACTGAAGCAAATCCCACTTAAAAAAAATAGAAAAGAAACTTTTTGCTTTCTCTATGTGTGAAATTTCGAAGTGAGCCTTGCCGATAATTTGTCAGTTAAAAATACTCTCTTTCAGTAGTTCACAAGTAGTACGAATGTAGTAAAAAAAAAAAATTGAACAGAATAATAATTCTTCATCGGGTTACCGATCTGCTGCGACAAATAATCTAGGTTATTATAGAGTTAGATAAATCTTAGCTGTTTCGAGATAGAGACTCACGCGGAGGTAATCGACAAGTACTTTTGATAGAGAGTATAATCTATAACTCGGTAATCGCTCTCTTCCTTGTGCCCTGATGATCCTTTCCCTTAATCCCTCTTTTACTCTTTGTGAATTCCTCTTTTTCTGTGTCACTACATTTTCTACCTCCCAGTCTCTAAAGTAAGCGAGTTTCTATCGTAGGCGTTGTTCGTAGTTGAGATGTAGTGCGTTACAAGTAATCTCTAAGCAACACCTTTAATCGAAAACAATTAGCGTAGGTCGTACAACGTATCGATAGGCGTTCTCGGGATTAGGTGAAGTGTTCTGCTGATAGCAGGTTAAACCCTTTAAGCACCCTTCAGTGAATTTAATTAACATCATCACGCTTGTCGGCGCTAATTAGCTTTACAATGTGTTTTTGCGTTACCAACCTCGTGCAAATATCCTTGCTAATTTTCAATATCCAAAGTATTCCGGTTACAAAATTCACTCCGAAATATGTCGAGGAATTGCATTGCATTTATTTGCCAGTGTCGTCAAATTATTATAATAAAAAACTGAGAAAATTTCGCTTCACATCTATAATGTATCTTCAGAGACATAATTATAATTCAAATTTTACTTTAGTACCTTGTTACGTAAAGATAGACAGTTTAGAAATGATGTGTAACTACCCACCCCTGCGAGTCAGTACCAAACCCTGTGCATTTTGTCAACTTAAAGCTTAAGCAGAATAAGACGCGAACGCAAGCATGAGATAAAAAGGACAGACAGTATGTGTGTTCTTTTCTATCACATGCTTGCGTTCGCGTTTCATGTTGCTTAAGCTGTAGGGTGAAGTTCCATGATTGCGTTTTAACGTCCGTTTTATAACTTGACCATGAGTGGAAAAGTGACAACAGTATATCTGTATCTCTTTTACACTCATAGAATAGTTACAAAACGGATGTTAAAACGCAATCATGGGACTTCACCCTAAAGCTTAAGCAGAATGACACGTGAACGCAAGCATCTGATAGAAAAGGACACAAATATTGTCTGTCCTTTTTTATATCATGCTTGCGTTCTGTTCCCGTTTTATTCTGCTTAGGGCATTAAGGTGAAGTCACATACAGAGGATTAGAGGATCAGTGGAATAGAATAGAATAGACCAATCAGATAATTTTTCACTTTGGTAGTGAATCATGTGGTGATTCTCTTAAAATATTTGTGTAACGGTCATTTCTAAACTAAGTTTATCAGTTTTCGTTCTTTTGCTCGTAAAAGTATCTAACAACAGAAAGTCTATGTTTTCCAAATTCCGTTTTTCCTGCAGTTTTGTCAGACAACACGATTTCTTTAAAAAAGTGTCTGGTTTTTTTTTAAATTGTCAAAGTCAATTGTCATAATTTTCGTTTGTAAACAATATCAAAGACTTATTTATATTACATCTTATATTTAAAAATATTTTAAAACTTTATTTCACTTAATTTTTAACTTTAAAGAAACCATACCGTATTTTTTCCCAGGAAAGCAAGAACTTAGCTAATTTGCTTCACTCACGTAATAAGCTTTGGAAAAACTACATAATTAGCCTTCCGTAATATTCTCTTTAGACTTAGAACCGCGCATTTTGCCTTGAAGCTCGCTTCAAAATTTCCATCCTAAACGTTTTTCTGAGTATGTTATTAAAAATTATCCAGACAGCAAATAACTAAAAAAAAACTTCACACAGCACTTTAAAATTTTTTATAATCTAATAAGTTTTTAATAAAAGAAGTTACATTTTTTTGTGAGCCAAAGGTGGTTTTTTGCTAATAGCAGAACACGGATGCCGAGTCCCGCTCTATATTTCTTATCCGAGCGAATAATACTGGTAACCGTAGAATAAAACCTCCGCCAGGTTAGACGAGAGTATAAAAAGAGTTCTAACCCACGTAGAAGAGTACCACTTTGAATGGAACCGCCCAAGGCCATTAAAAGAATCGTTCTTTTTTGTCTGTTTCTTTTATCGGAGACCTTGTTTCAATCCCTCTCTGGTCCATAGTCATACCCAGCCTCTCTCATTTTCTTTCACTTCCTGTTCTCCTCTCAACTTGATCTCACCTTCTCAGCTTCCCTACTTCGACTTCTCATTCACCGAATCCTCTATTTTCCTCCATTATTTTTGCATCATGTGCACCCCGAAACGTTCGCAAATGCTGTGATTCGATTTCAATTTTAATAATTTAAGTTTAAGCAATCGCTGACATTTAATGTTAATGAGCGGAGAAAATGATTATTAAGTAAATAAAAGTGCGGAGTCCAATGTTTGCGAAGGTGTTGACGAAAATTTTGAAAGAGTTGAGCGAGCCGCGTATACATGTACAGAGGACGACACGCGTCCGTCCCCGTCCCTCGGCGAGAGACGATCGGTTCTGTGAGATATTTAATGGATAAAACTCGAAGTTTAACCATAATTTTTATTTTCTTTATACGAATGCATTACTGGCGATTGTTTGCGAATGTGAAGACGACGAAAAAAATACAAACGAAGTACCCATCTGTCCTGAGCTTACATTTGTTATTATACGATGCTTAACGATATTATAATATTTTTATGCGCGCCTATAGTTCGCTCGCGTTAGCTTCACCGGGTTACGTTTCATCTGCCACCAAAAGATATCATCGGCAAATTAATTCATATATCGACTGTGCTTACGGCAGTGTTGCCAGCTTGTGCCAAATTAAGCCCGTTTTAAAGCACCCTTACGCCTGTGGGTTGTAATATCCGTTTATATTGCCGTCCAGTTCTGCGTAATAATATTCAAGAGTTAAAGCTTCTTGTGTTAATCCTTTTGAATTTGCTAGCCCGAATCGTGTGTGTGGTCAAGCAGCTCCATGATAAGCATCCTATTAAACACAGTTTGGAGCGAAAATTGAATCTGTTGATTTTATTTACAACAGTTTGTACTTCTTAATAGCATACAATAATTGTAGAAATATTGTTTCCAATATTGCCGTGCAAAGTTACTGCCATTTTACTATAGCTACCCTATTGCAAACAATTTTTACATAAAATATTGCTTGCCTGTAGCAGCAGCCCTTTTCGGGAAACTTACACGTGTGTACTTACCACGTAATTTTATAAAAGAAACCAAAACTAGAAGTTGGAGTTTCTTTTTTATTGTCAGTTTAAGTTCCGATTATTGAGATTAATATTTATATTCTCCAGTATAAATTGTGACGCTCTTTTTAATTTGTATTTTTTTATCTTTAATTTGATGTTTATAAATTGCGACGTAATTTTACAAACGAAACCAAAACTAGAAGTTGTTTCTTTTTTTTCAATGTCAGTTTGAGTTCCGATTACTGAAATTAATATTTATATTCTACAGTATAAATTGTGACGCTCTTTTTAATTAGTATTTTTTTTTTAATTTGATTTTTATAAATTGCGACGTAATTTTATAAAAGAAACCGAAACCACAAGTTAGAGTTTTTTTTTTAATATCAGTTAAGATTCCGATTATTGAGATTAATATTTATATTCTCCAGTATAAATTGTAACGCTCTTTTTAATTTGTAAATTTTTTTATCTTTAATTGGATGTTTATAAATTGCGACGTAATTTTATAAAATAAACTAAAACCTGAAGTTGGAGTTTCTTTTTTTTTGAAATGTCAGTTTGAGTTCCGATTATTGAGATTAATATTTATATTCTCCAGTATAAATTGTCACACTCTTTTTAACCTTCGCGCTACCGGACCGTTTTTTGTAACGCGGACTACCGAATATCTACCCCGGGTAGACACGAGTTTGTTTATTTGTAATTTTACAAAAGAGACTTAAAATCATTTAAGTTTTTTTCTATATTTGTTGTGTGTCAACAAATAGTACTTTTTACTAATATTGCGATGAATTTTGCGAATTTTTAAACGATTTATCATTGCAAGATTGTAAAATTTCCAAAGTAAGCAGCGAGACCAACAGAATGAAAAAATTGAAAAAATTTCAGCTTTGATATGTACTAAATCAATAATTTATATAAGATATTAATATAAAACAGTTATAAATATTAATAAAAAATTGTTAAAACAAATTATTATTAAAATACCCTGAGTTACCTTAGTATAAATCTCGCTTACATACATTTACAAATGTTATAAATGAACAAGAAGAAATGTAAAAAAAAAATGTTTGTTTTAATTTATCGAAATTGAATAAAAATTTGTTCAGTGACTTAAAATTGCGATTAGATTAAAGAAAATCTGTAAAAGTTATCTCCATTTAAACATTTTCGTGTCTAACCGGGGTAGCATCCGATAGCGCGAAGGTTAATTTGTGAATTTTTTATTTTTAATTTGATGTTTATAAATTGCGACGTAATTTTATAAAATAAACCAAAACTAGAAGTTGGAGTTTCTTTTTTATTGTCAGTTTAAGTTCCGATTATTGAGATTAATACTTATATTCTCCAGTATAAATTGTGACGCTCTTTTTAATTTGTGAATTTTTAATTTTTAATTTGATATTTATAAATTGCGACGTAATTTTATAAAAGAAACCAAAACTAGAAGTTGGAGTTTCTTTTTTTTCAATTTCAGTTTGAGTTCCGATTATTAAAATGAATATTTATATTCTCCAGTATAAATTGTAACGCTCTTTTTAATTTGTATTCATTTATCTTTTATTTGATTTTTATAAATTACGACATAATTTTATAAAAGTAACCAAAACTAGAAGTTAGAGTTCCTTTTTTGTCAAGGTCAGTTTGAGTTCCGATTATTGAAATTCATATTTATATTCTCCAGTATAAATTGTGACGCTCTTTTTAATTTGTATTTTTTTTTTAATTTGATGTTTATAAATTGCGACGTAATTTTATAAAAGAAACCGACACCACAAGTTAGAGTTTTTTTAATGTCAGTTAAGGTTTCGATTATTGAGATTAATATTTATATTCTCCATTAGAAATTGTGACGCTCTTTTTAATTTGTATATTTTTTATCTTTAATTTGATGTTTATAAATTGCGAAGTAATTTTATAAAAGAAACCAAAACTAGAAGTTGGAGTTTCTTTTTTTTCAATGTCAGTTTGAGTTCCGATTATTGAGATTAATACTTATATTCTCCAGTATAAATTGTGACGCTCTTTTTAATTTGTATATTTTTTATCTTTAATTTGATGTTTATAAATTGCGACGTAATTTTATAAAAGAAACCAAACTAGAAGTTGGAGTTTCTTTTTTTTCAATGTCAGTTTGAGTTTCGATTATTGAGATTAATATTTATATTCTCCAGTATAAATTATCGCGCTCTTTTTAATTTGTAGGGGAGTGGGCCCCAAGATGGACAGGGCCCCAAGATGGACATTTCGTATAAAATTTTTGTTTAAGGTGACAGCGCCTGATGCTTTCTGTCATTTTTGTTGTTTATATAGACGAACATTTTGATGCACATTTGAAGAAAAAAAACCAGTTGGTTTTTCTTCTACACATACCACGTAATTTTGTGTCTAAAAAAGTTTTGTAACAGTTTTTTCTCAAGTTGGTAAAGTTATTTAAATTTATGATTTACAATGAGTACTGAACGTTATAATATTCTTTATTTATCGTATAATAATATTCTAAAATGATTTTATTAATTCAGTATTCGTATATATATTTTTACTGGGGATTAAAAAATGGTACCATGTACCCTAAGATGGACAGGCCTAAAATCTCAACGTATTTTTTTGCATATTTTCGATTTTATACTTTTTTCAATAATTTTTTGAGCCAATTAATTAAAATTTTTTATTTTCCAACATAAAATGTGATTTTATCGTTAGAGAATTTATTATATTGATATTTTTCGATATTTTATTACTTTTTACTGTTAAGATATTAAATTGAAGTTTTTAGAAATTTTATTTCTTCATAACTTCCGTAAAATGATTAAGACTTAGTTCAAGAATTGTTACACGATGTTAATTTTTTATTTACTACCATTTTCAGAGACTTTTAAGAAGGTGTCCATCTTGGGGACACTTTTTTTTAGACCGAAAATTTTAACAATTAGAAAAAATGCTTTAAAAAATGTTTATGTTCGAAATAAAATTTTATCTCTGTGGCCATAAGTTACCTTATAAATTGTACTTTCATCCGGTATAAAACATTTTAATATATTTTATTCGGTTTGGATTCTACAGCAATAAATCGATAGGGTGTCCAACTTGGAGCCCTCTCCCCTATATTTTTTATCTTTAATTTGATGTTTATAAATTGCGACGTAATTTTATAAAAGAAACCAAAACTAGAAGTTTGACTTTCTTTTTTATTGTCAGTTTAAGTTCCGATTATTGAGATTAATACTTATATTCTCCAGTATAAATTGTGACGCTCTTTTTAATTTGTAAATTTTTTATCATTAATCTGATGTTTATAAATTGCGACGTAATTTTATAAAAGAAACCAAAACTAGAAGTTGGAGTTTTTTTTTCAATGTCAGTTTGAGTTCAAAATATTGAAATTAATATTTATATTCTCCAGTATAAATTGTCACGCTCTTTTTAATTTGTATTTTTTTTTTAATTTGATATTTATATATTGCGAAGTAATTTTATAAAAGAAACCAAAACTAGAAGTTGGAGTTTTTTTTTAATGTCAGTTAAGGTTCCGATAATTGAGATTAATATTTATATTCTCCAGTATAAATTGTCGCGCTCTTTTTAATTTGTATATTTTTTATCTTTAATTTGATGTTTATAAATTACTACGTAATTTTATAAAAGAAACCAAAACTAGAAGTTGGAGTTTCTTTTTTTTCAATGTCAGTTTGAGTTCCGATTATTGAGATTCATATTTATATTCTCCAGTATAAATTGTGACGCTCTTTTTAATTTGTATTTTTTATCTTTAATTTGATGTTTATAAATTGCGACGTAATTTTATAAAAGAAACCAAAACTAGAAGTTGGAGTTTCTTTCTTGTCAATTTTAGTTTGAGTTCCGATTATTGAGATTCATATTTATATTCTTCAGTATAAATTGTCACGCTCTTTTTAATTTCTAAATTTTTTATCTTTAATCTGATGTTTATAAATTGCGACGTAATTTTATAAAAGAAACCAAAACTAGAAGTTGGAGTTTTTTTTTAATGTCAGTTTGAGTTCAAAATATTGAAATTAATATTCATATTCTCCAGTATAAATTGTGACGCTGTTTTTAATTTGTAATTTTTTTATCTTTAATCTGATGTTTATAAATTGCGACGTAATTTTATAAAAGAAACCAAAACTAGAAGTTGGAGTTTCTTTTTTTTCAATGTCAGTTTGATTTCCGATTATTGAACTTAATATTTATATTCTCCAGTATAAATTGTGACGCTCTTTTTAATTTGTAAATTTAGAATCGTTATTCTGATGTTTGATTTAAACTCTTCACTGAGACAGACGTTCATATTCTGAGCTCTGCATCGCATGAGCCCCGCTTTTAACCTGTCCGAGTCAGCTGTCGATTGTGGGCGTTAACCTTCCTCCCCTCCACTTATTCTATTCGTTGGGGCTTACTCAGGTTTGGTCGAAACGTTCAAGCGGATATTTTTCTTTTCCCCTTCTCTCGCTTGCTGGTTTTTTCAAGCCAGAAGCCACACCACACACTTACCGTAAAGTAGTAGGGATAAGAGAAAACCTCCAGACTCCAAAATATAATTATTAAAAGCTGCTTGCCCACGGTTTGTTTACTCCGCACCTAATAAAAGATCATGATTATTATTAATACGTTTTTATAAAGAGTACGTGTTGTTTTTATTTTAATGACTGGCAACACTGTTCACAAATCGGACACAAGATACTTTTACATTTTTAGTGGTAGCTGATGAATGAGCATTTTTTAATCGAATCCTTATTGGTCGTATATGTATAATATGTACATAATATTATCTGGCGTCTAGATAAAAAATATTTCTTTTGCTGTCTAAAGTTAAATAATTATTATTATACATTTTAAGTGCGAGAAGATACCTTTTTGGTGGTGCGATAAAAAATGATTGGTGCAAGAAATTTATAAAATTCTAGGAGACAGTTGCGGAATTAATTAGACGGTACCGAACGGAGAGGTTAACGCAATCGAGCTATAGTTGAATTGTTGCTATTCGTAAGATTGTTGTTAAATCGCTGTGATCGCGTGTGGGTTGAATAATTGACAGCCTTTAAGTAGATTACCGATCGACGATGCATTCGGTTAAGATTTATAACGCGACGTTTACGACGCCAGTATTTCTACGCTAAAGAGTGCGAAACGTAAGGAAACCTGAAAACAATACCCTTAATTAATTTTCTCAGTTAATCAGTGAGTCTGTTTACACCATAGTAAAACAGTGCTTATTTTCAAGGTAGCATAAATTAGGAGTGGGAAGATAAAAGTAAGAGAGAAACTCAGCGTCCCTTCTCTCTCACTCTTACCTCGCAACGCCATTACGTTTTCACGTTTCCTTGCGTCTAATACGAAAAAATTGAATTGAACACAATCTAACAAATTTTTACAATTTAATCTAAAAATTGAATCTAATCCAATATAAAAAAATTGAATCGAATGCAATCTAAGGGTGAAGTTATATGAGGAGGATTATGGGATCAGGGGAATAGAATAGGCTAATCAGATAATTGGTCACATTGGAAAACATTTTCTGATTAGTGTATTCTATTTTTATGATCCCCTAATCCTTCGCACTAACTTCACCCTAAAGATTCGCTATCGTGATGCGGTTGGTAAGGATACGTTACGCTAGCAAAATTAATTGGCTGTAAGTGAAAGATAGACTCAAAATGGCAGTCAATCAAATTCTACAAAGTTAGGCCTACAAGCGTGAGAGTTTTGTAAATGATTCTTCGATACTCATTTTACAAGATGTCCGTCGGAAATGGCTCGAAGATCAAAATTGAAAGCTGTAAGTTACATTCGTTACGCTACAGTACGCGAATGCGTACACGAAAAATTGTAATTATTCGCTGAAACTCTATATCATAACGATTTTAAGAATTATAAATAACTGAATGTCTGTAATAAATAAAAGGATATCACGGAATTAATGACAACGAGATTTGAAAAAGAAAAGTGTGTGACTTCCTTTCGCTCCGAGCTGGAAAAAGAAATACGATTTTCTTTCTCACTCTTTTCAGTGACTTACCTGGTTATCCTGATCCTTTTAATGACTTCATTTTTTTTTTTCTTCTTTTTTTTGTAGCGCAGATCACATGTCAATATTTACAATAAAGATCATTACTATGAGCCAGGTGTCAATCAAAGCGAGATATGCGATTTGTAAACGAGATTTAACAAGATCTCTTACGGAGAATTTCTTTTGCATTTCAGTCTCTCTTAGCTTCCGCGATACTTGACCTGATTCCGTCCTGACTCCTTTGTAGCATCTCATTAGTTGAAGAGATATTTTATTATCGCTGACTGGGAAATCCGTTTGTATTCACTCGCATTGTAGATTCAGACAGATTTCATTCAGAAAATAAGTTTTTCTTCACTCCTCAAACTGATAAAATGCTTTGTCGATTCTATTATTTCTATTGTTTCTGTTGAAATGAGTATTTCTGTTCCGATTTCTGATCAGTCAATTAATTTAACTTATTGCAACTAATTTCTGTTTTGAGAGCCAAGCTCAGTCACGACAAGGACAGATGACATATACCGAATGTCAATTTTTACACATAAATTTTTGGACAAACGCAACACTTGACACGAAAACGCAACACTAACGAGGAATTTTACATATTTGTAGTTTCTAAATCACTTGGAAGTGTTCGGGTATATAAAATAAAATAGTTCCAAGTAATTAAAGCTACCGTCCCATGACGGCGTAAAAGCGTTGGCGAAAAGCGTAAACCATGCAATAGAAAGATCTCTCTCCCTCACGTGGTTTTCGTTTTCCGCCGAGGCTTTCACGCCGATATGAGACAATACCTTTAAAAACTAAAAATACGTAAAATTTGATGTTGCGTTTTTGTGTCAAGTGTCGTAATGTCCCAAAAATTTGACGTCAACCAAAGGTTTACATGAAACATTATTTTATTTTTTTGCTATTATTCACAACCATTGTAAAATTGAAAAGCTTCTTACTTTTTTGAATTTCATTTTTATTTTCCTTATTTTTATCTACCTTTTGAAAATTCGCTTAAATCGTTGGACTAATTTCAATTTGTCAAAATAATCCTCTATTATCTGAATGGAACTAGCAGTAAAATGAAAATTGCCACTGATTTAAAAAATGTCCATTTTGAAATGACTTTATATATAAATTTCTTTTATTCCTCGAGCGTGCTCAGCACTCTGGCTAAATTATATTCGTTCAATCCTTTGAAATCGTGTATAACAGTGACGTAGAAATATAAGCGGTTGGCCCAGTTCCAGTCAAATTTTTCGCTGGATCAGCAACGTCGTGTTCACTGTAGTAATCTCCATGGAGTTTCGACAAAAGCCTTTTTTTCTCCTTGATCATCGCGTATAATTGCAGAAACGTGGACGAAATTGCTCGCTGCGATGTACACGAGGAAAAATTCACAAAAAACCATCTAGAAAGTGCACCAACCACAATACCAACACATCCAATCGCAATTTTCCGTTTACTCTCGAGCCCAATATTTTACAAGCGAGGAGGCTTCAACATCATGCAATATGTTGGAGTAAATAAAATATACTGTAATAAAAATGGAATGAACTGGAACTGGAAACGGTCATGATCAAACAGCTGAAAGAAAGAGCGAGAGGGAGAGAGATAATCACTATTGTGCATGTCTCAACGTTCCAGTCCCATTATTACCACATATTCAAACCAATTTTTCCATTCAAATAATAAATCACAAGGGATACTATAGATGCAATGAAATCATATTTTATTATTTGTGCAGGGATAATAATTAATAGGGTGTGTTTTATGTGAACTGAATAACACACACGAATCAATCATTTTTAGTTAATAGATTGAGCAAAATATTTTCCAGAATAGTCATTTATCATAATTATCGTTTTTCCGAAAAATCACATAACCTAAAATTTATTTATTCTAATCGTCAATTAAGGTAATTAATACATATAATTGAAAAAGTCACATAACTTGAAATTTATTTATAATAGAAATTCATTTCACTTAACGTAATTTTTGTTTATCTAATTATTATGTACCGCATAATAATTGCTTCTTTGAATGTCAACCTGTTATAATTTTTAAATTTATGAAATACTGTTGTATACAATATTTCACTTTAACGAATTACAATTTATTGTCATTTTTAATATTTCGAATTATTATTAACCGTAACTTTAATTTTCTCGAATTACCGTTTATCATAATTATCAGTTTTATAGTATGCTTATAACTTATATAATTCATTGTTTTGCTAATGTACTAGTTGCTATGGTAACAGTTTCTATGCTCTGGTTGCTATGGTAACGGTCTCTATGTTAACTGTTGCTATGGTACCGTTTTCTATTTTCGGTTGCTATGGTAACAGTTTCTATGTTAACGGTTGCTATGTTAACTGTTGCTATGATAACGTTTCCTATGGTCCGGTTGCTTTGGTAACGTCTTCTATACTCTGGTTGCTATGGTAACAGTTTCTATGGTCGGGTTTTAATGGCCCGGTTGCTATGGGAACATTTGCTATGCTCCGGTTGCTATGGTAACAGTTACTATGGTCTGGTTACTATGGTCTGGTTGCTATGGTAACAGTTGCTATAGTCCTTTTTCTATGGTCCGGTTACTATGGAAACAAGTGCTATGTTAACTGTTGCTATGGTAACGTTTCCTATGGTCCGGTTGCTATGGTAACGTCTTCTATGCTCTGGTTGCTATGGTAACAGTTGCTATGGTCGGATTTCAATAGCCCGATTGCTATGGTAACAGTTGCTATAGTCCTTTTTCAATGGTCTGGTTACTATGGAAACGGATGCTATGTTAACTGTTGCTATGGTAACGTTTCTTATGCTCCGGTTGCTATGGTAACATTTGCTATAGTCCGGTTACTATTATAACGATTGCTATGCTTCATTACAACCAGCATTAGACAAAATTTTTATTTTGTCTAGGAACAAAAAAAAACCTATAATTTACTAAATAATTTTCCATCTAACCTAATTTTTAATTCACCAATAGTGCATAATGTATAAATGTATAATCATTTCAAATAGCATAAATTATAAAAAGAAGTTACTAGAAAGAAAAAAGAAATGTTTAATTTTAAAGAAAAAATCGAGATCAGTAAAAATAGAAGATGTAAAAAAAGGAAATATTGCTATAAAATCACTAAATAAATGAAAACTGAAGCAAGAAAAATAGAAAATTGGGAAAAATAACTAAAAATGTTTTTAAATAACTTGAAAATTGAGAAGAAATCTGAAAATGGAATAAATAACTAAAAATTGAAAGGAAAACATCTAGAAAATATGGAAAACGATATAATTAGTTAAAATTTGTCGGTATCAGAAAAGAATAATTAGAAGATAAAAAATTTCATCAGAATGTTAAAGGTAATTCTGTTGAAATTAAAATCTATACAGAATGTTAAGAAACTCCTTAGAAAAAATTTCGGGAATTCAAAAATTATGACAGATTGACATTCGGGGTAGCAAATGTTATAGTAAATAATAATTAGATTAATGAAATTTATATAAAAACAAGAAAAAATAGAAACTAAGAAAACATATTTCAAAAAACGACAATTTTGTAACTAATATTCTAATTTCTAAATCTGAATTAGTGAAAAACTTGATAAATTTATATTTTTACTTGTTCACTTTACTTCATAGAATTTTAATATTTTTCAGTCAGTTTTTTAGTTATTTCTTACAAAAATATTAATAATGAGCAATATTTACCAATTTTTTCATTAAATGACTAAGCGAAAAAAAGCAAGAAGTTCTGGATCTCTATGCAACTCTCTGAACAGAATTGAAGGCAGTTGGGTTTTTATGGTAAAAATAAAAATTTTTAAATGTTATAAATTTTAGTACAAATCGTAACTTACTTTACGAGAAGCTGAGAAAAATAAATCTTGATTAAATTGTGGCATTTCCATTTTTTAACTTATTCACGCACTTACTATTATGACATTTTTATGATTATGTTAAAAAAATATTGTTTCACTACATTGCAATTGTAATTTGTTTCAATAATGAAAAATATAAGTTAGTTAAATGTTTTAAACAAATTAAGAACATCTTTTGAGATTGCTGAAAATTGTTTACAACAATAGTGTAGTTCTTTATCTTTATGCAATTTATTTAAAGAATGATGTCTTAAAGGTTTACATCCTGATCATTTTGAGCTTAAAATTGTGAGTCATTATTATTAATTAGTCAGCGAATTTTTAAATATTTAGGATTCTATATTAAGCTTGACAATAATTTAAAACTTGTCTTGTGCAATCTTGGACATAATATCGGTTTTTAAATTAATTTTACTTCAAAATAAATTTTTGCATAATTAACTTAATAACTTCCAACAGATAAATTTATTTGGAAGTACAAATCTCAAATATCTTATACTTTTTATAAACTCATTGAAAATGCATTACATAAAATCTAATTAATACAGTATTGTAATTACTTTTTCATTTGGAATCAAGTGTTTTAGAAAATTGGGAAATAAAAAATTATTAGTCGTTATTTTTGATAAAGTTCCAAAAATCCGATACCACAATTTACGGCTTTTTGCTATTATCTCATAAAATATTTTGAATTTCAAAAAATGTTTTAGACAAAATTTGTAGATCTGATAAAAACACACATTTTATGTGCAATGAATTTTTACATGAAAATTAATAGTTTCACAGAAAAATTCAAAAAATTGTAAATAACATATACACGGCAAACCGGTAATGGTGCTTGACATTCTTTGTATTTTTTTTAGAAAACTATTGACTTTTAGTAAAAAATGTATAGAACATGAAATGTGAATTTTTATCATATCTACAACTTTTATCTAGAACATTTTTTTAAATTTAGAATATTTTATGAGATAATTGCAAAAAACCGTTAATTATGGTAGTTTTTTGTGTTTTTACCATAAAATTCAAATTTGTGGGTATTTTCACTGAAATAAAAAGTCAGACACTATTTTACTGATAAATTAGTTATTTTTAACTAATTCAGATTTAGAGATTGGAATTCCAATTATCGACTCAATATTTTTCTACAATAGTCAACTTTATTCTGTCAATAAATAGTATCTCTTATACATTTAGTAGCTCATCTCACTTGTGAGAAAGGCAAATGAAACAAGCATTCACAATGAGCCTACTTACACCGACGTCTTAAAAAACTTTTCATAAAAATCCGAACTTTCTTTAAGCCAACATTGTAAACAAATCGCACGTTAACTACACTTATCTTTCTCACAAGCGAGATAAGATGCTGAATACATTAAAAAAAACTCCTCAGAAAACCATTAACCACTTCTGGGAAAATATTCAACTAATATGAATGTTCCAATATATTGAGTAATGACATTCCTTTTATATATTTGACAGCTCATCTGACTTGCGAGAAAGGTAATTTTTAGTCATATTCGGAAAAATATTAATCCGATATTGACAGCTGTGACTGCGTTGTGTTTCTAACCTAAAAGGACAATTTTTCGGTAGTTCTATTTTCCCAATATTGGAAACTAGATTCCCGATATTAGTCCAATATTTCGCCAGTCATTAAATGAAATTTTTAAAAATTGTAAAAATTAAAATGGGTGATGTCTGTTGCTGAGTAGGAGGGGTCGTTTACCGTGCAGTGGCGCCACCAAGATTAGGCCGAATGTCCGTGAGCCCCAGCGGGGGCTGCACCGGTAAGCTTCAAGTGCTACGTTGCTTCATCAAGTTCTCGTGTTAACGGTAACGGTAATCCGTAGTACGTAGAACGTTTTCTCTCCTCCTCTTACACAAAAACATCCAACATTTATCTTAATCCATCCAATTTTATTTTTACCTCTTTTTAACCCTCAACTGCTAGACTGGGTCTGACAGACCCGGTAGACCTTTTCCGCTCTCTCCTACAGCGGACTGTAGATTGAAAATAGTAGAAAAAGAGGCTCTAAAAAACCGGGTCTGACAGACCTAGTCTAGCAGTTGAGGGTAATAATTTAAAACCTTCATTCACTCAAATTATTTTTTTATAATTATTCTTCTTCACTGCTTAAGTAAAATTCAGATACTAAAGTTTCTTTCCAAAGGCTCTATTTTGTAAATATCTCAACATAAATTTTGTCATTTTCGTAAATTTTCTCAATTTAGTATGGTAAATTTTCTCAACTCAGTATAGTAAATTTTCTCATATCAGTATGGTAAATTTTATCACTCCAGTATGGTAATTTTTATCAGCTGAGTTTTGTAAAATTTTAAAATACATCAACTTTAGAGTTTTTTTTTGTTTCAACCCTTTGATTTTTTTATATTTACCATCCTACATATAAAAACCTTAACCATTGTTAGAGACCTAGGCACCCATAGTTGAAGCATTGTTGAACCTGAATTACTTAAATTTTTTTCTGAGACACTAATTGTGGAATGCCTAGGATTCATTTCATCGAATGTTAGCATAATGTGCATCCATTGCTCGTTTCTACTGTCGTATGTGATTGAACGTTCGTCAAAAGTCCACGCAAAAATCGCCTGAAAAAAGAAGAAACAAAAAATAGTGGTACTAATGAACTCGTTCTGTTTCCACACTGCATGGAGTGCCACAAAAAAATCCCGATTCACTAAAAATGCTCCGAGACGTATCATTATCACGTTATTATATTTCATTGTTTTATCAGAATAGACGACTCGTTCGCGAATATTGTCAAAGTGATAATTAACGCTAATTAAATAGTTTTCAGTGTGTGGTGTACGATTCGAGACGCCTGAATATCAAATATCTCCCGATTCATTGCACGAAACGTAACATTTGTTCAAGAGTTAATTACAGGCAAAATTTAGTCTTAAAAACTTGTTAAAACTTAGATTTTCAAATTGAAAAAACGATTATTATTGTTTATAAAAAAAGATTTATTTAAAGGAGAAATTTATTTTTATTTACGGAAAACAGGTATTTAATCTTATATTAGTTATAATTTTTATTTGCTGAAAAATTGTATTTTTAAGAATTTTTTTAATTAACTTTCTATTTTTTTAGTTAATCATTTGTTATTTAAACAATTATGTGTTTAAACAACTCTTTTTGTTTAAAGAATCGTGTGTTTAATCAACTCTTTGCTTAAACAATTGAGTACTTAAACAACTCTTTGTTTAAATAATTGTCTGTTTAAAGAACTCTTTGTTTAGACAATTGTCTGCTTAAACAACTCTTCGGTTTAAAAATTGCGTGTTTATTTAATTATTTGCTAAACAATTTGTTCTTTATTCAGTTTTTGTTTAAACAATTCAATTTCTAATAAATTCTTTGTTGAAGCAGAAAATTGTTTAGACAATTCACTGTTTAATTAAATTTTTGTCACAATTCGTAACTTAGCCAATTCATTGTTTAATAAAAATTTTATTTAAACAATACATTTATTGTTAATTCTTTGTTCCTTGTTGCTGTTAATTGATTAAATAATTCGTTGTTAAAGACACGTTGTTTAAAAAATTCGCTGATTATAAAATGTTTAGTTTAAATCAATTCGTTGTTTAAAAAATTCGTTTAAGCAGTTATCGGTTAAACAACTGTTTTTAAGACAATTGTAGATTTAACAATTCGATCTTTAAAAATTCGCTTTATGAAAGTCTTTTGCAATGAATCATTGTTTCGAAACATAGTTGTTTAAATAAACAATTGTATCATTAAGTTTTTAGTTAATTAATAATTAAATTCAGATTAACTTATTGTTTATCGACACTTTCAATTTATTCTTATAACAATCAGTTGTTTTTCAAATTTGTTTAGCCAAAAATTCATCCTAAAACAGTTAATGTTTTACTTAATCAGCATTTCAACAAATTTTGAATAAATAATACGTTGTTTAATCGAATCGTTTTATACAATAAATATTGAATAAAATTCCCTCGTTGCTGCAACATTTTGTTTAAACAGTTTCATCTTTAAATAATGAAATTTCGTCAAAAATTGATATTTGAACAATTTGTGGTTTAATCATTTAATTGTTTAAACAATTGTTTTAATAATCCACTGTTTAAGTAATTTATTATAAAACAATTTATTGTTTTTACAAATAAATCGTTGATTGAATTAAATTGTTTTTTGAACCATTGTTAATTATTGGATAAACAATTTTTGTTTAAACAATTGTTTAAATTGTTTAAATATTTAAAAATTATCCTGATTGTTTAATAAAATCTTTGTTTAAAACTATTTTAATTTGTTATCTAAATTAAAATTAAATTATTAATTTGTTCAAATAATTTATTTTTCAAACAATTTATTGTTCTAACAATTAGTTTCTTCGACAATTTGTTTGACAAAGAGTTTGACGATGGCTAAATTTGTTAAATAACAATTATTTATTTACACAATTCGTTAAAAAGTGCCAATTAAGTAATTGTTGTTTAAAAACACAATTTTAAATTAATCAATTTGTTGTTTCAACTTTAGTAAACTAATCTATACGTTGTTTAAATTATTCTTGTTTAATAAATTATTCCATAAATCCATTCGTCATTTAAACAATTTATTGTTTAAACAAATTTACGTCTTATCACATTGTTTTAACACTTCGTTGTTTATACAAGAAGTTTTTTTTTTTTTGTTTAATCAATACGTTGTTTGAGCAGTTTGTTGTTTTTTCAAACAATTTGTTTGTCTAAAATATCTTAATTTGTATGAAAAATTCGTTGTTTAATCAACTTTTATCGCTGACGCTGTTCTAGAAAATTAGTTTGTTCCTAAAATAGAAAAAATAAATTATTAAATTATCAATAGAAAGAGATTGTTTGCACATTTTGATCGATGTTTCTTTAATTTTCTTTCTATTTTAACAAAATTAAATCTCGTTTTAACAGCTGTAACTTTTTTAAATTCAAAAATACAATTTTAAGAATTATATATTTAAAATGTCACCAACATAAAATTGCCATATTGAAAATGACATTTACCTGGTAATAAAAAATCGTTATTTCTCATATTGAGAGACCAAATTTATTTCAGATACAAATAGAAGTCACTGGGCGCTAGAAATAGAGAAGAATAAATTATTTAAAGAGACGACAGCTTGTCAGATTTCGCTGTTTCGCTTTCTTTTATTTCGGAATGTATCAAACTCTTTTTCCCATGTACTTTTCCGAAGCTCCGAACCGTGAAATCGGTTTCCTTCCGTCGTTTCGATCGTTGTGGAAAATTTTTTTGGAGTGCCGGCAAAGACTATTTTCCGCGAGAATAGCTTCTGGAAAACTTGAAATGAGAAGAAATCTAGTAGGTTTCTTGCTCAATGTATTTTTTCTAGAATAACAGAATATTATAAATTTTAATCATCTACTTTAAAATATCTCGTTGTTTGATACCTAGCTCATAGTGAATAGATGTTTTTTTTTACAAAAATTATATCTAAACCACAGTTTTCACTGGAACTCAGAGATCTCGATAATAATCCTTATTTTGATATCTGCCAATTTTTTTATTACATCTTGTATTAATACATTTTTTTAATATTATCTAATAAATTCCAATATTGTCGATTCTTGAAATTTAAATGATGAAAAGTATAATATTTTTTTTTTTTTTTTGTAGTATTGAAATCAGAATAAGGAAGGAACTTATTCATTTGCATGTCTCTTTCTCGGTATAAATACAAACTTTTATCAAAGTTTCTTTCCGTCTCGGAAAACATTTCATGGACGCAGTTAAATAACTTTTAAAGCTAGAAACATCCGCTGTAAAATATTGGCTTTTCGTGTCAATTGATTGAAATTGAAGAACACTTGCAAAACTCATTTTTCAAGAAAGTATATCTTGTCAGGAAGTTGTTGCCTGCACATAGTTCTAGTGAAAACTAACCATGTGAACTTCAAACTTTTGCGACCCATAGCCCAGTTGGAAATTTTTTTTTTTTTATTTATTTTCTTGCGAATCTCATTCGGCAACTTGTTTGGGAGAGAAGTTTTTTGATCCCGAAACTTGCGAGAGGGAAGGGGTTGATTTTATACATTAAAGGGGGGTGAAATTGTTGAAAATTTTGTCAAGAGAAAAGTCACCTTCAAGGTTGAAATAACCTTGTTATGGTCATGACAAAATTGACCCGAGTTTTACTGCATCGATCGAAATAGTAGAAATGGATTGATGGCTATTTGTTCCCCAAAAAACTCAAAATTTACCTCTATCGAGTATCTAATCGTAAACGAGAAAGGGATGTCGGAACGAGGCAATTGCTGGGATCAAGATCAACTCGAAGAAGCGGTGACACCCAGGGGCGAGTAATCTACTACCTACCTAATCTACTGTCTTTTAGAAACATTGTTTTGTAAAAAGTGGTTTTCATCCATAGAATAACATAGTCATATTCCTGCTGAAAGTTCCCATGTTGAAAACTGAGTTTATTTATTTTTTAATATTATACGATTACTGAATAATTATTCTATTAAAATGCACTCGACGGTCCCCGTTGATAAAAAGTTTATTGAAAAGACAGTGGAATAAAATGCTAATTCAAAAGAGCGTGCTATTTAATTCTTATTCAATTGTTTGTGTAATAAAATGACAACTGATTTTCAGCGCAACAAAATGCTATCTTAAAAAATTAAATATTTATTTTGTATGCAAATATAAATGTAATTTTCATATTTATACCATCAGATACATATTATTTATTATATATTATATCTCAGATACAATACGGAGTTAATTTGCAGTTAAAAATAATGACATTTATGTTAAAATAATTATTCCCAGATAGCATTTTGTTGCACTAAAAATCATTTGTCATTTTATTACACAAACAATTGAATAAGAATTATATATCACGCTCTTTTGAATTAGCGTTTTATTCCACTGGCTTTTCAATAAACATTTTATCAACGGTGGCCGTCGCACTAATCGGGAATTTGCATTAGAAATCTGCAAAAAGCACGAATTGGAAAAAAGGTGGTTCCTACATATTCCTAATAATATTTACATTGAATATTTTGTCACAAAACTTGGTAGAATTACTTAAACAAAGTGTCAATTCGTACAAAAAATTGTCTTTCTTTTTGTGAAAATTAATAAAAAAATTATTTCTAATGACCTTTTAGGTAATTGTACCAAGTTTCGTGACAAAATATTCAATATTTTAAGAGTATCCGATGAATTATGACGTCACTGGTATAAGCAAAATTTATACGTAACTTTTCTCCTAAACTATTGGATAGTTTGTCACGAAACTTGGTAGAATTACTTCAAATATCATTAGGCAGGACTCTCTGGCTTGAGTTAGTTTAAATTTTGACTCAAAAATAATTTTTTGAAATTTTTCCAAAATTAATTTTGGGGTCAAATTCAAACAAATTCGGGTCAGAGAGACCTTCCTTATGACATTTTAGGTTAATGTACCAAGTTTCGTGACAAAATATTCAATATTTTAAGAGAAAATTTAGGGATAAATTTTACCTATCCCATGGACGTCATAATCCGCCAGATGCCCTTAAGGCAATGTCCAAGATTATGACATTAAAATATAGAATTCTACCTTATCGCTCATATTTAATTGATAACATTTAGATAAAATCGTTCAGATGTTTTAATCTTATACTACTGTACATTTTTAAATGAAATTTTGTAGAATGACTTAAAATACCATCTAGAAGGTTTCTCTGTCCCCAGTTTGTTTTTATTTTGTCAAAAAACTTATTTTTGTAAAATTGACCAAAATCAGACTAGAATTCAAAAAATTAATTTCTGCTCAAAATTTAGATTTTTCTTTGAATTTTTTCGATTCTAAAATAAATTCTAGTGTATTTAATATTCTAGAACAAATTATAGAATATTTAAAATTCTTTTATAAATTCTAGAACATTTTAGACTTTTTGAAATTTGGGATTCTAGATACATTTTAAGAATTTTTTTTAATTTGAATCAAATTCCAGAATAAGAACATTTTAAATTTGTTTTTATATTTAGACTATAGATTAAATCCCAGAATTTTTAACATTTTTTTTTTTGAGAATTTTTAGTTTGTAGATAAAATTGCAAAACTTTTTACTCTCTAGTATAAATTCTGCATCATTTTAGGTTCTAAACTAAATTTTAGAAAATTTTTGAATTTATAATAAAGTGCGGAACAGTTTAGATTTTATTTTTAATTTTTAGTTTTTTTGGAGGAATTTTCAGTCTCTAGAGAATATTCCAGAATTTTTAAGTTTTTAGATGGATCAAAACAATTTGAGTTTTTTTAATAAATTCCCGAGAATTAAATTTTTTTTTTAATTTTTAGATTCTAGATAGAATCTACAATTTTATTGACTCTAGAATAAATTTTAAAAGATTTAAAATTGTAAAAAAAAATTCAAAATGGATTAGATCATAAAATAAATTTTAGAACATTTTATATTCTAATATAAATTTTTGATAATTTTAGATTTTATTGTAAGTTTCAAAACATTTTAGAAATTTAAGAATTTTAAAAATTAAAATGTTCTGGAATTTATTCTAGAATCCAAAAAAGTTTTAAAATTTTATTCGGAATTTAAAAACTCTTAAATTTTATAAGAAATCTAAAATTTTCTGAAATTTATTTCATTTCTTACATATGTTCTGCAATTTATTCTAGAATGTTGAAAATACTGGAACTTGATCCATACTCTAAAAAATCCAGGAATTTTGTCTAGAATCCAAAATTCCATTAAAAAACTTTTAAAAAGTTCTAGAATTAATTATATAAAATCTAAAATATTTTGGAAATTTTTTTGAAAGTTCTGGAACTTTAAGAAGAGTCTTACAATTTCTTGAAATTATACTAGAATCTAAAAAATTCGTTAAATGCAGCTAGATTCTAAAAATTCAGAAAAGGAAATATATAAAAAGGTCTTCTATTTGTGGAAGAATCTGAAATTTTCTAAATTTATTCTAGAATGTGAAAAATTCTGGAATTTAATCTAGCATCAAAAACTACTGAATATATTTTTTTTCATTTCTAAAATTTCTTAACTAAAATGTTAAATGTTTTAGGATTTATTTAATAATTGAGAAAATTAAAAAGAAAATCTAAGATATTCTGGGACTGATTAATGAATCCAAAATTTTTTTGGATTTATTCTAGTATCTTAAATGTTCTACAATCTTGAAAAGAATCTTAAATTCTTTTCAATTTATTCTAGAATCTAAAAAATCAAATAATAAATCCAAAATTTTTAGAATTTACAGAAAAATCTTAAATTTCTTAGAACTTGGTCTTAGAATTTATTTTAGAATCGTAAAAATTCAAAAGGAAATCGAAGATAGTCTGAAACTTAATAATAAACGCAAAATTCTCTGAAATTTATTTTATAATCTTAAATATTCTTGAATTTATAAAAAAAACAACAATTTTCTTGAATCTAAGAAATTCTAAAATTTTAGCTAGAATCTAAAAAATTCTAGAATTTTGGCTAGAATCTAAAACTTTGTGAATTTTTCTTCTTTTTCTAAATATAAAATGTTGCAAATTTTAGAAGAAGTTCTGAGTAGAAAGAAATTTAATCTGAGAATCAATCAATTTTAGGTGGGAACCAAGAAATTTCATATGGAAACCAATTTATTTAATGTATCATTTTGGTTTTAATGCGAAAACCAAAAACGAATTGATGTGGGAACAAAAATATTTTACGTAAGAATTTGTAATAAAAGCCTGAATAAAAAAATGTCAATGTAGGAACTAAGTAGGAATCCTAAAAGTTCTTCCCCTTATGCTGCTAATATGGATTTTATGCAAATTCAATAAAAATTATATCCGTAATCTGCAGCTTCCTTATAAGATCTCAGAAACCTTATGAAGGATTAAATATTTGAATTTTTTATAAAAGCACTTAATATTGCATTTTTTATCCACTAAGTGAGAACTTTCAGTAAGGAATTGAGGGATGATTTTGCGCGAAAACAAGGTGCGAATTCAAACTGGACTCGTATACTGGGAGAACTCGTTTTAAAATTCTGTAAATGTTAAGAAAAATTGGGTACCGATAACCGACCACTTCCCTGGTTTATGTAACTTATCATTAATAACACAGCCCCACAAAAAAAAAATTTTTTTGTCCGAGACACTACACTAGTTTATTCAACGTATTTTTTTTCGTTGAATCCAATTCCGAAATCATAATTGTTAGATTGGTTCTAATTTTTAAAATAACCTCAAAAAAAAATTTAAAACACAAATTAAAACAAAAAAAAATTTTTTTTAGGACACTACGCTAATGTTTTCCTACGTATTTCTGTCCGCTGAAACCAAATCCAAAATCAGAATAACCAGATTGGCTTAACTTTTAGAGATAATCTCAAAAAACTGCTAAAAATTCCAAAAAATTAAAAAAAAAAAATTTTTTTTTTGTTCGGGACAATATGGTAGTGTATTCCTACGTATTTTTCTCTGCTGAATCCAAATTCAAAATTAGAATTGTCAAATTAAATTAACTTTTTAAGATAACATCAAAAAACTGATAAAATAACGGAAAAAAATCGCTTTTTTTGAGATTATCTTAAAAATTTTAGCCGATCTGGTTATTTTGACTTCGAATTCAGATTCAGGGGAGAAAAATACGTAAGAATACAATAGCCTAGATTCCCGGTGAAAAAAGAAAAAAATTTTGATTTGTGTTTTTAAATTTTTTTTTAGATTATCTCAAAAAGTAAAATGAATCTAGTAATTCTGACTTCAGATTCAGATTAAGCGAAGAAAAATTCATATAAAAATACTATTGTATTGGCTCGGAAAAAATTTTTTTGTGGGTTTGTGTAATTAATTAATTTAATAAATAATTAGTGACTTTAATAATTAATAGATTTAATAGTTAATAAACTGAATAATGAAACAACAGAATATTCTCAATATTAAGTCATTATCATTATTAATTAATTACAACTACACTCGATTTTATACGAATCTAATGAACTTTTTAATCCGTCATGGCAGATCCGCCATCTTAAATTTCGCCAAGAATTTCATGTCGACAATTAGGGGGTCAAAACACCTTTTATTTTAAAGTGGGAAGAGTAATAGAATTTTTCCCAAAAAAAAAAAAAAAATTATTATTATTTCGCTCTTTTTTAAAGAAAAGAGAAAAATGGCCAGAAGATGGTCGGTGATAGGAACCCGGTTTGAGAAAACCTGAGCGTACAGTTTTCCCGTAGAATCGTCCCGTAGAGAGACGTAGAAAATTCGTAATCAGCGAAGCTAACGTTAGTAACAGTCAGTAGATGAAAAACTCGTAACCCGAATAACCTTTGTAAATTGTATTATATATATATATATTATATATATTATTCAACTGCTTAGAATGTCTAGGCTAGTGCCAGAATCGAGAAATAGTGAGATTCGAGCCGTCATTATTTAACTGTAATTTAGGTAATCGAAGTAATGCTACTTCTGTCTAAATATATCTTTACCTTAGAACAAGTAGTACCGAAGCGTCACTAGAGATGGTGTTATTGATCAGCGGCGTTGCCAGTAGTTCTCTGACTGGCAACATCGCGCGTCACATTTTCTATATATATATTATATATAGTTTTGAACTTAGTTGATAGAGCTGTAGATTAGTTAACGTAGCTAGTACGAGAGTGACTACTTTTTTTTCTCTTGAGTGTCGTATGTGTTGTTTATTAATCATGTTTTTTATATATTAATAATACTTATTGCTATATGCGTATTTTGAATTTTGATTATAGTAATCCACGACATTGTCATCAGTTTATCATTAGAAATTAGAGCCATTTAGAATAGAAGGTAAAAATTACCGAGTTTTCACGTGTAGAATAGAACTTTTACGAAAGACATTAATATATATATATATATTTATTAAGTCTGAGAGTGTGAGTGTGTGTCGTAGCATATAGGATCTACTCCGATTATTATGATTATTGTTTTCTCTTTGTTTAACATTAACTCACCTCTTTCTTCTCGAGTGCTTCTCACTCGACTTTTAATGAGCTCTAAAAAGTAATGCTAACGAGGATAAAAAATCTTTCACTATATATGCGTCAATTAAAAAAAAAGAATCTAAAAAATATATATTACAATAACTTGATAATTATAAATTAATTAACTTCAATTTATAAAATGTATTTAAACTATTTGTAGACAAAAATTCTTCAAAATAGTTTTATTACATTTTGTACTTGTTCCTAACCTCAAAATGAATTGGATTTTTTCACCAATATCTCACTTTTTGAAATTAATAATATTCTTTCATTATTTATTCAATTAAAAATGATTAAAAGAATATTATTAATTTTAAAAAGTGTCTTTTTCAAGAGTGAGGTAGAAATTATTGATTTTCCCGCGCTTTTAGAAAAGGGCGGGAAATTACTATGTTTTCTACGCATGCGCGTAAAAGGTATACATAACCTCGTTGACATCACTTGGGAACTAGATTTTCTTCAAATGCTCTTAACTCGTCCAATGTGTTGCTTGTCTCCAAATCTGAAAATGCATCTTTCTCTATAGAAACTCTACTGATATCAAGCTAAATAATCCGAGCATTAAAAATACCCTTCACTTAACATTGTCCAATTATGGAAAATTGAGTCATGACCCTTTTACTGTTACCAAGGGTATTCTCGCGGGAAATCAGTAGTATTTTCACAATTTGACATTTATTCAGAAAATGGTTCAATTAACGTCGACCTGAGAATGCCATAAATCAATAAACTCTCTAAATTCAAACACTATATTTGTTTAAAAAGAGTCGATAAAGCATTCATGCATTCATTACTATTAAGTTTTTCAGACTCTTGTAAAATTTTAATAATATCAAATATTGAGCAAGTTATTTTGAAAATGATATTTTTAAAATACGAGTATTTAAAAAAAAATAAAAAATCTGCAAAGGTCTAAAAAGTATTCCTAAAGCAATGTAAAGTGTTTTATTAAAATTATAGTTTAAAACTGTTTTTAACTATGTCTAAACTGTTTTAAAAATAATTCAAAACTATTTAGAACTAGTTTAAAATTATTTGAAACTAGTTTAAAGCGGTTTTTACTAGTTCAAACCTGTTTTCAACTACTCTTAAAATCCGAATTAGTGATTTTCCACTAATGAATTAGAGAAAAACTGATTACTTATTAAAATAGTAAGGATTTGACTAATTTTTAATAGAAAACTACTAATTGAAATAGTAAGTGGAATTTCACTATTTCAATTAGTAATTTTCTACTAAAAATTAGTGATAAACTACTAAAAGTTTAATCACATTCTTACTATTTAAATAAGTAACAGATTTTTCTCTAATTCATTTGTAGAAAATCATTATTCGGGTTTAGATAGTAGTTTCGAATTCTTTGGAAATAATTTAGAACTGTTTAAAGGTAGTTCGGAACTACTTAGAACTATTATGACACAATTTGAAAATAATTCGTAACTATTTGAATCTTGTTTAAAACTTTTTAAAAATAGCTCAAAACTGTATGAAACTAGTTTGGAAGTTTCTGAAATTAGTTCAAAATTTTTTGAAACCAGTTTGAATCTGTTAGCTTAAACTAGTTTGTAATACTATGTAAATAATTCAAAACGGAACTGTTTGAAACTAGTTGGGAACTATTTCAAACTAGTTTAAAATTATTTTAAATTATTTGAAACTAGTTTAAAACTATTTGAACCTAATTTGAATCTGTTTTAACTTTTAAACTAGTTTGCAATACTATGGAAATAGTTCAAAACGGAGCTCAATTTAAAACTATTTGAAGCTAATTCGAAACTATTTAAAATTTAATAACAACTTTTTGAAACTAGTTCGGGACTATTTGAAACTGGTTTGGAGCTTGTTCAAAACTGTTTGGAACTAGTTCGAAGTTGTTTAAACAACATTCAAAACCTTTTAAACATATTTGAAAAACTTTTAAAACTAGTTCAGAATTATTTGTAACTAGTTTAAAATATTTTTGACATATTTTATTGTATTCTGAATGTAGAACTATATTAAACAATTTTGAAACTATTTAGAACCAATTTAGAACTCTACGAAACTAACTCAGAACTATTTAAAACCAATTGAGAAAAACAAAATATTAATAAAGTTATTGTTCCAAAATTTTTGGCTCAATAATTATTTTGAAATTTTGTATAAATTTTCAGAAGTTGATAATACTAACTTTGTTATTATATTTTATTCTTGAAAAAATTGTTTGTTAATATTTGTTTGTTTGTTTTTAAAAAGGAAGAATGTTACGAAAAAATCTTTCTTATTTTTTCTTAAAATTTTTTGCTTATCAATTAACAGAACAAGAAAACATTAAAATAGAAACCACATGAGAATTTTTCTCAGCTAAATTTAAATCCAAACTAGATTGGCTTAAATTTTTTAAATAATCTCAAAAAAAACTGCTTAAAAACCCCCAAAAAAGCGACAAAAAAATTTTCTTGTCCAGGACAATACGTTAGTGTATTTTTACGTATTTTTCTCTGTTGAATCCGAATCAAAAGCCTGAATAACCAGATTGGCTAAATTTTTTTGAAAATTTCAAAAAACTGCTCAAAACCCCTAAAAAAAAACCAAAAAACTTTTTTTTTTCGGGACACTACTTTAGTGTATTTTTACTAATTTTTCTCCGCTAAATCCGAATCCAAAGTCAGAATAACCAAATTAGCTAAAAATTTTTAGATAATCTCAAAAAGCTGTTTTAAAACCTGAAACAAAAAACATAATTTTTTTTTTTTGCACGGGAACACAAAAAGATCGCTTTTTTGTGATTATCTCAAAAATGTTAACTAATCTGTTTTTTGACTTCGGATTCAGATTCATCAGATAAAAATACGTTGAAATACACTATCGCAGTGTCAAAAAGAAATTGGGTTTTTTTTCGTGTTTTTGAGCAGTTTTTTGAAATTCTTCCAAAAAATTTTGCCAATCTAGTCATTCTAATTTCGGACTCGGATTTATCGAAGAAAATACCCCCCACAGCACCGAAAATTTCCTGAAAATTTATTAAAGATATATTTGCAAACTTCGGAATATTTAGGTGCAAAGCTTAGTGAAAATTGTGTAAAGATTTAAATGTCCCGATTAAATAAATGTTTAGCGTAAAAGTTGACTGAAGATTTAAATTACATTTTCGTGAAATTTTCGTCGCGAAAGTTTCCTGAACATTTAAATTACATTTTCGTGAAATTTTCGTCACGAAAGTTTCCTGAACATTTAAATTACATTTTCGTGAAATGTTCGTCGTGAAAGTTGACTGAAGATTAAAATTAAATTTTCGTGAAATGTTTGTCGCAAAAGTTGATTCAACATTTAAATTAAATTTTCGTGAAATGTTTGTCCCAAAAGTTGATTCAACATTTAAACTGAATTTTTGTGAAATGTTTGTCGCAAAAGTGGATTGAACATTTAAGTGAATATTTGCTAAATGTTGAGCGGAAAGTTGACCGAATAAAAAAAAATTATATTAAATAGAAGGGGAACAAGTAAGTTAAACAGTAATTAAATTAATATAAACACATTTATTGTTACTGAAAATTAAAACTAAAATAAATGTTAAATAATAATATTCAATAAATGTGTTTATATTAATTTAACTACTGTTTAACTGACTTTTTCCCCTTCTATTTAATATAATTTTTTTTATTCGGTCAACTTTCCGCTCAACATTTAGCAAATATTCACTTAAATGTTCAATCCACTTTTGCGACAAACATTTCACAAAAATTCAGTTTAAATGTTGATTGTTGAATCAACTTTTGGGACAAACATTTCACGAAAATTTAATTTAAATGTTGAATCAACTTTTGCGACAAACATTTCACGAAAATTTAATTTTAATCTTCAGTCAACTTTCACGACGAACATTTTACGAAAATGTAATTTAAATGTTCAGGAAACTTTCGTGACGAAAATTTCACAAAAATGTAATTTAAATGTTCAGGAAACTTTCGCGACGAAAATTTCACGAAAATTTAATTTAAATCTTCAGTCAACTTTTACGCTAAACATTTATTTAATCGGGACATTTAAATCTTTACACAATTTTCACTAAGCTTTGCACCTAAATATTCCGAAGTTTGCAAATAAATCTTTAATAAATTTTCAGGAAATTTTCGGTGCTGTGTGGGACGTAACGTAGTGTTCCGGACAAAAAGTAGTATTTTTTTAGTATTTAATAATGATATTTTTACATTACATTTATAAATAAAAAACGTAACTTTTATAGCAGTTTCATATAAATACACTTTGAAAGTCGAACTATACGAAATTCAGAATTAAAATTACAAAAAATGTACCTAACCTATGACTTACGTCAAATATCCATTTAAATTGCAACTTTAAGCGTTAATTTACGGAAAATTGTTGCATTAAGAAGAGTAAAATATTGATAAATTATAAATTAAATGTAAATGACTCTATTTTTTAAAGTAACCTTTTCTCTTGAAATAACAATAGTAAATATCTTCTTGCGATGAAATTTTGTCAATCTCTGATACTAATTGAATTTCTAGTTTCTGCGACTAATTTCACAGTCAACGAGTCCGTCCTATTTGAAATAGTCAAAAATGACTAAGAATTAGACATTAATTCATATGTAGTGAGTCAGATAGAAAGAAAAGAAAAAAAAGAGCCGAATCTTATTTTAACTTGGTGTTTTTCCTGTGGCAGATATTTTAAGAAAAACCTAGATCTAGGTCCTTCACCTCAGTGTCTGTAAAGTTGCATCCGATTTTTCGATATGTAAGAATATTCGCGTTAGATTTTTTGCCCCGAGGGATGAATGCACGTCTTGGAAAGGGAAAAAAGGAGTCTGCAGGATTTCGAGCATCCGCCACCCTTATCGAGAGTCTCAATCGCGTTTACGTCAGCTGTAGGTTCACTCGAAATAGATGAACTCTTGGCCTACATCCCTCTTTATATTCATGTCCCTCGTTTCGTGACATTTTCCAAACATAAAAAAGAACCTGGACCTTTTATTAAACAAGTTCATGTATAAATGCAATAGCACGAATAGCTTCTTTTCGCAAGTTGATGTACAAAAAAGAACTGAGAAAATTCTAGTTATGACATTTTTTTTATATTGATTCTGGAATTATATTGTTCAGAAGTTTGTTTAAATTAACTAGAATGTTGGTTAAGTTAACTATAAATCTGGTCAGTTGCTAGGCTAGCGGAAACAGCGTAAAATTCCAGATTTTAAAAATGTTAAAAAACCCTAGACAGAGAAAAAACTAGAATATGAAGAAAAGTAACTAGAATGTAAAGAAAAAATATTGAAAATAAATTTAAGAAAAATAACTAGAAAAAGAGAAAAGTTACTAGATATTGAAAAAAAAATTCAAAGTGAAAAAATAGTTTTTTTTTAAAGAAAAACATATAAAATAAACGAAATTACTATATAGAAAGTGAAGAAAGAAAAAGTTACTAAAGAGTTTCAAAATACGTAGAAAATGAAAAAAAATTGTTATGAATTGACGAAAGCAAGCTAGACATTTAAATCAATTAGTAAAGAATAACGAAAAGTCACTAAAAGTGAACAAATAACTAGACTTAAAGATACATAACTAGAATTAGAGAAAAGATTTGTTAATTGAGAGAAAAATTTGGTTATTATATATTATGATTGAATAAATATCGATATTAAAAAACGGATAACTAAAAAGTAAGAAAATCGATCAGGATGTTAAAAATAACTGAATTTCTGATTTGAAAACTAGAGATTGTTAAAACTTTTAGAAAGAAATAAATAATAAAAAATAACTATAAAAAGAGAAAAAATTACCGGAAGTATAAGAAAACACTAAAAATTTTAAAAAATTACTTTTTTAACAGAAATTAAAGAATCAAAGAAATATTTAGTAAATGGAAAATGTTACGGAAAAGATTTTTTAATAAATTATTAGAAAATAAAAAAAATTGGAAAATTCAGGAAAGTTACTAGAAATAGAAGAAAAGTACTGCATCTGAAGAAGAAGCATCTAGAAATTGAAAAAAATACTTTATAGTGCAAAGATTTTCTTCAATTAAGAAAATAAATAAAAAATGAAAAAAATTACTATAGAAAGTGATAAAATAACTAGAAATTGATGAAAATAAATAGAAGCTTATAAATAAATTGAAATTTTTTCAAATAACATGGAAATAAAAAACAAATCTGAAAAGTAAATAAATAACTGAAAGTAAATACCAAAAACTAGAAAAAGAATTTAAATATCTAAGTTGAAAATAAAGAAAATAACCAAAAATTTACTAAAATTTAATCGGTAAATCGAAAATAAACTGGACAGTAAAAAATGTTGATATTAAAAATGGGTAATTTAAAATGAAAGAAAAATTATTATGTATTAGAAAATGAAAAAAATAACTGTAAGTGTTCGTGAAAAAAGAAAATAGAATTAGAAATTGGAAACAGAGTATAAAATAAAGCAGAATTACGAAAAAGTAAACATTATTTACAAAATTATAAAGTATAACTAAAAGTTTTTTTTCCAATTACTGATAAGTAAAAAAATAACTAGAAATGTAGATAAATAACTAAGAATAGAAAAAATAGGATAAAATGAGAAAAAAACTCAATATTATATTACAGATTAGATTATTTAAATATATTAGAAAAGGATAACTAGAAAATAAGAAGTATCAGTAAATGACAAAACATAACTAAATTTTGGTATAAAAACCCCCTTAATAAGGCCCTAAAAAATATTTTAAAAAATTCTGAGAAAGAGAAAAACGTCAAGAAAATAAGGAAATAAAGCCATAGAACACAGAAAAAATTATATAAAAAGTAAACAAAATTTTTTAAACTAAAGAAAAGTAAGACTAAAAAATTACCGTAAAATTAAAAAAGTATCTAGAAATTGGAAAAAATTATTATAAAATGAAAAGAATTCTAACCATGGTTTTAATCAATACAAAACAAATAACAAGAAAATAAAAGAGATTAAAAAATTTCCAGTAAATCAAAAAATAAAAAAGATAATTATTATAAAATCACTAAAATGTTGTTTAAATTGCCCAGAATTGTATTTAGAGGAACTAGTATTCTTGTTAAATTAAGTCTAATTTTAATTATTTCAACTAAAATTCCAGTTTACAAATAACTAGAATTTCGGTCACATTCACTATAGTATTTTTCTCCGCTCAATCCGAATGCAAAGTCAGAATATGCAAGTTGGCTAAATTTTTTTAGATAATCTCAAAAAATAGCTCAAAAACCCGAAAAAACTCGAAAAATATTTTTTTATTTTTCGGTACAATATTTTGCTCCGCTAAATCTGAATCCGAAGTTAGAATAGTCAGATTGGCTAAAATTTTTTAAATAATCTCAAAAAAAGCGATTTTTTCGTATTTTTCAACAGTTTTATAATAGTATCTAAAAAATGGTAGCCAATCTAGTTATTCTGGGGGCTTATCACGTAACTTTGAAAACCAAAACGTAAGTTTGCAAATTTTTTTTTTGTTTTCAAAATCTCAAGTATCGCCACATTTTGGCGTAAAAGCGTCGACGAAAGTCGTAAACCATGTGATAGAAAGAGATAAAAAGATATAACTTTCTCTCTCACTCACATGGTTTTCGTATTACCCCAACGCTTTTACGCCAACATGAGACTGCAGATTTAAGTGATAGCCCCCTTGATTTCGGATTTGGATTCAGCGGAGGAATAATTAGGGATTACAGTCCGAGTAACTAAATTTTGAGTTAAGAATTCAGGTTCAACTAACTATAATCGTGGTTAGATTTACTAGAATGAAGAATTATCTAGAATTATCTAGAATTATCTAGAATATTTTTATCAGATTATCCAGAATGTGAACAACCGATTTTTTACTACATGATTAAATTAACTAGAACTCCAATTAGGTTTACTAGATTTATGGGTATATTAACCAGAAGTATAGTTATCCTTCCTATATAGATTTCTGGTTGGCTTGACTAGAATTGTGTTTAGATTAACCTATTAACTTTTCCTGGCACATATATTAGAAAAATTCAAAAGCATCTCTGTGGATTCTTTCTCGAAAAAAAAAAATATCTTTAATCTCAAATGAAGACCCAACTCTTCATTTGACTCGACAAAAAGTCAAGCTTATGAGCAACAAGTTTTATGATTTTCTCTTTGGCGAGTTTGTATCGCAGATGTTTTGTTCACCTCGAAATTGAGTTTTTCCCATTTCCCGAAACGCTATAATCCAGCCCTACTGAAAACAAATAGGAAAAGGAGAAAATTACTCGTGGCAGATTTATCTCTCTCTGTAGATCCCAAACTTCCGGTCCGAACTGACCGCCCCTTCTGTTCAACCCCATGAAACCTGAAGTACAAATCACGTCCAGCCACTATTTATGTTTCGTAGTCTTCCCCTTGGAATTTAATAAATTTAACAACCTCGTTTAATTTAACTATTAATTGAAAAGCTCCATCTTCTACTTTGAGACTGGGTCTACGTAGAGGGTTGGTTCATTCATTGGAATTCGAGAAAATTTATTCGGAATAGAGTTAATACGTTCGGTTACTATGATTTTATAAATTACTTTCAAAAATGTTGTTTTTAATATTAAGGTTTTAAAAATATCGACTGCTACTTTATCGATATTTTTCATTAGTTAGTGCTTGATTCTCACAGATGGCGTTCGGATAAATAATGGGTACCCCCGATTTTTTTAAAACTTGGTATACTTCCGTATTTTGATGCGTAGATTACGAAAATCGTAGTGAAAATTAGCGACACGATCATTTTCATGGTAAAAAACATAAAGAACTCATAAAAATTGAGTCTTTTACAATTATCTCGATAAATATTAAAAATTTCGAAAATTGTTTTTTACAATAGTTGTAGGTTTTTCTAAAATACATATTTTAGGTAGTATGTATCTTTTTGATATCTGTAATAATTTTCAAGAAAGTCAATAGTGAAGTTGCTTGAAACGATTAAAAACTGCACCCTTTTTTTAAGGAAGTTCTACCGTAAATCGAATAATCAAACATATTTTGATAAAACTTGGTGTACTGATAGATAAAGCTTCTAAAATTTTATAGTTAAATTTTTGAGACATGTAGGTTCTTGGGAAAAAAGTTATGATCGATATATTTTTTCACTGTTTAACCTGTTTAACATTGATTCTTATGAAAATTCATTACTCTGTCACATATATTTTCGTACTAAAAATTATTAAATGACCAGATAGTGATAAAAGTTTGTATAGTTAAACACAGATATCTAATGAGCCGATATTATATTTAAAAAAGGACAATGGGTTCTTGTCAGAGTTGCAATAAATTAATTTGTAAAAATATTTCACGTTTTATACGATACAGTTCAGACGTTCTGACATTTTAAAATGTTGATTTTGATCGCACATGAAAAATAGTCATATTTAACAAGAAAATAAAGTTAAAAAATTTAATAAATACAATTATTTAATTATATATTAGTAAAATTAAATTTAAACCTAGCCTCAAAATAATGGTCTCTGTTTTGACTAGTATTGTCATACGATAGAACTTCCTTAAAAAGGAATAAAAATTCGAAAGTCTGTTTCTTTCTTTTTTCTTACTTTTTCGCAAGGGGATACAGGGGTTTTTTTTTACACCTATAATGGTTTTTTTCAAAAGATTTCTTGGAGTGAGTTTTCAATCCAAGAAGAGTGAAAATTGAGCCACTCCAATCAGAGTGAGAAACCCACTCTAAAAAAGTGAGATCTCACTCTTAAAGAGTGAATTTCCACTCAAATTGGAGTAAAAATTTACTCCAAAATTAGAGAGTTCATTTTTTGCTCGTAGTGATAATTCATTCCAAAATTAGATTAAGAGTTAATATTTTGCTTGGAGTGAATTTTCACTCTATAAGTGAGGTCTCACTCGTTTAGAGTGGGTTTCTCAATCTGATTGGAGTTTCTCAATTTTTACTCTTTCTGGACTGGAAGCACACTCCAAGAAATTTAGAGAGTTATAACTACAAAAATAGATGATTATCTAATGGAGTGTAGTAGTTAACGAATATTTCAACTCGTTATGTTGTATTAATTTATTTTAGTATTTATTATCAACATACTCCCTAAATCTGAAAAAGTGAAAAATGACTATTTGAGAGTCATATTTGACTAAGCAAAAAATAGGAATTAGACATTTTGAAAAAACTATTATTTCAATTAGTTCAAATTGAATGATTTATCATTTCATTTAGGTAGTCAAATACTGACAACATTTGGCTAATCTAGATTTAGATAGTAGACGATAGCTTCCTCACAAAATTATTTCCAACTCTTTTTTGACGCTTCTGATTATAAAAATACAAGATTCTTTGTTTTTTGTTTAAATACCTCAAATCGATTTATCAAGTTATAAAGATTTATTCCTCAATTAATATTTGTTTTCTTTTAATCCTTGTCCAAAAAATAAAAATACTGTATTCAATCAAGAATTAAAATGAATTAAAAACGTCCGTACTTTTGAATGCAAACCTTCTTCCAAGTTCTCTCCATGTACGGTTGTTTATATTTTAGCATTGCCTCAAGAAAACTTTGGCTATAAAAGTCGATATTCACTGAGAATGTTGCAATTTTATGTCCCTCTCGGATATTTGGACTCTACAAATTGGGAACCACTGATACTATTTCTGGTTTATGTTACTCCTGGGTCATAAAAGTCGAGAATCACTGATGCAGTTTCAATTTTATTTTTACAAGCATTTCGATTTTACAAGCTTAATATAATACGACTTGTTTTTTTTTTGTTGTTGCTTTTTTTTATTTTTTTTTATTACTCACTGACCTTATTTTTCTTCGTTTGTTTAATTTCCGGCCACAATTGGCTGAGACTCGACAAGGTAAATAAATGATTCAATGCTATTTGTCAAATTTGCCCTTTCAGATGGATACTACTATACCCCGCTGAATATCTAACCCGCATTGAATTCCAAACTTCCGTTGAAACCCCGTCGATAGAGACTGCCCACGCCATTAAGCGCCATGATACCCCCATACAAATCACGTCCATTTGCAATTTATGGTCCGTTCACCCTGCCTTATCGCGTTATCAGCACTAGTATAGAGCTTTAGCAAGAGATCCTTCATGAAAACCCGCTTTTCCAACATTGCATCGCAGGGATTCCATTACTTCATCTCGTCTCTTTGTCACTATACCGGTATTTATTTAACACATTCAGTCTATTAATGACCCTTTCCTCACTTTACCTGCTTTCATCAAACCGAGATAACCCATTGACACATTTTCAAAAGAAATTCTCATTTTTGCATGTCGATGATTAAATTCTTACATTGTTGTTCATTGTACATTGTACACTTTATATTTAAGAAATTTAAAGTGTACAATTTCAAGGTATTTTCGGTAATTATTTACTTATGCGGCTTATTTTTCGAATTTTTGACTTTTTTAATCTGGACCAAGCCCAAGGTGTATTTCAACTAGAGATGCTCGATTCTACTTGGAGTCGATTCGATTCCCCTTTTAAGAATCGATTATTTTGTCGATTATTTTTTTGGTATCGATTTTTAAGTTCGATTCATTTTTCAATAGAGTTTTAATGTGAAGTCACTTGTCAAGAAGATTAGGTCATTAGTTTAACGCACAATGAATCTTAATCGCTAATCCTTAAGCCCAACGCACAATGAATACGGTTACGGGAGAAGGGCATGAGATAATAAAGGACAGAGACTGTTTCTGTCCTTTTCTGTCTCATGCGCTGGTCCCGTATCCGTACTTTGTCTGCTTTGGCCGGCGTCCCATGACTCCGTTGTGCGGTGCGTTGTAATGAGAAAGAATAAGACACAGATATACTTTGTCCTTTTCTATTTCATTACAACGCAACAAGGACAAAGTATATCTGTGTCTTATTCTTTCTCATTACAACGCAACCCACAACGGTCCCATGGGACTTCGCCCTTAATCGTAAGTGTAAAATCCCATGTGAGCAGAAAGCGCAAAACCGAAAGCAGAAAATCATAAGAGTGAGAGAGAGAGAGACATATATCACTGACTCTCTCACTATCATATTTTCTGCTTTCGGTTTCACGCTTTCTGCTCATATGAGATTTTACCCTAAGAATGAGAGAGAGAAGGATAGAGATATATGTCTGTCCTACTTCCTCTTATTCTTACGATTAAGGATTAGCGATTACGATTTATTGTGCGTTAGGCTATTTTGACATGAAGGTTAAGCTCGGACCAGAGATGGGTAAATGTAACAAACTGGGAATTTGTTGCGTAAGTTACCTAGTTTTTCACAAACGTATCATACATATTTTAGGTGTTTTACCCTCCTCTACCAAAAAAATGAATTGTGTCACAAATTCAGCAAGTAACTTACGTAGATAACATACAGTAACAAACCATGTTACATACATGAGGTATGTTACGTACACATCCCTAGCTCGGACCCAAATTTACATTACGTTATGATGGGAGTATTAAAAAAAGTAATTTTTATGACAATTCAATAAAAAAAACTTTTAGAATTATTAAAGGCAAAAGATAAAACATGTTTTTTTACGTTTTTGTAGTATAATCATACTTCTTATCGGCTATCTGCTTTGTTTTCAAATAAAAAAAAAATAGTAAGAAATTCAAAATAGGTTAGAAAATTTTGTCAGTGTGATTGTTCATGTGGCTTCTAATTAGAAATTAAATAACTGACAAGGAATATGAATATATTACAAAATTGTAAAAAAACATATTCTATCGTTTAATGGCAACAGTTTATGCAATTTTAAAATAAATTAATCTAAAATACCTTTTATATTAGAAATACCTTTATAGCTCAATGTAAATTTGGGTCTGAGCCTAAGCTTCCTGACAAAATGACTTTACCTTCTTCACTTGTGACGTCACATTAAAATACTCTATTATAGCTACCTTTGTCTTTCTAATCGTTTTTGAGTTTCTTTCTCTTCAACTTCTGAAAACAATGATAACATGAATGAAACTCTTTAACATTTTGAAAGATAATAATGATTATGAAACTATTGATAAGTATAAAAATGTTCATACTTTCATGAATTATTTTATTTTTCATATTGTAGTTATTAATTATTAATAATAAAACTAGAATTCTTTCTAGAAATTTGAGAAATGCAATTTTTATTTAATTAAATAATTTAAAGTAATTTCTTTAATGTATTTATTTCTATTATTAAATACGAAATTTAAAATTTAGCGTCATTTAACGATTATACTCGATTCCTTTGATCCTTTTTTTAAACAATTGATTCCTTTCGATTTCACTTTTAAGCATCGATTATTTTGTCGATTCTTTTTTGGTATCGATTCTTCAATAATAAAAATTATTATTCTTTTTATTATTTTAATTTTATTACTATTAAAACAACAATACTATTATTACAATAGTATGCAATAATTGTCTAAAAAAATAATATAATCACTGGTATAATAGGCAAAATTTGTCCGTAAACTTTCTCACAAAATACTGAATATATTTTGACTCAAAAGTTTGTAGAGTTACTCAAAGTATCATTAAAAAGAAAAAATAAATTCATCTTTAATTTCTAGGTAATTTAAGTCCATCTGTAATTTTTTTTCTTTTTCGTTTTTCTTTTTAATAATTCATATTGTCAAGATACTGAACGCTATTAAAACGAATTTATTGATTAATCATTATGACCTACATTATCACCAACTGCACATTATTTTCTCTTTTCGATTTTATTCAAAATTAATTATTTAATGAAAATTTTATTTATGCATTATATTCAAATCGTTATTTGCATTTCAATATTAAACTAGTTCATGCGCCATTTAATTATCTCTTAAATTCAGTATCCCAAGTAACCAACAAATCCCCATGTTGGTTAACGAAGATAAATAATTATGAATTTCTGGACAATTGGACATTATGAATCTTGAATTATCAAATTGTTATTTACTCAAAGGTGGCTCACAAAAATGTCAGTCATAAAAATAGTGTATCATAAAAATCTGAATCATAAAAATCTGAATGTTACTCTGAATCATAAAACAATGAATTTAAAAAGTCTACAACATAAAATGCGAATTTCAACAATCTGAATCATAATAACGCGAAATTTGAAAATCGTATAAAAAACGTGTCTGAAGAAAGTGATTTGCTAAAATCTATAACAAGTCCTAATAATTTAAAACTTGAAAATCACAATTATTTGAAAATTCAAATAAAAAGAAGAAAGAGAGAAAGAGAGATAAAGCAACACATTGGTCGTGAATTATTTATTATATAATCGGGGTATAATTTTGATTAACCCGTTTAAAAAAAAACAAATGTAATTTAATATAAAAAATGTGCGTTGAAGAACAATTGTGATCAGAGTTTTGTGTTTCAGTGGATCTTACCAATGGACAGCTCACCCCGAACAACAACACTCCCCTGCTCACGCAAGCTCTTTCTGGTACGTTAACACTCAATTCACAAAAAAAACGCTTACTTTTCTTTTTCCCTTTTGCACATTTCAAAACATACAGAAATGGTCGAGAGTTTTTCCATAAGGAGCATTTTTATTTTTTTATGAGCTTTTACTTATTTTTATTTCAAATTACTTACAGAAAAGAAAACAATTCACTATTTAGAAATTTTATTTTGTATAATTTCATTATAGATATAATTTCCTTTTTGACGAATTTTAATATTCCGAAATTTGTTCAGAAATCAAATTTAAATAAAACCACATTTTTCTTTAAGGTTGTTTGACCCTGTGACACAACCTGAAACTTTTGTTACCAGAAATACCAGAAAGTCTATTAGAACGATGGTAACATTTGTCCGTATTTTAAAGACGAATGTTAATTCATCAAATATTGCAAATAAAAGAACATTAAACGGAAATTTACCTTTTTAAAATTTTAAAATTCTATACTCACTTAAGATTATGTTAAATGAGAATTCTGATAAATGAAAATTCGGTTGAATTTCAATTCTTTTAAGTAAAAAGAATGTTAAAAATTTTTTATTAATGATAATTCTGTTGCATAAAAATGTTAAATAAAAATTCTGTTAATTATAAATTTTCTGACCTTAAGATTTTCTTTAGTAAATAATCGGATTTATTTAAATTTGATTGAAAACGAATTGGAAAAATTGAAATTCGGCAAAAAGAAAGTTTTATATCTAATGAAATTCTTTAAAATGAAAATTCTAAATAATCAATTTTAGCACCTTAACATTCGCCCCTTGCTTACCAATCTCTGAGGATTATCAATTTTATATTTCATTCGCATCAATCACTTATTCAATTTTTCAATTTACTTTTTTATTAAAGACACCCCGAAGGAAATATTCAATTTCAATAACCGAACTAATATTGGCAATATTTTAATTTCATTTTTTACTTCATAATCTGCATATAAAAAGAGATTTAAACCAATTCGTTTTCCAGATAAATATTCCTTCAGTTGGAAATTTGCAATTTAAATAAAATATGTTTTTCAAAATAAAACTTTGTTAATAAATATAAATTCAGAAGATCTCTTCAATCATTTAAATATTCTGCACTGAGAAATTCCTAAATAAACAAATTTTGCTTATCTAAAAATATTTCAGTTTATTTTTTGTGGTTTTGAAAATTTTTTTCTCTCTCCATATTCGTAACCAAATTAAAAAAGTTAAAATATTTCCGGGAACAGTGTTTGTTTAACAAAAAATAAAAAAAAGGGTTCTACATTTTATTTATCAAGTAATTTTAATTATTTAATATTTCCTGAAATCGAATTTTCGGGGAATTAAAATTTATAATTTCCTTTTATCCTAAATTCTGTATCATCAAATTTTTTTTAATCTGATTATTTATTTAACAAAGTTTCCAGTTAACAAATTTTTTAAGTAGTTTCTATTTAACTAAATTTTAAGATAAACTTCAATTTCCATTTGGTAATGATTTACATGTGACAAATTTATTATTCGAGTTTCCAATCTATATGATTCTGTAGGTAAAGTAGGTTATAAAATAGTGCGCGAGATTTAAATACTACCACGATTAAAATCTTGCGCATAATTTAAATGTCTAGTTTACATACAGGTTGTTCAAGTTGTAAGGTTCTTGTTGTAAATAAATTTGATTATCGTGATGATAATAAAAAAATATCCATAATTTACTGTTTTTTGTGTTTAACTCATACAATATACAAAATTTAAAAAAATATTCTGAACAAAATTTACAGATCTTATTAAAATACATGTTTTATGTCTGAAGCATTTTTTACGAAAACTAATAAGTTTTGGAGAAAAATACAAAAAACTCCAATCCACCTTAAGAATGACCGATAAGTATGCAGAATCGTTATTTTTTTTTTTAATTTTTAAAACATTTCTATTAGAATGACTGTCTTTTAGCTTAAAAGCAAATTCTTTTTTTTTTTCTTAGTGTCCTTCTGCAGGGCAGACAGACATATATTTGGCGGTAGCTTGAAAAATCTTATTAGGAAAAACCAGGGATGAGATGCTTTTTGTAAATTAACGGTTTTTTCGTTTAAAAATTGTAAATCTAGTTGTAGATCTTTAGCGCTAGAGACTAAATTTTGATTGGATATAAAGTCTATTCTGCTCCAAGTGAGTGCGCCCTAAAACGCATGTGATTTCACCCTAAAGGTGTCGGTCATTTTCATAACGGTTTGTAGTTTTTTGCGTTTTCTTCAAAAACAAACTGATTTTTGTGAAAAATGCATAGAATATAAAATATGTATTTCAATAAGATCTACAAGTTTTATCTAAAATGTTTTTTCAAATTTTCCGTATTTTATGAGTTAGACGCAAAAAACAAATCCATCTCACCTAATGTGGTTCAAAAAGTGTTCATATGCGCCTCACAAAGTCTGAATAAAAAAGAAAATTATTTGATTGTTTTATTTTCTCTTCAATCAGTTGAAATAGAGAAAGAAGTTTTCAAAGGAGTGATCCGCAGTTTGAAAGCAACTGTAACAAGATCCTTGAAATTCAAAGGGTTTCCGCGACTTTAAGACAGAACTTTACTATAACTTTGAAGGATTATGTGAAATGCATTAGAGTTCCTCGGAGACAACGTATGTACGAGATATTTCGAAGCAGGATAGACGCGAAGCTCCGTGACGCCGAGAGCAAAATAGAACGCCTTGTTCCTTCCTTTTTTTCGCCCCATCCACATTCTGCAATCCAGCCATAGCCCAACTCTGCCGCCGCCGTCCGCAATCTCCTCTCAAATAAATCAAACTTTTGAATCACGCCAACCTCCTTCCGTTTACCTCGACTCACCCCCTCTGGCACCAGCAGAAAACTTTGTAACTGGCCGGCATTGTCAAGAGTTTAAAAGCTGAATGGGTTTTTAGATTGTACGACGCCCTAGCGTTCGGTTTGTCATCGGACCGCCTTCGCCTACTTCCAACCTTGCACCATTTCCTGTTAGTCGACAAGTTTCAAATTCTTCCTTCGCTTCCTCTTCTTGTGACGTCGATAAATCTTGAGAAACGTCTTTGCAAACTTGTATGCATTTATACTTACGTTACCTCACCAAACTTCTTAAATTCGCTTTCTGATTTCTTTCTCATCTCTCGATTATACAGCCGAGTACCATTCTGTCCCTTAAAATCACAATCGAGACTTTCATGCTGATAAGAAAACCAACCTCTCCTATAAGTTTCGCGCAACTTGTAGAGGAAGTTACAAATTTTAGATAGTCTTGTTAAGGAGGAACATGAATCGACATTTTTCAACTGGACCTTTTCCTTAGGACTCCCATCGTAAGATAAAACTATTTGTGACAAAATGTTAGTTCGTTTCCTGACTACTAAGGCGCTACATTCGATACCAACTTCGAATCACTGAGTTTCTCAACTTTCCACCATTTAACAATATTTAACTCTCGATGTAACACAATATGGTATTTATAAGTATGAATAAACATTTTTAAAAAAGTCCCGGGTAATGAAGTGGAACACATCAGGGTCATACGCCATAGTTTTGCAACATTTTAGAAGTAAAAAATTGTGCATAACATGGCCAAGGTTAGTTTCGGCGCATCTCCATCCTATTGATTTTCGGTGCGCGGAAACTAACCTGACGTTTTATAACGACCATGGCCCAATGGCATGCATATTAGTTACACTTTTTTAAAATTTTGAACATCAATGGCGCATGTTGGCGGCCGACGAAAATATTTTCCAGTTCGTTGTCTACAATGTTCTTTAAATTATAAGTAATTGTTTATTACGTGGCCAAGGTCGACATGAGACATCAAATTAGTTTCTGCGCATCTTTTTTCTATTCATTTTTGATGCGCGAAAACTAACCTGACCTTTTATAAAGCCTCTCACACAAGAAACGACGCAGTCGTATTTAGCGTGAGATAGAAAAGGACAGAATGATGATATCTCACGCAAAACACGACGGCGTCGTATCTTGTGCGAGAGGTTTCACGACCATGGCCGTATAAGATACATAGTGAGCCAATCTTTCACAATTCTAAACATCAATGGCGGCGTATGCTGGCGTCCGACGAAAATATTTTCCCCTTTGATATCAACAACGTTTTTCTAAAATTTGAGTAACTGTGTGTCACGTGGCCAAGGTCGGTACAAGACATCAGAGAAGTTTCAGCGAGATTAGTTTTCGGTGAGCAGAAATTAATCTGACCTTTTATAACGATCATGGGCGAGTGTCATTCACAGAATCATAGTTATACATTTTTAAAATTTTGAACATCAATGGCGCACGTTGGCGGCCGACGAAAATATTTTCCAGCGCGTTGTCTACAATGCTCTTTAAATTTTGAGATAATTGTTTATTACATGGCCAAGGTCGGTATCAGACATCAGATTAGTTTCAGCGCATCTTTTTTCTATTGAATTTCGATGCGCGCAAACTAACCTAACCTTTTTAAATATCATGGACGTATGAGATACGTAGTAAACTAATCTTTCAAGGCAGTTCCGCTAGTGATGCCATTTCCCAAGATAATGGTGTTCTAGAGGTCAACTTTTTAAATAATATTTTTTTTAATAGAAGTGAAATGGTAAATTACTTTTCATCTATCAAGTGCTAATTGTATTAATAATATACTTTGATATAATGATTTTATTAGTTTAAAAAATAGCTCTCAATAAATAAATAAAATTTTTTTATTAGACTTAGGTTAAGTTATTTTAAAGTTATTTTTAAAAAAGTGATTTTGTCCCATTTGCCACCCAGACAAGCGCTATTTTGGAAAATGGCGTCCCAAGTTTGAACTACTTTATTTTGAATGTCAACGACTGCGCGTATTGGCGCACGACAAAAATATTATCCCGTTCGTTGTCAACAACGTTTTTCTAAAATTTGAGTAACTGTATGTCACATGGCCAAGGTCGTTAAAAGACATCAGGTTAGTTTCAACGCATATTTTTTCTATTGATTTTCGGTGCGCGTAAACCAACCCGAGGTTCTTTAACGACCATGGCCTTATGTCATGCGTAGTTTTACTCTCTTTCACTATTTTGTACATCCATGGCGTATATTAACCTACGACTCTGATATTTTCCACTTCGTTATCCGCCAGATTTTCATTAGTTTTATTACCAGTTAAATACAATATTGAGTTTCACCGAGAGTTAGTATTTTTAAACAATTTAAAAGTTTTTTAATTGTTTAAAAATACTATGAGGACAGTCATATTGGGAATAAAATGAGTGTACTAAAAGGAAAAATATCCGTTTCCTGTTTTGGCGCATTTTTATAAAACCGAAAGAACAAATCGATTTACTCTTTTATCTCAAATTCATTTATTTGACACATGCCCTTTGTTTAATTTTGTTTTGCATTCCCTCCAGACATCGAAGTGACGTCAAAAGCATATGACGTCACTAGGCAAAATACTTAATGCACCCTATATACATATAGAGATAATATAAATAGCGTATAAAGACGGCTTAACTCGTGACGTCATTTTCAATTTTGAATTGTATTATTTAGATGCCGAACAATGCATTATAATAATAATTAGTAAACATAATTTATTTAATAAGAGATATTCTATAAAATAATAAAAACCGAAAGGGATAATAAAAACAATTTTATTATTCTATAATTTTTTATTCTATATTTTGTCATAAAAAACATATCTTTTATCTCTAAATTTAAATTAGGAAAAGTCGTCCACAAATTTAAATTTGAAAAGATTTATACTAATTCTTAGTTATGTTTCAAAGAAAATTTTGTACAAACTTTAAAATCTATAAATTCAAATAGTGAAATTTTACTAAAAATTATTAGAAATTTTCACCAATTTGAATTAATGGATAATTTAAATTAAATTACAAATGTTTTTTCTGAACATGTTTTTAACTATTTTTTAAAGCGGTTCCTTAGAAAAAATCTCGACCATTTTATAAAACAGAAGCAGATTGTATTATTCCTTTCATAACTCCTCTCATCCTCTTAAATTAGTTTTAACCTTTTAAGAATAGATTTTCTGTGAGTGTGTTTGTGTTTTTTATTAATTTCTGTATAAACAAAGGCAATAAATTTTGATTCTTCAGAAATTGAATAAAAGTTGTCAATCCTTTTTTTTATTTCAGAAAGAAAATAACAATTATTATTTTTATTTTATTAAAAACATTATTATACGTAATTGTTGTTTTTTAAATCATGCCAAAGAGTTGTACAGTTTCTTTTTATTTACTAATTTTTAAAAGAAGTATAAGAGTAGGCGAAATTATTAAATATTAAACGAATTTTTGCTCCAGAATAATAAATTTAAGTTTAAAAGAAAATAATTCTCTGAGACGGTAATTAGAGTTTTTAAATTTTTTCTCAGTTTTAAATTACTAGATAATTTATTTGCCTTTGTAATAAAATAATTTATCAATATTCTAATTTTTGCTTTAATATATGATTTTCTGGCGCTCGGTATGATTTTCAATATAAGGGTGATTCTGCCGAAATATTAATTTTGTATGTCCTCAAGATTTTCTCAATAATAATAATAATTTATGACAATTTCTCTCTATACGTCAATAGTTTACCACTTTTTCTAAAAATCCTACAAAAGAATTTATTTATTTTATAACATTAAAGTACTTTTTTTGTAATTTTAACTACTAAAAGAGAAACTTTTAGCCTATGTCCTATGTCAAGTTTTTATTCTTTCAAAACGTAAAACAACTATTTAATATTTGAAAAACAATACTTTACAGATATTTTCTAGAAGCTAAGGGATTGTAGAATATTTGTCCAAAGTATAAACAAAATAGATCTTATAGATTTTCCATAAATGGAAAATGAATTTTGTCCTCTGGTTTTGCATCATTCCTCTGGCTTGTTGTATATTATTCAATATTTTTTATATTAGTTGAGTTATTTATTTGTTTTCAAACTTAATAAATACATTGACATCCCTAATAATAATTTGTCAAGTGGGTTTTGTAAAAAAATCATTATTTAAAGTTAAAAATATATAAATTGAAGCTTCTACAGTGATTCCTCTCTGAAGCGTCATTCCTCTGGCTCAAATTAAAAATAGAATGACAGTAGATAAAATATTTTTGCAATTTTTCTACAATAAAGTTAACTTATACAAACATGCTAAACTATTTTAAGTTTAAGAAAAATTGCTTAATTTTAAATAAAATGTAAAAAATGTTGAAATCATCATTCCTCTGGCTCGTCATTCCTCTGTCTCATATTAAAAATTAATATGAATATCAATTGTTTTTGAACTGTCAGCGAAATATAAACCTTCAAATCTTGACAAATAATTATTGGTGGTCAAAAGATTTCATATTTTGGTAAGTGTTTTAAAATCTACAATTTTTTTAAATTATAATTAATAATAAATTAATAATATTAAATAGCTTTCTGGCTATAAAAAATATTTTTTAAAATAAGTTCAAACGACATGAAGTTGTTGTTTCCTTTAAAAAAAAAAACACCTGCTCTACATTTTAACCTTTAGATTTATCTATATATTTTAATATAAAAAATCTTTTTTAAATGCTACAAATTAGCATGATCAAGTTATGAAGGTGTTAAATCTTTAATTGCTTAACATGTTTATAAATTTTAGAGGTCCTAAAATGTATTTAATAAATTTTCATTTCCGATGCACAAAAAGGAATATTTCTGGAGAATCACCCATAACTTCTCTAATTAATTATCCCTTGAGGCAACAATTGTAATTGTTGCCAATTTTCTTCATTTTTATTGTATCGTCAGAATTTTCACCAATATTTGTTCTTTTATTAATTTTCCTCAAAAGGACAAATAATATTATTTTTTCCTCGAATGCTTTTTAAAATTTGAAACTGTTAGTTTACAGTTTTTTATTGCAATAATATTTTTGTCATTTTTGCTGTTAATATGTTTCATTAAAAAATGTCATAATCAATACTTTCAGAATTTGTAGTCCTCTTTAATTTTAAAATGAATTTTAATTTTATTGTACATTTTTCAATTTTATTTAGTTCTTCTATTAGTGCTAAATTCAGTTAAAACTATAGTTTTATGAAACCAATTTCCAAAATGATTTATTTTATTTATTCAAGGTCATTTAAACACTTTTTAGGCATTTTCTTAATTTTGAAGTTAATTTCTAGTTACTTTCACTTTTACTTCTAGTTACATTTTCTAGTTACATTTCTTATATTTTGTATATTTATTTTCTTCACTTTGCAATTATTTAGTCACTTTCTATTTTTTATTATTTTTAGTTATTTACCTTAAATTCTGGTTATTCACTTTCTTATTGTAGTTTCTTTGCAATTTTCTAGTGATTTTTTATCATATTTGTATTTTAAACAAATTTTTTAACTATATTTTAAAAATTTTTCGAGTATTTTTTCACTTTCTAGTAATTTTACACTATTTTACAATTTTTTTTTTTAATTCGTAAAACATGATTATTCCATAAAATTCATTAGTTGGAAATTCGTTTCACAGAATTTTGTTAGACAGAATTTTTTATCAATAAAAGTTTCATTTGTCGAATTTACTTTCAAGCAAATTTAAAACCTTCCGAATTTTTACTTGAGATAATGTTTAAGACACCAAGTTTTTATTTTACAGAATTTCTCTTTAAGCAAGTTTTTATTTCGATGAATTCTAATTTAACCGAATTTTCATTTCACAGAATCCTCATTTAACAGAATTTTAAGTGAGTAGAATTTTAGAATACTAGATTTTTTATTTTACCAAATCTTCATTTGTCCGAATTTGTATATTTGCAGTAATTAAAATTTCGGTGAAGTGAGGATTCTGCTAAATTAAAAAAAACTTTTTAGTTATATAAGTTATAAGTTATATATATATATAGTTATATAGATTCCACTTTCTCTGACTAAAATGTTCATTTTTTTCACTAATTACGGAAATAGTCTTTTTCCTGTCGCTAAAACAGTAATTTTTCTCACTAGTGACGAAAATGATCAATTTTGAGTCAAAGAAATTTTTTTGCATTCGTGTCAAAAACAACAAGAAAAGTTCAAAGAAACAAGAAATAATTAGCAGGAAGAAATGAGCATGTTTACACCGCATAGTGGAGAAAAAAAGTGATTTTTGCCAAAAACAACTTTAGTTCAAAATTTTAAACGAAAATGTTTTTTTTTTTTTAATTAAAGCTAATAAAATTCCACATTGATTGCTCTTATCTATAGTATACTTTAAACGAAAAAATGTTTTTTCCAAAATTTCTGAATCCTAGAAAGGTGTTACCCTTTATTTAATCAGGCACTTCTTTTAAAACTTCGATGTAAACAGGCTCAGTGCGCTTTACATACTTTCTGCTGGTTTTTTTTTTATTTATCTTCCTTGATAATAAATTGATGAGAAAAAATTGTAAAGGCTTCATCGCATGTTGCCGTAAAAGTGTCGGCGTAAAGCGCAAACCATGCGATAGAAAGAGAAGAGCAGAGTTCAGGTTCTCTCTCACTCACGTGGTTTTAGTTTTCCGCCGACGCTTTCACACCGACACGGTACCGTACCTTAATGAAATAAAAAAAAAATAGGTGAATGAATGAGGAAATGAAAACTAACTGGAATTCATTGCAGTGATGAACAACTATCAAGCGGCAGCGCAAGCTGGATTCCCACCAGCGTCGCCACATGGGGCTGGTGGTCACGGAGGACCTCAAGGCCGCTCGTTTCCTGCAGCCAACTCACCAGGGCCCATCGACATGTACAGTTCGAGTGCCGCAGCCGCAGCAGCAGCCGCAGCCGCGGATTCTGCAGTAGCCAGCTACGTCCAGGCCGCAGCTAGTCCGCAGCCCCCCACCACCGCGTTTCCCGCGATCGCAGTTTCCCGCGCCCCGCTCAACTACAATCCCGTAAGTTTATTCCCTTAACATTCACGGCAGACTGGAAATTTATTTGGGCACGCATCAATATTCTCTAAAACTAAATAAACAGCACAATAAGCAGGCGCACTGCGCCTACAATCACGGGTTTCGTGGCTTTCTCTTATTTCCTATTTCCCTCTCTCTCTCACACACAACCCGGAAAAACGCGCTTCTACCTCTAGAACCACGCAACTCCCTTTTAACTCAAAAACCACGTAACTTTCTTCTATCTCTAAAACCACATAACTCCCTTTTACATCAAAAACCAAGAATCTTTTTTCAGCTTCTAAAACTACGTAATTCCCTTATACATGAAGAACCACATAACTCCCTTCTTCTTCTAAAACCACGTAACTCCCTTCTTCTTCTTCTAAAACCACGTAACTCCCTTATACATCAAAAACCTCGTAACTTTCTGCTACCTCTAGAACCACGTGACTTCTTCATACATCAAGAAACACTTAACTCTCTTCTTCCTCTAGAACCACGTAACTCCCTCATACATAAAGAACCACGTAACTTTCTTCCACCTCTAGAACCACGTAACTTCCTTCTTCATCTAGAACCACGTAACTCCCATTTACATCAAGAACAACGTAACTCTCTTCTTCCTCTAGAACCACGTAACTCCCTCATACATCATGAACAACTTAACTTTCTTCTTCCTCTAGAACTACAATTCCCTTCTTACTCTAGAATCAAGAAACTTTTTTCTACCTTTAAAACCACGTAACTCCCTTACAGATGAAGAACAGCGTAACTCCCTTATACATCAGGAACCACGAAACTTTCTTCTACCTCTAGAACCACCTGACTTCTTCATACATGCAAAATCACTTAACTCTCTTCTTCCTCTTGAACTACGTAACTCCCTTCTTCCTGTAGAACCACGTAACTCCCTCATACATCAAGAACAACGTAACTTTCTTCTACCTCTAGAACCCCGTAACCCCCTTTTCCCTCTAGAACCACGTAAGTCTTTCATACATCAAGAACAACGTAACTCTCTTCTTCCTCTAGAACCACGTAACTCCCTCATACATCATGAACAACTTAACTTTCTTCTTCTTCTAGAACTACAATTTCCTTCTTACTCTAGAACCAAGAAAATTTTTTCTACCTTTAAAACCACGTAACTTGCTTACAGATGAAGAACAGCATAACTCCTTTATACATCAGGAACCACGTAACTTTCTTCTACCTCTAGAACCACGTAACCCTCTTTTTCCTCTAGAACCACGTAACTATTTCATACATTAAGAACCACGTAACCCCGTTATGCATCAAGAACAACGTAACTTTCTTTTACCTCTAGAACCACGTAACTCTTTCATACATTAAGAACCACTTAACTCTTTTCTTCCTCTAGAACCACATAACTCCTTCATACATCAAGAGCAACGTAACTTTCTTCTACCTCTAGAACCATGTAACCCCCTTTTTCCTCTAGAACCACGTAACTCTTTCATACATTAAGAGCCACGTAACTCCCTCATACATCAAGAGCAACGTAACTTTCTTCTACCTCTAGAACCACGTAACCCCCTTTTTCCTCTAGAACCACTTAACTCTTTTCTTCCTCTAGAACCACGTAACTCCCTCACACATGAAGAACTACTTAACACCCTTATACATCAAGAAACACTTAACTATCTTCTTCCTCTAGAACCACGTAACTCCCTCATACATAAAGAACCACGTAACTCCCTTCTTCCTCTAGAACCACGTAACCCCCTTCTTCCTTTAAAACCACGTAACTCCCTCACACATGAAGAACTACGTAACACCCTTATACATCAAGAAACACTTAACTATCTTCTTCCTCTAGAACCACGTAACTCCCTCATACATAAAGAACCACGTAACTTTCTTCTACCTCTAGAACCACGTAACTTCCTTCTTCATCTAGAACCACGTAACTCCCATTTACATCAAGAACAACGTAACTCTCTTCTTCCTCTAAAACCACGTAACTCCCTCATACATCATGAACAACTTAACTTTCTTCTTCCTCTAGAACTACAATTCCCTTCTTACTCTAGAACCAAGAAACTTTTTTCTACCTTTAAAACCACGTAACTTGCTTACAGATGAAGAACAGCATAACTCCTTTATACATCAGGAACCACGTAACTTTCTTCTACCTCTAGAACCACGTAACCCTCTTTTTCCTCTAGAACCACGTAACTATTTCATACATTAAGAACCACGTAACCCCGTTATGCATCAAGAACAACGTAACTTTCTTTTACCTCTAGAACCACGTAACTCTTTCATACATTAAGAACCACTTAACTCTTTTCTTCCTCTAGAACCACATAACTCCTTCATACATCAAGAGCAACGTAACTTTCTTCTACCTCTAGAACCATGTAACCCCCTTTTTCCTCTAGAACCACGTAACTCTTTCATACATTAAGAACCACGTAACTCCCTCATACATCAAGAGCAACGTAACTTTCTTCTACCTCTAGAACCACGTAACCCCCTTTTTCCTCTAGAACCACTTAACTCTTTTCTTCCTCTAGAACCACGTAACTCCCTCACACATGAAGAACTACTTAACACCCTTATACATCAAGAAACACTTAACTATCTTCTTCCTCTAGAACCACGTAACTCCCTCATACATAAAGAACCACGTAACTCCCTTCTTCCTCTAGAACCACGTAACCCCCTTCTTCCTTTAAAACCACGTAACTCCCTCACACATGAAGAACTACGTAACACCCTTATACATCAAGAAACACTTAACTATCTTCTTCCTCTAGAACCACGTAACTCCCTCATACATAAAGAACCACGTAACTTTCTTCTACCTCTAGAACCACGTAACTTCCTTCTTCATCTAGAACCACGTAACTCCCATTTACATCAAGAACAACGTAACTCTCTTCTTCCTCTAAAACCACGTAACTCCCTCATACATCATGAACAACTTAACTTTCTTCTTCCTCTAGAACTACAATTCCCTTCTTACTCTAGAACCAAGAAACTTTTTTCTACCTTTAAAACCACGTAACTCGCTTACAGATGAAGAACAGCATAACTCCCTTATACATCAGGAAACACGTAACTTTCTTCTACCTCTAGAACCACGTAACCCTCTTTTTCCTCTAGAACCACGGAACTCTTTCATACATTAAGAACCACTTAACTCTTTTCTTCCTCTAGAACCACGTAACTCCTTCATACATCAAGAGCAGCGTAACTTTCTTCTACCTCTAGAACCATGTAACCCCCTTTTTCCTCTAGAACCACGTAACTCTTTCATACATTAAGAGCCACGTAACTCCCTCATACATCAAGAGCAACGTAACTTTCTTCTACCTCTAGAACCACGTAACCCCCTTTTTCCTCTAGAACCACTTAACTCTTTTCTTCCTCTAGAACCACGTAACTCCCTCATACATCAAGAGCAACGTAACTTTCTTCTACCTCTAGAACCACGTAACCCTCTTTTTCCTCTAGAACCACGGAACTCTTTCATACATTAAGAACCACTTAACTCTTTTCTTCCTCTAGAACCACGTAACTCCTTCATACATCAAGAGCAGCGTAACTTTCTTCTACCTCTAGAACCATGTAACCCCCTTTTTCCTCTAGAACCACGTAACTCTTTCATACATTAAGAGCCACGTAACTCCCTCATACATCAAGAGCAACGTAACTTTCTTCTACCTCTAGAACCACGTAACCCCCTTTTTCCTCTAGAACCACTTAACTCTTTTCTTCCTCTAGAACCACGTAACTCCCTCATACATCAAGAGCAACGTAACTTTCTTCTACCTCTAGAACCATGTAACCCCTTTTTTCCTCTAGAACCACGTAACTCTTTCATGCATTAAGAACCACGTAACTCCCTCATACATCAAGAACAACTTAACTTTCTGCTTCCTCTAGAATCACGTAACTCTTTCATACATTAAGAACCACTTAACTCTTTTCTTCCTCTAGAACCACGTAACTCCCTCATCCATCAAGAACTAAGTAAATTACTTCTACGTCGATTACCGATTATCTTTGTCTCTGTCTCTTACTATCTCCCTATCTTTCGCACACAAGCGCAAATTGACAGTTATTGTTTTTGAACGACGGACGGACGTACGGACGACAAAGTCTCATTATAAGAGTTTCGGTCCTGAACCACGAAACCCTAAAGAAAGACAAAAGTAAACAACAGTGACTTTTTTTGTTTACATTACCATCGCACAGTGTACGATTTTGACATTTTTATCTCAAAACTAAATATCTCTTGAAGAAATGGACTAAGGGGCCGTCCATAAATTACGTAAGACGTTTTTTCGGTATTTTGAACCCCCCCCCCCTCCCCATGTAAGATTTTTTACATACATTAGCGCCATTTTTTCTATTGGTCGTAAGATTTACTGTACCCCTCCTCCCCCCTAAAAGTCTTACGTAATTTATGGATGTCCCCTAAACTTAATTGTCCTCTGACCAAAATGAAGCTTATTAATGCAGAATAAAAGAAAATTATAGAGAGTCCTTGATAATATTTTGTAGGCTTTAGAGACTTGAGCGAAGTTGATAATTTTTTTTAAACATTTTTAATTCATAATGTGTCAAAATTCTTGAAAAGAGACACCCAAAACCCAAGAATTTTTTTTGTCGTAATATGTTTTTTTATAGGGTTTTATGTAAAAAGTTAGCACACTACAGTACTTTGTTGAAAAAAAATTTTTTGTTAATGTTATTAACTATTCAATTTTGTTAATGTTTTTAATTAAAAAATTAATATCTCGAAAAGTTATTGATCTATTAAATGGTTCAAATGGCAATTTATTTATCTTAAAATGAAGTATAAGTGACATTTTTTTCAAATAAAAATATTGCAATGTAGTAAAAAAAAATTTATTTATAAAAAGTTAGTAACAAATGGTGTTCTGGATGATATTTTACGACGAAAAAAAATCTACATATTCTTCAAACATTTCTGAAGAATATTCCGTTGAGAAAAGAAAATTGCCCGAGGTTTGTAATTACTAAATTTTAAACATTTGTACCGCAATGTGAGGCGCGACTTTGTCTCTGACTTTAGCGTACCACGCACAGTATTTTAATATGAAAATTTACAATAATTATCCACAGCCTTTAATTCTCAACAGCTTTTAAATTATTTTTTTTTTTTTAATAGCTCAGTATCTTAAGGGCATGTGATGGAGTATGACGTCACTGGTTAAGACAAAATTGGTCTGTAAACTTCCTTCTAAAATAATAACTATATTGACACCAAACTTTGTACAGTTACTTAAAATATCATCAAGTTGGTCTGTCTGACCAAAACTTGTTTGAATTTTGCCTTAAAATTATTTTTTTAAAATTTCAGAAAATTAGCGAAATTTAAAAGAAATCATTTTTAAGGCAAAATTTAAACAAGTTTAGGTCAGACAGACCATCTTAATGATATTTTAAGTAATTGTACAAAGTTTGGTGCCAAAATATTTATTATTTTAGGAAAAATTTTACGGACAAATTTTGCCTAAACTATTGACGTCATACTCCATCACATGCCCTTAATAAAAATATAAAATTCAACTTAGTATCCTGACAAATTATTGTAATAACACTATTAGAAAAAAAAAATAAAGAGCGTCACGATTTATTGATTATTTATTAACAAATTCTCGCCTGTGCTATTTAACCTAAAAAGTAATTTTTTTTTGTATTTCCCATTATTTAAAAAAAAATTACCAACTTCACTCGAGTCTTTGAAGCCCAAAAAATTCAATCAAGGGTAGTTTTCCTCTATTCTGCATTTATTGAGCTTCATTATTGTTCAAGAACTATTAAGTTTGGTCTATTTCTTCACGAGATATTAGGTTTTGAAGATGAAAATTACAAAGTCGTCGTACACTGAGCGTCGGATATTATCGGTCTGACTGACCGAAGTGGATTAAAATAAGATAACTCAATTTATATTGAAATCACGATAACTTAGTTAAAAAATAAGATAAAGAGTTGAAACTTAAAAATTTGTAAAGCTTATTAAATTCTGCTTTAGAAAAGCTATTAATAAAATTTTTTAAAAATTTCAAAGTGATTATTAATACTATCAAGTATTTGGAATATTTATGCGTTCCTTTATGTACCTGAGGCTCAGAAAAGGATCTTTTATCACAATTTGGAAAGAGCACTATATAGCACGCAATAAATTACAATAAATTACTAATACAGATGAAGAATCGTCTTATTATTCCATTCTTGGCATTTTTCTCAAAAAACTGATAATGATTTACAAAATGTTGAGCTCGAGATAAAAATATTTAACCGTGATTTTTAATTAACTCTACTAACTGCACTCATTTTATAACCTAATTATATCCTTGAATCCTAGCCCAGGAATTTCCGGTACACCGTACGTGAACTTGTGTTAAACGGAGACTAGTGGCAAATTCGCCAAGAATTAATGAACTGTTCTAGAAAAATTAATGAACTGTTCGGGAAAAATCAATGAACTCGAAAGCTTTCTTAATCTGAATAAGTAAATATATATTACGGATTCAGAGAGAAGTGAACGTACTGTTCGTGAATAACTTGACCATTTTCTAATTTTAAACTAATTTTTAACAAACTTGTATCTCAACTTTATAAAAATTAAAGAATCTTATCTAATTATTCATCAGCTGTTTAAAAAGAGTTTTGACGTGTGTCTAAAACGCAAATTTTACAAAGTCTATTTTTCCGTGTAAAGCTTCCATCCGACTCTCAACTTTTTTCTTTTTTATAATGAACTAGTTTTGACTTTGTCTTTTTTTAAAAATGAGGAAAAAAGTTTTGTTATAATATGAGCGAAGGAAGAGGAACAATTAGAGAAATTTAATGACAAGTAATTCGGAATAAAAAAATTCAATAAACAATATATAGTCTCCATTTACACAAAGAATCGTTTTTAATCATTGAAAACCAAGTGCTAAAATTGCAAGTGGTCTTTGATGATATTTAGCATTTAACAAAGAATCCAATTCTGAGTTGAATCAATCAGTTTAGTGATAGGATTCCCACGTCCTGTTTCAGGGTCCTCTGATACCAGCCGCATTCACTAATGGCTACCATTGAGCCTTGCTACGACCTAACAACAGGTAACTATTAATTTATAAATTTGTTTTATTAATTTTATGGTTATCGAAAAACGTACCACTGATTTGTTCACGAAAAGAATATTAATTATAAATTTTTTAAACAAATTTATTAAATAAATTATATGAAATTTGCTACAGACTATAATAAAGTTTAAAATTACTTGGTAATGATTCGAATGGTTTTTCTAAAGCTTAAAATTCCTTGTATGAAATTTTCGCTTTCTGGCACTTTTTCCCTAAAGTATAAAGCATTTTAATAAAGTTTATAATTAAATTTCTTTGTGTGTAGCTACTGAGATATATTGTATTTAGAACATAAATGTCTTCGAATTGTATAATTTTTTTCTTACATTTACAAGTTAATAAACACATTATTATTCACTAAAATTGTACCTATATTATTTTGTATTTTTCTTCACAATAAACTGATTTTCAAAATTTCGAAAAAAGCCTTTATTGCAGCTAAGCATCGAATTTCATACACTAAAACTGTTAAAAATCTCTTGATAGAAAAAAACAGGTTAAAAAAAAAGAAATAATAAAAATAAAGAAAAAAAAAAGAAAAATTATTAGGAAGTACGAAAATGATTCAAAGAGAAAAATAACTAGGAAAGAGAAACAATAGAAGTTGAAAAAAGATTACTATAAAATGACAAAACAAATTGAAACTTATAAAAAATAAATAGCCATCTTTTAAAGTAACTTGAAAAAAGGAAACTAATTTAAAAAGTAAATAAATAATTGAAATTAAATTAAAGAAACTAGCAGATGAAACAAAATAACTAGAAAATGGAAAAAGAAACTAAAAATTGACAAAAAATCAACATTAAATCTGAAAAAGTAACGCTAAAGTAAAAAAAAATTAATATTTAAAGACGTTAATAACGTAGAATAGAAACATAATTAGAAGTGTTTAAGAAAGAGAGGAAAAAGAATTAGAAATAAAAGAAATGTAATAAGTAGAATAACTAAAAATTGAAAAAATACTAAGATTTTAAGAAAAAATTTCTAAATTTTTTTTTTTAATTACTAGTGAGACAAAAAAAACTATTACATAAAAAAAATTACTAGAAAATCACACAAAGTAACCACAACGAGAAAATAAATAATTATAAACGAAGATATTAAGAAGGTATTAAAAACTAGTGGATGTTAAAACTTCTGACAATGAAAACTTAAAACTCCTTGAAATAAAAACAAAACTAAAAAATATAGAAAAGAACTTACAAAAAAGAAACAATTTACAAAAATATTTCAATGAAAAAATATTTTTGAAATTTAAGAATAAACACCAGAAAACTGAAAGATAAAGAAAAAATTACTAGAAAATAACCAGATAACTAAAAAGTGGAAAGAAGAAATAAACAATTATGAAAAATAATTAAATATTATTAAAAATTAGTTAAAAATTAAGAAAAAATCTGAAAAGTGAATAAATAACTAGAATTTAAAAAAAAATAACTGCAAGAATGTAAAAAAAATTAACAAAAACAAAATAATATCTACACATTATAATCATTAGTAAAAAAATAATTTTAAATTACTAGAACGTGAAATAATAACTGGGAGTTGATTTAATCTTACTAAAAAGAGAATAAATTCCTAAAAAATTAAAAAATAATTTTAAAAATTGTTTGGAAATAACTGTAGTTTGTGAAATAATAATTTCCAATTGAAAACGATAATTGATAAAACATAAAATTACTACAGAATTTTTAAATTTCTACAAAATTAAGAATATAACTATTATTTGATGAAAAGATTAAATTTACTCTCTAAATCTGAATTAGTTCAAAATAACTAATTTGAAAGCAAAAACTCAGTCACTAATTGAAATAGTTGTATTTCTACTAATCATTTAGTAAAAAATAACTAATTATTAGTGAAATTCATTTTTTGGTTATGTCAAAATAACTAATATTTTAGTAAAATTCTGTTCACTAATTCAATTAGTCAAATTTTAACTATTTTTTAGTTATGGTTTTACAACAAATTAGTCATTTTGACTAATAATTAGTTATTTTTAACTAATTGAAAACAAAAACTCAGCCAAGATAAAGAGAAAATGAGAAAAATTAAAAAAATGACTATAAAGTAAAAAATATAGGTTTTAAAATCAAAGAGGGAACTTAAACATGAAAGATAAGAAAATCAATCAAATTTATTGAAAAGTAAAATATTTACTAAAAGTTTTCAGAAATTGACTGGAAAAGGAAGAAAAATTATTAAAAGTTAAAAGTACAATTGGTACTTAGAGAAAGAAATTATAAAATGGAGAAAAGTCACTAGAAATCAAAAAAATAATTGGTTTCAGAGATACATTTTACTAACAAATTTTTGAAATTATGAACAAGTCAAAAAATATTTATAAAAAGAAAATGTCAACATAAAATTTAAAAATTGCATTAAAGTTTACAAAATAACTAGAAAGTAAAGAATGTAACTAAAAATTTATTAAAGAGAACTGCAATTGTGAGAGACAATTAATAATTTAATTAAAAATTCAAAGGAAACATTTAGAAATTGTAAATAAATTTAAATAAAGTAAAAATTAATTAAATACATCGAAGAAATGATTTAAAAAAAAAACAAAAAATTATTCAAATAAAAGAGAGAACTAATGAAAAGAAAACAATTTAACAATTTTTAAATTTACTTATATTTTAACTATTTCAATAATTTAAATTTCTTCTTTATTCTCATTTTTACCTAAAAGAGTTTTAATCGAGGTTTTAATTTCTTTACGTTTTGTTATTACATTTTTTGTATTCTTAATTACCTATTTTTGGCTTTACACGTCGTTTATCGAAATAAATTAATTGAAATATGAATTTTTTTCAATTTCTTGATTTAATTCTCACTTTATTTTATCAATTTTTTCCAATTTCTAAAATATTGTTTCGATTTTTTTGCAATGTTTTTATATTTCCCTATTTTTTCTAATTTGTTAGATTTATAAAACAATTTCTCCCCTTTTCAACTATTTTCTCATTCCTTTTTATAAAATGATTAAAATGTTATCACATTTTCTTATACCTTCAAACTTTCCCACTTTTTTAAGTTTCTTACTTTTAAGTACACTTTTTTATTTTTTGGTAAACTTTCTAATATTTTTACGTCTTTGAGTACATTTCTGTTAATAATAACACTTAACGATTTCTTCGAAGACTATCAATTGCATTTTGCCTAACTATTGTCTTTTTTGGGGATGGGGGGGAGTATTTTCTTTTAATTTTCTGATTTCCGTTAAATTCGCTCATTTAATTATTTCGTTCAATCTTGATGAAAATTATTCAGGTCTAAAAATTGGACAATTCGGAAATGTAACAATTCAGTAAACTTATTTAATTTTTAAAACTTTCAAAATTAACAGCATCTAATTTAAAAATCTAATAATTGGTATTGATTTTTTTAAAGTTTAAATTGCATTTATTAAATTACAATTTCTTGCAAACTGATTAGATTTTCTCATTCAGAAAATGTTTCTGCATAGCTTAAATGAAAAACTTCTTTAAAAAAGATTTTCTCCACTTCTTTGTTCTTTTCACAAACATAATATATTATATTTTATATATAGGTATATATATATATACCTTCTTCGTGATTTCCCTGCATTCATTTCGTTCTATAATCTTTACCTTATTTAAAAAAATCATTTTTATTTCTGAAACGCAAAGCTACTTTGTATTCTGTGAATGAAAAAGATCATCTGACTTTTTCAATGGACATACTTTTGCCATTTTCAGTTTGCTTACAGTTCTTTTACTAACTTTTACTGTTTTTCAGTTCTCAACTATATTATTAAAGTTAAAAATATGCCATTTCTATTGAAAATTCTATATGTTCATATTACATTTGAAAATTCAATCTCCAATATCATATTTATAGAATATATATATATATATATATATATATATATATATATATATTCTTCATGAAACAAAAAGTTTGCGTATATCAAAACGACCAAACAGAAACAGAATACGACTGATAAATATGACTAATAAAATATTTTATTCTGTTAAATTAAATATAAAATAATTTCACTTCTCAAATGATAATATTTTTTAAAGAATAAAATTTCTTTAAAAAAAATTTCAGTAGAATAGCAACAGCTTTGATGTCAACGTTCTGTCAAATTTTTAGTGCCGAAAGTGGACAGTTTCTCCACTAGTGTCGAAAATTGTCACTTTTCCCACTAGTGACGAAAGTGGTCTTTTTCCTACTAGTGACGACAGTGTTATTTTTCCTGTCAGTGTCGAATTTCGGTTTTTTCACACTAGTGACAAAAGTCGTTCTTTTCCTACTAGTGACGAAAATGGGATTTTTCCCACTAGTGTCGAAATTTTCTATTTTCCCCAGTAGTGACGAAAATTCTATTTTTCCCTTTAGTGACAAAAATGGTCTTTTCCACTAGAGTTAAAAATAGCTATATTTCCCACTAGTGCCGAAAATGGACAGTTTCTCCACTAGTGTCGAAAATGGTCTTTTTCCCCAGTAGTGACGAAAATGATATTTTTTCCACTATTAGCGAAAACGGTCTTTTTCCCACTAGAGAAAAAAGAGTTTATCCTTTTTTATCTGAGGATAAAAAAGCGTTGTTTCAAAACTATTATTAGTTATTTTAGAATAAGAGGTAAATGGTATTTTTTCTACTAGTGTCGAAAACAGCTTTTTTTGCACTAGTGTCGAAAATTGCTATTTTTGTCACTACAGCCGAAAATGGACAGTTTCTTTACTAGTGTCGAAAATGGTCTTTTTCTCACTGGTGACGAAAGTGTTCTTTTCCCTACTAGTGACGAAAATTGTTTTTTCCCACTAGTGTCGAAAATGAACTTTTTACCACTAGTGACGGAAAGAGGCACTTTTTTATCTTCTTTAATAATACTGTCTAAATTTAATATTAACTGTTGTATTGTCAATAATAGATTTTAAAATAATTTAAAAATATGTTTGTTTAAGGATGGACGAGAGGGTAGAGCGCAGCACGGTCGACTGACGGCACAACAAATTACACGAAAGCTTCGAAAGAACAGAAGACAGAAGAGAAACTGCGACGTGGGAAATCGCTTCCGGTGAAAAAGCTTCATGTCCCGGAAGTGACCGGCGGTGATAGAGCGTGGTCATTCGTAAAAGAGGTGTCAATGAAAAAGGAAACGGAGTCACAAGCGTCGCAGGGATTGCACCAGAACGTGACGAGAGTCATGAGAAAAGTGAGCGCAAGTAACCACCAAGGCACATCAAAGAAAAGAGGTCCAACTAAAAACAAAACAAGCAAAAAAAAACCGATTCAAAAAAGAAAAAAAAAAAGACAAAATTTGACCTCTTCACTGTTAAGCCACAGCCGAACCTGCAATTTGGCGCCAACCCGTTCTCCGACATTAATAAATAATAATATAATAATGAATTAAATTAATAATTATTATTAATTGCTAAATAAATAAGCGGTTAAGTATATAAAAATATATATATAAATAATAAATGATTGATAATTACTAGATAACGTATGATCTTAGCGTTTAAGCGAAAGGCAAAATACCAATTCACGTACGAACAATTATATGAAGAAAATGATGGTAATTAATTATAATTAATCACAACGGCACGCTCACACGCGTTCACGCTCGTCAGGGCGAGTTAGGTGTTGTTCTTTTTCATCCTCTGGATTAAAAATTACAACTATTATAATGAATCGCCTCGAGTGTACTATAAAAGGTGAAAGGAAGTTACAAATCGTACACGTTACATGTTTGGTGTGACGCTATTTATATTATATTCATCACCGAGAAAAAAAAAATAAAAATAAACAGATTGAACACCACCGAGCGTCAAGTTGACGCGAGATTTTTTCAATCGGCCAAAAATCTACTGTTATGTAAATTATTATTATTATTATTTTCCAAGCCCACTTATATAGATAGGCTAAAGATGTTCATAATCATCTCGCGTCATTTGTCGACGGTTTTTCTTTCGTGATAAAAGTGGCGAAATAATGGCTGTTAAATCGGCGCGTATAGTTACCTATCGATTACTCGAATTAACCCCATACATATTGCGCAGATAAATTTCCATCTTGAGCCTGCATCTGGGATGATTTCGCGACACTTTGTTTCTCTTTCCGCAGCAGTATTTCTTCAACCTAAACGCAGCCTCAAGATTCTTTTTCCAGCGATTGCGATCTCATGCGCTTCTTGTTCTCAATTGGGAGAGTTTTTAGTTCGGGCAAAAACTGCATTCTTGGAAAGAGACGTTTCTAGGAAAAGCAGTTTTGAAAGAAATCATTTTTGGAAAAGGTTCTTTTTTAAGGAAATTGTTTTTAATAGGAGTCTTTTCTCGAAGATTGCAGCTCCTTTTAAATACGTGTTTCAAATTCTTCTGCTTTAGAACCGTCCTTCCTTGAGGTTGCTAACACGAAAACGAGGTGCGCCTCCAGTGCCGTCCGGCAAGAGACTGGCGAGTTGGCTAGCGAGAAGCGTATTTATATAGGGCCTGTTTCCGCCGCCGCGGAGAGGGGGAAGAGAGCGACGCGCAACCTTACGTCTCTCTCTTCCTCTTCTACTCAGCGGCGAATGTAGGCCCGCTATAAATACAGTTCTCGATAGCCGAGTCGTCAGTCTCTTGCCGGGCGGCAATCAAAGCGCACCTCGATCTCTTATTAAAAGCCTCAAAGCAGACAGTTTCAAACCGTGAAAAACAATAAATTGTGAATAAATAAAGCGTTATTTCTCAACGTAAAATTTTTTTCAAGTACAATTATATTCAAGAACCAGAAACTTCTGGAAAAAATCTTGGTTATTTTGTTTTTCGAATTGTATAAAATTTATTTCCCATTGAATTTTACAGAAGCGTGTGTGAACGCTGTCGTGATTAAATCAATTTTCAAGGAAAACAGAAACTGTTTTGTAAATATCTGACCGATAAGAAATTCTTACATTAGAAAATTTAGCAAGGATGCTGCGAGCAGTTGAGCGATGTCTTTTTTTAACAAAGTCAAGCAGTCTCCGTTTTTTCTATCATAGAAACGAAACTTGCTTCGTACGTTTAAACTACACACATTCACACACGCACGAAAAAAAAATCAGAGCCACACTTAATGCTATTAAACGACATACGGTATGTTTAATGTTTTCAAAACACAAAAATCGTTCTCGTCCGAATGTAAAAAAAGAAAATTGCTGTATTGAAGCGAGAGAAAGCTGGTTCACTCGGCAGTTTTGTATCGTGCGCAACAGAGAACAAAATAAGGGAAAAAAGCTTAGTGCAATTGCTGGCCAGGATTAGGTTCTAACGCAACGCACAAAAAACGGCATCGAAAAATCGAAATACCACGTATCTGAAATAATCCTTCAAATCGAATCTGTTTTTCTTATAGATTAGATTCTCTAGGGCAATTTCGATAGGAGCTATCGAAAATTTGAGATCATGAATTCTCTGAGATTATCGAAATTTTTGTTAATTTGACTATTTATTACAATTATTTTTTAATATTAAAAAAAATTTTAATAGTATTAAATTAAAAAGAATTATTAGTATTGAAATTATTATTAATATTATTAAAATTATCATTATTTATGAAATTATTATCAAAATTATTATTAAAATTTAATTTTATTAATTATAATTAATATTATTCTATTTATAAATAGTCATATACAATTTCTATTGACTTGAGACGATTATTATTATTATTATTATTATTAAATTTGCAAAAAAGACTAATAATTGCGGTTATTTGTATTATAAGTATTGAATGTACGTACACCAGGTAAATAGTGCGATTATATTAAATTGAGCGACAGGGTAAAAAAATTGAGAAGCGCAAAAGAGCAACCGCTTCATTTCTGCCCCTAAGTATCTTTCAAGCGAATAAGTCAATTCACACGTAGCGATAATTGAAAAAGATTTTTAACAAAAAATTGAAAATTAATTAATTACTCAGGTCGGCGAATAATTAAAAAAGGCGACGTTCTTTCGGCTCAAGATTGATACTCTTTTGGCAGAGGTGAGGCGATTGTCGACATGTTTTTGCGAATCTTTTTGTGTAAATTGTCTAGATTGCGCATTAGACCAAACGTGGTATCTAGACCAAATTAGAAAGAAATTGAAGCAAGTGATAAGCGAAGCAATGGTTAATTTTCAGAAAAAACGAAAATAATTGAAATATTGAAAAATTGGAAGCAGAATTATGAGAATGAAGAATAATTGAAATAAAAATAAAAAATTCTTGGAATAAAAAAAAATTGATATTTGGACTTTGGAAACTGAAGAATTTAAATATTTATGAATACTGATGAATTTTAATATTGGAAATTTAAGAAAAAAAGAGTTTAGGCGGAAAGAAGGCTTGTATTAAAAAGCATGAGAATTTTTTTTATATTCTTCTATTGAGTTTTAAGAAATTAAGTGTGATTAAAACTTACTTTTTAATTCCAAAAATTTGAATTAAATTGTAATTCGATTAAATTACACACAATAAAAATGATTTTCATTCCTTTATGAAGGATTAAAAGGAATTAAAATAGATTTACAGAAAATAGTGTCAGTTTTTGGGGTTGAGAAATATTAAAAATAGAATTAAAAACAGAATTGAAATATTCTGCATTTATAATACAACAAATTGGAAATAATTGAAACCGACTCTTCTAATTGTCAAAATTGTATTTAATTGGAATTAAATTCTCAGACAAAAATTTAATTTTATTTAAATTTTTTAAATTTGCATTGAAATGTATTAAATTCCATTCAATTCTCTGACAAAAATTTAATTTAATTTAAATTATTTAAATTTGCAATGAAATGTATTAATTTTCATTCAATTCTCTGGCAAAAAATAAATTTAGTTTAAATTCTTTAAATTTGCATTGAAATGTTTTAAATTCCATTCAATTCTCAGAATAAAATTAAAGTAAATGTAAATTATTTAAATTTGCATTGAAGTGTATTAAATTTCATTCAATTCTTTGACAAAAGTTAAATTAAATTCAAATTCTTTAAATTTGCATTGAAATGTATTAAATTTCATTCAATTCTTTGACAAAAATTAAATTTATCTAAATTTTTTTAAATTTGCATTAAAATTTATTAAATTTATTTCAATTCTCTGGCAAAGTTAAGAAAATTTAAATCCCACTTTGTGTTGGGATTCAAATTAAAATGAATTAAACGGTCAATTCCTATTAATTTTATATTGTAGATTAATGAATTCAGAGATATTGAAATCAATATCTTTTAATTTAGAAGAATTGAATTGTAAATTCAATTTATAAAATCTCCCGATGAAATTAAAAAGTATTAGAACCATCTACTTTTCTTCTATGCGGTATTTAAAGGAATTGGATTAAAGTAATTAAACACGGTGATTAAAAATTAAAAAATTAAATTAAATTAATATTTTGGAATAAAAATATATCGAATATCAAACAAATTTTATTCCATTTCTAGACATTAAAAAAACATCAAGCAGATCTAAATGTGAATTGAAGTATATTAAATTTTCCGATAAATTTAAAAGCACAACAAATTTCTCTATTTTGTATTTAATTGAATTAGAATATAATTACAAAAATGGTGTCATTTTGGAATAGAAAAGTACCAAATTAAAAAATGCTTTGTAAATTTCCAGGTATTTAAAACATCATACACATTCAGGAATTAAATGGAATTAAAATATCATTCTGTCCGTAAAATTAAAACTTGAATTCTCATTAATGCAAGCCTTTTCACCGGGTAAAAAATAATATTTGAAAAAAAGAAAAATTCAAGGATCAGATTTAAATATAATTAGAGAAGGAAAAAAATTACCAAAGGGAAATTTTGATAAATTCAATTATTCATCAGGAAAAAGAATTCGAAACGAAATTAGCAACAATTGACAAATGCCGATGAGGAAAAAGAACTAGAGGTAAATGAATTTCGTACGAGAATCGATCGAGCACATTCAAACGCAAAATATATTCTATTAAAATAATACTCATAAGGAGTTTAAAACAAGATTCAAATCAATTGAATGTTATTCGTTATAAGAAGCAACAAGAGGATATAACACCAGCTCAAAAGAATCGTATAATAATAATAGAGTTTGACCGATGTACTCAGAGGAGGCAAGATTTTCAACCAAAAAAAAAAAAAAAATGAATAAAAATAAAATATATAATAAATAAATAATAATAATAATTAAAAGGCAAGATGATTAATCCAAGGACTTTTTTACATCTAGAAGACGCAAAATGAAATGACACTCGGGTATTATAGATATATTAATGTCTGCTCGAAGGCAGAGGGTATTATAAAGTTTGATTTGAGTACAAAAATTCCTCTGCCTCGCGAAACTAAAACTTCCTTTCGCACGGCGTGTTTTTGAATCCTTTTCCGAATTGAGCGGGATTTTAGTCGCTCGTCAAAGAAGCTCTGAATGAAGATTTAACAATATTTGATACCTGTACAGAACCACAGCGGAGTTACGATCAATTATTAATGGATGTAATGGAGCGAGAGAATGCAAAAGAGTGAAGTGAGGCAGTTAGCAAAAGAGAAGAAAGAAAAAAAAGAAAAAGAAAATAAGAAAAAAAAATGATAAAAACGGAGATGCGAAGGATAGGCAACAAATAAGAGTACAGTCCACACGTTTATATAAATATATAAATATATATAAAATATAAATAAATATGAATATTGAAATATTACATCTATATCTGGCAAAAAAAAAGAGTATATGATTAATGTCTAAGGCGCGAAATAACGATTATGGAGATGAAGAGATATTGATAAATTGTTTTATGCATTTGTATATAATTATTGATGTTTTAAAGCTAAATATACTATTGTACTGTAATTTGATCACCCGTCAAAATGCGTGGGGTCTGCGAGGATGAAGCTCGATTTGTGTTGCTGGCGAGTCCGTGTTTTTTTACGAAAAAAAAAATATTAAAGGAATTATAGAACAATGACGACATTGGCCGCTCGCTCTCGAGTTCCATCCCTTCACGCTTTGAAGTATATATACATACACATATATATATAATGACAGTATATATATAAATATATACATAAAAGGAGAAAGCCCGACATATTACTATATATAAATATTATAAATAAATAAATAAATATATATATATATATTATAAATAATAAATGACGATAAAGAAAAAAATATCCGCCGGGACAGAAGACCGTGCGAGAGAGGGATACAGAGATTTCACTCAAGATGAATTATTAATTAATGCTTATGATTAATTAATAAGTTACTTATTAGCGATTACCATCCTGAGACGAGTTGTTGATTAGTCGAGGAATCAAGGATTCCATTAAAGAGATCGATTTTTTATTTTCATAGCCTCACACACGTCGATTATTGTTTAATAAAAGACTTCTTTATACAATAATAATTGTCACAATGAGATTATTAGTTTCTCTTTAATAGAAGAATTCTCGTGAGGACAAAAATTTTATATTTATTCCCGACTCATTTCTTATATCCATGAAAGAATTTTAATAAACACGCAAGAAAATTTCAGAATAATATAATATATATATAGTTTTAGGATAATTCTTATAGAGGACAATTTAAAGCGTTTTCTCGAGAATAAAGAAAAACAATAAGTTTGGAAAAAAAGTCAATTTTAATCTAGTTGGGATCAAGATGTTTGGTACTAAATTCACTTGATTCAATTCTGGTACTAAGATTTTGTAAAACTTGATTCTGCATATAGGAATAATTACAAGAGCCTAATTTACATTAAAGGTTTACTTTCAGACCTTGTAAAGATCAGTACCATTAAAGTAAGAAATTAAATTTGAAATTTTAATAACGCATTTTAGACAGTCTTCAATTACAAATTATCTTCGATTAGCATTTTAATCTAGAAATCTTTTATAGAAGAGCGTTTTAGGTACGTTACAGAAATCATAGATGTAACTAGAATTTGTGTTCTCAAATTCAATAAATAATAATTGAGAACACGTCACTGAATCTCCTGTAAAGTGATTTTCAAAAGTTGAACAAAGGTGTTAATAATTTTCTTCTGATTAAAGTTTTTCAGGATACATTTGCGGCGTCCTGATAATTATTTCTCGGACCCAATCTAGTTACACCTATGACAATAATCGATGTTTAGCTAAAAGTATCCATATTCTGGCAATAATTCTGCCGATGAACAATCGATCAACTTTTATAAATGCCAAATAATGCTTTGCCAAGTTTTTACATTTTGAGCAATAGATTCAGTGTACTTTTAAAACCTCGACTTGATTCCAACGATGTACTCGTGTCAATCGCTTTTCACGATTATTAAAACGTGTTGTACGATATTTTCTTCTATCGAGTCTGTTATTAGAAAGTCTAGTTTAGCGATCTTTGTCAGCGAATTAGAGCGTTGTTCTTTTGTTTTCGTCGGCCGATTTGGGAGCTCGTCAAAAAGTAATTGCTTGATGAAACAAAACACACTGAAAAAAATAATTTGTTGTGTCACCATATCTAACCTGTAAAACTCACAAATACGTAAACTTGTGCTGATGTGTATACAGACTAATATAGTATTTCCAACAAGCTCATTTGTTTTTGACACAGCCTATTTGTGTGAGGCACAATGTAAACACCAGTAAACACAAAATTTTACACAAAATATTAAGAAACTTTGTATACGCCACAAACCATGATGCGACATGCTACGAACTCAGAAATATGCAGGGATGGGTGCGTATAATACCTTATGTATAATTACAAAGTTTAAGGGTTAAATCACATGGATGCGTCAAACGTTGCGTCGCAATGAGAGAGAGGGAGACAAAGATATATTTGCGTCTTTCTCTTTTTCATTACAACGCAACGTTAGACGTTTTACTTTAGGGTAAAATCACACGTAACCGTCAGGGTAAAATCCCATGTGAACAAAAAGCGCAAAACCGAAAGCAGAAAATCATGATAGTGAGAGAGACAGTGATATCTACCTACCTCTCTTACTCTCATGATTTCTGCTTTCGGTTTTACGCTTTCTGCTCACATGGGATTTTACCCTCAAACGTTGCGTCGTAATGAGAAAGAGAAAGACGCAAATATATCTTTGTCTCCTTCTCTCTCTCATTACGACGCAACGTTTAACGCATTCATATGATTTCACCCTTATACAGTATTATGCCTACGTATTTTACGAACCATATTTTCTACATTATGTATATTACATTAATTCATGTGACCCAAAGATGGTAATTTTAAAATTGCAACTTAATTATTTTGAATTATTCTTACCTTAACTGTTAAAAGAGTAAATTGTTATTAAACATTTTAATAATAAAACATTTATGCTATCATAATTTTTCAAATTTCAGTTTCAATCTCAAATTTGTTTGTTCTTTTGTTCAACAAAATTATTGTTGAACCTCTTCAAAAGTTTTATATTTACTTTTTTGTAAGATTTTTAAATTTTTTCAATACAAATATGAACATTAATTACGTTAAAATTACAATAAAAATATATATTAGAGGTTTTAGTAAAAAATATAAAGACATAAGCATGAAAACAAGTTTGATATTCTTTTATGTAATTTACATAGTTTTAATATACAGTTTTCTACGTATATTACATAGAAAATGTATTATACGTACAAAACCTCGAATGATGCGTCATCACCCATCCTTGGCGACTTGTTGAAAACTGAAAACAGCCTCCGCCTACAGATGGCGCAAAGCACTCTGTGGCTGCCACAGAATATTTTTTTCGGTGAGAAACAAAAATTTGTTACACACTTTTTGCCCCGACGATTGCCAAAGTGGACGCAAAATTCAGTCTTTAAAAGCGAGCGGTAAGAACAAGAGAATGGACGACTTAGGTAGATAGGCAATTTTTTGACAATTTTTCGAGCGCGTTTTTCGTTTTGTAAAATCAATTTGAAAAAAAAAACGCGTCAAATATACGCTTTCGCGGCGAATGCGATCGTACAAGATCTGATCCAAATTTTAAAATCTGAGTGAAGAAATGGAAGGGGGTTTTTTTAAGCGCTTGATCAAAGATAGAATTTTTAATAAGAAGCTTTCTTTTTCTCAACTCAGACTTTTAAATTTCGAGGTCAGTTCCCCTAACTGTGTTTTCTTTTTTGTTTTTTATGTCTGTTGAGTTATTATTAATATTATTATTATATTGTATTGTAATTCTTTATGAAATTACTATAATTACTACTATATTACAATTGTCATTATGCCGTTATTATTCGGTCATTTTTAATATATAAGGTTTATTGTTTGTTCACCCACTGTAAGAGTATTGCTCACGTTTGTCGAACCGCGAATTTTAAGGCTTCGAATCATCATTTTCGCTTTTCTCTCTTTCTCTCTCTCTCTCACCCTCTCTTTCTTACTTACAGTTTCTCTCTCGTTCGCATGCAATTTCAGATAAAAATCGCGAATTGACGAAAAGATCAATCGCAGCGACCTCTTTTGAAATTCAGCATGGGTAAACATAACCTCACATTTTTGCCGTCAGTAATCGAGATACGAACACAAAGAGATTTTTTTTAATAAACATACAATTTTTAATGTTAAAATTAATTTATCATTTTATATTAATGAAGGAAGGAGATTAGGACATCAGATTGATGAAAATAATTTTAAGATTATCAATTCCAATTCATTTATTTTAGAATATTTTTGACAATTTCTTTTTAAAAATTCCTGGAAGCTTCTGTTAGGAACTCTCCTTGGATTTCATTTCGAAAACTTTCTTGAAAACCTATCCAATCTATTCGGTTAGAAAATATGTAGAAACTTTCCTTGGGAATTCCCCCCTGTAAAAATCGGTGAAAACTTTCCAAAAACTTTGTCAATTTCTCAAAAATATTTTTAAATTTTCAGAAAGCTTCCCTTTAACTCTTCATTTTGATTTAAAATGAGATTTTTGCACGTAGGTAAACCAAAAATGATATTTTATTATTAGAAACAATTTTTTAGGAGAAATAAAATTAATTTACTATTTTTTTCTTTTTATATCAACATTAATTTTATTTCTCTTAATTATTATGTATATTTAAAAGTGAAAAAAATTATATTTTTTCCAAAATTCTTTTTTTATTTAAAAACAAACATAAATTTGTATCAAACGCTTCCAGGAAATTTTCTGAAAGTTTCCAAATGTGGTACTAATACCAGGAAAAAACTACCAAAATTATTTTTCCTAACAACAGTATTACAATATTATACGATAGTTTTGTTTAAATCTCTTTCGTACGTAAAAATCCCACCGCTGCCACCTGCAACCCAAAGATATAATAATATTCTCAAATAAAATGATTAACTTAATTAAATAATTGCTAATAAGTACGACACAATTGGTGTAATATTGATTTTCAACTTGGGATGGAATCCAATCAAAATTTCAAAATAGAATTCGCTGCGATTGTGTTGAGAAGGACTCGGAGCTGAATTGCGGTATCGCGAAACGTGAGTTCGTATAGGTATGTCGATACACGTAAATAACCATAGCGTCATGCCGTCTGTATATATTTACACGACAAAATATATATGCACACACATTACAATATATAAGCATAAAATGATGTATTCGCGAATTAATTACTCCTAATAAATCTTTACTTTAATTGTTTCTTCATCAATTATCGCCAAGCGAACAATGTCGTTAAGATCGTTACACTCTGTGAAGCACTTAATAATTAAGAACAAATTATTAATCACTTTGCTTAAAAACAAAAAATTGCTCTGCTAAAATAAAATATTCATTTTCAATTGTGTCTTTCATTGTTAACACATCAAAAGTTAATTTTTATACTGCGACCAATGTGCAACAAGTGTTGAACTTTTGGCTATAGATTACAATCTATAACAAAAAGTTTGTCAATTTGAAGACTCTTAAAATTATTGGTTATTGATTATATTATTAATTAATAATTCTAATGAATTTAAGTAATTAATTAGTTTAATAAAGAAAAAGAGTTAATTGTTAAAATTTTCTAATTATTATCCTAATTATGATATTTTTGCACGTGGCTTAGAATTTTACTGGGGAGAATGAGAGCGAGAAAATGTTCAGTTATTGCCTAATTGTAAACGAAAGAATTCAAGAGTTTGTCAAGATAGAATATTTCTCTGATTTGCGCGAGAATTTATTGGCGTCCTGTTGTCATTAGTTGTTATCCCCTTGCTCAAAAGCAGAAGCCCTTGAGGCCAATGAAATTCAATAGTCAATTAATAGTCAACGCTTAGGATGTATCGTATCATTCGCTCAAATTCAATATTCTACCTTTGTCAACTTGCAAGGGGTTTGAGAATTGATCGAAACTTTCTTTAAGGTGTGGGGAAACTCTTGGACGAGGACACTTTTAACCAATACGACGTCTCAAATTGTGCGTAACTTTTATTTTATTTCGACGTTTACATATCAAACACGATCTGCGCGATCTAAAACTTTCGTATACGTTTTTAACTCAAGAACTAAAACTCTGTTCAACTTCTGTTCCAATTTCCAGTTTCATCACAGAATGAAACCAAAATTTTCCCGAACAGGCCAAAAATTGTCGGAGAAACGTTATTTGTGTCTCAACTTGTAAATTCTTTGCGTCATACTTTTGAAAATTTGGTAGCAAGTGCGGTGCTCGTCCCGTGACGTCATCGACTGCGGCGGGCCATAGTCGCTCGCCTCGTGACGTCACCAGGACAGGGCGGACCACACGAGATTTATTGAAAATATTTTCGTAAGTCAGAATCGTGATATAAAGTAATAGAAAGGCTAATAATAATGTTAAGAGCCTTTTTAGAGTTATTTTTTTTTTTTTTTTTTTTTGGATGAAACAAACTTAACGTTTTTCCCGACAGCTTTGGTAAAAAGTTGAAAGGTGAATGAATGGGGTGCAAAAGTGACTTGGACTGGAAGCATGTAATCACATCCGAAAAACTTTTTTCTTCTTTATTCTGTAAAAAATCGTAAGAGTGGGAGAATTTCCACTTGAGTGTAACGTGGATGAGAAAGAATCCAGCGACAAAGTGAACGACGTTGTAGCAAGGGTCGAGTGTTATAATGGATATGAAAGAAAGGGTGAAAACGTTTCGAGAGTGTAGGGTATAATGTATCCAAGAAGCGGAAGTCTCATGAGTTTCCGTCACTGATGCCGGTCTCCCTTTAACATTGAGTCAAAATGGTCGCCCAAGAAGAAAAAAAAATATTCTTCTGAATAAAGTAAGTGATCGGTGAAAGATCAAAAAGAAAAATGAAAAAAAATACAATAATGATATTATAAAGAAGGATGGACAAGAGATATGTGTATTGGGAGCGAGAGTGTGTGTGTAATAAAAGAGATAAAATAAAAAGTGAGAACTCGACAAACGAAACTTGCAATATAATAAGAAGTCATTTTTAATTTCGTATTAATTTACATAAAGATATGTAATTACAATTAAGTGATGCTTACACAAGATTCATTGAATGAAGCAAGAAAAAAAAATCATAAAAATACCAATTTTACATCTTCTTACTAATCGTAACGATACAGTACGTATAGACATTAAATTTATCTGATTATGTATTGATTAATGGAAATATACAAACAAAAAAAAAAAGGTAACAAACAAGCAAGCAGAAGGTATAATCTAAATTTAAGTACGTAAAGTTTCAATTTTACACTACTGATAATAATGACATAACGATAAGGGTATATAAGACACATGATTTATAATAATTATAATACTGTACAGCGTATTTATGAAGGCCTGCTTTTTACGAAACATGGGTCGAGCGTCGAGAAGAAATTTTAGGGCTACTTGCCAATCTCGAGATTAAAAAGCCTTTTGATAATTCGAATATATCATAATTTGTCAGACAACGATTACATCGCACCCAATCGAATTTCGAAGGGATTTTTAAGAACATTTTAAATAATCGCACTGATAAGCAAACTATACTATAAGCATAGAACAATTTCGGTAATTATTGTAACAGTTATTATTGTAATTCATTTCCACTTGTTACAAATAATTAACAATAATAAGTGTTAGTCTAATAATAATAAGGACATTTGTTCCATAATATTCAACTTTCTCGACGCGCGACTTTTATTAGCAAAAGTAACAGGCCACGCTACGATGGATGTATTTTAAGAGAACGAGAAACGATGGGTTCTGCAAACTTAATTGCGGACAATTTTTTGTGTGGCTAACGATTGTCAGAAAATATTTTCCGCAATTTTAAAGTTGGTTAAAATCATGTCAATGTCGGCAACAAGAAACAAACACAAAAATAAAATGAAAACAACGCGGCATGAAATGAAAAATGTGAGCGAAACGGGATGAAAGAGAGAGAGAGAGAGGAAGAGAGAGAAAGAGAAAGAGAGGATGTGAGAAAAAGATAAAATTGAGAATGTGAGGATGAGCCCTGAAAAAAAAACATATAGAATTACCGCAGTAGCGAATGCAAAAAAGGGCCGATAATTTAATTAATTGTGTATGTATACAGACGAAGAATAAATATAATATTGCGATTATAAATATAACACTAATATACAAAAGTAACAATATTGTACCCCTCTGTACATATAAATATATGATAACAACAATAATTACTATATGATTTATTATATATATAAATATATATACATATACATATGCATATAAAATATATCTACTGAATTCATATTATTATGTTTATTATTGTTTTAATTAATATTATTATAATGATTATTGATGACGCTGAAGCAGACGATGATGGTAAATATTATTATTATTATTACGATAATATTATTAACATTTAAGAAAAGGTTCACAACGTGCCGTGTGTATGTGGGAATAAAATATATAATATAATGGACATTGTTCAATTCAATCTGAAAGTCTTTATTTTTATTTAATAATCACTCAACTCTCCCTTCATTTCCTTTATTTATATTTTTGATTATTATAATTCTAATACTAATTTCATTTCAAACAATTTATCGCAATTTCCATATTAATTTCAATATTATAACATTTTCTTCTATTATTATTATTATTAATTTTCTTGCGTTATCACTGTACTCTTCAATTGAGGGTCTGGATCCAATAAAGAAATACGCGTGATTTTCAACGCAAAAGTATTGTCCAAAAGGTTGATTTTTTAAATGTTTATAAATTGCAATTTTCATTACTGATATTTGTAGAAAATAAAAATGCACTTCTTTTTTTCCTTATAAAAAATTTTGCATGTCTCTTAATTTTCAAAATAATATGAAAAAACCATATTTTTGTAAGTCGAAAATTTTTAATGATTTACCACTTGAACTCGTGATAACGTGTTCGATTTTCAGTATTTTGTAAAATTACCAATAGTGAACTTAGATTGAGGTACTCTAAAGCCAAATAATCAAGAAAATAGCAAATATCTTTACAAACAAAAAAGTTATTGATTTTTTCCCATGACATTGCAAAAAACGAGTTTTGTTAGCTTCAGGCTCTTCCTTTAGTGAGAAAATTTTCAGCTGCAAAAAACTTTGAGTGAGAAAGTTTTTGATTAGGATAGAAAAAAGTTTTCTATATAAAAAGTTTTATTAATATTTTCTAAATACTTAAAGTTATTAATGTTTCAAGTGGCTATAGTGCGTCTGATATTTCACACGTAGACTATACCGTTAGGCGCGCAATCGGTTCGATTTTTTCAGCACGTCGTCGAAATTATATTTTTGTCTATTTGGCGAACTGAAAAAGTAGAATTCAAAAATTCTTTAATTAAATAAAAATTTTATATATAATTTTTGAATGTACCTATAGTTTTTCTTCTGTATTCATTTTCATCATTTCCAGCCTGCCAAATAAACAATAAAATTTCGACAATGTACTGAAGTAACCAATAGCGTGTCTACGCTTAAGATTTTTGACGTACTAAACACTTAAAACATAATTAACTTTATAGGTAATTAAAATACGTTATTTCCAGAAAACTTCTTTATATCCTAAAAAAAAACTTTCTCACTCAAAGTTTTTTGCAGCTGAAAATTTCCTCACTAAAGGAAGAGCCTGAAGCTAACAAATCACGTTTTTTGCAATGTCATGGGAAAAAATTAATAAATTTTTTTGTTATAAAGATATTTGCTATTTTTTTGATTATTTAATCTAAGAGTACCGTAATACAAGTTTCCTATTAGTAGTTTTACAAAATCCTGAAAATTAAACACGTTATTACGAGTTGAAGTTAGTAAAAAATACAAAATTGTCAAAAATATAGTTTTTTCGTATTATTTTGAAAATTAAAAGAGGTACAAAATTTTTCATAAAGAAAAAAGAAGCGCATTTTTATTCACTAGAAATATCAGTAAAGAAATTGCAATTTTAAAATATTGAAAAAATCGACCTATATTTAGACAATATTTGTTCGCTGAAATTCACGCGTATCCTCTTATTGCATCCAGACCTTAAATTTATTTCAAAACTAATATTCATTTATCTCTATAATAAGGGTTATATTTTTTGAAATATAAAAAGTGAACAAATATTACAAATATAAAGAAATAAAAATCTTTAAAAGTCTTAGAAACTATGAAAAAACGATAAAATAACAAAAAGTAATGAAAACATTATTACTATAATAGGAAAAATAAAAAAATTGGGACTAATTTAAAATGGGAAAATTGAAAACAAAAAGATAATTAAAAAGCCTACAAAACAGAAATAAATTTTTAAGAAAATAGGCGGAAATTTCAGAAATGCAGTAATATAATGTTTTTAAATATTAGAAAGTTTAAGAAAAAATTTTTAAATTGTTTCTTTTTTAAATAAAAACACCACGCGCAATAATATACGAAAATAGTAAAATTTTTAATTTTCAGAATTAAAACTACAAAGAATAAAAAAACTATTTTTTCAAAAAATTGAAATATTTACGGATATGATATATCAAATTCAAAAAAATAGAAAAGAAAATCCAGGAAGAAACGTTTAAACTTTACTAATGAGAAAAAACCTTGTAAAAATTGTTTTAAAATTTAAGGGATACAAAACAATTTATTGGATTTATTTTAAAAATGAAAAATTAAATAAAAAGAAATTAAAAAGAAATTAAAAAGAAATTAAACATTTTTGAGGAAAGAAAAAATAATTTTTAAAAAATGATGATATTTAAAAACTGAGAAATTTATAATAAGAACAAATTTACATAAAATAGAACAAAAAGAAAATAAGTAAAATAAAAATTAATAAATTATAATAAAATACAAAAAAATATATAAAATAAATATTTTGAAAAAAAGTAAATATAAAATAAAGATTAACGAAATTATTGAAAATTCAAAATGTGATTAACAAAATTATGAAAGAACGAATAAACTGAAGAAAAATTAAAGAAATTTAAAATAAAGTCGAAAATTTTTATGAAATATAAAAAAAATAAGAACAGCAAATAAAGAATAATAAAGTAATATTTTAAAGAATAAAAAAAATTTTATTTCAATAAGTTATGAAAAAATTATAAAATTAAAAAAAAAGATAAAAATTATTAAAATGGTAGAAACGAAAATAAAAAAATTAAAAATTCCTATAAAAATATAACAGTTTTTAGCAAATTATTTCCAAAGGACTTTTTAGACACCCTTCCTTTATACTAATAATTTTAAAAAATTGTTACTATCTCTTAAATTTTGAGTTATATATTTTTTTCACATTCTAGTAATTATAATTATTTTTCAATTATTATTTTACACTAAAAGAAATTTTAAAATAAAATTTAAAAATATCATATTAAAAAATGTTCTTCTATAAAATGTTTTGATGTTAAATTACATTCAATTCAAGGTGCTTTTTCAAATTAAATAAAAAAAATAGTAAGTTTTTTAAAACATTTAACTAATTAAAACAAGGGGTCGTAATGAAATAAGAACAGAAATCGAAGCATATTTCCAATAGAATAAAGCACACATGTAAAAACAGAGATAGGGAATTTTCTAATCTGTAAAAAATAATCAAGAATAAGTTAATTTTTTAGGCAGGCAAATTAGTATTTCACCTAAAGTGCCAAGAAAAATGTTGATAAATCTGTTTTAAAGTTTTTACTTACATATTTTGTTAACCTGAATACAAATTTGAAGTCGGAACTTAAAATCCAAAATGGCGGATGCAATATGGCGGACTAAAATGTAAAATTGCATCGGACTTAAATAAAAGGCAACTCTTTAAGTTTTTGGACATCGCTGATTACGAATCTGATATCCAAATTTCAAAATTCAAAATGGCGATTGCAATATGGCGCACAAAAAATATGTCATTACTTTAGATATAGATATTGAATACTTAATTATATTTTGCGTCACGAAACTTGGTGTAATTACTTAAAATATCATTAGGAAGGTCTCTCTGACCCGAGTTTGTTTGAATTTTGGCTCAAAATTAATTTTTAAAAAATGTCGTATTTTTCGAAAATTGTCAAAAATTAATTTTGAGCCAAAATCCAAACAAACTCGGGTCAGCGAGACCTTGCTAATGATATTTTAAGTAATTCTACCAAATTATTTAAGTTATTTAAGCTATTCTTTTTATTAATTATTTCTTTTATTTAGAAATGATTTATTTACTTATAGAAATTTTTTTCAACTTTTAATAATTTCTTCTTATTCTAGTTATTTTTTTTTTCAAATTTCACAACTTTTTTTACTTTTCAGTATAATTTTTTTTTATATTCTAATTACGTTTTTTTAAAGATCTTTTTCTCTTTGTAGGGGTTTTAAACAGTTTTAGAGTGTTAAATTGTATGATCCGAAGATCCGATAATTCTAAAATATGAAGCTCTCCATATATATGTAAATATAATAATCTGTGTGGATCGATAATATTCATTTAGATTCTACCGGCCCTGGTCACAAGATATGCAGTACTATACCTATTGTACAATAAGGGAGGAAAGTGGGAATTTTCTCCCCGCTACGTCAAAACAGGAAAGGAAAATATTAAAGCAGAGTTAGCCAACAAAAAGTGAAAACGTATCTCAATTCCAGTTTCCAAAATTTTTTTTTCAGGTAAATTAACCAAAAATAATAAGTCAAACAACGAAATCTTCAGTCGTTTTTAAAATTCAATAATTTTCAGAAACTTTATTAAACGTATCGCCGGAAATAAAAACCTTTTTACTTTTCCTGAATCGGTTTTAAGCTCAAGTGAATATTTGCTTTCTTAAAAGGAAATTTCCGATTAACTCCAATTTAAATCATTTTAATTTTTCAATTGTTTTTTATTTTTTAGAAATATGTTCAACAAAAATTTTATATATATTTGTTCAATTTTAAAAAGTATGTATATTATCAAATTATTAATAAATTATTATCTTACAACCCCTGCATCTTAAATACATAATTTATTAAAGTAGCTCAATTAATTAAAAATTCCAAATTTTGTGTAAAATATGACAATTTAACCTCCAAATTTCCAAACCGATTTAATAAGTTTTGTATTAATATAGAAAATCACTGATTAAAAATAAGTCCGATTCAAAACTATTCAGAATGTCAATCATTAATCTGCTTTTTTAAAAACTCTGATTTACTAAAGGTTTTATTCAAATAAAATTTTCTCCTGGGGTTAACGTGAAAAATTCCAGGATAAAGTAAAATTTTTCAAGGAACGTCGCAGAACCTTATTTTAGGAATTTAAATACATTAAAAACGTTTTAAAATTTTTTGTAGAAACAAAAAAATAGTAAAATCAACCGAGAGGACAAACTGTTCACAAGTTTAGAAATTATTTACTGTGTCTACATTTAGATAGAAAATTTTTGACCATTTATATTCATGACAGAAACAAAGTTGAGTAAAACAAAAAATGAAAAATATAATTAAATGATAAGTAGCAAGTCGTTAGTTAGTTACCTAGTTAGTTAGTTAAAATGCAAGAAATAAAATATAATTACCTGATACTGGTAACAAATTAGATTGGATAGTTTGTTTAATTTCAAAGATATTTGCTTGTATTCACGCATCAAATTGACACTTATTTTTAGGTTATATAAACAAGAAAGGCAAGTTTAGGGTTGGAAAGTTTCATGAAACTTTCCTAATTGAAATGTTTCATGAAAGTTTCAATGCTTCATGAAACATTTCAAAGTTTCAATATGGCGCAAATACATGGGCAAACTAACCTTACCTTACTTGACAAATAAATTTGAAGGCGCGAAATTTAAATTCTATCCCCTCCACTCAAAGTTTCATGAAACTTTGAAACTTTCGTCCATGAAACATTGAAAGTTTCAATGAAAGTTTCAATGTTTCAATGAAACGATTCACAGCTTACAACCCTAGGCAAGTTGTATTTCAAGCAGAATATTCATTCGGAAAAGCTTTTAGCGCCAAATTTAAAAACTTATTATTTTTAATTATATTTTTGTTTAAAAATTAATAATAAGATATGAGTGTGTAACTATATTAATTAAAATTTTAAATCATAAATGACAAAATAAATTATTAAATACTGCCGAGTGATGCATTAAAAATTAAATTAATTTTAATTAACTAAAGTCTAATTATTGTAGTTATTGGTTAATTATATAAATTAAGATCTAACAAATTTATGTTATAAATTTTTCCTATAATGATAATAACTTTTTCAAATTTTTAATATAAAAATTGAGTACATTTATATGTATTTTTATATTTCATATATTTTTATAAAATGTTAAAAAATTTGATGTTATTGTAAATTAATTATATTTATGTTATAAATTATATGTAAAAATGAATTTTACTATGACAAAATAGAACATATTATTTGCAGAAAAAATAATTTAAATATAAATTCAAATATTATAAAAGTAATGAGTTCTTTTACGTTTGATTTTTTTTTTTTTATTAATATTACAACAAAATGAAAAAATGTCAATATAAACCTCGGTCAAATAGCATTAGCGCAGATCAATAACGCAACCCGTCTTACGGAGAAAACCAGAAGTAGATATTAAACAGGGGCTAATCTGAACCTTTTTTACAATAATTAGCGAAATTAATTTCGGAAAAAGGAATAAGAAAACTACATATAAAGTGAAAAAAAAATATTAAGTATATTACTATTCCTCTTTTGTTATTTTCTTAATTCATTGAAAAACTTAGAATTTTGTCAGTAAAGCAAAAAGTTATATTATCATAAAGCAATTGAAGTTTATCAGATGTTTCAAAAAAGAAAACTGTATTATCGACAAAATGACACTTAGCAACAACAAAGATATTTTCAAGTGTTACATTTTTAAAGTTGTAAAGTTTTTAAACTAGTAATAAAAAGCAGTGTAGGGAAAATTAAATTTTCCAAAAGTAATTCGGAAGATAATCTCTTTATTAAAGATAAATAAATATCGATTTCCGCCTTTAAAAATGGCGTACGTGCCTTATTCTTTTCTCTGGTGTTGCTGCTGTCAAAATAATTTGTAGTTATATACTTTTTTTTATTAGATACAAAAAGAACGATTAATCAGTAGTAGTACATTTTTTAACAAAATGGGAATATTCTTCTCGAAGAAAAAAAATGTGAGTCGTGTGACGGATCAGGATAAAGCCGTTTTGGTAAGTCTTATCGTAATTTTATTTCTAACCTCAAAAATGAACTGTCATTAACAACAATTTATAATTATTTTTTAGCAATTGAAACAGACTAGAGATAAGATTAAAGTATATCAAAAAAGAATTGAACAAAGTATCGAGAAGGAAAGACAAATTGCGAAGAAATTATTAGAAAAAGGACAAAAGGAGTAAGTACTTTATTTATTAAAAAACCATAACATTGCACATTTAAAAAAGAAATGTAACAATTTAAAAGAAAGGGGGTTTTATTTAGTTTAAAATAAATTTCACTATTTCGCCTTTAAATCAGAAAATTTTACGTAAATCTTATTTTTTTAACACAACAATAAAAAGAATTGTAATTAACAAAAAACAATCGTCATTGATTAAATAATTTATTTGAAAGACTTGACCCATAAGTTAAATTATATATTGGTAGTAATTATAAAAATTTGCATAATAATTAATAACAGTAACTTATATTCACATATAATTTCAGACAAATTTTTCTGTATCTTTATATTTACAAAAAATTCAATTTACAATTGACCTTAACCTAAAATTAATTAATTTAACAGAATTTTCTTTCTTTTTTTATTATTCAGTATCATTTTTATCTTTACAACATTTTATATTTTTGAATTTGCATTTTTCTTTAAATTGGTATTTGAATATAATTGTTATTTTACAGAGAATCTGTCGATTTAAAGATTTGGGTTAATTTTCCATCCTTTATTCATTAATAAAACATCTTTAAACCTTTTTTCTTATATTTCTTAATTTACATTACTATTTATATATAAAAAAAAAAACTGAAAAGTTGTTTTGTAAAAAAGATAAAGAATTCAGAAAAACATAAATAACAAAATTAATGGGTATACAAATTTGATAGGAAATCAAAAACAGAATGGAGGCAAATGTATCTAAAAAGTAAAAAAGAAAAAAATTATTCAAATTAATTAAAATTAATTAAAATTAAAAAAATATAATTTTGAAGTTTTTAAAAAATGTGATTTTTCTATGATTCTAAATAAAAAAAATTTTTATCCCACAAATTTGTGGATAAATTTTAAAATTTTCAATTTTAATATTTTAATATTTAAAAAATTTAAAAAATCGTGCTAATACAGATGATCAAAATATCTACGATTTACAAAGTTTTGGTATGAAGATAATAAAAAATAGTATTAAATTTTTATATCTTTAAGTCAAATTCCAAACGTCAATCAAGTCATATTTTAATTTGTTCCAACTCTTAAATTTCAATTAATTCAAATTTAAATGCAAAATAATTCAATAATATTAATTATTTTCCATATTCACAATAATCGTTTTTTTTTTAAATTTTCTTACAAGATTTCTAAGAAATTTCAATTTTTCGAAACTGTTTAATTTTTATCTTATAATTTCTTATTTTTACAACATTTTAAGTTTTTTTTTTTACTTTTATCAGGGTGTCTACTAACCGGGAAAACCGGGAAATAACCGGGAATTTAAATTGACCGGGACAAACCGGGAATTTTCTTTCTGAGCTAATAAATTTGACTAATATATCAATTTGTTTTATATATAAAGATAATAACTTTATGCATTTTGAACTAATCTGATTATGCGTTTAAGTTTTGTGTAATTATGCGACAATTATGCAATTGAAAAATAAAAAATATGCATTAAAAATTAAAATATAATATAATATATTCTCATGAAATATAGATGTTTGTCTACCATATTTTTTTCTTAACGCTAACAATACCACAGAAACAATGAAAGACATTAAACATGAAAAAGTCAAATTATTATGAAAAAATGTAGATAGAACTTCAGTTTTTTTTATTAAACCGTACATTGTTGCATAATAATTTATATAGTTATGGGCAATTCTATTGTGTGCTTTCAATTATCAATTATTTTCATCATATTTCAATTATTTTCTTCGATATTTAATAATTTTCGGCTTTTTTGAATATTTTTTTCAATTATCGATTGCATTCTTGAAGCTTTAATTCAATTATTCAACTATTTTTAGAAATTCACAATTATTTTCTTCAACTGACAATTATTCTTTTCAATTTTCAATTATTTTCTTCAATTTCCAATTATTTTCTACGATTCTCAATTATTTCTTCCATTTTGAATTAGGTCGAGTCCATACCAAGTGATCACACCAATTTCAGTCATATTGAGTAATATTTACGAAATTGATATTTTGGGTTCCTTTAGGAGTAAAAAAAATAAATTTTAATTATTTTTAAAAAATTCAAAATATTTTCGAAAATATTCAAATTCAAAATTTTGAGTACTATTTTTTTTGTTTTATCATAACTTCTGTAATTTTGAAGCAATTGAGATCATTTTTTTTTTAAATTACTCGTATTTAAATACTCTTTCAAGAAAAATTATAATAATTAAGAAATTGTTTATAATTAAATTTTTATTAAAAAAATTAAATTATTTATTTAAACAAAATCTAAAGTATATCATCGATCTTTTTCAAAAAATTCATAAACATAGCCTATAATGTGCTTAAAAATTTAAGCCAAAGAAAAAGATGGTATGTATTATAGTTTTTGAGAAAAAAATTATTAAGTTATGCTAGCGCGGCGCAGACCGGTGTCACCGCTACTCAACGCGTAGTTCCGTAGTAACCGAAATGTATGTATATTATTACATAATATAAATACAGTTAATCGTCATGTTTATTTTTTTATTTTACAAATTGTGCTGTGCACAGAATTTGAAAAAATTTTTGTTTCAATTTTATTCTCAAGGGGTACGAAGGAATGAAATTTTTGTGTACCTTTAATGGTCATAGCTTGATTAAATCTTTCACTTAACAATTGTTTTTCAGCTTCATATTCTGCGTAATTACAAAATTCTACATTAATTTTCTCTAAACTGGATTTTGCCCACTCGTATAAGTCAAGAGGAGTAACAATTTGATTGTTTAATGGTCGTTGTAAACTTGCTTCTTTCAACTATTTTCAAACTATTTTTATCATTCTTTAAGGGGAGAGATAGGTGAAATTTTAACTCAACAAAATTTTTGATGCTCAGAGGTGTTATTTTTTTTCTTACATCAATTAAGATGTAGAATTATGGTATTACATAAAAATTAAAAAACAATATTTTTTTGGTCATTTTCGAAATTTTATTTTTCAAAATCCATACGATGGATTGTAAAAAATCATTTAAAAATCCCACAAGAAAATTGTCGATGGAAAAAATTAAAATTGTGAAAGAGGTTTAATTTTTAAAATTTAAGTTTTTCTTAGAATAAATTTCTCAAACTCCGCAAATTATTTGTTTCTCTATTTTTGACATTACCCCATAATTTTAGGTCTAAAATTGCATAAGAAAAAAAATTAACACCCCTGAACATCGCGAATTTTGATAATTTTACCAGTCCATTATTTTTCTTTCTTCAGTTTTAAATTATTTTAATTATTCACTTATTTTCACTTATTTTTACCAGTTTTTAATTATATTAATTATTTTTCAATTGATTTAACAAATTTTCAATTATTATTCTTAAATTTTAATAATTTTCCCAATTTTTAGTTATTTTTATTATTTTTCTATAAATTACCAATTTTTTAATTACTTTTTTTTACTTTAATTATTTTCTCCGATTTTTTTAATTCTAAAGTTTGATGTCCATGTACTATGAAAAGATCAGTGTGACTTTCTGAAGCTTATAATTTAAATATAATACACTAACTATATTTACATTATGTAAAAATATACATACATTTCGGTTACTACGGAACTACGCGTTGAGTAGCGGTGACGCCGCGCTAGCATAACTTGATAATTTTTTTCTCAAAAACTATAATACATACCATCTTTTTCTTTGGCTTAAATTTTTAAGCACATTATAGGCTATGTTTATGAATTTTTTGAAAAAGAACGATGATATACTTTAGATTTTGTTTAAATAAATAATTTAATTTTTTTAATAAAAATTTAATTATAAACAATTTCTTAATTATTATAATTTTTCTTGAAAGAGTATTTAAATACGAGTAATTTAAAAAAAAATGATCTCAATTGCTTCAAAATTACAGAAGTTATGATAACACAAAAAAAAATAGTACATAAAATTTCGAATTTGAATATTTTCGAAAATATTTTGAATTTTTTAAAAATAATTAAAATTTATTTTTTTTACTCCTAAAGGAACCCAAAATATCAATTTCGTAAATATTACTCAATATGACTGAAATTGGTGTGATCACTTGGTATGGACTTCGACCATTATTTTAATTAATTTTAAATTATTTCTTCTTTTCTCAATTATTTTCTTCGATTTTCTACTATTTTCTTCAATTGACAATTATTTTCTTCAATTTTCAATTTTTTTCACCAATTTCTAATTAAATTCTTTAATTCTCAAAATATTTTAATAAATTTTTAACAATTTTCGTCAACTCCAAATTATTTTTTTCAATTGCCAATTATTTGATTCAATTATCAATTATTTTCTTCAATTTTTAATTATTTTCATCAATTCTTAATTATTTTCTTCAGATCTTAATTATTTCCTTCAATTTTTAATTATTTAATTTAATATTCAATAATTCTCGACTTTTTTCAACTGTTTTTTTCAATTATCATTTATTTATTTTACATCTTAATAACTCCTCCAATTTTCAATTATTTTCTTCTACAATTATAGAAAATATTATAAAATTATAATTATAGAAAAAAAATATTGAAAAAAGCCGAGAATTATTTATTGATTATAATCAATAAATAATTCTCGGCTTTTTTCAATATTTTTTTCAATTATCAATTATGTTTTTGAAACTTCAATTCAATTCTTCAATTATTATTCAACAATTTTCATAAAATCACATTTTCTTCAATTTCAAATTATTTTCTACAATTTTTAATTAATTTCTTCAAATTACAATTACATTCTTAATTTTTTATTGTTTTCTTCAAATTCTATAATTCCTGGGTTGTTCAATTTCTTTTTTCTTCAATTATCACTTGTTTTCTTCTACTTTCGATCCCATTGTTCAATTCTTGAATTATTTTCTTTAATTCTCAATTATAAATTTAGACATTCAATTCCATTTTTTAATTTTCAATTGTTTTTCCTTCAATATTCAATAACTCTGGGCTTTTTACAATGATTTTTTTTTAAATTCTCAATTATTTTCTTCAATTTCCAATTATTTTTTCATATTTCTTCCAATTTCTCAATTTCTTTCAATTTTAAATTTCTTTTCAATTTTCTTCAATATTTAACAATTCTCAGCTTTTTTTAATTATGTTTTTCTTTCAATTTTTATTTAAATTGATAATTTTTAAATTATTTTCATCAATTCGCAATTATTTCCGTCGATTTTTAAATTTTTCTGCTGTTTTCAAATAGTGTCTTCAATTTTCAATTATTTTCTTTAATTTTTAATTATTTTGTTCAATTTTCAATTGTTTGTTTCAATATTCAGTAATCTCGACTTTTTTCAATTATCAGTTGTTTATTTCATGTTTCAAAACCTCTTTCAATTTTCAATAATTTTCTTCTATTTTCAATTTAATTGTTCAATTATTTTTTTCAATTCTCAATTAATTTCTTTAAATACAATTCTATTCTTCAATTTTTAATGTTTTCTTCAATATTAAATAATTCCTGTCATTTTCCATTTTTTTTTAATTATAAATTATTTTCTTTTTTTTTCAATCCTATTGTTCAGTAATTTTCTTTAATTCTCAATTATTGTATTCGAATTTCAATTTTATTTCTCAATTTTCAATTGTTTTTTTTAGTATTCAATAATTCTGTATTTTTCTGATTTCAATTTCATTATTTAATTTTCAATTTATTTCTTCAATTTTGAATCATTAACTTAAATTTTCAATTATTTTTTTTTGATTTTCTATCTAGTTGACCAATTTTCAATTATATTCTTTGAATTTAATAACCATTGTTCAATTTTTTCAATTATTGTTCAATTGTAGATTAATATTTACTTTTTTTTTTTAATTTTGTTTCTAATTGTCAAATATCTTTGATATTGTTAATTTTCCATTATTAATTATTTCTTTTCATTAATAATTGTTTCTTTCAATTCTTAATTATTAGTTTTTGTAAAGTTTAATATTTAATTTTTCAATTCTCAATTACTTTATTTAATTATTATTAACTGTTATCTTCAATTTTTGTAGCCATTTGTAGGTCTATTTATACTTAAAATAAATTTTAAGTTAACAAGAGACAAAACCGGGAAAAATAGGAACAAAAACCGGGAAATGACCGGGAATTTTGTGGGACGAAATTAGTAGACACCCGGTTTTACTTTTGATATTTTCTCTTTTTTTTTTTTTATTTGACTTTTTATTTTAGGATTTTCTTTAATTTGACTTTTTTTATGCAATTTATTTAATATTATTTTACACAATTCCGTTATTATAACATTCACTAAACTTTTTTTATTTCGTTGATTTCATAATTATTTCCATATTTTTAAAAATAAATACTCTCATTTTTTTGTAAGTTTATTCAATTTTTTTTACATCTTGTCTATTTTTTGCGAGTTTTTTTGCAAACTTACTTATTCTTCCATAAAGCTTTTAGATTTTCTTTATTTTTCTAAATTTTTTGTTGGACTTATTTTAAGTGTAATATATTATAAAAATGTTTTTGGTTTAATTTGCTTAAACTTTTTTATTTTTAAAGAATTTTTAAGTTTCTTTTGTGGACTTTCTTTTTATTTTTCTTGATTTATACATTTTTTAATTTTATTTATTGTGCTTTTTACATTTTTTTAGTTTGTCAGATTAAGGTAAAAAACATTTCTCTATTTTCTTCCTATTCCTTTAATTTTCTTGATGTTTTACTATTTATTTAGTTTTTCCTTGCGTTTTAATTAATTCTTTAATTTTTTCCATCATTTTTCCATTTCTGAGAAGTATTTTTCATTATTTTCAATTCATTAGTTTTTATCTTATAATTACGAATTTTTGAAAACATCTATTTGGTGCTTTTATTTACATTTTTTAAATTTCCCCATTTTCTACTTTTTTGAAAGCTTTTATTCTTTTATTTTATATTATGTGAATTTAATCTTGTATTAAATATTCTCATTTGAACATCGTTCTTGTATTTCATAAAACTTCTTTTCTTTTACAATTTTTTTTAAATTTGACAAAATTTTATTAATTCTTTTTTATTCAATTTGTAAAATAATTCTCTAATTTTTATAATTTTAAAAATTTGTTCTCTTTAGTAATATATTATAACGTTTTTTTAATTATCTTCTTATTTATTATTTTAATTTTAAAAAATGTTCGTAAATAGTTTAATTTTTTGAAAAGAGTTTATACTTTTTCACATATAATTATGTTACAGTTCCATTCTTGTGTTGTTTTTTAATATTTTTTCTTAATTTTTTTAATAAACTACTTCCAAATAAACAATAATTTTCCATTTCTTTAACAATAAAGTTAATAAATAAATTTTTTCTCCCACAAAAAAGTTGAATTTTTTGAGTTAAAAAACAGACTTTTTTAAATTTCAATTATTTTTTCTTTACGTGAAAACAATATTTTAAAAAGTTTTATGAATTTTTTATAAGCTTCTATTTATTTTCATTTGCATTTATATAATGTAAATATAAATAAATAAATTTTCTTTATTTTTTATTCCTTATTACATTTCCTTGTTAATTATTTTTTCACTTATTCCTGATTTTTTCCGTTTTTAAATGTATTTTGAATTTTTATATATTTTTTTTTCCTTTTCTAGTTATTTTTGAAAATTTTTTAACTGTTTACCTCTTTCTACGGAGTTTTAACATTTTGACAAAAATGGTTTTATTTGTATATTTTATACTTGAAAGATAGGTTTACTTTATGTTACTTTTTTGACACTTTTTTCAATTTCAAGGATACTTTTCTTACATTTTTTTACTACGCTTCGAAGCCTGTTATAATAACAATAATTATTATTATTATTATATTATTATTTTCACGCTATCTTATCACAATTATTTTTTTCACAGTCGAGCATTGCTTTTGTTACGGAAGAAAAAATTCCAAGAGCAAATTCTCACAAAAGCGGACGGCCAACTAGACAATTTGGAAAGACTGGTTCATGATTTGGAGTTTGCACAAATAGAAATAAAAGTGGTTGATGGATTGAAAGTTGGAAATACTGCGCTCAAGAAATTAAATGATGTTTTATCTATCGAAGACATTGAAAAAGTTATGGACGAGACACGAGAAGGTGCCGAGAAACAAAACGAAATAAATGAAATTCTAATGGGCGCATTGACTGATGAAGATGAAGCTGACGCTGAAGCTGAACTTGACGCATTATTAGCACAAGAGGCAGAAGAAAATATTTCTGAAGTTCCGGAAGAAGTACAATTACCTGAAGTACCGGAAGATTTGCCAACGAAGGAGAAAGGTAAATTAAAACTTCTAATCCAATTGAATAAAATTATATGAACGTTGAAAAACTGATTAAAATAATGTTTTCAAGTCAATTTATTAAACTTATGTTTTTACCATTTTATTAATATAATTATATATCGCTTAATTTTAATTTGTATTTAGTTTCATGTAAATAAATTTCACTTAACTTTTTTTTATTCAAAACAGATGCTGGTAAAAAGAAGAAGAAGGAAGAGAAAATGGAGGAACCTGTGGCTCTCGAGGCGTAAATAATTTTATATTAATGCAAGTTCTGCAATTTGTATATATAAAAATGTGTACAGTTTTCAACAATCTGCCGTTTCTACTGAGTTTGTAGATTTTTTAAACGTGTAAAGGAATTTTTTAAGAAGGTAATTCGTGAAGAAATTAGACATCTAAAATATATTAGAAAAGTTGATTTATATTTTTTTAGTATCTTGACGAGTGAACGAAAACCAAATGTAGTGAAAAACTGGACGTCACTCTGTGATAATATTTTACTTACTAATTTTTATTGTATAGAACGATATGAAGAGTGTAAAAATTGTATACAAAGATTTCTAGAATCAAAGATGATTTTTCATGTGTCTATATATTTGAAAATACATATGTTTCTTCGTCAAGAAGGAAGTTTACTTTTAATTTCTTTCCTAATTTACATGTGACAAACCACTACTGGTTTTTGTTTTTATGATTATTAAAAATTTTAAGCACCATGAAATTTAATAAATGCAAAATTAGTAATAATTAAGGTGAAAATAAATATAAATATATAAATATAAATTATCTAATAATAAGTACAATGCAATTGCGTAAGTTTGAGTCTTTGTCTTGTAAGAAGGTCGTCTTAGTTATTTTTCTCGCCTTGTTTCTACGAATAATTTGTATGGAAAGAATTACCAAGAGTCTCAATGAATTCAGCAAGTGTTTTCTCAACTCAAAAGATAAAGCATTGAATTAATTTAATTTAAATCATTGTTTACATTACGCATCACCATCCTTATCAATATTTAAATAATGGTAAACATGACAACTTTTTTAAAAAAGCTCAATTTGTAATTTTCCTAAAACTAATTAAAATAATCTCATTAACAAAATCTCATTAACAATAAATGCCATCTCATAACAGTCAGACTGATAATCTTGTGATAAGTTTATTCTTTATTCTTTTATTTAATATGATATTGGCAAAGAAAACTACCATCGCGGGCAGTGAGGAGCCACCTGTTCAAAACAAATATGTCCGCTGACAGAGAGTTTATTCAAAGACAGCCGAATTTGGTTTTATAATAAAAGTTTGTTTCGGAAGTTTTGTTACGATTAAAAGTGGGTTAGCTTCAAGCTTAAACAATTTATTTTCATTCACTAAAGCTACTCCGTCGCCTAGAAATATGATAGAGGGTACCCAGTGGGCAAAAAAAACCAAAAGACGTCCTTAAGACGTCTTTTGGACATGAAAGCCGACATAGGGACGTCTTTTGGACATGTGTGCCCACTGGGTAAAAATGTTGTCAATTCTGGTATGCGGAGCTGGCAATAAAACTAGAGAAAAAAGTCGAGAATTCCATTGTATATTCACAAAATAAATAATTCTCACTATTATAAAATTATAATTCACTTTCACAAACACTTTAAAATTTTGTTTTCAAAATAAATATTGAAATTTTATGTACTAAATTCGTCAATTTTCTCTCTGTCGGCGGCCATATTGGATATAGTTCCTAAAGTAACCGATAGGGGCGTTTTGTAAATTTAAACTACCAATAAAAATAAACAAAATTCAAATATTGTTTTTTAGGTCCAGCAGAACCTAAATTAATTAATTTAATAACATGTTTGTAAACTTTGCAATAAAAGCATTTAGTTTTGAGAAGAACCTTTGCGTCGCCAGAGCCTCGTGAATTTTCGAAAAAAATACTACAATAATAAATTTTAATTATAATTTTTTTTACTTTTATTAGAAATTTTTTTTTTTTTATTTTTAAACTTTTAAACTAATTTAAACATAAAAATAAACATTTTGTTCAAAAGAAGCTGAAACCGTGAAATATTGTAACTGTCTAGAAGGAAAACATTTTTTTTCTGTCAAATTTCAATTTTTCGAAAAAAAAACTTTGAACTAAAATTTTTATGGTTTTATAGAAATCTCTGCATAAAATTTCACATTTTTGCTAATTCCCAACCTTTCAGGATAAATAGGCTGAGCTCTAGCATAAGGACATTTTGTCATTTTTCAATTTTTTATTAATAACTTTCAAAAACTAAGTCCAGCCAACGTTTGCTATACTTTTCCTGTAATCTAAACATTAAAATAACCAGGTATACAAAGTTTCAAACAAGTTAAGAAATCATAAAAGATAAATAATTAAGTTATTGTAATATTCAATTGTTATAAACAATTAACAAATAAACAACTTTCATTTACAAAGTTGTAAGTAGCTTTTTTTAAACAAAAATTGAAATGTCAAAACATGTAATAGTAAGATAATTCTTATTATAGATTATCTTATAGATAATCAATAATTAATAGTTTACAACAATTATTTGTTTAACAAATTATTGTTTTTATTTACAACTTTTTATCAAATTGAGCTACAGAGTTACAACTTTTTCTCAATTTTGCAACTCATCAAGTCCAATATAACCAGTTACTAACTAACAATAACAATTTTACCAATTGTTTAATTACAACTTTTTAGCAAATTGAGCTACAGAGTTGCAAATTTTTCTCAACTTTAAAACTCATTAAGCCGAATATAACCAGTTACTAACAACAAACTAACGATAACAATTCTACCCTTTGTTTAAACTAATTATTATTGTTTACAACTATTTATGAAATTGAGCTATAGAGTTGCAACTTTTTCTCAAATTCGCAACTTTTCAAGCTGATTGCTATAAATAATCATTATTTAATTGTTTATAACAATTATTTGTTAATCAAGTTATATAAGTACTTGATTTCAAAATAACTGTGATTCTGCTGTTTCTATCATTTATATAGATATATGCAAAACAACGTGGAATTATAAATCATTTTGAAATTATAAATAATTTGAATTCTGTCACATTTAATTCTTATATACAATTACTATTAACAAATGAACAATCTTTATTTATATAGATGTAAATACATTTTTTCAAACCAAAATGGGAATGAGAAAGCATGTAACAGTAAGATAATTTGTAAAAATAAAACAGAAGAATAAGTCAACGGGTGTACTTAAAGAACAATTGAGTTTTGAAAAAAAGGTTCTTTTTTATGTGTAGAATTAGGAAAAAAGTATTTATGGGGAGGCATGCACCGGTGAAATTTTAACCCATCCAAATTTATGACGCCTATAGAAGTACCAATTTTTCTCTAGCCTAATTTGGGCGTATAAAATTATCTTATATAATGTAAAAATAAACGAAGGAAAAGTTGGAAATGTTTAAAATTTCTATTTTCGAGAAAATGAAAATTTTTAAAAATCTGTCTCCTACAATTATTTCTATTTTCTATATCGCCAATTTTTTGACAGGCTTTTCTTACAATTCTGAACAAGATTACGCATGGACATTAAAAATGTCTTATTTATGAAAAAAAAAAAAGAAATTTTTTATTTCAAAAAAGATAATTTTATAAATTGACACCCTTCATCAAAAAGTTGATATTCTGTTCTCTCTCATCTAAAATTCTTTTGCAATTGTAGTATAAATTTAAATCCAATATGTTGTTAGAAAATAATTTGGCACCTCTAAACAACGCGATTCATGAAATGTTGAAATTTCACAAGTGCCTCCCCTTAAACTTATTTTAAGTATAGAAGTTTTTTGTCTTAAGGGCATGTGATGGATTATGACGTCACTGGTATAGGTAAAATTTATCCGTAACTTTTCTCTTAAAATATTAAATATTTTGTCATGAAACTTGGTAGAATTACTTAAAATGACATTAGGAAGGTCTCTCAGACCCAAGTTTGTTTGAATTTTGGCCCAAAATTAATTTTGGGAACTTTTCGAAAAAATGCAATATTTTTTAAAAATCACTTTTGAGCTAAAATTCAAACAAACTCGGGTCTGAGAGACCTTCCTAATGACATTTTAAGTAATTCTACCAAGTTTCATGACAAAATATTCAATATTTTAAGAGAAAATTTACGGACAATTTTTGCCTATACCAGTGACGTCATACTCCATCACATGCCCTTAAAATTTAATAATTGAAAAAGCGTCTATTTATTAATCAAATGGTCACTTCTTTCTTAAAAATTATCGTAAACAATTTTCAGATATTGGTTACAAAACGGTTTAGTTACAGTTACAAAACGTTCTGTTACGGTTACAAAACGGTTTAGTTATAGTTACAAACGTTATAGTATCTAAACGGGGATCTATGGATTTATAAGGAATTTTGCGCATTATTGTCGGGTATCTAAAAGGGGATTTCTAGGTTACAAAACTGTTTAGTTATAGTTACAAAACGTTTAGTTATGATTACAAACCGGTTTGTAATGCCCTTGTATGCTGTAGAGTAGGCAAAACTTATTGAGCGGCACTGTATATTGTTAGAATTTCTCGCAAAGACAAGAATTAATAATTATTATAAGTATTAAATGTAACAAAATAATTCGAACTATATTATTACACTTCTTAGTAGCAAATACATTTTCTTATAATTTTATTAATATTATTCGTCTAAAAATTAGTATACTTTAATTCTAATTTATTCATATTCATGCATCCTTTCAGAAAGCTAGGAAAATGTATGAAATATAATTTCCCTTACAGTTCTCGGCAGGAAAGGAACTATAAATATAAATTGGATGGATCTTATAGTAACATAAGACATGCAAAGAGTTTAATGCGTGTATTGATTATCTTTTGCATTTACGCAGTGCCTAATAATATATTCTTCACTGATTATCTTATGATTAGGATTGTTCGCAAGTCTATAAGTGAAGTTACATAAAAATAATTTTTTATTAGAGTTTTTACTCTAAAAAAGTTAGTTCGTTAAATTTTCATTGATTGTTCTAACATTAGATAGGAGAAGTTTTGACAAATATTTTATATTCTGTAGAACAATTTTTAATTTACAGTAACATGCTGAGCACTTTCTAAATCAGAATGAACGATAAGTTATCTTAAAAGTTAAAGGGTATGTAAATGTATAAAAATGTATAAATGTATAAAAAAAAACAATTAGTAAAGAAAAGGGTCGCCATCATATTCTCAAAAGTCAATTGACAGAATCTCCAATAGACCGAAATTTATTTGTCAGAATATTTATGTTTCTAAATCTCCATTTGTCAGAAATTTTACACTGAGAAAATAAGTTGACTAAATACAACCAATTTTTGATTAAATTTAGCAGAGAGAGATTGTTGATATAGCACCTGCAAAGCAATTGACTGATTTTAGCAGAGCATATGCTCCGGTATCCTAGAAGTTTGATTGTCATCGCCGGTGTTTTGTTTGTTTTGTCCCGAAGAACCCTAACCTAGAAATAAAGCTGCTTGGCTAGAGGCTTATTTTCTCAGTGTAACTTCACGAATCTCCAATTATCAGAATATTGAACTTTCCGAATCTCCATTTGTCAGAATATTCACCTCTCTGATTACTAAAGTACCCTGCTAAGAGTAGAAAGATAAAAAGGGAAAGAAATATGTGGATAGAAAGAGATTACACTTTTTCTATCCCTTCCATATATCTACTTTGCATTCCCAAAACACAATATCTTTCTATCTCTAAACTTCTACCTCTTTATATTTTTTCCCTATTCGCTTTGAATTTGTATCTGTTTCTATTCCCTTTCTATCATCTTCTAAAATAAATTAATCTCTTTCTATCTCTTCGTCCATCAACTATTTTTATCTCTTTCTATCCCTTTTCTATCTCCTTTTTTTCCTTTTCTATAAAAAGTAAATCTCTTTCTATCCCCTTTTTATCCTCTTCTTTAAAAATTTAATCTCTATCTATCTTTTCGCTTATCTACTATTTTAAATACCCAATTGCTTTAGTTATTTTATATGGTAGTATATATATCTATATATACTGAAATTAATCTAATATTTAACGCGTATAATACTGAAAAATCGTCAGCTATGATGGGGCGATCCCCTAACCTCGTGCGCATTAACCTAACACACTACCAACTGAGCTAACGAACGATACACTACAGACCACTCCTTTACTTGACTGCCTTTTATCACTCTTACTCCCATCTCTTTTAATCTTCCTCTTCTATCTGTTTCTATCCCACATAGTATTTATATTTTTGGAGATCCATACTGGATATAAGGAGATAGAAATCTTATCACTTTTTATCTTTTCTTATTTCTGTTATAGAAAGAGATACAGAAAACGTATAATTTTCAATCCCGACTCTATACTTTCTTAACCCTTTCTATTGACCTCAAACCTCTTTCAATCTCTACCATAATCATAATTATCAGTTTTCACCATTAATCACCTTTTCCCTATAACTTTCAATCTTTAATCTTTACCATTCTTTCCCTTTCTATTGCCTTCAATCTCTTTCAATCTCCACCTTAATCACCATGACCAGCTTATCGCCATTAATCACATTTTCCCTATAACTTTTAATCTTTAATCTTTATCATCCTATCCCTTTCTATTGCCTCCAATCTCTTTCAATCTCTACCTTAATCATAATGATCAGTTATCACCATTAATCACCTTTTTCTTACAACTTTTAATCTCTAATCTATACCTTTCTATCCCGCCCTATCCCTACTTCAATGGACATAGAAAGTTATCGCTTTTAATCATCTTTTTCTATAACTTTGAGTTAATGTCTAATACTTTCACATCATTTCCAAACCCCACCTAAATGAACACTATGTGCTTTCCCTTTTAATCACTTTTCATCTATAATTTTCAATAACCTACTATGTCATATATACATATTTTTTGCTATTTCACTTTAACCAGCATCATCAGTTATCGCTTTTAATCACTTTCCTTCAATAACTTTCTATCTTTCACCTATCACTTTCTATCCCTTTCTATCCTTTTCTATCCCTTTCTATCCCTTTTTATATTTTCTTATCCCACCTGTATTAACATGATCATTTTTCGCTTTTAATCACTTTCTTTCATTACTTTCAGTAATTTAGTGAGTGATCATGTTCTTTCAGTTGGGGATGGGAAAGTATAAAAGGGATAGAGAGGGATAAAAAGGGATAAAAAGAGATAGAAAGGGATAGAAAGAGATAGAAAGGGATAGAAAGGGATAGAAAGGGATAGGAAGGGATAGGAAGGGATAGAAGGTGATAGGTGAAAGATTAAAAGTTATAGAAGAAAGGTGATTAAAAGCGATAACTGATGATGCTGGTTAGAGTGGAATAGCAAAAAATATGTGGATATGTTATAGGTTATTGAAAAGTATTGATGAAAAGTGATTAAAAGGGAAAGCTCATCATGTTCATTCAGGTGGGGTTTGGAAATCATATGAAGGTATTAGAAATTAATTGAAAGTTATAGAAAAAGGTGATTAAAAGCGATAACTCGCCATGTCCATTAAGGTAGGGATAGGACTGGATAGAAAGGTATATATTAGAGATTGAAAGTTATAGGAAAGAGGTGATTAATGGTGATAACTGATCATTATGATTAAGGTAGAGATTGAAAGAGATTGGAGGCAATAGAAAGGGATAGGATGGTAAAGATTAGAGATTGAAAGTTATAGGGAAACGCCAATTAATGGCGATAAGCTGGTCATCGTGATTATGGTAGAGATTGAAAGAGATTGGGTTCGATAGAAAGATATAAGAAGATATAGAGTCGAGTTTAAAAATGATAGCTTTTCTGCATCTCTTTCTATAACAGGGATAAGAAAAGATAAAAAGTGATAAGATTTCTATCTCTTTACTTCTAGTAGGGTAGACAGAATTTGCATCTGCCCAACCAAAGGAATGTAGAATTGCTAAAACAGCTTCCTGATTGGCTGGTAATGTTTACGCTTACCTTAGTTTGACAGAGACACAAGTAGTGATGGATGGTAGTGTCAGAGAGAAAGACCTAGCGTAGCTGTGGGTTCGTTACGCAAAGAGAGAAAGAAAACATTAGTGAGCTTAAATCTGAGAGAGACAAGTGATGGCTGGCAGTGCGAGAGAGTCAGAATGAAACAGAAATATTGTAGTAATGGCTTGTAGTGGAAGAGAGAGAAAGTGTTTGGAGTAGTTTGCATCAGCTCGTAGTAAGTAATGGGAAGTGTTTACATAGGAATATAAACTTTGCAATCTTATTGGTAAATATTTATTTTTTTTATCTATTATTATTATATATAATTTTTAGAATTAATTTATTTTATGTTTAATGATATTATGTTTATAATCAGTCGATGTGGAAACTGATGACAAAGATCTCGAGGAGTTTCATGGTTCCCCTTCGAAGAAAGTTCAGACAGTTTTTCGATTGGAAATGGAGCTTGATATAGAAGAAACCGACAATCCTGTGAAGGAGCATCATCCACCGGATAAGAAGGACCACGTAAGCAATGATGAAACAACAAGACGAACCAGACGAAGACCAAATGATTTGAGGACTATATATTGAGTTTCTGTAATCTAGTGTTATCTTCAGTGCAGTTAATTTGAGTTCATTTTGTGAATTTTGACGCTAATTAAGGAATAATACGAAAAGAGAGAAGTAGGGAAGAGTAGTCAGAGTTGGATAGTGGTCAGAGTTGAATCATGGCGTTTATTTTGTTTTATCACAGTAGATCCATATGTCGTTGTGTGTAAATACTTGTTAGCAATGCCAGCAAACTTTTTACATGGATTGCAGTGAAGTGTGCGAACTATATAGACGTATTAAGCGAGTCCGTGTTATACGCTCAACAAAAAACGTTATTGTAGTTTCAAAATTAGATAATTAAATGTAGAAGAAATATGCCAAAGACAAATTAAGTTGACTAAAATTGTTCATTAAGATGTTATACGAAAATGTGGAACGTAATTTGGTGTTTGTATAAAGCGTTCATGGTGTGTGTGTGATATGAAGCTAAACGACGCTTGAGTCAAGGTTGGTACACACAAAATTTTGCAATTCTGAAGCATTTTTGCAATGAAAATGAATTTGTTAACTTAAAAAGGTGTCAACAACTTCATTTCTATTTGAAAGAAAGAAAATTCAAATTTTTGGGAATACTTTTTCACTTTCAGGTCAATTTCGCGATACAAGAGGAAATATGATTTATTTCAATTTCATGTTTCCTTTTGTCAATTCCAAATGTATTTGAGTGTTATTCTATCATGCGAAGGCAAAGATATTGTCATTTTTAATAATTTATCTTCATATTTCATTGATTTTCTACAGTGACCCAACTCTGACTACCATGTTCAACTCTGACTACCTTTTTTTTTTTTTAATTGCCTATAACTCCGAAACTTTTGGTCCAAATTTTTTGCAATGTATAGCAAAAACATTGCATTTTAGTAGAACTTTCCAATAATATAAGAGACATTGCAAAATTCGGCCTACAGGAGAAGTTATAGAGAAAAGTCAAAACTATATCCAACTCTGACTACTCTCCCCTACTAAAATGTCGACGGAGTGGTAGGCGTGCTTTGACTCGACAAAACAGCGGAGTTTTAATTTATTTTACTATTGTTTATTAAAATTATCCTTCATAAATTTTTAGTTTCCAGGGTCATAATTAAGAGTTTAATTAAACTTATTGTGTCTCTCTTAAATATACTCAACTTGTCCTCTCAAAGAGAGGTGACAAACTATGATTATCCTCTTTTGTTGGTAAACTGATCTTATATTTCTTGTCGAAGAGGTATTGCTGAGAAATTCTATCATTTCTTATTTTAAAGATAGATTTTTCCACCAAACTAGCAGGAAGCGTCACGTAACCCTTTCCCTTGACATACTTCCGCCCAAATCCATCATTTATTCTCAGGACAGATTTAACCGCCTCTGCTTTGATGGTAAAGTGTAGTGGTTCCAGCCCTAGAAGTGCACCCAGGGACATTATAGGTGTAGTACCCAACGCCCACGTTATGTTCCTCAGGACCATTCTCCTTACACTTTCAAGTCGATCAATAGTCGACAACAATTCGACTCTGCTCCATCACACCACAGATGCATAAGTTAGCCTAGGGAGTAGAATCGCCTTATAGATCCACATTACTGTATCCGGTTTTAAACCCCAGCTATGCCCGATGGCTCTTTTACATTGCCAGAGGGCTGCCATGAATTTCTTGCACTTATCTTTTAAGTGTTCATTCCAGGCCAGTTTACTATCCAGGATGACTCCTAGATACTTTGCTCACGCTGTCAGTTGAAGTTCTTGTCCTGAGAGCTTCAGCGTGCGTGTAGCTTTCCACTTATAGCGTCACGTAAAGACGACAACCTCAGTTTTCTTCGAATTGACGGACAGGCTGAATCATCGGCACCAATTGTCGACAAGGTTCAGTGCCTACTGTACTATTCCAAATAGTTCCTCCACGGACAATCAACAAGATGTCATCCGCGTATCCAATCACATGGAAGCCGTTTTCTGTGAGTAACTTTAGCAGCTGATCAATCACCAGACACCACATCAAGGGTAAGAGAACTCCTCCTTGTGGGCAGTCGGAATCAACGACCCCCGCAGGATCGTATCACCTTTACTTGTTATAAGGTTCCTATTGCCTAACATGTGGCAGGTCTAGTCAACGATTGTCTCTGGAATTTCATGGACACGCATAGCCCTACGTATAACATCTCTGGAGGTGTTATTAAAGGTCCTCTTGATATCCATAAAAACCCCAATAGCAAAACCCTTTACTTCTAGCTGACCATCAATTAGATTCACAGCTCTAGTTAACGCTGTTTCTGTAGAGCGTCCTGCTCTATAGGCATGTTGATCACTGTGAAGCGGATGTCTTGACTGGATCTTACAGTGGATATATCTATCCACTAGTCTTTCTATTGTTTTTAAGGCGAAAGATGTTAGGCTGATCGATCGAAAGTCCTTTGGTGAGGTGTAACCAATTCTGCCTGCTTTAGGTCTGAAAACCACTTTCGTACCCCTCCATATCTCTGGAACGTATCCTAGAGTCAAACTCGCCCTAGCAAGCCTTACCAACAGGTCGACTACACTTTCGCCCACCCTTTTTAAAAGAACGGGAACTCCGGTCCGGGAGACTTGTAGGGACAAAAGGATTCAATAGCCCACCTGATCCCAGCTGAGGTCACGATCCTGTTAGACAACCTTCTCCGAGGACCATAATTTGCCCTCGAGAGACCAGCCGTAGGCCAGGATACGGAATCACCACTACCAGGCCTTCTAAAACCCGGAAAGTGTGTCCGGATTAGATGCGCTAATGTCACCTCGTCCGACTCGGAGCAGGTTCCATCAGGTAACGTATAAACATTCACAACTATTATGATTATCATGTTTCTGCAGTCTTGAATTTACCGTAACTTATTTCCAGGGAAATATTTTCAAAAATAACTTTTGCTACACAAAATATAAAAAAAATATATAATTCTTAAAATATTCCAATTAATTAATTAGTATTTAAAACATTATTTTTGATCAAGTTTTGATGAAAATTTTTAAATTTATTAGAATAAGAAATAATATTTTAATGCTATATGTTACGTCGTAACAAACTTGAAAGACATTTAATTTTTTATATATAGACTGTTTTAAGAAAATAATATTTCAGTGTTTATTATTTGTGTGCTTTTACCAAGTTTATTATGTGTAGTTTAAATTGAAAAAAGGTAGATTTATTCTTTAAAGGAACCAAATGTTAATAATTTATGTTAGTCAGAGCAGCTGATGCAGATTAAGATTTTTACAGTTTGTCACATTTAAAAATGGTATAAATCAATTTCGTCTCTAAAAACTTTATGGACATAATCCCTTAAACTGCAATTTAAAATCTCGTAGTTTTATGTAAACGTTTACCTTCCATAAACTATTTAGGGTTTTTGAAATTAGTTTTTAACGACATGATCTTCGCTCACCTAAGTGATGTTTGAATCATCTGGAAGATTAGCGAGGGAGGATCCTTCATCCCACTTTCGAAAAATTATAACCAATGACAAGACATTCATCCCCATCAATTTGAAAAACCTTCAAATTTTGCTTTGTATAGAATCACCAGAAGACAGATCAATTATTACTTTTCTCCTGTCAACAACTACTTTTCGCGCACCACTTGTAATTTCAAGATGTGAACTCTGTGTATCAAAATTTACCAACATTTGATTTTAACAATAAATATAGTTTTAGTTGTGTATTTCAGTTGTTTTATTCAACTTAAGAAAAAACTAAAACCTCTGTTTGTGTCATTTTCTATACGCACACAAAACACTATAAATATAGTATAATCCGAGAATCTATAATAGCCCGTTATAAATAAAATTTAATTTAATATTGAAATGTATAGAGCAAATGAATTAATTAGAATGTAAGTGTTTTGAAATTTAAAAGAAATGGTGAAAAGTTTTGTTTAAAATAGGTTTAAAAGTAACCGAGAAAAATAAATATTTTTTGAAAGCAAATTGATTAATGAAAAAAAGAAATCGATTTAAATTTAATCAAATCTTTATATACCACAAAATGAACATTTTTAAATATTATATTTACGAAGCATAACCTTTTTATATGGGTTTAAAGTTTGTCAAATGAACATATCTTTAAATTAGAGATTTCATAACAATGTAATTTTCTGATATAAAGTTCTGCAAAATAAAGCATAACTTATTATAAAAATTTTGATTGTAATGCTTAATTTAGATATATTTTTAACTCTCTGCAATTAAGAATTCAACTTATTTCAAGTTTTATGATTAATTTTTTTTCGTGTGCTTTAGATTTATATATTTTCTTTTTTAAGATTAGATCAAATAAAACAAAATTTAATGTTCAGTTATCGCATAATTAATCAATGAAAACATAATATATAAGCTATAATGATATAAGCTTTATGATAATAAAAAAATATATATATAAAAGCATTTTTTTTGTAATGAAAAATATATAAAAAAATCTTTTTTTCAATGAAGATTGGTCTCTTCATTGTATCAGCGAATGAATTCTAAGATGTGTCACGTGAAAGTAACCAATCATTTATCTTCAAAAATAATTTAAAAATCTCTTAAGAATAATTAAATAATTTAAGATTATTAACTTAAGATAATTTATATTCATAACTATAATTTACTTAAAAAGGACCAAAAAGCAAAAATCTTACGAAAATTAATAGTTTTCAATTGCTTTGTTTACATTATATTATATTTATCATAAGAGTATTTATAATATATATTATGCAAATCTGTTTTAATTCCAACTTTAAAATTAAATGAAATTAATTTTATTTAATAAAATTTTTATTTCACATTAGTTACAAATATTAGAAGTCATGTACATTAGATAATGATAAAATTAAGAATATTTTTAGATTGTTAGAAAAATTTTTCAATCTCCTTTTTTTAAAAATTTTTAAAGTTCTGTGAATTAAGTGACATTGTATAAAAGAAACAAATCTAAACATGTACATTTTTAAAAATTATGTTGTATCTCCCTTTTAAAATTAAATTTCAATTAATTGCAATTTTATATTTAAGTATTGATTTGTGTACATTAAAAAATTGAATTAAATATTTTAATCTAGTATTTATTAATTTTACTATTAAGTAACTCTTAAATATTTGAATCTGAGATTTTGAATTTGTAATTCTGAAATATATCCTTCCGACATAAAAATCTTAATCAAAGACCTCAACATCACAACCCAATTATGCTTCAAAATAATTCGTTACAATTATAATTTTTTCTATTTTTTTTTATCACGATAACAATTTTATGTTTTATTTCAGTTATAGAATAATAGTTTTGCAAAATTCTGCTAAAATGTGACGAAATCACATACATGTAATACTCAATTGTAGAAAGTTTAAAATCAGTCTATCAAAAAATGTATAATTAGAAAAATTTTTGATTTTTTTAATTTTTCGAAAAAATAGTATATCTCCCGTTGTTATTAATATTTTTCAATTTTGTAAATTTATAAACTCAACTTGAGTCAAGACCTAACATTCTGTCAAATGTGGTTTCAAACAAACAAAAAATTTTTGATTTTTTGAATTTTGTAGAAATTTGAAATTCAAATTTATAATTTATTTTTTCATTTTATTTTTAATGTTAAAATATGAATTAATTTAATTATTTTTATCAAAACAGAAAAGCTAAGTATAAAGAGTGTTGGTGTGATCCGTGAAAACATGATAAATATCATAATTCTTTATTTTTCGAGTTTTTTGAAAAAGTGCGATAATTTCCGTTTAAAATAATATTTTTTAATGGGGTTTGGCTAGAAATTATTATTCAATATTTTTAATCCCTTATCAATTATTGTCGAAATAAAAAGCTGTAGGTACAGAGAGTTTAAGAGTGTAACGTAAGAAAATAAAAAATATTAAATTTTTTGGTTTTTCCATTTTTTTGGAAAAATGTTATAACTTCCGTTACAATTAATATTTTTTAATGGGGTTTGGCTATAAACTTAAGTTACGCAAATGTCTAACAGACTGCAAAATTTAACTTCATTCCGTGGAGCCGTTTTTCAGTGATGCCCGGACAAAATATCGCGGACATACATACATACATACAAACAAACATAATTTTTTTAAACAGCATTTTTGGAATTGTTACTACTTGAAACGAAAACGTTTCACGTTCATGCACACAATTTTTTAAATTACTAAAAAATGTTAAACAAAGGTAACTATGCCTATGGTATTTCTCCACCCATGTTCCTGAAAAACAACTGCGCAGCGATATCTCCCATAGAAAACTACTGCGCAACGTTTGAAGTTTTGCAAAATTTCAATCATGTTTGTTTACATGTTCATGTGCACCAACATGTTAGTGTTCATGCACATGAACGTGTATGGAATTTTTGACATGTTCATGCACATGAACATGTACGCTTTAATGTACGCGTTCATGTGTACGTGTTCATGTACATGTTTTTTCAACCGGGTAAAATAGGGAAATTTTTTACTATTTAATAATAACCGATTTCTCCCTAATTTATTAATAGAAAATCACTAATTCAGATTAACAGAGAGTACCTATGGAATTTCCCAGAAATAAAAATGTTAACATGTTTCGTACATTAATAAAATTATAGAAAAATTATTTAAAACTTATTTCGATAGCATATGACCTCATTATATTTCTATTTAAAAACAATCTAAAATCAGCACTCTACTTTATTCTTTATCTGGCCATTCACGTCAATGGTCAAACATTACCCTCTATACTGATATTTTTGTCACTATTAATGATTCATGCACAATTGTACGGTACGGTACAACTTATCGGAGGTGTATTCCCAGTCGACGTCAACTGAAGCATAAGTAGTAAAAGAACCTGCGTGGTTCTGTAGACTTATTGTGTATAGCTTCAGTTGCGCGTTGCCCGTCGTTGGTGTCGCGCACTCTGAGTGTGTTACTAAAGTGATAGTCGTTGTATTTAACTTTTTTGTTTTTTTATAAAAAAGGACTTAGACAACGAATTTCAGTGTAAATACAAACATTTCTTGAAAACCTCTTTGACTTAGTTTCTGTGAAAAAATCGTCAAATCAGCCAAACTCTTATACTCAGTCCAGGTAATTTATTATCTTTTTTCAAAAATTCTCATTTCAAAACTGTCTTCGTGAAATAATAACAAAGAGCGCCCTTTTCTCTTTTTTTTAATACTTTTATTTTTCTTCTCTTCCATCACTTTCTTTTTTAACTTTTCTTCCTTTAGATTTAATCTTTTTTTTTATTTCTTTCTCCCCATTTGCGGGTACAATTTTTTTGAAAAAAAAAACCTTTTTCCTAGCATAAACACTAACTTTATAATACCAAATTTACAATTTTTTTACATTTTTTAATCTTTATCTCGTAAACTACCAATGATAATTTCCTTCATAATAGGTGTTTGAGATAGGAAATTAACTGAAGAAAGTAGAAAAAAAATTGATGTTTTGATAAAATAACGCTTACTTCAATTATACAGAAAAAAACAAAAATTCGCAAATTCCATTTTTTTATTTTCATTTTTAAACTCTATATACACCGTCGCTTCTTTTTATTTTTTAAACAGTTTTTCCCCATTAAAAAATTGCTTAAATTTATCCAATTTATCCTATATTATATATTTGTTTAATTCTGCTTGAATTCTTTTCGAAAAGAGTGACCACTTTTTGTCTATTGATCTCGATATTGAACCGGTAACGTTGACACGCCTGAGTAATGATGCGCGGAATAATATCCTCTGTACCACTTGTCTGTGTGACTGGAAACGCGTTTAACGAAAAGCGTTTAATTCCTTTCCGTGTTTACATCCTGCTGAAAAAATCCACTCGAGGTGAATGAAAAATTAGCTTTGAACATAAAAAATATGGTAATTTAATTTCCAACTGTTATTAGGCGCTTGTTTTAGTTTAGAAAATCGGCGCAATTTGTTTTGCATTTACATGGAAAAAAATTATAAACTTGTTGAATTTTTACCCATTTAAAAAATCCTTCTATTATTGGGGCATTTAATTTATTTTCATAAGATTTAAAAAGGACATAAAAATAAAGGAAATTTTGTTACGACACGGATTCTGTGATCTACAATAACGGATTTGATCTGTTTAAAATTTGTGCTCCAAATAACAACTGAAACAGATTTAACTGATGCATGCATAAAATATTGTAAATTCACAAACTCGATTTTCTATGTGTACTTGTTTCAAAACGGAAATCATTTTTAGCCTGATTTTTAAAATTAAGGATTTGATACACTTTTGTCTGAAAAGTCAATCACTGTGCTTCAAATTAATCAGTGATTTCTCACTTCTTTTAGGGTCATTTTATTTAAGGAGGTTCTCTCCATTTACATAACCTCAAACTAGAAAGTCGTTTTTCACCTTAAAAAAAATATTAATCAAATTAATTTCATCAAATTTTAAATTATTTGTCAGAATTGGATGAAATTGCTCTTGTATATTGAATTTAAAGAAGAAACATAAAATGTTTAATAATTATTATTTGACGACAAATTTTAGCTAAACTTAATTTTTTCTGGTAAATGAACAACTGAATCTTTCAAAATTTTGTGAAATTAATTTTAATAATAGTGTTATTTGATAGGAACAGGCATTTTTTAGTTTGAGGTTATGTCAATGGAAAAATCTTCTCAAAATTAGTTATAAACTCTGTTAAAATCGATTTTCCTAAATTCGGTTTAATTAATTTAAATCAGAATAAACTGATGCTTTTTGAAAATATCCCCGTTTAAGTATGATTTCATTTGTAATGTATAGTATTTATAAACAGGGAGTCAGGTTTTACCGGTTTTTGTTAGTCAGCACTCGAATTGAAATAATACACGAAAATATCCGAGTTGATGAAATGAAATACGATTGTTGTTTAATTGTCAATTGTTAAAAAACAGTGCAAGTTAAAATTTAGAAATTAACTTAACCTATGCTCAATTTGAGTCAGTGCAGATTAAAAAACTGCAAAAATTTCTTGCAATATTAATCAAGAGACACTAAAAGAAATATAGTATAAGAATGTAAACACTGACTCATGAGACAAAAGAAGATTCTTAAATTCTCTTAAATCGGTGAAAAGTTTGACAACATTTATTGTTGATATTATTTTTCGACATACCTTATAAAAGTGCATTTTTCCTTTGATAAAGCAAACATTATGTAAAAAATTCTAATTTTTATTCTTTAAAATAATTGTTTCAACTTTCTTTAAAAAAAAATCGTGATTTAAACAACAAAAATTAAAGGTTAAGAAATTTTTTGTCTACTTGGATGCATAGTCGAATTTTACAAATTTATTAACTCTTTAAATCAGAATTAGTGATTTTTTATAATAAGGAAAAAAAATTAGATATTTCATTTTCAAATTAGTAGTTTTCTACTAAAATTTAGTAAAATTTTTTAATATTTAATAGTAATTTATTTTTTACTAGTTCATTAATAAAAAAGCACTAATTCAGTTTTAGACAAGCAAAAAGTCAATTACTAATTAGAATTAAAGTCAAGACATGATTAAAAATAAAAGTTTTCCTTATACTTTTCAAGTTAGATAAAACTTGGTAAAATGGTCGAGAAATATATGCGAATATAAAATCAATTTTTTTTATTCTCTAAAATTTAGGGTGAGGCGAAACTAATTAAAAACTTAAAAAACAAAAAATTGATTTTCAATTTTCGAAATTTTTAAAAAAGATTTTTATGTAAATGTATGGAATTTTTTTTGCATTTTTTGGTTATTTTTCTATATTTCAAAATACTTGTTACATTATGTATCCTCTAGATATTTTTCGTTACTTCTAAGTTCATTTTTTCTAGGGATTTATTCAACATCTTCCAGATTTTAGTTCTAAAATACAATTTTTTTTAATACAAATTTTTACTTTTTAATAAAACTTTTTACTTTCTAGTTACCCATTTTCAAAATCCATATATATTTTAGCTAATAATATATAAAAACAAAATTATTTTCTAGGTTTTTTTTTAATTTTCTAGTAATCTTTTTGTTTTCTAGTATTTTTCCTAAATTATAGAAAATATATATTTTAATTTCTAATATTTTTTTTTTTTGTACATAGCTATTGCTTCTTCATAGAAAAAGTATTTTTCTTTGTTTTTTTAAATGTTTACTCTTTCTAGGGTTTTGTAACATCCTCTAGTTTTTAATTCAAAAATTCAGTTACTTTTTCGTATTATAAACGAATTTTTTACTTTCAACCGATCCATTATTACTACTCTTAAAATTATTAATAATAATAATCGCAAACTTCATTCTTTCATTCTGTCCACACCTGAAGTTCGGCACAATAGATGTTTTTTGTTTTAAATCAATAACTTTTGAAAAAATGTATTTTTATATTAATTATACGATTTCTAATTTTATTTATTTAATTATTAATTCTCCTGAATCTAAAATTTAAATGAATTGACAAATTTATATATTTTATTTTCAATAATAATAATGTATCACAATACAAACGTGTCTTATTTAAATCTAATTTACATGAATAATTTTCATAATAATATTTTATTCTGTTAATTACTTATACAATATAAATAAGAATGAAGAATGAAATATCATGATGTAATTGGAAGAAAGCGGGCACAGTTTTCAAATATTTTTTAAGACTTTTAAATACTTTTTTTATTATTTATTCCTCTTTTAATCATTTTATTTTTTTTTTTAACTTAAAACTTTCTTCCCTATTTTAAATAAAAATACGTACCAAATTAAATTTCACCAAATAAATGTTGTATTTTTTATCTCAAAATGCTTATTTTTTTATTAGTAAATTATTAAACTTATTTAATTTCTAATTTTATTATAGGTCTGAAATTGGGATCAATTATAATTTTAATCAGTTCAATTGGAAGAACAAAAAAAAAGATTGACTGAAATATAGTCCAAGCCTGTCAGGCTAAAAATTCATTAAAATCTTAATCAAGGATCCCAAAATTTTTATACAAAAAACACTAATACTCGTTTTAATAAAATCAAGTTTAGAATTTTTAATTTAATTTAATTTGTAAAGGTAGAAGATTGGAATAATTGTTCCCACCATTAAGGATTGAAATAAAAATGAATTATAAATCTTAAAACTTTGGTTATATTTCAATTTTGATCAATTGAAATTTGAAATAAATTCAATTTGAATCGATAGAAGTTGGGAATTTTTAAATTTGGAAAAATAAAAAATATTGATAGAAATTTTGAAGAATGGTTTGTTATTAATTGAATTTCGTAAAGAAATTTTAAGAATAAGGAATTCTTATTATCAAAAGATGCTTGGAATAAATCAAGTTTGCATAGAAGTTTAAATATATTTTGTTCAAAAAAACTATTGAAAAAGAAATATTCTTACTTTTTGAAACATACTCTAAAATTTTTTATTTTTAACTGGGGGAAGAAAATCTTATTTATTTTTCTTGAATTTCATTCTATTTATTAATTTGTAACAAAATTTAATAAATCAAAATTCATTCACACATATAGATGTTTTTTTTTTTGTTTTAAATCAATAGTTTTTGAAAAAATGTCTTTTTATATATGATTTCCAATTTTACTTATTTATTTATTACATCTCCGGAATTTAAAATTTAAAAATTAAGTAATAAATTTATATTTTATTTTTAACAATTGTGTATTAAAATATAAATGCGTGTTTTACTTAAATCTACTTTACAGTTTTTAATAAAGATTGACAACACTTTAAACATAATATGTAAATTAATGAAAAAATATGTATAAATAATTTGAAATAATTTATTGTTTCCAATATATTCGACGATTTAATTATAATTTTATGGAATACAACATAAATAAGAATAAGAATTAGATATCATGAAATTAAATTGAAGAAATCGAGCACAGTTTTCTAATATTTTTTAAGGCTTTTTAAATATCGTCTTTATAATTTATTCCTATTTTTTGGTAGACTTATATTTGTTAAACTAAATATATTTAATTCAGTTGATATAAAAATTTCTTAAAATTATAAGCGTAGAAGTTTAAATTGAATGATATTTAGATTTTTAAACATTAAGATTTTAAATTGTTTCAAATAATTCTTAGAAAAAGAAGTCTGCTTCAATAAAAAAATTTAGAATCGATAAATTCAAGTAATAGTTGATTAAAGTTTGAATTCAATATAAGTTTGAATCCATTTAAAATTTTCAAATTTCTATAAGTTGAAATTAATAGTTTTTAAATTTACAAATGATTTCAGGTTCCCTTGTTTCCAATTTTTTAAAATATTTTTAGACTTCAATAGTGGAAATTGTAGTCATAAAGTTTGGATTGATTTAAGTTTTGATACTGTAATACACATTTTTTATAATTTGAAGATTTTAATATTGGTTGCAGTTTGAAATTCGTAATTTAAATATGCATTGTTAAATTGAAAAATATTTAGAAGTTTATAATAATTTCAACATGAATTGACTTGAACTATTAAATATTTTAAATAATAATTGAAGTTTATTATTATTCAAATTTGAATAATTGATAATCATTCCTACATATCTCATTTTAAGACACTTTTTGCGCCTCAGATACAATAAAGATACCATATTATCATAGTTTAAAATACTTCCAAGACACTTGTTTTTAGAGTGTACTAATTAAAATTTGAAACAATTGAAATTTACGTATTAGTTAAATCAAGTTTAAAAATTTTAATTTAATTTAATTTGTAAAAGTAAAAGATTGAAATAAAATAAAATGAACTTATTTTTATTTTAATTCCTAATGGTGTGAACAAAAATTATTTCAATCTTTCAATTTTACAAATTACTTTGGTTATATTGCAATTGTGATTATAATTGAAGTTTGAAATAATTTAAATTTGAATTATTAGAAATTGGGAATTTTTTAGTATGGGAAAATTAAAATTTATATTAACGGAAATTTTTGAGAATGGTTCGTTGCTAATCGAATTTCGTATTGTTTAAAGAAAATTTTAAAATAAAGATTTCATATCAATAGAAGTTTAAAATAAATGAAATTTATATAGAAAATTGTAATAATTGTATTAATAAAAAATATTTTGTTCGAAAGCAATTTAAAAAAATATTCTTACTTTTTGTAACGCACTATACTTAAAAACTTTTTATTTTAACTTAGCAACAAATCGGAGTTATTCTCTAAAATTTCTTTGTATTTATTAGTTTATAACACATTTTAATAAATAAAAATTAGTTCACAAAATTTAATTTAATAGTATAATTAATTTAATCTAAATAAGTTCAGTTTGTTTTTTGTATTAAAACTATACTAGTCAATGAAGAACGTAATTCTCGCGCGCTTGAGCGCTCGTATTTTTGGCTAGTTGTATTAATAATGTATATAATAACGAATTTGTTTCTAAATCTTTATCTCTTCTTTTAATTATTTATCTGCAATCATTGTTATTTATTTACTTAACATATTTCTTTACTTTTTTCGTAGTTTTGTTTCATCAATTTATAGTTTCTAGGTATTTTCAAATTCTCTAGTAACTTTTTTTTTATTAGTTATTATTATTATTTGTTGAAAATAAAGTTTGTTTAAAAGTTATTTTTTGACTTACCAATAATTTAAAAAGATTTTTTAGTTATGTCTTTTTAGTTTTTAAATGGTAATTTTTCACTTTCTAGCAAGTTTACTTCAATTGTTATTATTTTACTTTTTAGTAGTTTTTAAATTTACTAATAATATTTTTATTTCGTAAATAATGTTTCGCTTTTGTTTATTTTTGTATTTTTTTCTGTAGTTTCCTGTTATTTATTCACCGCCAGATTTTTTCAATTTGGAGGTTATTTGAACAATTTTCCAGTTAATTTCCATAAATGTATTTATTTTCTACATTTTATAGTTATATTTGGCCACTTTTTAGTAACTATTTCGTTTTTTGGTTATCTCTTTTATATTTTCTTGTAATTATTTTATGTATTAGTTACTTTTGTTAGGTTAACAAAATTTTCTTATACTTCATAGTATTTTTTTGAATTTCTAGATTTTTTTTAAGCTACTAGTAATTTTTTTTCTTTTCAAGAAGGTTTTATGTAAATTGAAAAAATATTTATTACTTTTTAATAATATTGCCTTATTTCATAGTTATCTTTTCTTATTTTTTAGATGTTTTCCTTCGGACGGTTTCAATATCAACTAGTTTTCATAACTAAAATTAAGTTCTGGATGCACCTCTAGTTATTTTTTTTTTCTCTAGTCATTTTTCTTTATTGTTAAATCACCCTCTTCTAATATCAACATTTTTTTAGCTTCTACAGTTATTTATTTTTTCAGATTATTTTTTGATTTCTATTCAATGTTTAGTTACTTTCTTCATTTTTTAGTTATTTATTTTCTATTTCTAGATTTTATTACTTAATTTCAATTGTTTATTTGCTTCTTAGGTGTATTCTTTATTTTATAATTATTTTTAAAATTCCTATTTTTTTCCTTTTGATAATGAAAAAGGAACCTTTAATGAAGTTAAATCAATCATAACCTAAAAATCGATTTTTTGCATCTTAGGTTCCTTTCTTCGGAGCGCGTCACAACTAGAAATCACTTGAAAATGAATTTAACTAATAATTAGTTATTTTTACTAAATCTTATGTAGAAATATAATATACCTATATTCGGATTTTGACTAATCTTTTGCTTTCAAATTAGTTATTTTTAACTAAGTCAGATTTAAAAAGTAGTCATTTATTTTTAATTTCTTAGTATCCTTTCACTTTTATGACAATTTTTTTAATTCTAGATTTTTTCTTTTCTAGTAAGTTTTGTCATTTCGAGTTTGAGTAAATGTACCTATTACTGCAAATGCCTCAATTATTGCAAATTTTTGAAAAAAGTTATTATGCACTATTTAAGAGTATAAAGTTAATTCAAATAGATTGAAAAAATTATTTAAATCATTACTCGATACAATTAGCAACAAAAATCAGTTATTAATAATTTAGTTATTGAAGTTTAAATTATAACTTACCACAGTTATTGGAACATAAATGCTTGCTTCTATTACTGCTGAAACAGAGGTAGTCTAACCTCCAAATACACGTTATTCTCGCGACAGTAATTGAGGCACAGTAATTCATGCAGACCCGTAGTAATACCAACACAGAGTATTTTTTCATACATTATAGTTATTTTTAAAAACACAAAAATTTTTAAAATATTGTAACTAGTGGTTTCTATGTACAGTTTATTTACTATTAATTTTTATTAGAAAACTAATTATTAAAATAATAAATCACTGCACGAATTGCAATAGTTGCCTACTATTTCAACTAGTAGAAAACTGTATTAAAAATAGTCAAATCCTTACAATTTCAATACTCTCTAAATTTCTTAGAGTGAATATTTCACTCTAATTTAGGAGTGAGATGTACATTCACTCCAGATAGAGTGAAAGTTCACTCTAAAAGAGTGAAATCGCTCACTCTAATGGAAAGAGTGCAGAAATTCACTCCAGTGGTTGGAGTGAATATTCACTCCAAGACTTAGAGTGAAACTTTCACTCTGTTTTGAGTGAACGTAAGCACGTATAACTTATAACGGCAGTTCGTAAGTTTTGTACCAACGAGCGTATAGCATAGTGGTTAGAGCGTTGGGCTTTAGGGCCTGGGGGTCGCACGTTCGAGACCTCTCAGCGTCAAATATTTTAATTATATAAGTTTAGCGTTAGTATTAAGTTGTATGTTTTATTTGTAAATATAATATAATAAAATGTTATAAAATAATTTAAATAACAAATATCCTTGAGACTAAATAAATACGAAAATACCACAGTACTGACAGAAAGTTATTCAAGAGATTCAATATTTATTTTTATTTATTATTTTTATTTTTCAAAAATAAGATATTATTCCTTTAAAGTTATGTTATGCAAATTTTCAAAAGCTTTAATTTACCCAATCTAAAATTGGAGTGGGAAATTTGATCTAAGAGGAATGAGCCGCCATTTTAAATCAGCTGAAAAATTCACTCTAATTAGAGTGAACTCGTCACTCTATCTATAGAGTGAATAAATTCGCTCTTTCAATGAGTGAACATTCACTCCATATGGAGTGGCTCAATTTTCACTCTTGCCTGGAGTGAAATCTCACTCTTTAAGAGTGAGGTTTCACTCTAAGAAATTTAGAGAGTAAGTAACCGATATTTTTCTACTTCATTAGTATAAAAAATCACTAATTCGGATTTAGAAAATAAGTATAATCAAATTTAACATTTTTATAAGCATTATTTGACACATTTAGAAAAATGTCCACCAATATTCGAATTTAAAATATATATTCGTATATTTAAAATTTTAAAAATACCTTCAAAAGCCGGAAAAAATTTCCTTTGTATGATATTTATTAAATTAAATATAGTTTAAATCATATTTATATACGTGGTTAGCATTATGCAAAAAAAACCATGCATCATGGCCTTAGTCCTGTCTCTCAGACTCAAGGTGAACGACCGATCTGAAACTGACTTTAGCCACACGGATGAAAAGAATACAAACATATATGTTGAGGTAGTTAAGTGTTCAATTGAAATTCAATCCAATGCAAATTTTATTTTCCCTTTGAAAAAAAAGAAGCATGCAGTGCTTTTAATTACTTTTCAAACTAAATCCCATTGAGTCTGATTAAGCATCTTAACTCCCAGATCATTTTAGTTTGATTCGTTTAACGTTTTAATTCTATTTAGTTTAACCAAAATTCTGGTTATTCTAACCGTAATAATAAAAAAAACCAGAATTTTCATTGACTACCGAAATACTAAATTAAACATAATTCTTGTGGTAAATTCCACATTTAAAATTTTACTCTTTGACTAATTTAAAAGAAGAATAAAAAACCGTTAAAAATGTTGCTTATACAAAAAATTGTACATTCTTTATTGATTGTCTTTTTAATTATTAATAAATATCTGCAAAATGACAACAATAAATGGCAAATATTTTTTATGTTTTGAATTAAAGATATAACAGTGAATCATAATATAAAAGTTACTTGCCTTCAAAGTATCAAATTCTTGTTCCAATACTCTGAATTGTTGGTATTTCTATCATTGAATGAAGGAGCAATGATTCACGATATATAAGTTACATTGAGGATATCAAATGTGTATCCTAGGAAAATAATGTGTAAATAAAATAATATACATACCTTAGTCCATTTTTTCTTTTTTTAAAAAAAATTTTTTTTACCAACGAACACGTCTGTTCAATCAATAATTAAAAATATTGCATTTTTATCTACAAATTTCTTTTCGACTGATTATTTAAATATGCAGTTACTTTTATTTTTATTTGTTTTGCATATTATTTAAATTAAAAATTCATTTTTTTCCGAAATTTTTTTTTTTTTTGTTCAGCAATAAAACTGTTTGTGCAGTACGTCATTTAATTTCAATTTTTTATCAGATAATTAGATAAAGTTTGTATGTACTTAATTCAGTACAACATTTCCGTGATTTTATTTCATATAGCGAAGTCTTTTATTTTCTTTTTTTTTCTGTTTTTCATTAATTATTGTCGTTTTACGATTCTAGAAGCGTAATTTGTTTCATGTATAAAGAAGAATATATGTAGAGAATTTTTAATCAGTCTCGATGAGACAAGTTTGAATGAAATAAACACTGAGACATAAATCAAGACAAGAAAAGAAGATTATAATTTTACAACTAGAGTTTTTAGATAACAAAAAAAAAATTACTGTTAACTAAAGTTCGTTAATGTAAAGTGACTCGTGTTAAGCCTAATTTCGAGCAAACATTATCAGACGATTTTTATTAAACACAAATATAAAAACTTTTGTGTCATTCGACGTCAATATATAAATTTTTATATTGTGACTGAATATTGTTGATTTCAATCAAATTTCTACATATATTCTAGTTTTCTGAATTTTAAATCCCATTTTGAAAAGTTTTATCAAATGAAATCTTTTATAATATATTGCAGTTTTCATCATTAACTAAAATTCGAAATTGAAATAAAATTGAAATTGAACGCGCTTGAAAATGGAATTAAAAAGTTAAATTTTATAAAACTAAGAAATTCTTTACAGTTGAAACTGGGGAAAAAATCTTAGTTACTAATTAATTTTTAACTACAACGAATTATCAAAATAACTTAGAATGTATAGCGCTTTCTTATCATTCATGTATTTCCTAAAAGTTTAATTGCTTCATATTATTGATTTCACATTCTGAAGTAGATAGTTTAATTTAGAATTTTCTACTAATTACTTTACAGTTACATTTTATAAGATAAATTCGAAAATAGTTTGTTTTAGAGAGAAATTTTTTTTATTTTCCACCATCATTATAATAAATATTATATTTATAACATTTTCAAATTTACATTATTAAATAGTTATATTTTTTGTCTAATTAAATATATTTCAGTTATTATAAATATGTATTAATTATTAAAATCTTCAGAGTCGCCAGAAGCAAATTTTTTAGGATATGGAAATCTTAATGATCACTTTTATTTTCTTGGTATTTTTTAAACTTTTTAGTAATTTTTCTTATTTCTTAAATACTTCTTTAATTTTTTTATTTCTGTAAACTTTAATTATTTACTTCTTAGTTCTTTCTTTATAGAAAATTTTTAACCTACTCTAGTTTTTAACATTCAAAAAATGATTCTTTTTAACACTCTGATTAATAATTTTTTTACTTTCTAGTTGTCCTCTTTTAAAATGTAACTATTTTAATTAATAACACAGCCCCATGAAAAAAATAGTTCCTAATCTAGGTAGGTGACCCATATTTTCCTAACCTCAAAATCAATAAAAAGGTACATTTTGCTCGATAGAATCTGAACCAGGCCCCTGAAACTCTCGAGTTGAAAAAGACACAAGTGTTGACTAAGCGAAACTATGGCGCTGCATGTCAGTTGGGCTGACTCGAGCTGACAATGGCTGGCAAACAGTAAACAAATCGTGAAAAATACTGTTTTTTTTAAATTGTATTTATTTTAACTGATTTTTTCTGAAGAATATTAAAAATATTGAGTATTTTTAAACAAATGTAATAAGAGCTTTTATTTAAAATGGGTGCGAAATGCAAAGTTTTTGGATGCAATTCCGGCTGTGATATAGTTGCGGGAAAAAGTGAATTTCGTTTTAGTTCCAAAAGATCCAGAAGTAATTAAAAAGTCATCACATTTTATTTAGGAACACGAATGCGACAGTTTTCTAAAATTCGAAATATCAAAGGACACAATCAAATGCGCAAAAGAAAAAAACCTGTCTAACTTATGTCAGATTGAAGTTTATATATTTTAAAAATTATAATTGTTAAAAATTTTATTTAAAATATTATATTAAAGAAAAGTCTAACATTAAATATTTAAATTATATTCAAAAACAGTATTATTTAAAAATATTAATTATTTATAAGCATTAAACTGTACAAACTTTAAATCTGTTTAAAAATAATATTATTTTTAGATATTAATTATTTCTAAGCTTTACACTGAAAATACCAATCTAATGAGACTGATAAAGAGATATATGAACTAAATATTTGATACTATGTAGTTTTACTCAGGGCTGAAAAAAATCATGATTTTTTTAAAAAATCAACAAAATTGGTTTTTTTTAATTTAAATCGAATTTATTTGATTTAAATCAAAAATTGATTTTTTTTTAAATACAATCAGTATATAAAATCTCCAAATGTTTATTTGTAAGTAGTTTATTTTTTAAACTAAAAACATTTATAAGAAATAATAAATAATAAAACATTTAATCAAAATCATATATACCATGTCGAATAAATGAGAAAATTCCCAAAAAATATTTTCTAATTCATACAAAAAAGCAACGAAAAAATAATTAATTGTAAAAAAAAACGTAAAAAAATAAGAAAACAGTCTAATAAAAAAATGAGAAAATTCTTATAAATAAAAAATGTTATGGACATTATTAAAGAAATGAAGAAAAAATTAAAAAACAACACATCAATGAAACAGGGACATAGAAATATATAAAAAAGTAGAAACTCTTTTAAAAAAATTGAACTATTTACGGACATATTTTTTTAAGTTAAAAAAATAAATATGTAGATAATTAAAAAACCGTTAAAAAATATTACTAAAAAGAATCAAATTTTAAAATTAGGAAAATAAGAGAATTATTTCACAAATTGAAGAAAAAAAAAATTAATAACAATTTTAAAAGAAAAACAATTCTATGAAATAGAAGAACGATGTTAAAATGAGAATATTTAGTTCTAAGAAAATGGTAAAATGATGACAAAAATTAAAAAATTAATTAAAACGCAAGGAAGAACTACAAAAATAGAGAAATGTCAAGAAAATTAAATAAATAGGAAGAAAATGGAGTAATATGATAATGATGGTGATATAATAATGATAAATTCATCAAACCAAATAAAATATAGTAATGTTCTTTTTCTTAATCTAACTAACTGCAAAAAAAGTAAAAAGTAGAAAAAATAATAAAATTTGGTTAGAATCTACTAAAAAATTAGAATTAATAAAAATAAAATAAAAGAATGTATGTACAAAAAGAAATTAAAAAATCCTTTAAGAATAAAAAAGTTTAGGTAAATTAAACCAAAAATATGTTTATAATATTACACTTAAAACAAGCCAGCAATAAATTTAGAAAAATAAAGAAAATCCGAAAATTTTATGAAGGAATAAGTAAGTTTGCAAAAAATCTCGCAAAAATAGGCTAGATGAGAAAACCAATTGAATAAATTTACAAAAAAATGAGCGTATTTATTTTTTACAAATATGAAAATACATAATTATGAAGGTCTGGGTACGAAATAAAAAAATTTAGTGAATGTTATAATAACAAAATTGTGTAAAATAATATTAAATAATTTTCATAAGATTAAGAAAATTAAAGAAAATCCTAAAATAAAAAGACAAATACAAAAAAAAAAAATATCAAAAGCAAAAAGAGAAAAAATCTTAAAATTTTCTAAAAATAAGAAATCAGAAGATAAAAATTAAACAGCTTAATAAAGAAAAATTTCTTTAAAAAATTGTAAGAATTAAAAAAAAAAGATTATTGTGAATATGAAAAATAATTAATATTATTTTCAGGTCTGTTCTAGAATTAAATCACTTTGATTTAAATCATTGGAAAATGTGCATTAAAATCATGATTTAAATAAAAAAAACTTAACAATTCTCCAGATGCCTAATACTACATGTGAAAAATCGCAAACATTAAAAAAAAGGACAGAAATTTGTGGATAAATCCTGGAAATTTCAATTTTAATATTTTAATCTCTATAAAATTTAAAAAATTGTGCTAATACAGATGGTCAAAATGTCTACGATTTACAAATTTTTTGTATGATAGCAAAAAATAGTATTACATTTTTATATCTTTAAGTCATTATAATTATATAAATTCCAAACGTCAATTAAGTCATATTCCAATTGGGTCCAACTTTTAAATTTTAATTAATTGAAATTTAAGTGCATAGGTACTATTAATTACTGCTAAATATTTAAATAATATTAATTATTTTTCATATTCACAATCACCTTTTTTTTTTAATATTCTTACAAGATTTCGAAGAGATTTCATTTTTTCGAAACTGTTTAATTTTTATCTTAATAAATTCTTATTTTTACAACATTTAAAAGTTTTTTCTTCTTTTACTTTTAATTTTTTTTTTGTAAGTTATTCAATTTTTTTTCACATCTTGTCTATATTTTGCGAGATTTTTTGCAAACTTACTTATTCTTCCATAAAGTTTTCAGATTTTATTTACTTTTCTTAATTTTATTATTGAACTTATTTTAAGTGTAATATTATAAAAATGTATTTGGTTTAATTTGCTTAAACTTTTTTATTTTTAAAGGATTTAAAAGTTTCTTTTGTGGACTTTCTTTTTATTTATCTTGATATATTTATTTTTTGTACTTTTTACATTTTTTTAGTTTGTTAGATTAAGAAAAAAAAACATTTCTCTATTTTCTTTCTATTTATTTAATTTACTTGATGTTTCACTATTTTTAGTTCTTTTACTGTAAAAAGAAACATCTTAAAATGCATTGTAGTCACTTTTAAAACGTTTAAAGTATCTTATATTTCAGCTTCCATATTAGAAAACTAATGAATTTTAAGATACTTTTGCTAACTTTTCGGAAACATCTTAAAGTGACTACAAATGTATCTTCAACTAAAATACCTACTTTTTGCAGTGTTCTTGCCTTTTAATTAATTCTTTACTTTTTGTCATCATTTTTCCATTTCTAAGAAGCATTTTTCCTTCTTTTCAATTGTTTAGTTTTTATCTTATAATTACGAATTTTTGAAAACATTTATTTGGTGCTTTTATCTACATTTTTTAAATTTCCCAATTTTCTATTTTTTTGAAAGCTTTTATTCTTTTATTTTATATTATATGAATTTACTCATTGTACTAAATATTTTCATTTGAACATCGTTCTTGTATTTCATAGAATTTCTGTTCTTTTAAATTTTTTTTTTTAATTTTATTTAATTGATTCTTTTTTCATTCAATATGTCAAATAATTCTCTAATTTCCCTAACTTTAAAATTTTGTTCTCTTCAGTAATATATTTTAACGTTTTTTTAATTATCTTCTTATTTGTTATTATAATTTAAAAAATGTTCGTAAATGGTTTAATTTTTTGAAAAGAGTTTCTACTTTTTTATATAATAATTATGTCACTGTTTCATTTTTCTGTTGTGTTTTTAATTTTTTCTTTATTTCTTTAATAAACTACTTGCAAATAAACATTTAGAGATTTTAAATACTGATTATATTTTGAAAAAAATGAATTTTTGATTTTTTAATAAAAATCATGATTTTTATCAGCACTGATTATTTTATTATTATGCATTTAAATTTAATTTTATTGAATTTTAAAAGTTTGAAGAAATTGGAATATGAGTTAATTGACGTTTGGAATTTATTTAATGATAATGACTTAAAGATATATAAATTTGATACTATTCTGTGCCATATCTTCATACCAAAAATTTTTAGATCGCAGGTATTTTGATTATCAGTATTAGCACAATTTCTTCAATTTTATAAAAAATAAAATATAAAAATTAAAATTTTTAAGATTTATCCACAAATTTATGGGCTTTTTTAATGTTTGTGAATTTTTACATGCAGTATTAGACGTCCGGAAAATTGTAATTTTTTTTTATTTAAATCATGATTTTAAATGCAAATGTCCCTATGACTTAATTCATGATTTAATTCAATATTTAAATCAAAATAATTTAAATTAATAACAGCCCTGGTTTTAATGTTTTAGAACAAATGTTAATTATATTATAATGGAAGTGAATATTAAAATTACTGCTGTATTATTAAATAAATTGTATTTATAACAGAATAACTGTCAAAGAAGAGATTTTATTAAAAATACCTGATTGATTGATTACTTTCATTTTATTCATTGTTATTCCCGCGCGTATAATAGTTAAAAATTAATTGTGTAGTCAAGAATATTGTTTTATTATTGCTGATATATTGAATATTTTAATCTTTTGTCAGGTTTTTTTTTCTTTGCTTATATCTTTAATAATTTTATTTTGTCATTCAACAAAAATAAATGGAATAAAATAGTTCTTAATAAGATAAAATTAATTTTTTGTGTGTTACGCAAGGCAATAATTTAAATCTCAGCCCAACTGACAGGCAGCGCCGCGGTGGCCTTAGTCAACTCTCAGTACCACTTAAGCCCATGCAAAATAGACCGACTTTCAGGGGCCTGATCTGAACCCAATTTAACATTTATACATTTCTAGGGCAAAAAGAAAGCTTGAATTATGACCTTTGAAACGCTTTTTTAAAAATTGTTCTACTATGATTTTTAACGAAGATATGATATTTTCTACTAAAAAGAAAGCTTTTTAAAGGTCTTTCTATTGATCCTAGAAATGTATAAATGTTAAATTGGGTTCAGACTATTGAACAAAAAGTACCATTTTATTAATTTTGAGGTTAGGTCTAATCTCAGATTCTTTAGACCAATTCGGATTCAACATTAACTATTCTGAAGCTTTCTGGGGAGGGGGGCTGGAAATTGGCGTGGGATTAGAAGCTTTTTGGAGCTTTTCTAAAGCTTTATAATCGTAAGAGGGGAGTCACTTTAAATTGAGATTAGGAGCTTTTCTGGAGCTTTCTAATAAGCCTGGTACATGGATTTGATATTAGGAGCTTTTCTAAAGCTTTCAAAGAGGGGTGTCACTTAAAATTAAAATTAGGAGCTTTTGTGGAGCTTTCAAAGGAGTCTGGTATTTAAAATTGATATTAGGAGCTTTACTGGAGCTTTCTAAGGGCACAACACTTGAAACTGAGATTAGGAGCTTTTCTAGAGCTTTCTAAGGGGTCTATCATTTTGAATTTGAACTATGAGCTTTTTGTAGCTTTCAAAGGGGTTTTGCACTTGGCAATAATATTTGGAGCTTTACTAGAGCTTTCTTAGGGGGCAACACTTGAAATTTAGTTTGTGAGCTTTTCTGGAGCTTTCTAAGGAGTCCTGCACTTGGAATTGAAATTATGAGCTTTTTGTAGCTTTCTAAGGGGTTGTCACTTGGAATTGAGATGAGGAGCTTTTTTTGAGCTTTCAAATGGGTCCGGTACTTGGAATTGATTTTAGGAGCTTTACTGGAGCTTTCTAAGGGGGGTAACACTTGAAATTTATATTAACAGTTTTTTAGAGCTTTTTAAGGGGTCTAGCGCTTGGAATTGAAATTATGAGCTTTTTATATATTTTCTATATCTCACTTGAAATTAAGATTATGAGCTTTTCTAGAGCTTTCTAAGAAGGTGGCACTTGGAATTGAGATTAGAAGTTTCTCTGGAGCTTTCAAACTTTTAATTTTAGCTTTAACCTTTATATTTATAATAATTATTAATAGAAATTTATGGTTAAATGCTATTTATTTTCTAGTTATTTATTTATTTGTTCTAGTTTATTTGTAATTTTCTTTTAATTTTCTCATTGTTTAGTAATTATTTTTAGATTCTTATTATTTTTTGGCTTACTAGTAAACTATAAAAATTTTCTGGTTACATTTTTATAATTTATGAATACTTTTTCACTGTCTATAATAATTCTACCTTAAATTATAGTTTCTTTAAATTTCTAATTCTACTTTCTTTCTTGCTAGAACACCTCTATTTATTTTTCATTTTATAGTAAATTTTCTTTATTTTTAAGTTACCTTTATTTAATATTAACATTGTCTACTTCAGAGTTTTTTTTTTTTTTAGATTAGCTGTTGATTTTCATATACTTTTCAATTATTTTCTTCCTTTTCTAGTTATTTATTTCCTTTACTTGGTTTAAAAAAAATTAGTTCTATTATTTATTTAATTTTTAGCTTTAGACTTGATTTTCCAGTTTTTTTTTTATTATTTACTATTTTTTTTCATAGGTTTCTACTAATTTTCATCAACTTTTAGTTACATGCCACTTCCTAGTTTTTTAAAAAAATTTTTTTAGTTTCTTTTATTTAAATCATTTTTTCACTTTATAGGAATTATTTCCTTTTCTACTTAGTTTTGAGTTTTCATAAGTTCATATTTATTTTCGACTATTTTTTGTTCTTTTGTCAATTTTTAATCAATATTTTATATCACATTTTGCATAGATATTTTTTTATTTTCAAATTTTTTTTTTATTTTACAGTACTTTTCAAATTCTAGTTGCTTTTTTTTATGTAACTTTTTTCCTCTTCTAACTATTTTTCAAAAGCTTATATTAATTTTGTCATCTTCTAGTACATAGTTTTTAAATCACTTTTTACTTATCTTTTTATTTTCGAATTATGTTTTCATTTTACAGTAATTTTTCCAATTACTAAATACTTTTTTGAAATCAAGTAATTTTTTACCCTGTCTAGTTATTTTTCTTGAATTTCAGAAGTTAGGGATTTTTTTATTTATTTTTATTTACATTATTTACTTTTCAGAAATTTTTTTTATGTTTAAAATATTTTTCAAACTTTATTTCAAGATGCTTTTTTAATCTTCTAGCAATTTTTCTCCGTTTTTAATTATTTCTCAAAGTTTATACTTATTTTCAACCATTTCTAGTTCTATTTCCACTTTCTAGTATTTTTTTAAATCACTTATTAGTTGTTTCTTTTGTTTTCAAATTATTTGTTCATAGTAATTTTTTGAAATCTCTAGATACTTTTTGAAAATCTAGTAACTTTTCTTAAATTTCAAAGATTTTTGTTTTTTTTAATTTATTTATTTATTTAAATTTAAAATTTTTTTTCTTTCTAGTAATTTTTTCGCTTTTTTTAGTAACTTTTATTTGCTTCTAGCTGTTTTTTTTTTCTTTTTTGAAATGAATAAAATTTAAATCAATCGTAATTTAAGTTTCCACAAAGAATTGAAGTTTAAATAGTTTGTCTATAGTTTAAATTTAAATTGACAAAAATGTAAGTCGTTGAAATTTCCAAAATTCGAAATTTGAATGAACTGAAATAGAAACTAATTGAATTTATCATCAATAAAAATTTATATTAATTGAAATCCTTATTTCGATTGGAATTTGAGACGAAACGAAAATTTAAATGGATTGAAATTTAGATTTAATTAAAAATTGAATTAATGGAATCAGAAACGATTGATTTTTCATTTCCTAAAAATATAATATAGATTGAACTTCCAATAAATAGAAATTTAAATCTAATTAAAATTGATATGAATCGATTTTTCTATCATTAAAATTAGAATCAATGCTCGAAATTCAATTTAATGAAATTTCGTACACATTAAACTTTAAAAGGATTGAAGTATTATCGATTATTAAAATTGTAATGGATTGACATTGAATTCGATTGATGCAGATATGGTCGTTTTAATAAAAAAAAATTCTATGTATTAAAATGCAAATCATGATAATATTTTTGATGAATTGAAATTCGAATAGAAATTCGGATAGATGAAATTATCGACTCACTGAACTCAGCAGAAAATACAATTTTAATTTCCTAAATTACTGAATTAAAGATTGCATTAGATTACACACTTGAATTTACACTAATCGTACTTCATGTCTGCGTCTAACTCACGTGAGAATTTGTACATCGCAATGCAGGTTACCGCCATCAAATACTTTCACGTACAAATCAAGAATCTGTAAACCAGTTACTACTTTTCCCGATTCTTGTTTACTGTAAATAAACCAATTAACTGCCAAATTCGATCGATTCCTCTTTCTTAGTCAATTCTAACCCCAAAATTTCGTGAGTTCTCTCTCGATAAATAAAACTCAATAAAAAGTAGATTGTAGTTTGTGAAATAGGTTATCGCAAAAATATAAAGACTCTTTTTATTTCGAGTCGACTCAAAGTAGGTTCGCAGATGGAAATAAAACTTTGTAGTTTAGTATTTAGTGGTATGATGTTTTAGAAAAAAGAACGCTGATCAAAATGCTCCCACCTGATTTCAATGTTGACAACTGTCGGTCTTAAAAGACGGAATAAATTAGTTAATATTGATTTATTAGAAATAATAGAGTGGCACAAGTGATGGAATTTCAATTTTGTTGCTATAAAAAGAAGCTAAATAATATTTTTTAATAATTTGAAAATACTTTAAAAACAATATTTAGCTCTTTTTTATAGCAACAAAATTGAAGTTCCCCCACTTGTGCCACTTTATTAATCCTAACAAATCAACATTAACTAATTTATTTCGTCTTTTAAGAATACTTTAAACACATCTTGTTAACACTAAAAAAGTAATTTAAACAAAGTAAAATAAATTTTAATAGTCTCTAGACAAAATTGAAAAATTTAAAGTTCAAACTATTCCCTATGTTACACTGTGCTTTATGTCCAATAAGAAAAAATACGCGCACTTTGTTAACTCCATCAATATTATATTTGTTAAATTGTAGACTGTTTGACAAGACTTTTACTTTCTGCTAAACAGCTGTTAGAAACTGCGCGAAATTTTCCACCAATAATTAAAATGCTTGTTTGAAAGAAGGGCGTTCATTGGTGACAAGCATCTAAAGATGCGCGCGCAATCCCAACTTTCGATTAGCAGACAGCAAAAGTCTTGTCAAATAGTTCACAATTTTACAAATATTTTTCGAGTTATTAAAGTGCAGGTATTTTTTCTTGTTGTATATAAAGCAGTGTAACATAAGGATTAGTTTGAATTTAAAAATTTTCTACTTCAACCAGGCGATTAAAATTTATCCTATTTGGTTTGAATAACTTATTTGTTAATTTACAAAATGTGTTCCCCTAAAAGTCCCCTATTTAGAATGATTATTTCTTCATTCTTCAATTATATCTATTATTTTTATTTTATCTTCTCCATTTTTTAATTTATTAAGTAATATTTCAATAGATTTCGCCTGAATTTTCAGTCCTTCATCTCAGATTTCAATTATTTTCTTTAATTTACAATTATTTTTATAATTTTATAATAAAACTATTATTAAAATTAATTTCACCAAATTTTGAAAGATCCAGTTCTACATTTTCTTGAAAAAATTAGGTTCAGCTAAAATTTGTCGTCAAATAATAGTTATTTAACATTTTATGTTTTTTCTTTAAATTCAACGAACAACTGCAATTTTCATCAAATTCTGACAAATAATAGCTTATTTTTCTCATTGAAACATTCTCTACAGTTTTATTTGTTGGGTTTTGTTAAATAATATTTTGTTTAAAAGTTATTAAACAAATAAAATTTGTTCTTCACGTATTTTCTAAACAAAATGTTATTTAACAAAATCTAACAAACGAAACTGTAGAGAATGTTTCACCGAGAAAAATGAGCTATTATTTGTCAAAATTGGATGAAAATTTATGTTGTTCATTGAATTTAATGAAAAAACATAAAATTTGGTATAATTATTATTTGACAACAAATTTTAGCTCAACCAAATTTTTGTTGAAAAATGTACAACTGGAACTTTCAAAAGTTGATGAAATTAATTTTAATAATATTTTTGTTTGGGGTGAAGAACGCCTTTTTAGTTTGAGGTTATGTAAATGGAGAGAAACTCCTTAAATTAATTTTTCTACTTCTTAAATATTTTCATTATTTTTCAATTAATTTCCAAAACTTGCAATTATTTTTTTGTATTCTAATTTGTTCCAGCATTTTTTCATTGTGTTTATCATTTTTCATCTATTTTATTAAATTTCAAAAATGTTTTATATTGTAATTTTATCACTTATTTTTCATAAATTTTGTTTATATTCTTTAATTATTTATCAATTATTTCTATAATTTTTAAAATATTTTCTCCAATTTTTAGTTTTTAAAAGTATTTTTTCATACACTTTTTACATTTTTAATTTATTTATCTCAAATTTCAGTAATTTGGATTATTTTTCAATAATTTCCATCATTTTTAAATTGATTATTTTTAATTTTTCAATTTTTTTCTCTAAATTATACTTTTTGAAATTAATTTTCAACTGATTTATTAAACCTTTAATTATTTATTTCAATTTTTAATTAATAAAAAAAAACTATTTTATTCAAATTTACAATTAGTTTCGGTAATTTGAAATGAATTTCCTAAATTTTTAATTATTTATCTCAAATTTCAATTATTTTACAAATTCATCATTATTTTTGCCGGTTTTCAATTATTTCCTTTAATTTGATTTATATTATGTAATTTTTTAAAATTATTCTCGTCAATTCTCTGTTGTTTTCTTCAATTCTTAAATATTTTCTTAATTTTCAATTACTGTCTTCAATTTTAAATTATTTCTATAATTTTCCAATTTTTTTCTCCAATTTTTGATTTTTAACATTATTTTCAATTTGATTTACTTAATTTCCAATTATTAATCTTAAAATTCAATTCTTTTTTTTTCAATGTTTTCATTTTCTTATAACCATTTCATTGATTTATTCGATATTAAACAGGGTGTCTATACTAACCGGGAAAACCGGGAAATAACCGGGAATTTAAATTGACCGGGAAAAACCGGGAACTTTCCGTCAAACCGGGAATTTCTTTTCTGGGATAATAAATTCTTTTCAATTTTCAATTATTTTCTTCAATTTCCAATTATTTTCTACAATTCTTAATTATTTTTTTTTCCATTTGGAATTATTTTAATTAATTTAAAATTATTTCTTCATTTCTCAATTATTTTCTTCGATTTTCTACTATTTTCTTCAATTGCCAATTATTTTCTTCAATTTTCAATTATTTTCATCAATTTTTAAGTAATTTATTTAATTCTGAAATATTTTCTACGATTTTCAATTATTTTAATCAATTTTTAATTATTTTCTTCAATTAAAATTTTTTTTTTTTGAATTGACAATTATTTGATTCAATTTTCAATTATTTCCATCAATTTTTAATTATTTTCTTCTACTTTCAATCCCATTGTTCAATTCTTGAATTATTTTCTTTAATTCTCAATTATAATTTTCGACATTCAATTTCATTCTATAATTTTCAATTTGTTTTTAATATTCAATAACTCTAGGCTTTTTACAATGATTTTTTTTTAATTCTCAATTATTTTCTTCAAATTCCAACTTTTTTCTTAAATTTAAATTATTTTTTTCAATTTACAATTATTTTTTCATATTTCTTTCAATTTCTTTCAATTTTCAATTTCTTCTCAATTTTCTTCAATACTTAACAATTCTCAGCTTTTTTAAATTATGTTTTTCTTTCAATTTTTATTTAAATTGAGAATTTTTAAATTATTTTCATCAATTCGCAATTATTTTTGTCGATTTCTAAATTTTTGTGCTCTTTTCAAATATTGTATTTAATTTTGAAGTACTTTCTTCAATTTTTAATTATTTTCTTCAATTTTCAATTATTTTCTTTAATTTTTAATTATTTTGTTAAATTTTCAATCGTTTGTTTCAATATTCAGTAATCTCGACTTTTTTCAATTTTTTTTTTTCAATTATCAGTTTTTTATTTCATGTTTCAAAACTTCCTTCAAGTTTCAATAATTTTCTTCTATTTTCAATTTAATTGTTCAATTTTTTTTTCAATTCTCAAATAATTTCTTTAAATAACAATTCTATTCTTCAATTTTTAATGTTTTCTTCAATATTAAATAATTCCTGACATTTTCAATTTTTTTTTAATCATAAATTATTTTATTCTTTTTTCAATCCAATTGTTTAGTAATTTTCTTTAATTCTCAATTATTGTATTCGAATTTCAATTTTATTTTTCAATTTTCAATTGTTTTTTTTTTAATTTTCAATTTATTTCTTCAATTTTAAATTATTAACTTAAATTTTACATTAATTTTTTTTGATTTTCTATCAAGTTGAGCAATTTTTAATTATATTCTTTAAATTTAATAACCATTGTTCAATTTTTTCAATTATTGTTCAATTGTAGATTAATATTTACTTTTTGTTTCTAATTGTCAAATTTTGTCAATGTTCAATTATTTCTTTTCATTATTTATTATTTCTTTTCATTATTAATTGTTTTTTTTTTAATTCTCAATTATTTTCTTTGAATTTTAATTATTTTCTTCAATTATCAACTGTTATATTCAATTTTTGTAGCCATTTGTAGGCCTTTTTATACTTAAAATATATTTTAAGTTAACAGGAGAAAAAACCGGGAAAAATAGGAACAAAAACCGGGAAAAACCGGGAATTTTGTGGAACGAAATTAGTAGAAACCCTGATTAAATTACCTTCACCATTTTTTAGTTTCCTAAATTATCGATTATTTTTCTCAATTCTCGTTTGTTTTCATCAATTATTTCAATTTTTTTTTCACTTATTCTCATCAATTTTAAATTAATTTTTTCAATTTTCAATTATTGTCTTCAATTTTCAGTTGTGTCTATAATTTTGCAATGATAGAAACAATTTTTAATATTTAATATTAATTTTAAATTTATTTATTAAATCTTCAATTAATTATCTCATCTTTTAATTTACTATTATTCTTATTTTTCTACAATTATTTTTTCTTAGTCCATATATATTTACTGAACTCTTTCAAAAAAAAAAATTTTTTATTTCTCAATTATGTTCTTCAATTGTCAATTATTTGTATTATTTTTCAATAATTTTTTAATTATTCTCATCATTTATATTTCAATTATTATCTCGAATTTTCAATTATTTCTAAAGTTCGGCATTCGTTTTTTATAATTTTGAATTATTATTTGTCAGTTTTAAATTACTTTCAACAAATTGTAGTTATTTTCCTCCTTTTTTGTTTTGTTTATTAATTTTAAAATTTTGTAATTTAATTTTTTTTTGTATCCTAAAATTTTGTAATTTTGTTTTACCTGTACTCTCCGAAATGTTTTAAAAATATATCTTATGGAATCGAACTTTAAACAATTGCAAACTTTTGATTACGCGATCTCAGTTATATATTTCTCACCCTGGAATTCTTTAAGGTCACGTAAAAAAACGCACAAGATCGTGTGTCACTCTCTTGAGACTATTTTATTTTACATCATCGTCAAAAAAGTGCTTAAGCAATATTCTGCATCAAAAAACAAATTTAGATTTAAGAATAGCAAGTCAGCAATGTTTATTCTTTGTCCGATTCTTCTGCACTAAAATTAATTTTTCCGATACTTACAAAATCACTTATTTGTGTTAGTTTGTGCAATGATCAGTTACAGAATTATACTAAAGTATAGTTTTCGTTGACGAGAAGCAAAACAGCCAAGGTCAGTTTTTTTTTTACCTGTCGGCAAAAAAGTGTTTATTCTGTAAAAAGTACACTTGGAAATTAATCCTACTTTGTAAATATACCATCAATACAAGTATCCGTGACGTAATTTTTAAATTTCTAGAATTTTGTCCAAAGACATTTAAAAACGACACGAGCAGGTCAGTTCTTTTTTTTCTCTTAATCCTGCAATAAACGTGGCGCGTCTTGAGTCAATTGTTTTCTATTTCTGATCTTTCTATTATCAGCAATGTACATCCAGTACTTAGAAATGTTATTAGAGAACACAGAGATAATTGTCTACACCTTTACAAAATTTTTCAAATCAAGAATATACGCTGGAACATATTTTAATCGAATTCGATAAGAAATACAATACTCTGAGAACAATGATTTTGCTTTATCTGATTATTATACTTTTACCAGATTAACGAGATGACACAAGTTGTTCAGATATAGATTTTCGAAAAGTCGTTGATATTGAATGCAATTTTTTTTTAATATCAAGCTTAATCTTGATAAGAGTGAGATACGCTTGAAAAAATTTTCTGCACGTTTAAATATTAACCCAAGTATTAAATTGACATTTTAAACTGATGACCTTAATCTGTATATTTTTCGTCCTACAAAATTTTCTGTTCAACACTATTACCTACATTTTTCTTTAACAAAAAAAAAACAAATGAATCAGCAACTTAATTTGATTGTTGCATTGGTATATGAGAAAAAACGAGCATTGTCGCACAGAAATGACTTTTCATTGATTGCGTTTAAAATAATAAGAGACAAAAAACCAGGTTCATTCAAATTTTGATTGTTTGTTCAGTGAAGTAATTAGGAGGGCAAGGGCCCTGGGACAAGAAGGAAAATGGGGCCCCAATTATATAATATAATAATTTATAAGTTTCATTTATTCTATCCACACCTCAAATTTGTTACTAGATGTTTTTTTTCTTTTTTAAATAATAAATCTTGTTTCACTTTTATAAAATGTTCTCAAATTTTAAATTTATAACAATTTCAATTTCTTCAAATTTCAGTTAATGTGAACTTGCATTGATTAAAAGTTCAATTATTCCACGTTTCAAATATATAATAAATTTGTGAAGTGATTTAAAAATTTCTTCAATTTTTTATAATTTTGTTCTATTATGATTTCAATTATTTTAGGAGTGTCGATCGGTTCTGAATTCTGAAAGATTCGGTCGTACAATTACAAAAAAAAATTAGGTTTGATCAAAATTTGTTGTAAAATAATAATTATTAAACATTTTGTGTTTTTTCTTTAAGGGTCTATTACCAATTGAAATTTTTAACCAATTTTGACAAATAATAGCTCATTCTTCTCTTTGAAACATTCTCTGTAATTCCACTCGTTGGATTTTCTTTAAAATATTTTGTTTACAAGTTATTAAACAAATAAAAAAAAATGAAAGAAAAATTGTATTTGTTTAATAATTTTTTAACAAAATATTTTAAACAAAATTTATCGAGGGGAATTGTAGAGAATGTTTCAAAGAGTAGAATAGGCTATTATTTGTCAAAATTGGTTGAAAATTTCAATTGGTTATAGACCCTTAAAAAAAACACAAAATATTTAATAATTATTATTTTAGAACAAATTTTGTTCCATCCTAATTTTTTTTATATTTGTACAACTGAATCTTTCAGAATTTGATGAAATCATTTTAATTATGGTTTCATTTGCTGTTAAAAATCACTTTTTAGTTTGAGGTTATGTCAAGCGGTCGACACTCCTTAAACTACAATTTTCTACTATTTTTATCATTTTTAAATTATTTTCTGCATTTTTTAAATATTTTTAAATTGTTCCCCTAAATCTTAAATTTACCTTCTTCAAATTTCAATTATTTTGTTAGATTTTTCAATCTCTTTTTAATTTTAAGTATTATCCCCTTGACATTAAATCAATTGAGTTATTTATTCCTAAATTTTATATCAATTTAAGTTAATTTTTTTAATTTACTATTTTTTTTATTGTTATTTTGCAATTATTATTTTCAATCTTTAATCATTTTCATTATTTCTGAATTAATTTCCTGAACTTTCAAATATATATCTTAATTTTCAATTACCTATTTTGTCCAATTTCCATTTCTTTTTATTATTTTGCAATTATTTTCTCCATCTTTTAATATTTTCACTATTTTTTAATTAATTTCCAAAATTTTCAGTTATTATCTCAAATTTAGATTATTGTCATCAATTTTCCGTGTTTTAAACCATTTTTCAATTATTTTCTTTTGCTTAAAAATAAATTCTGCAATTTTTCTATTATTTGCTTCAAATTCTTATTTTTTTCATTATTTTGTCAAAATTTTCAAATTTTATTCAGTGTTTTCAACTTTTAATATTTAATTTATTTTCATCATTTTAAAATTTTTTTCAATTTTAAATTACGTCACAATTTAGGGTTCAGGGGGGGGGGGGTCTACAGAAGTGTGACAATCTTTATAATATTTTAAGGTTTCTCATATAAAAAGTGTGATTTAAGGAGGGTTCAAAATTAATAAAAATTTGTTTGTCGTAATTTATGGACGACCCCTAAAATTATTTTTCTAAGATTTTTAAGAACGCTTATACCCTCAAGCGGTTCTCATTCTATCGGACCATGATAGTCAATATTTTTTTAATTTTCTTTCTTCTTATAATTTGGTTTCTCAGTAGTATTTTGTAATTAAAATCATTACACAAAAAAATTTTATTGAAAAAAAATTTTCCGTTGAAAATTTCAGGCTATTAAAATTTTTTCTTCCTGATTATTTTAAAAAATTGAAGAAATACTACCCTTGAATAACATTTTCTTAAGAACGGTACGGTAAATTAATTAAATATTGTTGTAAAAGTTGTATTAAATTACAGTTTAAAATATATTAGTTTTTAAAAAAAAATTGTAGAACCGTGTTTTTATAATTAATTAAAATATAGTCATTTTGCGCGTTTTGTTACTGTTTCCTTGTAAAAATCCCAACTTTATAAATTTATATCTTAAAAACGAAACGGTGAAATTCAATAAAATTGTAACAGTACATGTAAAGTAATGCATTTAATGTGTCATTAAAATTTTATAAAAATCTGTAGAAATTGGTTTTTGGGATAAACCTCCTTAAGTATTTTTTTAAAATTTCAATTATTTTCTTAAATTTTTAATTATTTTCATTTGTTTTCATAATTTCCAAAAGTTTTTATTAATTATCGTAAATTTCAATTTTTATCATTCTCCAATTATTTTTTTCAATTTTTAGTTATTCTAATTTTTTTTTAATTAATTTCTAAGATCTTTATGTATTTTTCTCAAATTTCAATTATTTTAATCAATTTTCATTTAATTCTTCGATTTTTTATATATTCTCATTAATTACAAATTTTTAATAAATTATTTATTTGAAAATATGTACGGGTCAATAAACCCATTAAGATATACAGTAAATTTGTTTTAAACATTATAATATTAGGCCACATTATTATTGGTATTATTAACATTAGTTATCTGGCGCGAATGTAAATAATCAAAAGTATCACATATTGCTATTATTGTTCCAAACTACGAAAGGCAAGTTAAAATTATGTTATTATCTAGTTTTTTTAAACATATATTTTACGATTTTTTAAATTATTTTTCTCAAATTTTATTTAGTGTTTCCCATTTTTAATATTTAACTTATTTTCATCATATTTAAATTTTTTTCTTAATATTAAATTATTTTCTGCATATTATAATTAATTTTTTCAATTTTAAATTACGTCACAATTCAGGGGTCAGAGGGGGGGGGGGGATCTAGAGAAGTGTGACGTAATTTATGGACGACCCCTAAAATAATTTTCTAAGATTTTCAAGTATTTTTCTAAAATTTCAATTATTTTCTTCAATTTTTAATTTTTTTAATTTGTTTTCATATTATCCAAAATTTATTTCCTTGAATTTTTAATTTTTTTCATTTGTTTTATAGTTACAAAAATTTAAAACTATTTTTCTGGAATTTCAATTATTTCATTTAATTTTCAATTATTTATATTATTTTTTATACTATTTTCTTCAACTATGTTTATATTATGTTTATCTTTTTTCATTTATTTCCTCTAATATTTAGTTATTTTCTTTTTCTTTCAATGAACTTTCTGAATTTTTCTAAAATTTTCTTTAACTTTCATTTCTTTAAAATATATTAAGTAATTTTTTAAATTATTTTGTCAAATTTTAATTATTTTTTTTCTAATTTTTCAATTACTTTCTCTAATTTTTCATTATAATTCTTTATTTTTAAAACATTTCTACAATGTTTTAAATTACTTTCCCCAATTTTTATTTAATTTCATTTTTTGCAGTTAATTTGACAAATTTGCAATTTTTTTTAAATTCGATAATTTTGTAAATTTTTTTATAATTTTGTCGATTTTACCTAACCATTTATTTTTTTCAATGAACCGAATTATATTATATTCATAATTATATTACACAATTGCCGAATAATTTTGCGTCAACATTGAATAAAAAATAAATGTAAAGTGATGAGTAATTGAAAATGAGTCACAAGACGAACACAATCGGATATTAAAAATTAAACTATTATTGATAATGAGTCGTATAAAAAAGGTATATCATGATTCACAAGAAAGTATATTTTCATAGATAATTATTTAACAATCCAATATAAAGTTGCAAATAAATTCAGATATATCATGAATAAATTATCATCTATTCTAATAACAATGCTAATTAGGCTCCAGGTATGTTTTTCGTAAACAAGTTTTTACAGTTGTTGCAGTTTATAAATATGACTTTATTTCAATTTTATTCATATATTAAAAAAAAAAATTGTCAAAGCGACAGTTTTTATATTTTAGTCTTGAAATTACATTTTTCATAAAAATATAGGTTAGAATTTATGCCAAGAATTTATTACAGGGCGCTAACCCAATTATATTAGTCAAAAGTAACATTGAAATTTTCGATTTAGCATATTCTATATTTGAAACGGATGAGTCATTTGATTATAAAACACGGATAGAATTTTGATCTTTTATAAATTTTATTTTATGGATTTGTCAAACACTATAAAAATAACTATTTACTGTTTTTTGCTCGAATTTGAAAAAAATTAGCAACAAAAATAAAATAATTTTATCTGCAAATGAATAAGTTGAGTCTTTATAGAAATTTGACGATAAATTGTAAAATTATTATGTTTTCGTCTACAAGAATATTGCAGACACTTGATCTATTTTTATCGAAAATCCATTTAACTATAGGAGCGTATGTCGCATAAGCTTACGGCTTTTAAAACAGAAACCAAACGTTGTGAATTAATTTAAATATTTCTGAGAATATTTCTGTTGTTTAAGTCTGATAAAGTATGATAATAAAGCGTATCATATCTCACTGAAAAGTTTTATATTAACGATATTTTTTTGTATCTTTTCCACTAGTCACCAAGTCAAATTTTAAGCAAAAGATACATATCATTTCTTAATTGATAAACTTTAATAACATTTTCAAAAGTTATTGTCGGCAGATTGTTGTTATTATTTTATAATAAAAAAAAAAGAAATTATTAATTAGCTGCAGAAAATTAAAAATTTCAATTTTACTGTTTCTTTTCACTTGATTAGACGGCTTAGAAAATTGTATATTTTGTGAAAATTAGACCATAGAATTTTACGGTGCGGAAAATTGAGACCGCGGTTTTTGTATGGACCATTCTTTGACTCGCCGCCAATAGTGATTGACCTAAATTGGTACAATTCTAGATTGAAAGAATATTAAACGGAAAAAAATTTCAATTAAGATTAATTTATTGTTTTACATTGTCAACAGATTATTAATTCGTTTTTTTACTTTCTTTAATTTCAAAATATTTTATTAACGATTCAAATTTTTCTAGATTTGATGCGAATTTAAATTTTGAATCTATGACTGATGTTTTATTGAAAAAATTTTTGTTTAATGCTTATAATGTGTAAATAGATAATGTTATTAAATTTAAATAGTTAATGCCCTTTCCAGTTTAGCTTTATTGAATATAATTAAACAAAGATGCAACGAATGTGATAATTGGTTAAATAATTATTGACGCTAAATGTTCACGTTCTCAATTATACGATTTTTATAATGTTAAACAATTACAGGATCAAATGCGAATATAAATTAAATAAATTAATAAAAGATGAAACGAGCTTATAAGTGTTGCATATATTAATTTAATTTTTCTTTGTGCGGAAGCACTTGTAATTGCTAATTAAATATAATCAGGAAGTAAACCGCTCACGAATGAATCCTGACATTCAATTTACAGCTAGTTTTGCTACTTTTAAAATCAGAGATAAATTAAAAGTATCGTTATCTAAGCTTCTGAAATTTAATCGATTTTGCGTCTTTGTGGATAAAAAAATGAATATATGGAGGATAATTTGAAAATTTTTAAATTCCTCGAATGTGATTTTGAAACAAAATAAATACTAAATAATTATTAAAAAAAAAAGTATTTTATTTAAAAATCGGTTTTTTATATTATATAGCATTTTTTTACTTTTTATCGAATATTCATTTATCAGAATTATTATTTGTCCGAGTTATTATTTAACATAATTTTTATAAAACTTAATTTTCTTATTGCAATATAATTTTTAATTAACACAATTTTCATTAAACATAATTTTCATTTCCTCGGAATCTAAAATTTTTTTACCTTCAAATTTGATTAGTCAGAAATGTGATGTTCAAGAAATATCATTCATCCGACTTTTTCCTCCAAGTGACGTCAATATTGTGAGAATGATTGAGACACTTGTAGGAAGTTAAAGGATAAATAAAATTTCTTAGAGTCGACATTTCTGACTAATTAAAGCTTTGATACTAATATGGAAATTTTGTTCAAAATATGTAGGTACTTAGTCAAACAAAAATTATGTTAATAGAAAATTCAGAGACAACAAAATTATGATAATATTATATTCAACTAAAGTTATGTTAAATAAAAATTGTGCTTTCAAAAGATACCGTTTTCAGTAAAAAGTAGAAAAAATTAAAATAAGGTTTTATTATGTACGATAATTACATAAAAAATAAATAAAAATTAATAGAAAGAGATAGAATAACAAGAAATTGATGAAAATAGTGCTAGCTTATAAAAAAGCATATTTTTTTAAGAAATTAATTTTAAAATACAGAAAAAACTTGAAAAATGAATAAATTATTGACATTAAATAAAACCAACTAAAGAATGAGAAAAAAACCAAAAAATGAATAAAATGACTAGAAATGAAAAATAAGCTGTAAATTAAAAGATATTAAAAAAAGATAACTATATAAAAAAGTAAAAAAAAATTACTAGAGAGTTAAAATCTTTCTGTAAAATAAAAATCCTAACTAAAGAGTGAAAAAAATTACTTTAAAATTGCAGAATGTTTTGACACTGAAGAAAGTAACTGTAAATTGATTTTAAAAAACGAAAAACAGCTCAGAATTGATTCAAATTGACGAAAAAAGGAAAATAAATTACAAAAAAGTGAAAATAGAATTAGTAATTGAAAAAGAAAATTATAAAATAGAGAAGAATTACTAGAGAGGAAAAAATTCCTAAAAATTGAAGAATCATAAGTGCAATTTCACTATTTGATTTAGTAGCTTTATTGACTAAGATTATAGTAGAAAATTACTAAAAATTAGTTGAAATTTTCACGAACTGAATTCTTAGTTTACTAATAACTAATTTGAATTTAAATAGCAATAACTAAATGCAACAATAACAAAGAAAGAAAACACTAAAAAATAGATTTTAAACTATTTTTTATTTTATTTGTAAAACTACTAAGTTTTGATATATAGGTTGCAAGGAAATTTTATAAACATACCAATCGATACGTTTTTGAATTTTTTATAAAATAGACATGACGTGTTTGTTATAAATTTTAAATTAAATGAAAAAAAAACACTTTGCAAATTGATTTTTTCAAACCTTATCAGTTTTAAGGTCTTTTGATAACTCTGAATAAAATTACACAAAAAGTTTCGTTTTCAAAGTTTCCTTTTTTAATATGCTAAAAACTTAGAAAAATATTATACTTTTTATTATAATAGAGGTTTGCTAATTGTAAGATGTGAATCGCGGTTTCAAAAACGTATTTTTAGTAGAAAGTAACAAATATTTGTAAATTCGATAAAAATGATAATAAACGGAAAAAAAATTCTAGAAATTGATTTAAAAACATCAAGAAATTGACAAAAAAATACTGTTGATTGAAAAAGAAAATTTATTAACAAAGAATTTTCAATTTAAAAATATCTGGACTTAACCAAGACGATTTATAAATTTAATTTTGTTTACTAAAAAAAATTACTAAAACCTTTAAATCCCCTAATTATAATAACTTTAACTAAAATCCAACTGTAAAAGTCATGGACTTTTGAATCCAGACTTCTGTAACAACCATTTAATTATTGTCATGAACATTTAAATTTTCTACACAAATTACAATTTATGTTTGACATTATTCAATTATTTTCTTCAAACTTAAAGTACTTTTGTTATTGTTAAAGTATTTTTGTTATTTTTCAATTCTTTTGTACATATTTACATTATTTTTTTTACCATTTTAAAATTATTTTCTACAAAGTTCAATTATGCTTCTGAAACTTGAATTACTTTCTACATAATTAATTTTTTTTTATTACTCTCTTCAAATTTTAATTATTTTCTTCAAACTTTGAGTAATTTCTTTAACTTTCATTTATTCTCCTCAAACTACGAATATTTTTTTAATTTTTCAATTATCGTATTTAAATTTTTTATTTTTATTCCAACTTTCAATTATTTGTGTCATTATTCAATTTGTTTTTTCACATTTTAATTATTTCGACAATATCTCAATTATCGTTCTCAAAATTTTATTTTTTTACACCAGTCTCAAACAATTTTTTCAAATTTAAATATTTTCTTCATTCTTCAATTATTTTCTTCTAACTTAAATTATTTTTATAACTTCAATTCTTTTCTTCAAATTTCAATTATTTCGTTCCAATTTTTGAAATTTTGTTTTCATTTTTGGATTTTTAATTAATTTTTCATTTAGTGTTGCCATTAATTTTTTTTAAAATTATTTTCTTCAAAATTTAATTAATTTCTTCATATTATTATTATTATTATTATTATTTATTTTGAAATAAATATATATTTCAGTTTCTTTAATATTTTCGAATTATTCTCTTCAAATTTCAATTATTTTCTCAAACTTCAATTAATTTCTTTAACTTTCAATTATTATTTTCTTTAAACTTTTAATATTTAGTTTAATTTTTGAATTATTGCCTATAAATTTTTTATTTTTATACCAGCTTTTATTTATTTATCTCATTATTCAATTAGTTAATTGAATTAACTAAAATTAATAATTAATTTGCGATTATTCAAGAATTTTCAGATTTGTACGAAAACAATGAATTTTTTTTAAAAATTGTCCTGCAATTTATTTTTTGTCATGAATTTTTTAATTTCCAACACCAGTTTTCAATTATTTTCTTCAAATTTGAAACATTTTCTTCATTCTTATTATTATTCTTAAAAAATTCATTAATTTTTTACTCGGTTTTCAATTATTTTATACAAATTTCTATTATTATTAGCTTCAAACTTTAATTACTTTTTTCATATTTAAATTTGTTGGCCATTTTTGAATTATTCTATTCAAATTGCAATTATTTTCTCCAAACTTCAATTCATTTCTTCACTTTCAATTATTTTCCTCAAGCTTTGAATTTATTTTTTTCAATTTTTCAATTATTGTCTATAAATTTGTAATTTTTACACTAGCTTTCAATTATATCATTATTCAATTAGTTTCTTAACATTTCAATTGTTTTGTCAGTTTTCCAATTATTGTCTTTAAATTTTTAATTATTTACACCAGTTATCAATTATTTTTGTCAATACTGAAATATTTTGGACATTTTGGAATTATTTTCTTTAAATGTCATTTTCTTCAATCATTTTATTATTGTCATAAATTTATTAACTTTTACACCAGATTTCAATTATTTGTGTCGTTATTCTTTTTCTTATCTTCAAGTTTCAATTTTTTTTTTTTTAATTTCTAATATTTTTTTCAAATTTTCAATACTATTGTCTATAAATTTTTAATTTTTACACCAGTTCATTTATTTATGTCATTATTCAATTAGTTAATTGAGTTATAACTAAAATTAATAATTAATTTGCGATTATATTAAAGAATTTTCAGATTTATTCGAAAACAATGTATTTTGTTTAACAATCCTATAGAATTTGCCCCCAAATTCTAGAAAATGCAAAAAAAAACTGATATACACAGTTAAAAATTTTGTGTAAAATTTAATGACACATTATAGTGATTCTAACTGAAAGTTTAAGATCTTAATGTTTAAATGAACATATTTTTTGCAAAGTCGAAAATTTTGTTTTAAATGTAATATAAATCACATTTTCCAAACGGTCCACTTAAAATTTGTGCTGATTTTTAAAAGAATTTGTGTTGTATTGTCTGTCGACTGCTCGGTACGAGTCAAATATAATCGTGATAATTTTAAAGCTTATTTTTACCTTTTGGAAGTTAATATGAATTTTCAATAAGAATTTTATAATTTATACGACAAAAAAATAAACGTAAATTATAGTGTTACAACTAAAAAATTTGAGGTTATGTTCTAGAATCGAATGACATTTGAAGAATATGTTAAAAAATCAACTTACGAAAAGTGTTAAGTTTTAACACAAAAAATTTAACAAGGACTGTTTTCTACACACAAATACACAAAATTTTTAACTGTGTAGAAGAAAAAATTTCTCTCAGCGATGAAAAGTTTTTTCTCGACAGTATAAATGAAGTAACGAGTGAGAGGATGTGGTGTGTGTTGTTTTTATTTTTATATTAAGGAAACAAAGTGTGAATTTAAAGTGATATACAGTTTCCGAGAGAATATGCGAGTTTAATTACAAGTGGCGTAGGTGGCGAAGTGTCGATTCAGGTGAAGGTTAAACCATGTAACGGACTGGAACTGGTGTAACAGTAACCGTAGTTGATATAAGAGTGAAGCACACTGTTTTATGGAAAAAGTTCGCATGGGGCATTGACTTTATTTTCATACATAAACAAACAAATAAAATTCACATTTTGTTTTAATGAAAAACAAGCTACTAAAATTGAATTAATTAAATTAATTTAAATTAACGAGTATTTAAGAATTAACAAGGAAACCAGCAGAATTTTTTAGCGGATAATTTTTTTCTCTTGTTTCTACACGCACAAATGTAGTTTTTTTATTATAATGGAAATGAAAATTAAATAATAATTGCGCGTAGTTCAATAATGTAAACAATGATATAATTCTACACGTAATTGTTATTTGAATTGTAGAATAGATAAAATTGTTTCAATAATGATGATCAAACTATTGCTGATTTAGTTTTAATAAATTATAATAATATATGAACAGTGGCGTAACTGTTAAGGGGCAAACTTGGGCAATGCCCCGGGGGCCCTGAGCTTAAGGGGCCCTTAGTCAATCCTAATAGATCCTTTTTTAAAAAAAAAATCCAAAAACCTTACTAGTTGTAGTAATTTATAATCTCTACATCTTGTGTTACCAACAATTATAAATATTTTAAATATAAAATTTTAAAATCAATTTATATAAATAAAATAAATATTTATTTACGACAAAATTTATAATATTTCAGAATTGAAAAGAATTGTAAAAAATAATTTAAATTTAACAAAATAATTGGAAATTTTGCAAATTAATTGAAAAAAAAATGAAATCAATTAAAAATTGGGGAGAGGAATTTAAATAACCATAGAAGTGTTTTAAACATAAAGAAAACAATTTAAATTTGAGAAAAATACTTGACAATCTTAAAAGTAAATTCAAAAAAATTGAATAATGAAAAATTAGAGAAAATAATTGAAAATTGAAAGAAAATTAATCAAAATTTAGATAAATAAATTAAAATTGAAAAAAATAATTGAAATTTGAGAAAATAATTTAAAAACTTACGTAAAATATTGTAAAAAAGGAAAGTTAGAGAAATTTTCAGAAAAATACTTAAAACTTTCAGCAGTTAATTGAAATAAAAGAAAATAAAAAAAATTAGAGAAAATAAATGAAAAAAGATAAACACAATTTAAAAATTTTAAACTGTAGAGAACAAGTTTTAATCAAAAAGAAATAAGTTTTGGAAATTTTTGGAAAAGAACGAGATAAAGAACGAAAGTAATTGAAAATTAAAGAAAGTAATATAAAAAATAATATAACTAATTTAAAATTGAATGAAATAATTGAAATGTCAAATAAATAATTAAAAAGCTTGGAGATAATAATGTAAAACAAATGTAAATAATTGAAAATTGATGGAAATAAATTTTGTGAAATAATTGAAAAGTATTTTTAAATTCTGAAATTTGAAGAAAATAATTGAAATATGATACAAACAATGTTAACTTGTAAAACATAAATTTCATTTAAGTGAGATAATTAAAAAAATTACAGAATTTTTTTTAAATAAAAAGAAAATAATTGAAATTTGAGAAAAATACATCAAGATCTTAGAAATCAATTGCCAAAAAATGGCCAACTAAAAATTGGAGAAAAGAATTAAAGAAAGCTAAAAATAATTGATATTAACGATAATTAAGAAAAAAATTTGGAAATTACAAAAGCAAATGAAAATAATTAAAAATTGAAGAAAGTAATTGAAATTTTAGAAAAATACTTAAAAATCTTAGAAAATAATTTTAGAAAATGAGAATAATAATTAACAATCGAGAATAATAATGGAAAAATGATAAAATTAATTAAAAATTGAAAAACTGAGTTAAATATGCTGGAAATATTTTAAGATTGAGACAAAAATCGAAATATGATAAAAATAATTTAAATATGAAAAATTGAAAACAATACCTAAATAAAATTTAAGGGAAATAATTGAAAAAATTATAGAATATATGTTAAAAGAAAGAAAATAATTACAAAATTACTTAAGAAAATTTAATTAAAGAGAATTATTAAAAAATCGCAGAAATAATCGAAAATTGCTGAAAATAATTAAAATTTTAGAAAAGTACTTAAAAATCTAAGAAAATGTGAATAATAATTAACAATCGAGAAAAATAATTAAAAATTTAAAAAAGTAATTGATATATTCTGAAAATAACTTAAGATTCAGAAAAAAATTGAAATATGATGAAAATAATTTAAATATAAAAAATTGATAACAGTAAATAAAATTAGAGGGAAATAATTGAAAAAATCATAAATAAATTCAATACTTTTATTAAAATTTTTTAATTTAAGAGAATTATTAAAAAATCGCAGAAACAATGAAAAATTGATGAAAACAATTGAAATTTCCGATAAATAATTGAAAATTTTGAAAATAATGCAAAAATAATTAAAATAACTAAAAATTGAAGAAAATAATAGAAAAATTGCAAAATTAATTTTTAAGCAAAAGAAAATAATTGAAAAATCGTTTAAAATATTTTAAATGATTTTAATTTTTCATATTTATGGAAAATTGATGACAATAATCTAAATTTGTGATAATAACTGCAAATTTTTGGGTAATAAATTGAAAAATAATGAAAATATTAAAAGATGGAAAAAGTCATTGCAAAATAATAAAGAGAAATGAAAATTGAACAAAATAATTATTTGAAATTTTTGAAAGTTCAAGAAATTAATTTAGAAATTATAAAAATGATTAAAAATTGAAGGTAATAATTGCAAAATGACAAAAATAATGGTAAATTAAACATATTAATTTAAATTTGCGATGAATAATATAAAATTTTGGAATAAATAATTGTATTGATTTAATGTCAAGGAAAAAATAATTAAAATAGAAAAAGTGATTGAAAAAACTAAAAAAATAATTAAAATTTGAGGAAGGTAAATTTAAGATTTTGGAAAACAATTTAAAGACAATTAAAACAATTAAAAATTGCAGAAAATAATTAAAAAATGATAAAAATGGTTCAAAATTCAAATTTAGTATATTTGAAACGTGGATTAATTGAACTTTTAATTAATGCAAGTTCACATTAACTGAAATTTGGAGAAATTAAAATTGCCATAATTTAAAAATTTGCGAACATTTGAAAAGGTGAAATATGATTTAAAAATTAAAAATAAAAAAACATCTATTTAAAAAATCATACATAATTGGGGCCAATTTGTATTTATTTTGAAAATTACTATAATGTTTGGTACTTAAAATTAGTAAATATCCACTATTTAATAGTAGCCGATTTTTCTCTTAACAGAAAATCACTAATTCAAATTTAGAGAGATCATTTTTAATCGGAATTCAATGTAGAAATAAAATGAAGTAATTATACTAAATTACTATTAATTATAGTTAGATTGATTTTTAGGTTATGTCCAAATAAATAATATTTTTGTATTTAATTTTATAGTCCAATTTTTTAGCTACCATATAGTTTTACTTCTAAAATAATGAAATTACTTTTTCTAAATAATTACTTATTTGATCTCTCATTTAAAATATTCATAATATAATCAAAGCATACATGTATAGAAAACAAAAACTGTAAATAATTTTATCACGCTGAAAAATGCCATTTTGTCACCTTAAAAAATACAAATTGGATAAATTTAAATAAAAAATTCTATATTAGTAAACGAAAACTAATAAAAAAAAAGAATTTTATACACGTACTAAAAATAAACATCAATTCAAGGAAAAATGATCTTTTTATAAATTTTTTCTTGAAATACGCAAAGCAATTGCGTGACAAATTGTGACAGAGCTAATGATAATAAATTATGTATTCTTTATATTTTCTAATAAGAATCTTCGACCATGGCCAGGTGCTTTTTGTCCATTTTTGTCTATTATAAGAAAAACGTCACAATAGAAAATGCGGTTATTAAATTCACATGAACTCAAAAGTGTGACACGTAATTATTTTACAATTGTCGGCTCATAACTGTTCCTCAGACAATGTGTATACTTTTTATTTTCTCATTTAGCGGATATTTTGTCAGTTTCACTTATACGTCGCGTATTTACAACGGGAAAAATTGCAATTTGCGAATCTGTGAATGGCTTTACGTTGTCGTAAAACTTGCTCATGAAGCTACACGGATTTCTCATGAGTCACCTGGTTCTCGTATTGTTTTCCAGGAACAATTATTGCACTTGATGCTCATCTTACCAACATATTTTCCACAGATTAGATTTCATTCCCTGCAATCACTTTATTTTGATAAAATTAAAATACTTTTTAATCGAATCATTTCCAAGACACGCTTAATCGTCTGGGAATGAAGGAACCTCTTTTTTTTGCATTTTGAGAAATTTGTTTAAAATGCTCTGTTTTAAAAAAAGTAATAATTTTATCTTATTTATTTATTGTTCAACAATTTGGCATTATTTATAGTCATTTTTATATGTTTCTTCTTCCTCCTCTTTTTCTTCCTCTTCTTCTTCCTCTTCCTCCTCCTCTTCTTCTTCTTCTTCTTCTTCCTCTTCTTACTCTTCCTCCTCTTCTTCCTCTTCTTCTTCCTCTTCTTCTTCCTCTTCTTCTTCCTCTTCCTCCTCCTCCTCTTCTTCTTCTTCTTCTTCTTCCTCTTCTTCTTCTTTTTCAATTTCCCTTTTATCTTCTTCCACTTCTTTTTCTCTCTTCATCTTCCTCTTTCGATTCCATATTATTATTGGGCCCGTATCATTTTGACACAATTTTTTTCGGGCAACTTGTTATATTGTACTCCAGAAGATGAATGTTATATTTTACTTCTTCTAAAATCAAAGATTTTTAAGTCTTATTTATTAAATAATTGATTTAATACATTAAATTAATATTAAAAAACTTAATTAATCCAGTAAGTTCAATTATTAAATAATTAAAAGGGCCCGTATCATTTTGCCACAAATTTTTTCGTGCAACTTGTTATATTGTGCTCCCGAAGATGAATGTTATATTTTACTCCTTCTAAAATCAAAGATTTTTAAGTTTTAATTATTCAATTATTGAACTTACTGGATTAATTAAGTCTTTTAATATTAATTTAATGTATTAAAATCAATTATTTAATAAATAAGATTTAAAAATCTTTGATTTTTGAAGGAGTAAAATATAACATTCATCTTCGGGAGTACAATATAACAAGTCGCACGAAAAAATTTGTGTCAAAATGAAACAGGCCCCATTAAAACCTAAAAATCTTTGATTTTTGTAGGAGTAAAATATAACATTCATCTTCGGGAGTACAATATAACAAGTTGCACGAAAAAATTTGTGTCAAAATGATACGGGCCCTTATTAATTATTCTGTAAATTATTTTTTATTTTTTTTATCAGTTATTTAACCCTTTGCATTATGGTGAAACGCTATTCGTCCTACTTTGAATTTTTTGTTTTTTCTGTATAATTGAAGTACACTTTTATCAGATCACGAATTTTTTTTTCTATTTTCACCAATCAATTTTCGATCTCAAACACCTTATTATAAACAAAATGATCATTGTTACACTGAGAAAATAAGCCTCTAGCCAAGCAGCTTTATTTCTAGGTTAGGGTTCCTCGGGACAAAACAAACAAAACACCGGCGATGACAATCAAACTTCTAGGATACCGGAGCATATGCTCTGCTAAAATCAATTAAGTGCTTTGCAGGTGCTATATCAACAACCTCTCTCTGCTAAATTTAATCAAAAATTGGTTGTATTTAGTCAACTTATTTTCTCAGTGTAGTTTACGAGATAAAAATTAAAAATTGTCAAAAATTTTAGATTTTCTAAATTTTGTATTTTTTACTTTTTTGGGTCATAAAAGTAATGTTTAAGCCGAAAGATATCTTTTTTCTCTTTTCAAAAAATTCGCACCGCAAAGGGTTAAAGCTTCAAAAATAGTACATGGATTTATACAAATTTTTTTTTAATTCTGATTTTGACAATTGAAAATTTCAATTAACGAAGTGTCGATAAATATCAAAATCAGTTGATAAAAAATAATCCAATATGAAACTTCTATTAAACTACATTTTAATTATTCTAATGCTATAATAGTGTCAGTCAAGCTCAATTTAATTTATCGATTTATCATTTTAACATGTATTATTTTTTAAATATATTTTATATCGTTATTATTTTGCATCGCAACGAATAATTAAATGAACTTTGACAAAAATAAAGTAATTAACAAGTTGTTAATAATATAATTAAAGTCAATTATAATAGAGGAAAATGATACTTCCTTGTTCTTAATTAGATAGTTTTTAAAATGTCCATTAGTAAAATAAAAATAGAAAAAGGAACATAATCTTCATTGAAATGGCAATTTAATTCTATATTTCGAATAAATAAACAAACTTTGTGACTTTAAAAAAAATGTTTTAACCTATCCTGAATTTTAACATGTCTTGTTCGTTTTGAGGAAATAATTCTAAAAAAAGAAATATATTAAAATTCTAGAAATGTTCTTTTATTTGACTCTTTTTTGAATCGAAGAAAATTTCCGTTTAACTTGAAGAATATTTTGTTTGAAACAAATATAGAAAATAAATAATTTTATCGATTTAGAGAAATCTAGCTTTCAATTGCCTTTTTCTCCAGACTATTATTTTTTATATATTTTTTCTTAACACTAATCTCTCCTCTGGAAGAAAAAAGCTCCATTCATCCTGTAAGGTGTGACATTGTTTGGAATTATATATATATATTATGGATAAACATTACGTTAGATATATCCTTGATTTTTATTTTTGACCTTGAATATCTCGGCAACGTTCTCGATTAGTTTGCATTTGTTTTTCCCTACCTGCTTTGAAAAAGTATTTCAAATGATATTGATTATTTATTAAATTTGTACGTATATATGTAATATGTATATACAGGCGTTTCTTATCATTAATCAGAAATAACGTCCCATTTATTGAATTAAATATTAAAGAAAAGAATGTTCCAAAAAGAATATAAATAAAAAAATTTTTTTCATTTTTTAATTAGAAACTTAGATTTTTAGTTATATATTGATGTCTTAATAAAAATATTAAATAACAAATTTTACATAATTAAAAATGTACTTTTAATCAAGATAAAATATAACCTAAAAGTTTTTTCTTCTTAGGTCCCTTTATTCGTAACGCGTCATATATTTATTATTTATATTGTCGGAATATTAATTCACGTATTTATTAACAAATTCATTCTGTGAAAACGGAAAAGAAAAACATAGTTTTTTTTCTCTTCAATAAGAGGTATTTGTGTTTCTCCATTCCCGGAAAAACCTTGCCAATTTCTTAACTCATTGCTCTCCAAGTTCTAATTGAAATTACAACATTTCGAAATCATTGACAATATTTAACACGTCTTCTGTCAATTCCTTTTAAAATCAGTTCAAATGTTTTTAAAAATATCTTTATTCATAAATAAGGAAATATAATAATAATAAAACGAAAAATAAACATCCTATTTTTATTCACTTCCTGCGACCGTTTTAACTTTCAACTTTTTCTTTCAATTTTGTTTAATTTTCTAAAAAATAACTATTTACAGTTTTTTTTACTACAAAAAATAATTTTTTAAAAATAAAATTATACTAAGTTGACTACTGATGGTTTAATTTTGCATATCATTATTCGTTTTTTTTTTTTTTTGTAAAAATGTTTTAATATCATCAAGATTAAAGACGATTTTAAAAAATTAGATTGGATAATGTTAATCAATTCTCGAAATTTCACCTAAACCTGATTATCATTGCTCAAGTGATAAATCAATGCTACAAAAGTACTTTGCTTCTTATCGAATTCAAAAGAAAAATATTTTTCCTGAATTCTATTAACTGGAAAATGTAAAGATTTCTATAACATAATTTTTTAATTAAAAATATATTACGAGTTTCCTGATTATTCAGCAGGAAATTGTCTTTTTTGTATAAAAAAAAGCAAACAAAATTCAATGGAAATTTCATCATTTATGTTTATTCTACCTTGATTTGGAAATGATTTTCACTCTCTTGAGAATCTTTATTAAACACGAGAAGTTAACAATAAAGAATATAAAAATAAAACAATAACATTCGCAAAAGTATCGAAACAATAAAAGTCAAATGTTTTGTTTTTATATTTTATGAGCTCTTTTATGTTCCCTTAAAAGTTATAACTTTTTTCTTATTCCTTTTGTTAAAGCGCCAAAAAATTGGTTGGAATATTTAAAAAAAAAAACATTCACGATCGTCTTCTGTTAATTTGTCTAAAAATCAGAATATTTGGATCACGCTTATAGAAGCGTATTACTAATTTAGAATTAATAAGATCTTTTATTAAAAAATATATTTCGCTGATTAGTCAGTTTAGCAAAAATTTTCACGACTTGATGGGAAATCAGATGTTAGGATGATGACAGCACGCGATGATAACAAAATTTAATTTACTGCTCAATTAATCCCATGTAAAAGTAAATTACCTATTGCAGTGTTTATAAAAATATTTCTTTTATAATAAAAAAAAAAAAATTGCGGAAATTGCGTCAGTTTGTTGATTTGAAGGGAACAATTATTTTGTATTTCCGCCTCCATTGAATGATTTTTCAATTACCGGTTTGAGGAAAGCATTGTTTGCAAGTTTTATAATTAGTTATCTATTTAACAAGAGAAAATTTTTAAAACCTTCTAAACGTTTTTTAGTTAATAAAATCATGAATGCGACTTGGATTAAATTTAAATTCGTCCCTTCAAATAATCGAAATCAGTCATTTACATAATATTTAAACTTAAAATTGTACTAAAACTTCAAACTCTAAATTATCTAAATTTCAGTTTGTCCAAAGTTCAATGTAATCGAATTTGAATTTTTTGTAAATTGTTTTCATTTCAACCATTTATAAAAAATTAATTTATTCATAGTTTAATTTATCAAAAATTCAATCTACCTAAAATTTAATTTTGTAAAATTCAATTTATTCAACTTATATAATTTGTCCAAACTTAATTTTAACTGACCTAAAATTTTTGGTACAAATTTGTTTGAATTTTGGGAAAATTAGCGAAAAGTAGCAAATTTTTTAAAAATTAATTTTGAGTTAAAATTTAAACAAACTTGAGTCAGAGAGACCTTCCTAATGATATTTTAAGTAATTCTACCAAGTTTCGTGACAAAATATTCAATATTTTGAGAGAAAAGTGACGGACAAATTTGGACTATAACAGTGACGTCAGACTCCATTAAATGCCCTTAAGAATTAAGACGACCGTCAGTCAGTGGCGTAACTGTGAGGGCATGGGCCCTGGGGCAAACAGGAAGATGGGGCCCCAATTATGTATAATTTTTTAAATAAATGTTTTTTTCTTTTAAAATTTTAAATCATATTTCACCTCTTTAAAATGTTTGCAAATTTTTAAATTATGGCAAATTTAATTTCTTCAAATTTCAGTTAATGTGAACTTGCATTGGTTAAAAGTTCAATTAATTCACGTTTCAAATATACTAAATTTGAATTTTGAACCATTTTTATCATTTTTTCATTATTTTCTGCAATTTTTAATTGTTTTAATTGTCTTTAAATTGTTTCCCAAAATCTTAAATTTATACCTTCTTCAAATTTTAATTATTTTGTTTAGTTTTTTCAATCACTTTTTCAATTTTAATTATTTTTTCCTTGACATTAAATCAATACAATTATTTATTCCAAAATTTTATATTATTCATCGCAAATTAAAATTAATTTGTTTAATTTACCATTAATTTTGTCATTTTGCAATTATTACCTTCAATTTTTAATCATTTTCATAATTTCTAAATTAATTTCCTGAACTTTCAAAAATTTTAAATAATTATTTTGTTCAATTTTCATTTCTCTTTATTATTTTGCAATGACTTTTTCCATCTTTTAATATTTTCATTATTTTTCAATGTATTTCCCAAAAATTTGCAGTTATTATCACAAATTTAGATTATTGTCATCAATTTTCCATAAATATGAAAAATTAAAATCATTTAAAATATTTTAAACGATTTTTCAATTATTTTCTTTTGCTTAAAAGTAAATATTGCAATTTTTCTATTATTTTCTTCAATTTCTAATTATTTTAATTATTTTTGCATTATTTCAAAAATTTTCAATTATTTATCGGAAATTTTAGTTGTTTTCATCAATTTTCTATTATTTCTGCGATTCTTTAATAATTCTCTTTAATTAATTTTTAATTAATTTTTAATTAATGTTTTAAGTAATTTTGTAATTATTTTATTTCTTTAAACATATATTCTATGATTCTTTTAATTATTTCCCTCAAATTTTATTTACTGTTATCAATTTTTCATATTTAAATTATTTTCATCATATTTCAATTTTTTTCTAAATCTTAAGTTATTTTCAGAATATTTCAATTACTTTTTTCAATTTTTAATTATTTTTCTCGATTGTTTAATTATTATTCACATTTTCTTAGATTTTTAAGTACTTTTCTAAAATTTTAATTATTTTCAGCAATTTTCGATTATTTTTGCGATTTTTTAATAATTCTTTTTAATTAAATTTTCTTAAGTAATTTTGTAATTATTTTCTTTCTTTTAACATATATTCTATAATTTTTTCAATTATTTCCCTCAAATTTTATTTAGGTATTGTTTTCAATTTTTCATATTTAAATTATTTTTATCATATTTCAATTTTTGTCTCAATCTTAAAATATTTCCAGCATATTTAACTCAGTTTTTCAATTTTTAATTAATTTTATCATTTTTCCATTATTATTCTCGATTGTTAATTATTATTCTCATTTTCTAAAATTATTTTCTAAGATTTTTAAGTATTTTTCTAAAATTTCAATTACTTTCTTCAATTTTTAATTATTTCTGCGATTTTTTAATAATTCTCTTTAATTAATTTTTAATTAATTTTTAATTAATGTTTTAAGTAATTTTGTAATTATTTTCTTTCTTTAAACATATATTCTATGATTCTTTTAAGGAGGTTTATCCAAAAAACCAATTTCTAAAGATTCTTATAAAATTTCAATGACATAATAAATGCATTACTTTACATGTACTGTTATAATTTTATTAAATTTTACCGTTCTGTTTTTAAGATATAAATTTATAAAGTTGGGACTTTTACATGGAAAAAGTAACAAAACGCGCAAAATGACTATATTTTGATTAATTTAAAAAACACAGTTCTACACATTTTTTTAAAAAACTAATATATTTTAAACTGTAATAGAATACAGCTTTTACAATAATATTTAATTAATTTACCGTTCCGTTGTTAAGAAAATGTTATTTAAGGGTAGAAATCCTTCACTTTTTTGAAATTATCAGGAATACAAAATTTTAAAAAGTTGTAATTTTCAAAAAAAAAAAATTTTCAATAATATTTGTTTGTGTAATGATTGTAACTACAAAATACTATAGAGAGACCAAATTATAAGACGAAATGGAATTAAAAAAATATTGAGTATCATGGTCCGATAGAATGAGAACCGCTTGAGGGTATAAGCGTCCTTAATTATTTCCCTCAAATTTTATTTAGGTACTATTTTCAATTTTCCATATTTAAATTATTTTTATCATATTTTACTTAATTTTTTCAATTTTAAATTAATTTTATCATTTTTCAATTATTATCCTCGATTGTTAATTATTATTTACATTTTCTAAGATTTTTAAGTATTTTTCTAAAATTTTAATTATTTTCATTATTATCGATTATTTCTGCGATTTTTTAATAATTCTCTTTAATTAAAAATTTTTAAGTAATTTTATAATTATTTTCTTTCTATAAACATATATTCTATAATTTTTTCAATTATTTACCTCAAATTTTATTTAGGTACTATTTTCAATTTTTCATATTTAAATTATTTTTATCATATTTTAATTTTTTTCGCAATCTTAAATTATTTCCAGCATATTTCACTTAATTTTTCAATTTTAAATTAATTTTATCATTTTTCAATTATTATCCTCGATTATTCAATTATTTTCTTCAAATTTCAGAATTTAAAAACATTTTTTAATTATTTTCCAAAATTTATTTCCTTCAACTTTCAATCCTTAACATTAGTTTTATATTATAATTTTCAAGATTTTAAATTATTTATCTGATATTTCAATTATTCCATTCAATTTTCAATTAATTATATTATTTTCTTTAATTTTCAATTACTTTCGTTCCTTTTCTCGTTGTTTTTCATAATTTCCAAAAAGTTTTTACTTATTTCTCTTTAATTAAAATTTGTTTCCTACAATTTTAAATTATGTTTATCTTTTTTCATTTATTTTCTCTTATTTTTTATTATTTTCTTTTATTTTAATGTACTTCTGAAAGTTTTAAGTATTTTTCTGAAAATTTCTCTAACTTTCCTTTTCTAAAATATTTTATGTAAGTTTTTCAATTACTTTCTCAAATTTTAATTATTTTTTTCAATTTTGATTTATTTATCTGAATTTCGAATAATTCTTTTTCAATTTTCAATTATTTTTTCTAATTTTTCATTATTTAATTTTTTTTAATTTACTTTTAAGATTGTCTAGTATTTTTCTGAAATTTAAATGATTTTCTTTATGTTTAAAACACTTCTATGGTTATTTAAATTACACTCCCCAATTTTTAATTGATTTTATTTTTTTTTTTTTCAATTAATTTGCAAAATTTGCAATTATTTCGTTTAATTTAAATTATTTTTTGCAATTCTTGTTAATTCTAAAATATTATAAATTTTGTCGTAAATAAATCTTTATTTTATTTATAGAAATTGATTCTTAAATATTGTATTTAAAATATTTATAATTGTTGATAACACAAGATGCAGAAGTCATAAATTACTACAATTAGTAAGGTTTTTGGCATTTTTTTAAAAAAAAGTATCTATTAGCGTTGACCAAGGGCCCCGGGGCACTGCCCCACTTTGCCCCCTAACAGTTACGCCACTGTCGTCAGTTCGTATTTTTATTTATTATTCTCAATGTAAAGATTTTAGCCTACTTGAAAAATGTCAGTTTACAAAATTTATTTTTAACTTTTTTTTAAAGTAGCATTTCGAGACATTGTCAGAGAACGTGTAAATTATATAACAATTGGGAAATATTTATTGACAATGATTCTCTATTTCACGTGATAAGGTGCGACATTGTTTGTTGAATTTTAATCAGAAAGTGTGAGGCTGATGATTCTGATAATGAACAAAGGTACGTAAAATGCTTGAAAACTCTTGAGACAAATAATGCAAAAGTCAACTTTTAAAGTCATGCGGGTATATTGCGTCATAGTATATAAAATAGTTACTTAAAAAATTTAGCCCAGCATTTTAATAATCTCTATAATAGTTCTTTTTACGAATTCTACCCGCATCGTGCTTTAAATCAACTGTATTTTTTCTTTTATTAGGATCATGATTTTTATGGACACTTTCAATTCATGATTTCATAAAATATTGTATACAACTTACTGGTAGGCGTTAAAATTTTAGAGATATTAAATTCTTCTATGAAATATGACACATGAAATGCTAATAATAAAATCTTTACTCACTTCCGTTGGCCCACTTTTGAGAATCAAAAGAATTGATTTTAATTAATAAAATTTTCATATGCATGGTCGATGGGACAATGTTTTGTATATTTAATTATAACTATTGATTTTAGTAGCTTGATACAATTTTTATATGAATAATCTGTGGAATATAATCGATTGAATGAATTAAGTTTATATATAGTTTTTTAGTAATTCACGTTTCTCCGTATATCTATTATTTACCATTCATTACATTAACCTATATTTACAAATATTATTATAAATTTCTTTCATTTGATTATTTTGTTAACATTTTTCTATAATCACAAAATTCATTTTATACACATTTTTTTTCTTCGTCTTGTAATTTAGACTTCAATTTTTACACATCACGGTTATTTTTAGCATTATACAAATTTACAACTCATATTAGTAAAATAGAAAAATTGCTATTCTCTTTTGGTAATATGAACAAAGAACATGATAAAAGATTTATAAGTTGACGTGTATTCAAATAAGACATAGGAAAACAGTCAAAAAGCATTTTTTAATAAAAGAAAAGACATTTTTTGCGCAGGATAATTTTTCATTCAAATGTAGTTTCGATTCTTAAACTCTTATCTTAGGTGTCATATTATTCAACTCTTTTCGCAAAAGCATTGTCATCCAGATTATTTCAGATATGGTCTATACATATTTCGAATTTTTTACGCTTTTTGTTTCTTTTAATTTTTATCAGGCTTGTTAATAATATTTTTCCCGAGGTAAAACCTTCTTTTTAGAAATCTAATTTTTACGTTAAATTCTTTTTTAATAAACAATTCTCCAAACATTTAAATTTTCAATAAAATTATATGAAGAGGTTTTTAGACGAATTTTCATTAATGTTCACTTAAAATATTAGCAAGTCATTTTTTTCTTGAAAGTGATGATGACAATAATTGGTAATATTTCCATTCGGATCGATTGATAATTAGATAAGTTTTCAATTGGATCAATTTAAAGTTGGATAAATTTATTCCTAAATTCGTATAAAGAAAGTTTATATTCAAATTTGGATCGATTAAAATTTTGAATAAATGAAATGACAATTTACGGTGGCAAATTATACTAATGACACTAACTGTTTTCATGCAAACAACTAAATTTGAAAAATTAAAAATTCTCATGATGAATTAAATAATTGAATGATTATTTATCGGCTTCCTTGCAAGTATCCGGACAACCTTGAATAACATTAAAATAATCTGTTCACGTTTAGAAATTTATCAATCTTTACAATAATCTTATACGTGACGTAAATCGAATCACTTGATCGCAGTAGCACGTGTCACTGGACAAGAAACGAAACGGGAATCTCTTTTTTATTGTGGCTTTTAAGAAGCAAGATCTTATTCTTTGCGGCACTTATTACAAATAAAAGGTTAAAATTGTGCACGCATTATGTAGACGAGCCTCTCACGAAGGCTCGTATATTTATTCTGATATATGTAATCTAGTGCAACTGTCCTTGGGCTTCGCTCTAAACTCTCCTACGTAACATTTCGAAATTATAATTAATTTTGCGTGCACGATACACACCTACTTTTTATCATTCTTTTATTAACACGTGTATATTTTTAGTTTTTACAAAATTGGAATAAATTTTGATGCGCTTGAACGATCATCCAATAAAGTTATTTTAAAAATTAGCAAAATTAAACGCGCGCTAGCGCGCGATTAGTTTTTCATACGTTTTAAACATTATAAAATACAATAATGAATATAAAAAATCGGTAAATACTATTTATCTAATAAAAAGAAATAAATATGTTAAATATAATATTTAAAAATCAATTAATAAGTATAAATAAAATAAATATTTTAATAATATTTGTTAACTATCACTCGGTGTTATTAATTCACATATATAACTGAATTTATCGATTAAATAAATACTTTTAAATTTATTAAAAATAAATTTAAAATTTTTACTTAAAAAAAATTTACTTTTAAATTTTTGACTGACTCGGAGAAATCGATAAATTCAGTTATATATGTAAAATAAATATTTATTTAGGACAAAATTTATAATATTTTAGAATTAAAAAGTATTGCAAAGAATAATTGAAATTAAACAAAATAATTGCAAATTTTGCAAATTAATTTTAAAAAAAATGAAATTAATTAAAAATTGGGGAAAGTAATTTAAACAATCATAAACATGTTTTAAACATAAAGAAAGTAATTAAAATTTGAGAAAAATACTTGAGAATTTTAAAAGTAAATTAAAACAAAATTAAATAATGAAAAATTAGAGAAAATAATTGAAAATTGAAAAAACATGGTTAAAAATTGAGATAAATTAATTAAAATAAAAAAAAATAATTAAAATTTGAGAAAGTAATTGAAAAACTTACATAACATATTTTAAAAAAGGAAAGTTAAACAAAATTTGAGAAAAATACTTAAAACTTTCAGAAATTCATTGAAATAAAAGAAAATAATTAAAAATTAGAGAAAATAAATGAAAAAAGATAAAAATAATTTAAAATTGAACAGAACAAGTTTTAATTAAAGAGAAATAAGTAAAAATTTTTTGGCAATTATGAAAAAGAACGAAAGTAATTGAAAATTGAAGAAAATAATATAAATAATTAAATAATTAAAAAGTCAGATAAATAGTTAAAAATTCTTGAAATTATGAAACAAATGTAAAGAATTGAAAATTGAAGAAAATAAATTTTGGAAAATAATTGAAAAATGTTTTTAAATTTTATAACTTGACGAAAATAATTAAAATATGATTCAAACAATGATAAGTTGTAAAAAATAAATTACATTTAAGTGTGATAATTGAAAAAAGTACGGAATTATTTTTAAATAAAGAAAAAATAATTGAAATTTGAAAAAAATACATGAAGATCTTAGAAATCAATTAAATAAAAGAAAATAACTAAAGATTTGAGAAAAGAATTGAAGAAATAAGCTAAAAGTAATTGAAATCTACGATAATTAATAAACAAATTTTGAAATTATAAAAACAAATAAAAATAATTAAAAATTGAAGTAAACAATTGAAATTTTAGAAAAATTCTGAAAAATCTTAGAAAATAATTGTAGAAAATGAGAATAACTAAAAATTGGAAAAAAGACTGGAAGAATGCTAAAAATAATTGAAATTTACGATAATTAATAAAATTTTTTGGAAATTATGAAAACAAATAAAAATAATTAAAAATTGAAGAAAATAATAGTAATTTGAGAAAAAAACTTTAGAATTTTAGAAATTAATTTTATAAAATGAAAATAACTAAAAATTGGAGAAATACTGGAAGAATGCTAAAAATAATTAAAATTTACGATAATTAATAAACATTTTTGGAAATTATGAAAACAAATAAAAATAATTGAAAATTGAAGAAAATAATAGAAATTTGAGAAAAATACTTTAAAAAGTTTTAGAAATTAATTTTATAAAATGAGAAAAACTAAAAATTGGAGAAAAGTCTGGAAGAAAGCTAAAAATAATTGAAATTTACGATAATTAATAAAAAAAATTGAAATTCTGATAACAAATGAAAAGAATTAGAAATTGAAGAAAATATTTGAATTTTCAGAAAAATACTTAAAAATCTTAGAAAATAATTTTAGAAAATGAAAATAATAATTAACAATCGAGAAAAATAATTGAAAAATGATAAAATTAATTCAAAATTGAAAAAAATAATTGAAATATGCTGAAAATAATTTAAGATTGAGAAAGAAAATTGAATTATGATGAAAATAATTTAAATATGAAAAATTGAAAACATTCAATAAAATTTGAGAGAAATAACTGAAAAAATCATAGAATATATGTTTAATAAAAAATAATAATTACAAAATTACCTAAAAAATTTTAATTAAAGAGAATAATTAAAAAATCACAGAAATAACGAAAATTTATGGAAAAAATTGCAATATCGGATAAATAATTGAAATTTTTAAAAGTAATGCCAAAATAATGAATATAATTAGAAATTGATGAAAATCAAGAAAAATTGCAGAATTTATTTTTAAGCAAAAGAAAATAATTAAAAAATCGTTATATAATGGAAAATTGATGACAATAATCTAAATTTGAGATAATAACTGAAAATTTAGGAAATTAATTGCATGTGTATATATTTTAAACTTCTTCAAAAGCCATAATAAATTTTTAAAGCCTTTTTCGAAACTTTTTTTTTCAAGAGTTTACGGAGATTATTATTAAGAGTGACCAAAAAACTAGAAATTGACGAAAATAAATATAAACTTGTAAAAAAAACGGGAAAAATAACTAGATGATTAAAAAAAAAGATATTCTCTCTAAAACTGAATTAGTTAAAAATAACTAATTTGACAGCAAAAACTCAGTCATTATAATTCAAATACTTATATTTCTACTGACCATTTAGTAAAAATAACTAATTATTACTTATTAGTCAAATTAATTTTTAGGTTATGTCAAAATTATTAATATTTTAGTAAAATTATTATTACTAATTGAATTATTCCAATTTTAACTATTTTTTAGTTATATTTTTAATTAACAATTATAGTCATATTTTACTAATAAATAGTTATTTTTAACTAATTGAAGAAACAAAAACTCAGCCACGATTTTTCTAATAGTTATTTTTAACAATTTCAGATTTAGAGAGTTGAAATTAAATAAAATTATTTAATGTAAAATTAAAAAAAAAACAGTTTGAAAATAAAAGATATAATTGAGGAATAAAAAAATCAGTGGAAAGTGACAAAAGACGATAAAATTATTGAAAATAAATGGAAATCTAACAAAAATTAGAGAAAAATTAGTAGAAAACTACTAGTTATTAGTGGAAATATATATTTAATATGTTTTTGATAAAATCGAATTTTTTGATTTTTAAAAAAATGGCCGCCATTTTGTTAATTTTTAAAATTGCTGAGAAAGAGAATCTAAAGCATTATTAAAATCAGAAAACAAAATTTAAAAATACCAATTTTTGAAAAAAACAGATTTTAAAAAATTTTGTTAGCGTTTTCGTTTAAAAACTACTCTTTATCCTAAAACATTCAAATGCAGAAATGCTCGTAACAAATGCGAAAAATAATTTTTTCGCAAAACAAAAAAATACTCTTTATTTGCACTAAAAAACAATAAAAAATCATGTTAAACATGATTTTGAATTTTGAAAATATTTAGTCTGTACTCTTTAAATCTGAATTAGTCAAAAACTACTATTTAGGGGCTAAAATCGTGAACGAGTTTTCTCTATTTCAATTAGTAAAAAATAACTAATTAATAGTGAAAAACTACTATTTTAGCAGTTAAGTTTAACTAATTAATTAGTAAAAAATAACTAATGTAATTAGTAAATAGAAATCTACTAATTCTTTTAGTAGTTTAACATAACCTGAAATTACTTTGACTAATTAAATTAGTAGTTTTTAATTATTTCAGATTTATAGAGTATGATTTGAAATGGAAATAGCGAGTACTGGATTTTAAAAAATCATCAAGATATTGAAAAAATTACTGTAAATTAAAAAATAATATAGAAATAAAAAAAAGCAATAAAAAGTTTTTTAAAAAATACTTAAAAGTGACAAAAGAAGTAAAAATTGACGAAAATAAACAAAAATCTATTAAAATTTATTAAAAAATTTTAAAAATAATTTCGAAACTGAGAAAAATCTGACAAGTAAATAAATAACTAGAAATTACAAAAAACAATAGATAAATATAATACCTACTAAATTTGAAGTGATTTAAAAATTTCTGAAATGTTTAATAGTTCTTTTCTCTTATGATTTCATTTACTTAAACTACAATTGTCAACTATTTTTATCATTCTGCAATTATTTTCTCCATATTTTAATTATTTTAATTATTTTTAAATTAATTTCCTAAAATTTCAGTTACTATCTGAAATTTAGATTATTATTTTCAATTTTTTAAACGATTTTTCAATAATTTTCTTTTGCTTGAAAATAAATTCTGTACTTTTTTTTATTACTTTCTCCAATTTTTAATTATTTTCATTCTTTTGGCATAATTTTCAGATAATTCACTTATTTTTTTTTTTTTTTTTATAAAAAAATTCTACAATTTCTTCGATTATTTATTTCAAATTTCACTCATTTTTTTCAATTTATCATTGTTTTTATCATATTTTAATTATTTTCTTCAAGTTTCAAATTTTAAAATCAATTTTGAATTATTTTCCCAAATTTGTAATTATTCTTATTTTTTAAAATTATTTTCTAACATTTTTAAATATTTTTCTTCAATTTTTTTTATAACTTCAAAAATTTTAAACTATTTAACTAATATTTCAATTATTTAATTCAATTTTAAATTATTTTTTATTGTTTTCGTCTATTCTCAATTGCTTACGTTCTTTTTCATAATTTCTAAAAAGTTTTTAATTATTTATCTGAAGATTCCATTATTTTATTCAATTTTCAATATTACATCTATAATTTTCTTGTACTTTACGTACATTCTGTATTTTTTGGAATTATTTCGCTTAAATTAAAAATTGTTCTCTTTAATTTTAAATTATGTTTATCTTTTTTCATTTATTTTCTCTAATTTTTTAATTATTTTCTTTTTTTTTTAAATAATCTTCTAAAAGTTTCAAGTCTTTTCCAAAATTTTCTTTAACTTTTTTTTTATTCAAAATATATTATATAATTTTGCTTCCTTATATAGCTTTGTGATCGTCAAGATTTTCGATTTTCCAAAAAAAGTCTAAATCGACTCATTTTCATCTAAAAAGCGTAAGTTTTCATTTTTAAGCAAATATGCAGATATATATATATGTGCGTGTGTGTGTGTGTGTGTGTGTGTGTATGTATGTATGTGTGTGTATACCTTTTTTTGTCGACAGAATATCTCGAGAACGCTTCAACGGATTTCAATAAAATTTGCAAGACTTATTAAACTTATGAATATCTAAATTTAGACACAGGGATTTTTAAAAATATTCATTCAAACTTTTCTAGCTGCTTTTTTCATCGAAAAAAAGGGCCCGTATCATTTTGACACAAATTTTTTCGTGCAACTTGTTATATTGTACTCCCGAAGAAGAATGTTATATTTTACTCCAACTAAAATCAAAGATTTATAAGTTTTAATTATTCAATAATTGGACTTACTGGATTAATTAAGTCTTTTAATATTATTTTAATGTATTAAAATCAATTATTTATTAAATAAGACTTAAAAATCTTTGATTTCAGAAGGAATAAAATATAACATTCATCTTCGGGAGTACAATATAACAAGTTGCCCGAAAACATTTGTGTCAAAATGATACGGGCCCGAAAAAAATCGTTTTTTGCCAAAAAAAAGTTTGTATCTTAAAGTGTTGTTTAAAAATTAGTAGGCTTCATAATTATAAAATTCTCTGTCCCCTAAATAGTAAAACTTCACACAAAAATGAGCCAGTATCATTTTGACACATGACTTAATTTTAGATTGTTATATTGTACAGAATGGAAATGTTATTTTGTACAACTGCTAAATGATATTTTGTACAATTTTGAAAAATGAATTTGTTATTTTGTACAATTCTTTAAAAAAGCTAAAATATTGTACTTCCAATGTTTTATTGCTTTTTTAAAAAATTGTACAAAATAACAAATTCATTTTTCAAAACTGTACAAAATAACATTTAACAGTTGTACAAAATAACATTTCCATTCTGTACAATATAACAATCTAAAATTAAGTCATGTGTCAAAATGATACTGGCTCACAAAAATATGCAAAACAATGCAAAAGTAAGGTTATGTATCCAAAAACAATCAAGTCTGCCGTCTGCTAGCTGTAATATAAAAATCACTCTTTTTTTTTTATTTTTTATTTTTACGCCTTCCTAATATCTCCAAATTGTAACATAATGTTAATACTAATAAAAGCAATAATAGGAAAATTGTTTTTTACTTCAGCCAAGTCACCAAATATTTTAAATTTGCTTTTTACCATTTTTGTAATTTACTACTTTCGTAATTTAATTCATTCTAAATTAAAATAAGTAAAATTACAGAGATATGTTTATGGTTGAATCAATTCGAGAAGTTTTCACAAAATCACTAAAATTAGAATAATATTATAATTTGGAACATTGAAAAGTAGAAATGTTTTCTTTTTCTCATTGTCGGTGCAACTTTCTTTGGAAATGAGACCGTTTTTAATGAATGCGAATTATAAACTTTTTATTACCTATACAAGAGATACATTAACGGTTCAATAACGGTTTTATGTTGAAAACACACATACAGCATCGTCACATGAAAACACTTTACCTGCAATTCTAAATCATAGACAGAAAAAAGTAAGTGTTGCACACCTGAGGATTTTTATCTATTTAATGTGCATCGCAATAATAAATACACTTACACATATTATCATTGCTTATACCGCTAATTTACTGTTTACAAAACTTCTTGAAAAACAAATATTCTATTTGCCTTTATCATATTTGTTTTTTTTATCGGTAACAAAAATTGTTTTTAATACAAAAAAAATAAAAAAATACATAATAAATGGATTAATAGCAGTTTCGTGTCATAGAATATTATGGGTATATGTATATATTTATATATGTATAAAACGCATTAAAGAGGAAATGTTTTCCGTTGAAATGCATATTGAAAATAATATATAATATTATTTAAATGAAAAAGTAATTGAAGTTGACATAAAAAACTTGATTATATATACATATATTTGTAACAAATTGGCAAAGTTTTTAGGGGACGTGAAAGGATTCGTGACGTCACACCATAGGGAAAAAAGTGACTTTGTACAAAACAATTCGTAATTTTAATCGAAATTTAAAGTTTTTTGTTTTAATGAAAAATTAATGAAATTTTAAATCGATTTCTCAAGGCCGATTTTAAAAAAAAATAGTTGATTTTTTTTTATTTATTTCTAAAGTAATTTTTCTTGGAAAATTACAAAAATACGATTTTGTTAACAAAAATTGTTTAAACGATTAAACAATAGTTTCAATGGTTTATTCGCAATAATTAAATGTTGGTTAAGATAATAGTAAAAAGTTTTACAAAGAAAAACAAGCTTTTTTTAATAGCAATTACAAAAATAGAACTTCTTTTCCAAAAAAAAAAAAAATTATTTCAACTCGCTAGAAATAATAAAAAAAAACTAAATTTCATTTTTTAAAATCGGCCTCGAGGAATCGATTCAAAACATTAGCTTTATTTAAAAAAAAATACTTTAAATTTCGATTAAAATTACGAGCTAAGAGTTGTTTTGTCCAAAGTAACTTTTTTCCCCACTGTGCATCATCATAGGTATTATCCTAACACCTATTCATTATTTATCAATCTTCTAATTTAAAAAAGATACTATTTTGTTTGAAAATTATTTTCATTACAAGTTTGCGGGAAAAACCTGACTGACATAATTCTTTAGTTTTAGTATATAATATAAAAAATTTTATCAGCAATATTGTTTATATCCAGTATTACAAAGAAAATTTTAAAAACAATTTTGTAAGTTTTTTTTTAATTTAGAGTGTTTAATGTTTAGAATGTTTTGACCAAAGACAATTGAAACTCGGAATTGGTAACAAAAATGGTGTATTTTAATATTATTAATTTTGAGAAAAAAATTGTTTTGAAATTATTCTAGAATTTCTATAAATTGAGAAAGAGAACTTCTACCATAAATACATTTTTAAAAATCCAGTAACTGTTAAATTTTTACGAATTTTTTATATATTCCTATCATATATTATTGACGATGAAGTTTTTCCGTTTTTTAGGAAGTCTTTGACGTCATTGATTACTATATAGTTCATTATCTAACTGTCTTAATTTGAAAATAGATAAAACATGAATATTTGTCAAATATAATAATTGTTTCACAATTCTGACGCAATATTTTTCCTTATTGGAAGAATGGATATTATTTATAACAATTGTGATAGTATTTTTATTATTAAAAGGAAAGTATAATTACATTATGTTGAAAAGTTTGTGTATTTGTGTAACAATCGGTTCTTGTTAAATTTTTTGTGTCAAAATTTCGTGTGTTGATTTAACTGTTATTCGATTCTTGAACATAACCTCCAATTTCTTAGTAAGAACACTGTATTTACATTATAAATTTTTTGCTGTAAAACGTAAATTTCATATTGAAAATTAATTTTAATAATAAAAAGGTAAAGTTCAATCTTAAATAATTGAATAAAATTTACTCCTTATAACTCAACACGATTATATTTTACTTCCGTCATAGCAGACGATAAACAAAACAACACAAATCTCTGAGTTAAAAATTAACACAAATTTTGAGTGGATCATTTGGGACATGTGATTTATGTTAAAAATACAACATTTTTAACTGTGTATGAGTTAATTAATTCAGTTTTAAGAAACTTTGATTTCAATTTATATCATTCTGTAAAAAACTTTTAATATCCAGACAAACGAATTCTGTCAATTTATACAAATTTTAATTCCTTCAAATTTCAAATCAGCGTATTCAATCCATTTAATAAACTTGAAGTAATTAAATAGTCATTATTAAAAAACTGCAATTTAATTAATTAAGAATAAATAATCGAGGCAGTAAAGTCTGAATAAAATTAGTCCAAAGGCATTTTTTGATTGCTTTTAAAACATAAAACAAATATTTTAATGTATTGTTTTTAATGAAAAAGTAAACTAAAATTTTTTAAAAAAAAAATTGAAATTAATATATTCTGGATAAGTTGATGAAAGGACAAAAAAGCTTTTTATTTTTAAAAATTTATTTATTTAACTACTTTTTGGATTATTCTATTCGGATTTTTTACGGATTCTTTTCGAAAATATTTTGCGTGTTATAATACCCACAAAAGTGAATAAATTTCCTCTTGTCTTTCCCCCGGAAACGTTATCCATTTCCTGTATAAAGCAGAAAGCGTTTCGTATTTTTATGTTCTTTTGTTTCCCAAAGAAGATTACACGTATGCTTATCATCATACAATATTGCACTTTTATCATAAGTCTGCTCTTAATTTATAGATAAGCATACCTACAGCAAATACAAATAATGAAACCTTTCCGAAATATCCCAAACATTATGAAATAAACAAATATTTTTTAGAAATTTTTTATTTTTTAATATACTGTTTCGGTACTAATTGTTTGGGACGTATGATTAAGTTCTAAAATTAATGATTTAGAATTTTCATTTCATAGAATTTTCTTGTAGCCGAAATTTCACATTTTCGAATTTGTTTTCAATCGAATTTAAATGAATTCGAATTTTTATCCAACAGAATTTTTAGGTCACCGAAATCATATTGAACAGAATTTCCATTTAAAAGAATTTCAATTTATACAAATTTTAATTTAGAAGAATTTTCATTTTACAGAATTTTAAGTTAACCGAATTTTTAAATGACAGAATATTCATTTGAACGAATCTTCATTTGTCCGAAATTGTATTGGTATGAATTGACATTTGTTAGAAAAATTAAAAGGTAGAATGTTCATTTGTTAGAAATTGCAAATGGCCGAATTAGCGCATTCTACCTTTTAAGTTTTCTATCAGATGTCAATTCGTATTAATACAATTTCAGACAAATTAAGACTCATTCAAATGAATATTCTGTCATTTAAAAATTCGATTAACTTAAAATTCTATAAAATGAAAATTCTTCTAAATTAAAATTCGTTTAAATTGAAATTCTTTTAAATGAAAATTCTGTTAAATATGAATTTGGTGACCTAAAAATTCTGTTAGGTAAAAATTCGAATTCATTTAAATTCGATTGATTGAAAATTCTAAATAATTAATTTTAGAACTTAATCATACGTCCCAATTGTTTGATAAAATCTCTAACAGTTTTGGTTAAGAAATAAATATTCTGAAAAAAATATATTTTATTAATTTCTTTATTGAGAATATTTTGCGATTTAATGAAAAAAATGAAATTATTAATAACCGTGTAGCTTAGATATATTTAAAATTAAAAGGTTGAAACTCTCTATAAATCTAAATTAGTGATTTTCTATTAATGAATTACAGAAAAATGGGTTACTATTAAATAGTAAAAAATTTCACTAGTCGATCAGTGTAACTTTAACTTTTCTGACTAGTGTTTTAGTAGAAAATTACTAAAAACTAGTAGAAATTTTCACTAATTGAATTAGTAGATCACTTTTCTTACTAATTCAGATTTCGAAAGTAGAAAATCACTAATTTAGATTTAGAGAGAATATTTTTTTGTTATCGCAGTTATATATTAATATGTATATCACCTCATATAATGAAATTTTAAGGTTAAAATAGTCGTTGAAAAAGATATGTATAAATAACTTTATAATTTGTGTACGTGACAAATAGTAATTAGTGTGGGATAAAAGAGACAATGCTTTGTGATTATCCACTTGAATGTAGGCATGAGAATAATTGACGATTAATTGCTATAAAGTGGGATTAAGTACAATACGGGTATACACTTACTTCCTAAATGCATTGATTCCATTTCTTTTTGTTAATTATTAATCGTAATTTCTCCATGTTAACTTTTTTATTCGAAAGTATTGAGTGTTATTGATTATTTAGAGTTAATCTAATCAAACTTTAAATCATCATTTTACAAGCCATCTTATTCTTTCAAATGAAGTAATTAAATTGCGACTTGAGTTTCATTAATTATCAAACTAATTATACAGGCATCACAGACAGTCACCTTTTCACCTTTTTTCAATTTTGTCACCTTTTTCACCTTATTTGATGATTTGTCACCTTTTTCACCTTTTTTGATGACTAGTCACCTTTTTACATCTTTTTTCACCTTTTTTGGGATCAAAAATATATAATTTTTTGTAAATATTTCGAAGTATGTTTATAAAAAAGAATAGAGTCAAATAAACAGTTAACTAATCTTTTCTATGTTCCTGCTATTTATATGTAAATAGAATTAACATTACTATAACATACCATTTTCGTCATTTTGTAATTTTTCTTTCAAATCACAATTATTTTATTTACATTTCAATTTATTTCCTCAATTTTTAATTATTTTCTTCAATTCTCAATTATTTTCTTCAATTTTTAATTATTTTATTCAATGTTCAATAATCCTTATCTTCTTTCAATTGTTAATTATTTTTTTGAACTTTCAATACAATTCTTTAATTATCTTCTTCAATTTTCAATTGATTTAATAAATTTTCATTTATTTCCTAAAATTATTACAATAATTTTCTTCAGTTTTTAATTGATAACTTAATATTCTTCTTCAATTTTGTACCTAATTATCCTTTAAATTTTTTAAATTATTTTGGTCTGTTGTCGGTTACTCTCGACAGCATTCGAGTTTTTTTTTCTTTTTTTTCAATTTTCGAGTATTTTTCTTAATATTTAAATAATTTAGTAATTTAGTAATTTTTCTTTTAATTATCAATTATTTTCTTACAAATTTAATTTAATTCTTTAATCTTCAATTTATTTCTTCAATTTTTAATATTTTCTCCAATTATTATTTTCATTATTTTTCAATTATTTCTTTCAATTATTAATTATTTTTTACAATTTACAATTATTTCCTACATTTTTTTCAATTATTTTCTTAAAATTTTATAAATATTCTTTAATTTTTACAATTTTTTTGTTTTGTTGTCTATTAATCTAGTCATTTTTTGAATCTTGTTTTTAATTGTCTATTATTTTCGTCATTTTTCTATAATTTCCTACAATTAATAATTATTTTCTTAGTTTTCAATTGTTATCAGAAATTTTTCAATTACTTCCTGCAATTTTTTTAATTTTCAGTTAATTTCTTAAAATTTTATAAGTATTCTTGGATTTTTTCAACTTTTTTGTTCGGCTGTGTATTAATCTAGTCATTTCTGAATTTTGTTTTTAATTGTCTATTATTTTCGTCATTTTTTAGATATTTTCTTCAATTTTTCAATTATTCTCGTCATTTTTTAATTATTTCTTTCAATTGTTAATTTTTTCTGCAATTTTCAATTATTTTGTACAAATTTTTCAATTTACAATTATTTTTAAAGTTTATAATTATTCTTTAATATTTTGTTCTGTTGGCAATTATTCTCGACAGTTTTCTAATTTTTTTCAATTGTCAATTACTTTCTTAAAATTTTAATCTGATTCCTTAATCTTTAGTTTATTTCTTCAATTCTTAATTATTTTCTTTTCTCAATTATTATTCTAAATTTGAAATCCCAGTCTTAAATTTTCAATTATTTTATTCAATATTCAGTAATTCTTACCTTTCTTCAATTATCAATTATTTTTTTCAAATTTGAATTTAATTCTTAAATTTTCAATTTATTTCTTAATTTTTTTATTATTTTCTTCAAATTTTAATGTTTTAGTTTTCAATTATTTTCTTCTATATTCTACAGTTTTCAGCTTTTTTAATTACTTTTTTTCAATTTTTAATTATATTCTTTAAATTTCAATTCCATTTTTCATTTTTCAATTTTTTTCGATTTCAATCCAATTGTTCAATTTGTAATTATTTCCATCAATTATTCCTATAATTTTCTTAATTTTTCTATTTTCTTAATTTAATATTTCTTGCATAATTTTTTCAATTATTTCTTTTAGTTGTCTATTAATCTAATCATTTTTCGAATTTTGTTTTTAATAGTCAATTTTTTGGTTAGTTTTTAGAAACTTTCTTCAATTTTTCAATTATTTTCGTCATTTTTCTATTATTTCTTACAATTATTAATCATTGTCTTCGTTTTTAATTGTTTTCCGAAATTTTTCAATAACTTCCTGCAATTTTTTTAATTTTCATTTAGTTTCTTAAAATTTAATAATTATTCTTGGATTTTTGCAATTTTTTTGTTCGGCTGTGTATTAGTCTAGCCATTTTTTGAATTTTGTTTTCAATTGTTCATTATTTTCGTCATTTTTCAGATATTTTCTTTAATTTTGTAATTATTCTTGTAATTTTCATTATTTATTGCATCTGCAAAAATTTATAGTTTTAAATGACTAAAAACAATGCAAAGTTTTTTTTGTTAATATTGCTACTTATTTTATATTTGGTCATGGAATTCCAGTTTGTTGTTTATTATATTTTTTGTCACCTTTCTGTCACCTTTTCCAGGAAAAAAATTCACCTTTTTTGAAGATAAAAGGTACTGTGATGCCTGTAATTAATAGTTTTTCTCCCTCCTCGACTTTTTATTAAATATTTTGTAGCCTATATAAAGTCAACCTAATATATATATTATCTTATACTTAAAAACTAATTTTACTTTCTTTTTTAATTCTCTTTTTTTAATTTCAAGACTTATCCCACTTTTTTTTAGTCTTCCGCTCCGAATCCTGTATTAATTTTAAAAAATTACAAAACGTTCCAAATCGCACAAATTTAATATCTTTCTTATTCGAGATGAGAATGTAAAAGTAGTATCGTTATAATTTTAAAAATACACAAGGAACCAGTTATTTATATACTAATTTTGTTTTTATATGTTTTAATTAAGTTACTATATAGACCCTTAGAATTAAAGAAATGAAACACGGAACTCTTGTTTTTTTTTTAAATAAGTTATAGTTCTGTTGAACGTATTATTTACTGACTGTTTAATTTTTTGCATCACGTAATGTTACGAAGTTCTGGTTGGGGCTCACTTTGTTTGATGACCTACATCGTTCAGTGTAACTTTTCCTATTCTTGCGTTTCTTGTTAGGTTGAAAGAGTAACCAGTTTACGATTATGGAGTGCGATAATGGAATGTGCATAATTATTATACTTTTTAAGATCGCTCTGATTAAAATTGTGTTAATAATGGAAAACTTGTTTATTCAAGCTGATATCGATTTGGCAGGATCCCACTAACCTTTTTTCGAGCCTTTTTTATAATCGTGCCTACATAAATTTAGTAAAATTTTCCGTTTCAATGTTGGAAAATATTTTTTTAAACATCTGCATGAAAGTTTATTATTATTATTACACAGACCTACAAAAAAAATATTTGTCCGAGACACTACACTAGTGTATATTTTCAAGTATTTTTCTCCGCTGAATCCAAATCCGAAAAATGTGTTGGATTCGGATTTGGCGAAGAAAAATAGATAAGAATACACTAGTGTAGTTTTTCGCAAAAAAAAAAAGAAAAATTGTCGTGCTGTGTTATTTTTATTATAATTCTGGGAAAATTTGAAATTATTACTATATTATTATAATTATTATTTCATTAATATTACCTGTATATTCTCAATTTCATTACTAAACTGATGCGACGCTTGACGTCATTTGGAAATTTAGGTGTTTGATAACAAATGTTCCAGAAACTGGATACCTAATGGCATTTAAAGTGCTTATAAAAATTATAGTGTAACCGTTTCCGTGAACTATCGATTTTAAAAGCTACTTTATTCTTCTTTGTATATGTGTTTGTAAAGCGTGGATTTTTTGCTGTTCTTAAAATTAAATAATGATCTCTTACTTATACGTTGAGTCAATTTAAAGAACAAGAAGATTTTTCCTGATAAAAAATTAACGGAAAATTACGAGTATCTTGGATATTGATATTGTAAAAGTATATTTTAAAAAAATCAGTATAATTAAAAAGATATTAAATAACTATTTTAACATAAATTAAGTGCACATAAAACCTGAAAAGCTCAAAACGTTGCATAAAAATGCCATTTTTTAGCTCAATTTGTCAAATAAATCAAAAAAATGGTATCATTATGCAACGTTTTGAGCTCAATATGAGGAAAAAAAGTTTTGATTTGTGGAAAATATAATAAATTTGCAATTAGAGAACGTTTTTATTATGTATTTTTTTTATTCTTCTTATTAAAACCAAACAAATACTGATTAATAATATTATTAAAATATTATATTAACGATAAAAATGATTTTTATATTCTTCTTAAAGATTATATAACGTGATATTGCGTTAATTGAAAAAAATTAAAGGGATTAGTTATATTTTCTTAAAAATAACATTAATACCTCACTTCCTCTGTCTTATCGTTAATAAATAATACTATCTGAAATAAATACCTCCAAGGCTTTGATGTTCAAAATCAAAGGTAAAACACTGTTTCTGGGATTTCGAAAGAAGCTTATTTGTTGTTCTGAGATGAGTAATTGGAATGATAATAAATTGCATTTTAATTACATTTGACATTACAAAATAATCAGGGAATCCCAAAATCGTTACTTTTTCGAATTTTGAAGTTTTTTAATCGGAACCATCAATCATGAGTGGTGAATTTTATCACTAAAACAAATAATTCGGTGGGAGTGGTGCTTAAAAAAGCTTATAAGAGAATAAATGCAATTTTTTAACTTTAGGAATAAATCTTATTTTATCGTTACTTTTTTCGGAGGAAATCCTTTATTTTAACCACAAACGTATTTTATTTAACCCTTTACGGTACAAATTTTTTTAAAAGAGAAAAAACAGTTTTCCTGTCATAAACATTAACTTTATGGCCCAAAGAAGTAAAAACTACCAAATATAGAAAAACCAAAATTTTTGACATTTTTTAATTTTTGTCTCGTAAACTAACAATGACAATTGTCTTCATAATAGGTGTTTGAGATCGAAAATTGACTGGAGAAAATAGAAAAAATTGGTGTTTTGATAAAATAAAGGATTCTTAATTTAGAAATATTTTTTGAAATTTTGCTTATTTATGGAGTTAAATCAATGGCATAACCGTTAAGGGGCAAAGTGGGGCAATGCCCCGGGGCCCCTGAGCTTAGAGGATCCTTGGTCAACCCTAATAGATCCTTTTTTAAAAGAAAATTCCAAAAACCTTACTCTCTCAATCTGAATTAGTGGTTTTCTACTAATGAATTAGCGAAAAGTGAGCTATTATTAAAATAGTAAGAATTCCACTAATTCTTAGTAGAAAACTACTAATTTTGTAGTAGAAAACTACTAATTAAATTATTAAAAAAACCTACTTTTTTGAAAAGTAAAGTTTCACTATTTCAATTAGTATTTTTATACTAAGAATTAGTAGTTTTTTACTAAGAATTAGTAGTTTTCTACTAAGAATTAGTAGTTTTCTACTAAGAATTAGTAGTTTTCTACTAAGAATTAGTAGTTTTCTACTATATGAATTAGAGAAAAATGAGCCATGAATTTGACTAATTCATAGTAGAAAATTACTAATTCTTAGTAGAAAACTACTAATTCAGATTTAGAGAGTACTAATTGTAATAATTTATAATTTCTACATCTTGTGTTATCAACAATTATAAATATTTTAAATATAATATTTAAAAATCTATTTTTATAAATAAAATAAATATTTATATTTACGACAAAATTTATAATAAACAACCATAGAAGCGTTTTAAACAAAGAAAATAATTTAAATTTCAGAAAAATTCTTGACAATTTTAAAAGTAAATTCAAAAAAATTGAATAATGAGAAATTAGAGAAAATAATTGAAAATTGAAGAAAAATTATTCAAAATTCAGATAAATAAATTAAAATAGAAAAAAATAATTAAAATTCGAGAAAATAATTGAAAAACTTACATAAAATATTTTAAAAAAGTAAAGTTAGAAAAATTTTCAGGAAAATACTTAAAACTTTCAGAAGTTCATTGAAATAAAAGAAAATAATAAAAAATTAAAGAAAATAAATGAAAAAAGATAAACATAATTTAAAATTGTAGAGAACAAATTTTAATTAAAGAGAAATAAGTAAAAACTTTTTGGTAATTATGAACAAAAACGAGAAAAAGAACGAAAGTAATTGAAAATTGAAGAAAATAATATAAAAAATAATATCATTAATTGAAAATTGAAGAAATAATTGAAATGTCAGAAAAATACTTAAAAATCTTAGAAAATAATTTTAGTAAATGAGAATAATAATTAACAATCGAGGATAATAATTGAAAATTGAAAAAAATAATTGAGATATTCTGAAAATAACTTAAGATTCAGAAAAAAATTGAAATATGATAAAAATAATTTAAATATGAAAAATTGTTAACAGTAAATAAAATTTGGAGGAAATAATTGAAAAAATCATGAAATGTTTGTTTAAGAAATATAATAAATTTAATATTTTCATTAAAATTGTTTAATTTAAGAGAATTATTAAAAAAAATTGCAGAAACAACTGAAATTTCCGATAAATAATTGAAAATTTTGAAAATAATGCAAAAATAATTAAAATAATTAGAAATTGAAGAAAATAATTGAAAAAATTACAGAACTTTTTTTTTAATAAAGAAAAAGTAATTGAACTTTGAGAAAAATACATTAAGATCTTAGAAATCAATTGACAAAAAGGAACCAACTAAAAATTAGAGAAAAGAATTGAAGAAACCTAAAAATAATTAATATCTACGATAATTAATACAAAATTTTGGAAATTACAAAAGCAAATGAAAATAATTAAAAATTGAAGAAAGTAATTGAAATTTCAGAAAAATACTTTAAAATCTTGGAAAATATTTTTGAAAATAAGAATAATAATAAACAATCAAGGAAAATAATTGATAAATGATCAAATTAATACAAAATTAAAAAACTAAATGAAATATGCTGTAAATAATTTAAGATTGAGAATAAAAATTGAAATATGATAAAAATAATTTAAACATGAAAAAATGAAAACAGTACCTAAATAAAATTTGAGGGAAATAATTACAAAATTACTTAAAAATATTTAATTAAAGAGAATTATTAAAAAATTGAAAAAATAATCGAAAATTGATGAAATTAATAAAAATGTAGAAAAATACTTAAAAATCTTAGAAAATGTAAATAATAATTAACAATCGAGGAAAATAATTTAAAATTCAAAAAACTAAGTATAATGGGCTGAAAATAATTTAAGATTGAGAAAAAAATTGAAATATGATGAAAATAATTTAAAAATAAAAAATTGGTAACAGTAAATAAAATTTGAGAGAAATAATTGAAAAAAAACATAAAATATTTGTTCAAGAAATAAAATAAATTTAATATTTTCGTTAACATTTTTTGATTTAAGAGAATTATTAAAAAATCGCAGAAAGAATGGAGAATTGATGAAAACAATTGAAATTTTCGATAAATGATTGAAAATTTTGAAAATAATTCAAAAATAATTAAAATAATTAGAAATTGAAGAAAATAATAAAAAAATTGTAAAATTTATTTTTAAGCAAAAGAAAATAATTGAAAAAACGTTTAAAATATTTTAAACGATTTTATTTTGCCAAATTTATGCAAAATGACAAAAATAATGGTAAATTAAACAAATTAATTTAAATTTGCTAGGAATAATATAAAATTTAGGAATAAATAATTATATTAATTTAATAGTAACAAAAAGAATTTATCTAATTTGTTTTTCGAACGTGGTTATCATGGAGAGTTAATTGTAAACAATGTAATGATACTAATTAGATTCAGTTTTGACTAAGACGTCGTCATAGACACGTCTTTAAAAATGTAAATAAAAATTTTAAATTGTGTGTGTCTTCAAAAAATGTGAATTCTAAACAAAAAATGAGGATTTAAAAATTTATTACTTAAGGTAAATTTATATAATATATTTAAAAAAAAAAAAAAAAAAAATCTTGTAATTAAAAACAATTTTAATAAATTTAGCCTGTTGAGGTTGCCGAACCAGGGCAAGGAAACGTCGCAAAGTTGTTAGACGACAAAAAATTTGGAATATTTTTTCCACTGCCTTCCTCTGATCGTTCCTACTAAATCTATATTCATTTAATGTCAAGAAAAAAAAAAAAATTAAAATTGAAAAAGTGATTGAAAAAACTAAACAAAATAATTAAAATTTGAAGAAGGTAAATTTAAGATTTTGGGAAACAATTTAAAGACAATTAAAACAATTAAAGATTGCAGAAAATAATTAAAAAATGATAAAAATGGTTCAAAATTCAAATTTATTATATTTGAAACGTGAATTAATTGAACTGTTAATCAATACACTCTCTAAATCTGAATTAGTAGTTTTCTACTAAGAATTAGTAGTTTTCTACTATATGAATTAGAGAAAAATGAGCCATGAATTTGACTAATTCATAGTAGAAAACTACTAATTCATAGTAGAAAACTACTAATTCTTAGTAGAAAACTACTAATTTTTAGTAGAAAACTACTAATTGAAATAGTGAAACTTTACTTTTTAAAAAAGTAGATATTTTTACTAATTTAATTAGTAGTTTTCTACTACAAAATAAGTAGTTTTCTACTAATTCTTAGTAGTTTAGTTTCTTAGTATTTTAATAGTAGCTCACTTTTCGCTAATTCATTAGTAGAAAACCACTAATTCAGATTTAGAGAGCAAGTTCACATTAACTGAAATTTTAAGAAAGTAAAATTGCCATAATTTAAAAATTTGCAAACATTTTAAAAAGGTGGAATTTGATTTAAAATTTTAAAAGAAAAAAATATCTATTAAAAAAATCATATATAATTGGGGACCCATTTTCCTGTTTGCCCCAGGGCCCTTGCCCTCCCAGTTACGCCACCGAGTTGAATGAAAAAAAGCATAATTTTTATCGGTTTTCACCATGAAAATCATGTTTGCGACGATTTTTACTACGATTTTCGTAATTAGCGCATTATGATACGTAAGTATACTAATTACTAAAAAAAAATCGGGGGTACGCTCTAATTGGAAGTATATCCAAACGGAAAATTATGAGTGTTGTTAAAAAAACGAGATGAATTAACACGAAAGGTTAATTTTCATTTTTTTTTATTGCAGTCATGACATTGGAGGAGTCGAGGAGATCGCAACGCCCATATAGGTACGGAATGGTACTCTTATGTGTTGGAGCTTTAATCAATTGGTTGGGTCTCGCCGAAAATTATGTGGAACCTGTCAGATACGTTGGTGTAGCATGCATAATTGCTGGAGCTTTGCTGATTTGTGCTGCCATGTGTTGCTGGCTTCACGCACCACCAACCAGAACCAGCACACAAACACAACATAGTAGTCATCCAATAACTGCCAATGTAAGAATTTATCTGATCTATTTTTATTTTTTTAATTTTAATGAGGTTTATGGTCGAGTCCATACCAAGTGATCACACCAATTTCAGTCATATTGAGTAATATTTACGAAATTGATATTTTGGGTTCCTTTAGGAGTAAAAAAAATAAATTTTAATTATTTTTAAAAAATTCAAAATATTTTCGAAAATATTCAAATTCGAAATTTTATGTACTATTTTTTTTTGTTTTATCATAACTTCTGTAATTTTGAAGCAATTGAGATCACTTTTTTTTTTAAATTACTCGTATTTAAATACTCTTTCAAGAAAAATTATAATTATTAAGAAATTGTTTATAATTAAATTTTTATTAAAAAAATTAAATTATTTATTTAAACAAAATCTAAAGTATATCATCGTTCTTTTTCAAAAAATTCATAAACATAGCCTATAATGTGCTTAAAAATTTAAGCCAAAGAAAAAGATGGTATGTATTATAGTTTTTGCGAAAAAAATTATTAAGTTATGCTAGCGCGGCGCGGACCGGTGTCACCGCTACTCAACGCGTAGTTCCGTAGTAACCGAAATGTATGTATATTTTTACATAATGTAAATATAGTTAGTGTATTATATTTAAATTATAAGCTTCAGAAAGTCACACTGATCTTTTCATAGTACATGGACATCAAACTTTAGAATTAAAAAAATCGGAGAAAATAATTAAAGTAAAAAAAAGTAATTAAAAAATTGGTAATTTATAGAAAAATAATAAAAATAACTAAAAATTGGGAAAATTATTAAAATTTAAGAATAATAATTGAAAATTTGTTAAATCAATTGAAAAATAATTAATATAATTAAAAACTGGTAAAAATAAGTGAAAATAAGTGAATAATTAAAATAATTTAAAACTGAAGAAAGAAAAATAATGGACTGGTAAAATTATCAAAATTCGCGATGTTCAGGGGTGTTAATTTTTTTTCTTATGCAATTTTAGACCTAAAATTATGGGGTGATGTCAAAAATAAAGAAACGAATAATTTGCGGAGTTTGAGAAATTTATTCTAAGAAAAACTTAAATTTTAAAAATTAAACCTCTTTCACAATTTTCATTTTTTCCATCGACAATTTTTTTGTGGGATTTTTAAATGATTTTCTACAATCCATCGTATGGATTTTGAAAAATAAAATTTCGAAAATGACCAAAAAAATATTGTTTTTTAATTTTTATGTAATACCATAATTCTACATCTTAATTGATGTAAGAAAAAAAATGACACCTCTGAGCATCAAAAATTTTGTTGAGTTAAAATTTCACCTATCTCTCCCCTTAAAGAATGATAAAAATAGTTTGAAAATAGTTGAAAGAAGCAAGTTTACAACGACCATTAAACAATCAAATTGTTACTCCTCTTGACTTATACGAGTGGGCAAAATCCAGTTTAGAGAAAATTAATGTAGAATTTTGTAATTACGCAGAATATGAAGCTGAAAAACAATTGTTAAGTGAAAGAATTAATCAAGCTATGACCATTAAAGGTACACAAAAATTTCATTCCTTCGTACCCCTTGAGAATAAAATTGAAACAAAAATTTTTTCAAATTCTGTGCACAGCACAATTTGTAAAATAAAAAAATAAACATGACGATTAACTGTATTTATATTATGTAATAATATACATACATTTCGGTTACTACGGAACTACGCGTTGAGTAGCGGTGACACCGGTCTGCGCCGCGCTAGCATAACTTAATAATTTTTTTCTCAAAAACTATAATACATACCATCTTTTTCTTTGGCTTAAATTTTTAAGCACATTATAGGCTATGTTTATGAATTTTTTGAAAAAGATCGATGATATACTTTAGATTTTGTTTAAATAAATAATTTAATTTTTTTAATAAAAATTTAATTATAAACAATTTCTTAATTATTATAATTTTTCTTGAAAGAATATTTAAATACGTGTAATTTAAAAAAAAATGATCTCAATTGCTTCAAAATTACAGAAGTTATGATAAAACAAAAAAAATAGTACATAAAATTTCGAATTTGAATATTTTCGAAAATATTTTGAATTTTTTAAAAATAATTAAAATTTATTTTTTTTACTCCTAAAGGAACCCAAAATATCAATTTCGTAAATATTACTCAATACACGGAGAAAATGTTTCAGATAAAGTTTACCATGTTAGCATGATACACCTCGGATCAAAGTGATTTTTAGAAAACTTTACCATTCAATTCATAATAGAAATTATTCAAGAATTACAAATGTTTTATACAAAAATATGGATACACATCGCTCTCCAGCATGGTAATTTGATGGTCGGAGGGCGATTCCTCGATTGCCAGAAAGTTGAGTAGTATTATACACAGCACGTGGGAAAACTTTACCATGCTGGATGACAAGGCGCTGAGCTCGAATTCTTGACAATGTTCTTGTCAAGGCTCCTGCTCACCAGCATGGTAAAGTTTTGCCAACTAGATGATCTTTTCTATTCAACCAAAAAATAAAAAGATTTCCTTCATATTAATTACAGATTTATTTCCTATAGAGATTACTTATTTCGCTAATTATAATTACATTTAACGATACAATCACGATCATAGTTTAACCTTAAGATTAATTTAATATTCTTTTCAACTATATACAAGACGCGATTTACCTAAACTAAACTTACGCCGCAATATACAAATATCTAAATACACATTCACGCACACCGAACACGCTCGAATACATTTGGAATTAGAGATTCAAACTTTCCTTATATACTAACTGAGTAGAATTGTATCCCTTTATGAGAAACGGTTTTAATTCTTATATCTTTAGACTGAATAATTTTAATTTAAAACAATTATGTGTTAATTATTGCTTCCTTCCTTGATCAATTTTTTATATAAATCAAGTTTCAAAATTTTTGTAATTTCTATTAAATCTTTCTTTTTTGTCTTGCAATAATCTGTGAATCAAATTCAAAATGTTAATTTAGAACTTATTTTGTATTTTAAATTCTAAAAAGTACGACCAAAATATTATATTAATGTCAAATAGTTTTTTAATTTAAAAAAAAGTTTTATTTAATGTTTAAAGTTATAATTATGCAGTTCATTAATTAAATAAAACTTAAAGGTCTTGTTATAAAAATAACTTGTAGATATTTTAAAAAATATTTTTTATAATGTGTACAAATTTAACAATTATCTAAATATTAAAAATAGGTGTAATTAACAAAATCTTTGACTTTATCTTTTATTCACTTTAGATCAATTTCACTTGTGTTAATTTCGATTTCCGAGACTCCTGTATTATATAATTTTTAAATAAAGTAATTTAATAATTAGACAGAAAATTCTTATTTATTAAAATTTTAATTCTTACAATGTTTAAAAAACCAAATATTCATTTATTAAAAATATATTATATGTATTATATATAAAAATATTAATATAAATGTTATTTAATATAATAATTTTTATAGAAACAAATTTGTATTTTCTGCATTAAAAGTTTAATAACCTAGAAAATCCTATCTGTTCTTTTAATCTGAATTAGTTAAAAATAATTAATTATTAATAATAATCAGAATTTTACTAAAATATTATCTATTTTGATATAACTTAAAAATAAACTAAACTAATAATTATTTATTTTTAACTAAATGATTAGTAGAAATATAGCTATTTGAATTAATAGCTAACTTTTTGATTTTAAGCTAGATATTTTTAACTAACTCAGATTTAGAGAATTTGTTAAACGTTATTTACGAAAATAAATATTATTTTGAATAAGAATTTGAATAAATAAAAGTTATTACAACTAAAAATTGAAAGTAATGAATTAAGTAGATCTTATAAAGGTATAATAATTGAAAAGTAAGAAAAATAATAATTTTAAAAAATGACATTTAGCTATTTAAAAATAGTAAAGAGTAAAAATTACCATAATTGAAAATTTTCAAAGCAAGAAAGAAACTTTAAAATATAAAAAATCTGCCTTTAAATTACAAGAAATTTTTATTTAACAAAATTTACAAACATAGAAGTTTAGAAGTTGTAAAATATATGTTTGATAGTTTAATTTTACAATGATAAAAAAACCAAGAAAAGCATCATATCTGAAATATTTTAGGTAATTTTCTTTTTAATTAATGTAAAATACAAATATTGTTTAATTTATTATAAAATTTATTATTTTAGTATTAAATGTAAATAAATATTAAGAATTAAACTATTTACAGAAATACACAATTAAAGAATCAAAATAATATAAGAATTTAAAAAATAAACTAATTGAAAGAGTAGTCAGTAAAATATGAAATATCTAACAAGTTTTCGTTTAAAATTTGTTTGTCATAGTTGCATGTTATATAATTCAACGTAAGCTAGGCTAGCCTCTAATATAAGTATTAAAATTAATAATTTAAAGATCATTCTTTTTCCTTTTAATAGAAAGAGTTCTTGTGGAATTAACAGACAAATAATATGTGATCGCATTTGCAAATTAAAAATGGAAAAAGAGGGAGAAAGTTTGATTTATCATGCGATAGGAATAAATTCCGAGTTTTACGAGGAGAGTTTACCATGCTGGAGAGTCATTGGACTTGACGCTGAGCCCGAACTCCGATTACCCGTAGCATGGTAAACTTCTGCACATTTCTCGGCAAACTCTTTTCAACTTTAATGCACATTTTACAGCTTTAAGCGAGTAGTCTTTTTCAGTCTACTTTTGACTCTCAAGTACCACGTATATGGGAAAATTTTTCTTATTTTTTGAAAATAACTATCAGAATTTTGAACATAATATCTCAATTGTAACTTTGATCCGAGGTCCTGCATATAATATGGGAAAGATTACCTCAAACGTTTTCCCCGTGTATGACTGAAATTGGTGTGATCACTTGGTATGGACTCGACCTTATCCAAAAATTGACTTGCTACAGATTCTTATAAAACTATAATGACATATTAAATGCATTATTTCACATGTATGATTACAATTTTATTGAAATTTTATTGTCCATCACGGTGAAAAAAAATTAGCAGCCAAAGCTAAGACTTAGCTACCTTAGCTAACTTTAATTGCTATTATATGGATAGCTAATTTTTTAGCTAACACAACTATTAATTAGCTTTCATAGCTAATTTTGTTTGCTAAAACAGCTAAATATTAGCTACCACAGCTAAAAATTAGCTATCCAAATAGTAGCTAACTCATTTTTCTCAGTGATGAAATGGACATAATTTTCACCTAGTTTTACTTTTAACGAAATTTAAATTTTCTTTTTTTTTAATTATTTTAATCTATTGCTTCCTCTATGAGGAATGCAATGAACATAATTTTTTCCTATTTTTCTTCTCATTGCTAGTTTGTGGCTGTTTTTTAATTTTTATGCGTATTTTTGCAATGTTAAGATACAGTTTTCAGAGTTTAAGAATATACATGTAACATTATTGTATAAAATTAATATTAGGTACTATCTGCTAATATTCTTAAACTTTAGAAAATGTTTCTTCTCATTCCAAAAATACATGAAAATTGAAAAATAGTTAAAATTATTAATGCGATGAAGAAAATAATGAAAAACTGTTCATAAAGTCAAAATTTAATGATGTTACTACAAAGTTAAAAGTGTAATAACTTTGACAATCTGAATCAAATTTTATTCAATCTAAGATCATTTGAAACTGCATTTATTAAGCTTTTGATATGCATTGACAGAAAATATAGTTTTAATAGGATATATGAGATTTAAATTAGCTTCAAAGTTTAAAAATCAATGAAAAAATGAAATTTTTCGATGATTTTTGGTCTATAACTTCATGAATTTAAATGATAATAAAGAAATTATTGTACAGCATGGAAACGTGTATTTTAAGCTTTCAAACAAAAAAAAAACTTTTTGATTCGGACTAAATATAGCGAAGTTTCAGGGCACGACGTACATGAATCTACCTGAAAACGGTTTTTTGGCTCTAAAACAAGATTTTGAAGGGGTACCAGAGATTTAATATATACCATTCTTTTTAGTTTTTTATTACCTACAACCTCCACTAAGTTCGATAAGAAGTTCTGTTACTTTTTTATTTATTTTGTAACACAGTGTTTTGCGTTTGTTTACACCGGTAGTTCAGAGCCAGATCAGCGTAAATCTTCCTTCAAGCCGGCGGTGTCAACTAACTCTTCAAAATCATGAAATTTTATCGCTTTTAATTTTGAATTCACTTAACAAATTTAAAAACTCTATTCACGTAGATTTAACAATGTTAAAAATTGCAAATCAATTGATTTTTGACAATCCATAAAATACCGTCACAGTTAATAATTGTTCCAAACAATGAATTACAAATTTATTTTCCATTATTGCATACATAAAGTTAGACAAAACTAATAAAATGGTGAGAAACTTATAAGTAGAAAACATTTATAACAATATTGTAATTGAGGAAGGTGTATTTTCTGTCGCCCTGACATTATTTACACTGCCTCTGTTGATTAACATTTATTATATTCATTATCATGACATTTTGTGAGTCAGTTCATAAGTATTCCAGTATTACTTCATTTTTCAAATATTACACTAAGAATAATATGGTCCACAATAGAAACATTCTCATATCTATTATTTCAAAACTACTATACATTCTCAAAGTTTCTAAACCACAAGACTATACCCCAAGTTTTAATCTGATTTAAAATTTTTTTTTTTTATTCCCTTGTAGTATCGTTTTGTACTCTGCCTGAATGCGTATATAAAATCGGAAGAATATTTCAAACAACAGAAAAACGGTTTGCATTCGATTCACTCGTTCTTGAAACTTAATTTTCATAAGTGACTCTAATAAAGGCTGTGTGCTTGAAAATTCACACCCACAGATTTCTAATAGTGATGCTTTAATTGAGCTTCATTTGTCAGAATGAAGGAAGTCTCTGATGGCGAGTTGAAACTTGGATTAAAAGGAGGAATGGGATTTTAGATCAATAGTAGGTCAATCTCCTTTTGCAATCTATATAAGACATATAGAGTACATATGGTAGTTACTACTTGACCCTTGCGTGTCTCAAAACTACTCTACTATTTTGAGCACTCAACACACTTTACGTCCAGCCATTTATAACATTTTACCTGAAATATTCATGCAGCCCTTATTATACTTAAAGCGTTTAAGATCCGATGACGTCTTCTATAGACCTGGCATAGACAACTTCCAAGAAGCTTTTTTTAAACTCCCTTGATCTATTTATACCCATTCTTTCCATCTATAATTACACCGTTAGGCATTTCTTGAAAAGTCAACCACTTTTCAATCAAGAAAGTGTAGAAGTTTTGCCTATCTTGAGAAAGATAAAAGTCACTCCAATATATATATTGCAGTTAAAACTTTATGGGTATTCATTATTCATGTTCTTAAATGTTTATTAATTTAATGTTATTCTAAAACTTAAACCATGTTTTATTAAAACTTCAAATCTAGTTTTATAAAGTTTATTTAGTAATATTTATACACAGAAAGTTATTAAGAATTAAAGTGCGTTAAAGTTAAACTACATAAAATAAGTTTGAATAATCTAGTTTAAGATTAAAATGATCTATTAAATATTGTGTGATTTGATTTTTGATATCTTGACAAAAATTAGTATGACAACCGATATTCAATTATTAACTGTTACATCTGAGTAGGTATCATTTTAACACAAAACTTATCATACAGATTTGTTATATTGTACAAACATAGGTAAATGTTGTACAACTGCTAAAATTAAAAGATTTTTAGGTTCTAATTGTTAATTAATTGCTTTTCATGAATTAGTTAAAATTTATTTAATTAATTAATTCAAGTTATTAATGTTAAAACCTTTAATTTCAGGTGTTGTACAAAATAACATTTACCTATGTTTGTACAATATAACAATCTTTATAAGATTTGTGTCAAGTAATTTTTAAAATGATCTGCGAATTTTGAAAACGATCAGCAAATTTTTAAGAAACTCTAGGAAGGTAGATAAATCCTAAAAAATTCAATTTCAATCTTGTGTTCTTTGATAATAATATAAAAAATTGAACTTGAAATGATCGGAATTCAATCTCAAAATTTTTGATATAAAGAAAGTCGAAAACTATGTATATTAAACTTTAATAATTCCAAGCTATTTTTATTTATATAAATCCCAAATGTCAATTAACTCGAACTTTAATTTTTTCAAATTTATAAATTTCAATTATTACATGCAGTAAAATATTAATTACTAACAACATTAATGAGATTCTTTGCATTGTTGTTGGTCATTTAAAACTATAAACTTTTGGAAATGCATATGAAAATTACGAGAATAATTACAAAATGGAAAATATTATATGAAAAATGACAAAAATAATTGACAATTGTAAAACAAAATTTAAAAAAACGGCTGAATAAATACACAATTGTAAAAAGTAATCTAAAAAATTAAACAATAAACATTCAATTTAAACAAAAATATAGAAAAATTAAGAAAATTATAGGAATAATTACTGATATTAATTGCAAATTTAACAACTGGATTGAAAATAAAAAAAATCATGAAATTGAAGAAAATAATTGAAAATTTTAGAAAATAATACAAAATTAAAGAAATAAATTCAAAATTTACAATTTAAACTGAAATTTTAAAAAAAAATGGATAATTGGAAAAAAAATTACAAAATGCGAAAATAATTGACAATGGAAAACAAAATTCTAAAAAAACCAAAAAAAAATAATTGAAAAAAATTAATTTATAAAATGACTAGATTAATAGACAACTGAAAAAAATAATTGATTAAATTTAGCAAAAATTTTAAAGTTAAAGGAAATAATTGCAATTTGAAAAATTAAGAAAATTATAGGAATAATTGTTCGAAATAATTGCGCATTGAACGAATAGATTGAAAATCGAACAAAATAATTGAAATTGAAGAAAAAATTGAAAATTAAAGAATGTAATTGAATTTTGAAGAATATAATTAAAAATTGGAAAAAGCCAAGAATGATTGAATATAGAATAAAATAATTGAAAACTGAAGAATGGAATTAAAATTTTTAAAAAATAATTGAAAATTGAAGAGAATAATTGAACATGTTTAAAATTTTTATTTTTGAAAAAATGTAAATCCTTAAAAATCTATCTCCTTCCACAATTTTTACTATTTTCTTTCGCCAATGTTTTTACAGGCTTTTTTATAATTCTAAACAAAATTACTCATAAATATTCAAAACTTTTTATTTTTCAAAAAAAAAGAAAAACAATATGTCAAAAAACATTATTTTTCAATTTTTAACAATATAGGGGAGAGTGGCCATCAATGTACCGGGTTTTTTTCAAGGTCATAGTATTTATTCAATTTTACCAATTTCAAGCACTTTTTTGCATCAATATAAAACTGGAACACTTCTCTAGGTAATGCACACATATTATACCCGATTTATTTTGATTAAGTAATAAAATTTAGGATTTTTCTAAACTAACACGCTATTTTCATTTTCAACAACCTGGGTACACAATGAACCACCTCTATAAAAAGACTTAAAATGTTCAACAATAATAATATTGTAATTTTCACTTTGTGAAAAAACTTTTTTCTATCAAATAATATAAAAAATTATTACTTAATACTTTTTAATTGATAATGTATATTATAAATATACCTCAAATTGAAGTTAACTAGCTAAAATGGGATTTTATTTTTGCTATGTTGAGAAGAGTACTGATAACAATCGCGATCACATGCTGTACGCATGCCTAGTTTTATAATCAGGCATACCAATCTGGAAATTGAAAATACACTGAAATTCCAGGTGGTTCATTGTTCCCTGGTACATTGAATCAACATGACATTTGCAACAAAAATGGTTTTTTATAACTTAATCCAATATTTCAAAATCTTTATCTCATTAGAATATTGTAGTTAAGGTCCGATACAAAATAAATCGTAAGTTTATTTATTTTTAAATTACCTTATTTCAATTAAAAAACGTGTTTGTATTTTAGGTAAATTTTTTCTTCAGTGCATCAAAAACAGTTTTTTTTAGTTTTTTCTGTAAAGAATAAATCCACACGTCTTAAACTTATGGACGTAGTGTGTTTACGCAAACTTCATTTAAATATAAAATTAGGAGAATTTTTATTTAATTGTTTCTGAGAAAATTGAAATGGTTCATTGAAAAAACTGGTACATTGATGGCCACTCTCCCCTACTGTAATTCTAGATCCAAAATTATGCCAGAAAATACTTTTTATCCATTTTGTAGATAATTGAAAAAAAAATATATTTGCGACATACTATTATTATTATAATGATATAATTAAAAATTCAAAAATTAAGTAATCTCTGTGAGAAAGCATAATGTGTTGAAGAAATGAACACAAATAAAAATACTCAAAATAATTACTTGATGTACAACTTAGCAGCGGTTTTTTAATTGCTTTATTTGTCTTAAAAAAATTGTACAGATTATAGTATTTATCAAAGATTTCATTGAAGTTTAGAAACTTCTCTAAAAACTCTCATAAAGTTTTGAAAATTTTATCTATATCTTCGAATAATACACTAATGAAAAATATAATTAGCCGTCTTTCCTAATTACAGCTGATATTTAAGAAATTCCGGGGAATTTGCTCAAAATCTTTTAATATTTTTGTAATGAACATTAAAAGAACATTAAACATTAAACTTTAAAACAGATTTAAAACCTGGAAACCTGGAATTTGTCAATTTAAAGATTATTTAAAGATTTATTAAGATTTAAAAATCTCACAGATTTCATCGATCAATTAAATTCTAAAAATCAACTTAATATTATTTAGAGTATTTTTTATTTTTTATTTATTTACTGACTGTACATTTTTCTGTAAAAATGAAAATTTTCTGCAAAAAACCGTCTGAGGAGGATTTTCCCTAATTTCAAAACTTCATTATTCGGAATTTTCATTCTGTAGAACTCAATTATTAATTTTAAATCGGTTTCAAATAAATCCGAATTTTTACTTGACAGAAGTTTTAGCTTGCCGAATTCTTATTTAACAGAGTTTTCATTTTTTATACATTTTTATTTTTAACCGATTTTCTATTTAAAAGAAATCAAATTTAACCGAATTTTCATTTAGAAAAATTCTCATATAACAGAATTTAAGTGATAGTAAAATTTTTAACTGACAGAATATTTCGTACAAATGAACATTCTGTGAAATTGATATTCTGGAATTTAAAATTCTCCTAACTTAAAATTCTGTTAACAGAGAATTCTGCTAAATGAAAATTCGATTAAATTCGAATTCTTTGAAAAAAAGTCAGTTAAAAACATAAAATAAAAATTCCGGTAAACATGAATTCGATTAAGTAAAAATTAGAATTTAACTTTATTCAAACTAGCGTAACAACCCTCGCTCGCTAACGCTCGCTCGTTTTTTATTTCTTTTATATATTTCTTTACTTTATGTATTCTTGAACATATATATAAATCTATAAATTTATAAATTTTAATAATCTATATTCTAATTCATATTAAGTCGATGCGGCCAATTTTTAAAAGAATATGATAATTGAATAACTTAAAAAGTAGTAAATTGTAATATGTATTATGTAATAATAATATATATTTTTAAATTGTTTTATAATTAATTATTAATTTTTTTTAGAAATATAAAATTAATTTTTAAAATTTTATTTGCTTTATTTTAAAAATAATATCTAGTATTCTCAAAAAGATTGTTTTAAAAAATATTGCCAGTAATAATGATAATAATACTAAATATTAATTAATAACAAATTATAACTTCCTAACATTAAAAAAAAGGCGTTTGAAAAAAGTATAAATACATAAAATCGATTGCATCTATAAACAACTAACTAAAAAATATCTTGATAAAAAAATTATAATTTAAAAAGCAATATAATAGAAAGGTTCTAAAAAATATATTTCGAATACAACAAGAAACAAAGAAGTAATAATAATAAAAGATGAAAACATATGTGCAGTAGCTTTTTAACAGACTTATACATGCGCAAAAGCTCCAAAAGGCAGTTACGCATGCGCAGTACTTTCCTATGAACGATACTTGTTACAGTAACAAAGAAAAATTAATGTCAAAAAATGTAATTGTCAAAGCAAATAGAGAAACAAGTTAACAAAAAAGTTAAAAACATTGCGTAAAGTATATAGTAATGCGCAATAGGTTCCTATGCCAGTAAAGCATGCGCAGTAGTTTTCTATGAACAAAAAACATGCGCAGTTGTAAAAATGTGAAGTATAAATGACATTTTAACTATTCTAAGGTAAAAAAATGTAGAAAAATGTGTAAACAAAAAAGTTCCATGTAATGCGTAAAACCTATAATTTATAAGAGTAAATTGCACAAAACGCAGCTGTGGTGCACTACTGCGCAAGTGCAACAATATGTTGTGCATAAAAAAATGTTCAGTTTAACATGTTTGACACGAATAATGCCAGTGCGCATTGTTACAAACTCTAATAACATGATAAATTGAACATTTTTGTAAGTAACCTATTGGAAAAAGTAGGTGAACTTTGAAGTCTGTACGACGATGAACGAAGTTTTCTCGGTATCATATTAATATAATAGAAGATTACAACGTACAATTTTATGAATATTGGGAGAACTTTCAAACTCTTTATTCTCAATAAATAAGTAAATTTTCACAAAACTTTTTTAAACACTAATTATATGGAAGATTTTCTGACAGTATGTTAAATATTTATTACCCCCCCCCCCCCCGGTACCCCTAGAAAATGGTTTTTAAAAGTATGAAAAATTGAAAACTTTCAGATCAAAATTTGTTACATTTTATAAATATTTTAAAGAAAAAAAGAATAAAATTAATAAAATTAAATACACTTTTAATGTTTTTATTATTTTTTATATTCAATAATATAAATTTTTCTATTAAATTTCTTGAATTCCAATATTTAGATTGAATTTTGAATATTCTTTTCTATTATGGGTCATTAATTACAATAATAATGAAAAAAAAAACAATTTTAACCAATTTTTTAAATAAAGGTACCTTTGCGCATGTGCAGTTATCATGTTACCGTGTTACGCGTGCGCAATAATAAAACGGATTTTTACTGCGCACTTATTAAAAAAAGTATGCTATATGTACTGAAAATGTACTTATCTGATAAAGTCCCGCACTGCGCATGCGTAATTTTTGAATTTAATTAGAGCCAATGTGTGACTATCACTGTGCATGATTGCGCATGTGTAACAGCAATACAAAACAACTGCGCATGTGAAATGTTTGTTAAGTAGTGCGCACGTTTGCACAGCTGTGGTGCACTACTGCGCATGTGCAACAATATGTTGTGCATAAAAAAATGTTCAGTTTAACATGTTTGACACGAATAGTGCCAGTGCGCATTGTTACAAACTATAATAACATGGTAAAATGAACATTTTTGTAAGTAACCTATTGGAAAAAGTAGGTGAACTTTGAAGTCTGTTCGACGATGAACGAAGTTTTCTCGGTATCGTATTAATATAATAGAAGATAAAAAGAAATTACAAAAATTGAAATTCGTTAGAATGGAAATTGTATCTAATGAAGTTCTATAAAATAACAATTTTAAATAATGCATTTTATCATAGCTTTTATTAATTATTTAATCATGCTCCACTTTCTTGTTTATGGCAATTAAGGAATAGACATTTTAACAAAAGGTTCACTTTTACTTCAACACTTGTTTGCTCTCTCTCTATATATAAAAAGAATTTCATTTGATAAAAATAAACTTAGTGGGCAGAGCATAATGCCTACAACAGTTTAATGAAAGTGACAATTATTGATTATTATAACTTTTAGAACATGCAGGAAAGAAAATAGTTTGTACCACACGCGAGAAAAATGGATTTTTAACAAACTGTACGAGAAAAAGTTTTTCTTTTTCTTTAAATCGGAATTAATTAAAAATCGTCTACTAATTCAAATTATTTTAAAAGGTTTCATTTATTTTTAGTAAAATTTTATCATTTCTCACATCATATTTTTTATTTTATTTTAAAAAAATTTGTTGATTTATTTATTTTTTTGTTTTAGTGAAAAATAACTAATTAGTAAAATTGTTTAATATTTTGAATTTGTGGACTTACAGTTCTACTTAAATACTTTTATTGTTATTATATCATTATTAAAAGTCTGTACAAATTTTGAAAAGAATACTCTTAGTTGAACAAAGAGTATAAACGTAAATTTTACGTCATTATTATAATCATTTATTGTCTCTGTGAAAACACAGAATTTCCCATTCGGAAATTTTATTTCTTTGTAAACTTATCTTAATCTTCGGCAGCAAATCTTTTTTAATTTTCTGCTTTTCAGTCGTGTTTCTGTCTGACGAAAGTTTTGCTATCTCGAGGCTTAAGTTATGAAACTTTAAGAACGGAAAAACCCACTGCTACAATGTATAGCTGTAATAAGGATAATGCTCCTAAATTGACTAATTACAAATTAATGAGAAATAACAATAATGGACATGAAACGTTGATTTTTTACTATTAGTCTCCAGTTAGATTAATATTTCTTTTAAAATATTATTTCCTGTCTAAATCTTTACTCTCTACAACTGAATTAGTGATTTTATACTCATGAATTAGCGACAAATCATATAATCATATAATTGATTATATTTTTAACTGAATATAATTTTGGGTCAAAATTCAAACAAATTATGGTCAGAGAGACCTTCCTATTGACATTTTAGGTAATTCTACCAAGTTTCGTGACAAAATATTATATATTTTATGAGAAAAGTTACTTGCAAATTTTGTCTATACTAGTGACGTTATAATCCGCCACATTTTAAATTTTTAAATCATATTTCACCTTTTTAAACTGTTCGCAAATTTTTAAATTATGGCAATTTTAATTTCTTAAAATTTCAGTTAATGTGAACTTACATTGGTTAAAAGTTCAATTAATTCACGTTTCAAATAATATACTAAATTTGAATTTCGAACGATTTTTAATCATTTTTAACTATTTTTTAATTTTTAATTGTTTTAATTGTCTTTAAATTGTTTCCGAAAATCTTAAATTTAACTTCCTCAAATTTTAATTGTTTTGTTTAGTTTTTTCAACCACTTTTTCAATTTTAATTATTTTTGCCTTGACATTAAATCAATATAATTATTTATTCCTAAATTTTATATTATTCATCGCAAATTTAAATTAATTTGTTTAATTTACCATTATTGTTGTCATTTTGCAATTATTACCTTCAATTTTTAATTATTTTCATAATTTCTAAATTAATTTCCTGAGTTTTCAAATATTTCAAATAATTATTTTGTTCAATTTTCATTTCTCTTTATTACTTTGCAATTACTTTCTCTATCTTTTAATATTTTCATTATTTTTCAATTAATTTCCTAAATTTGCAGTTATTATTACAAATTTAGATTATTGTCATCAATTTTCCATAAATATGGAAAATTAAAATCGTTTAAAATAGTTTTAACGATTATTCAATTATTTTCTTTTGCTTAGAAATAAATTTTGCAATTTTTCTATTATTTTCTTCAATTTCTAATTATTTTAATTATTTTTGCATTGTTTTCAAAAATTTCAATTATTTATCGGAAATTCCAATTGTTTTCATCAATTTTCCATTGTTTCTAAGATTTTTTAATAATTCTCTGAAATTAACAAATTTTAATGAAAATATTGGATTTATTTTATTTCTTAAACATATATTTGATGATTTTTTAATTATTTCTCTCAAATTTGATTTACTGTTATCAATTTTTTTATTTAAATTATTTTCATCATATTTCAATTTTTTCTGAATTTTAAGTTATTTTCAGAATATTTCAATTACTTTCTTCAATTTTTAGTTATTTTCCTCGATGGTTAATTATTATTTACATTTCCTAAGATTTTTAAGTATTTTTCTAAAATTTTAATAATTTTTATCAATCTTCGATTATTTCTGCGATTTTTTAATAATTCTCTTTAATTAAATTTTTTTTAGTAATTTTGTAATTATGTTCTTTCGTTAAACATATATTTTATAATTTTTTCAATTATTTTCCTCAAATTTTATGTAGATACTGTTTTCAATTTTTCATATTTTAATTATTTTTATCATATTTCAATTTTTTTCTCAATCTTAAAGTATTTTTGGCACATAACACTTAGTTTTTTTAATTTTAAATTAATTTTATCATTTTTTAATTATTTTTCTCGATTGTTAATTATTGTTCTCATTTTCTAAAATTATTTTCTAAGATTTTTAAGTATTTTTTTAAAACATTTAACTATTTTCTTCATTTTTTAATTATTTTCATTTGCTTTTGTAATTTCCAAAATTTTTTCTTAATTATCGTTAATATCAATTATTTTTAGCTTTCTTTAATTCTTTTCTCCAATTTTTGGTTGGCCATTTTTTGTTAAATGATTTCTAAGATCTTAATGTATTTTTCTCAAATTTCAATAATTTTTTCTTTATTTAAAAAAAATTCTGTAATTTTTTCAATTATCTCACTTAAATGTAATTTATTTTTTTTTCAACTTATCATTGTTTGTATCATATTTTAATTATTTTTGTCAAGTTTTAAAATTTAAAACCAGTTTTCAATTATTTTTAATTATTTAAATTTTAATGAAAATATTGGATATATTTTATTTCTTAAACATATATTTTATGATTTTTTAATTATTTCTCTCAAATTTGATTTACTGTTATCAATTTTTTTATTTAAATTATTTTCATCATATTTCAATTTTTTCTGAATTTTAAGTTATTTTCAGAATATTTCAATTACTTTCTTCAATTTTTAGTTATTTTCCTCGATGGTTAATTATTATTTACATTTCCTAAGATTTTTAAGTATTTTTCTAAAATTTTAATAATTTTTATCAATCTTCGATTATTTCTGCTATTTTTTAATAATTCTCTTAAATTAAATTTTTTTTAGTAATTTTGTAATTATGTTCTTTCGTTAAACATATATTTTATAATTTTTTCAATTATTTTCCTCAAATTTTATGTAGATACTGTTTTCAATTTTTCATATTTTAATTATTTTTATCATATTTCAATTTTTTTCTCAATCTCAAATTATTTTTGGCACATTACACTTAGTTTTTTTAATTTTAAATTAATTTTATCATTTTTTAATTATTTTCCTCGATTGTTAATTATTATTCTCATTTTCTAATATTATTTTCTAAGATTTGAAAGGATTTTTCTAAAATTTCAATTAGTTTCATCAATTTTTTATTATTTTCATTTGCTTTTGTAATTTCCAAAATTTTTTCTTAATTATCGTTAATATCAATTATTTTTAGCTTTCTTTAATTCTTTTCTCCAATTTTTGGTTGGCCATTTTTTGTTAATTGATTTCTAAGATCTTAATGTATTTTTCTCAAATTTCAATAATTTTTTCTTTATTTAAAAAAAATTCTGTAATTTTTTGAATTATCTCACTAAATGTCATTTATGTTTTACAACTTATCATTGTTTGTATCATATTTCAAATATTTTCTTCAAATTTCCAAATTTAAAAACATTTTTCAATTATTTTCCAAAATTTATTTCTTTCAATTTTCTATTATTTACATTTGTTCTATATTATAATTTCCAAGATTTTAAATTATTTATTTGACATTTCAATTATTTCATTCAATTTTAAATTAATTATTTTTTTTTAAATTTTTTTTATATTATTTTCTTTAATTTTCAATTACTTTCGTTCTTTTTCTCGTTCTTTTTCATAATTTCCAAAAAGTTTTTACTTATTTCCCTTTAATTAAAATTTCTTCTCTACAATTTTAAATTGTGTTTAACTTTCTTCATTTATTTTCTCTAATTTTTTATTTTTTCTATTATTTCAATGAACTTCTAAAAGTTTTAAGTATTTTTCTGAAAATTTCTCTAACTTTCCTTTTCTTAAATATTTTATGTAAGTTTTTCAATTATTTTCTCCAATTTTAATTATTTTTTTCAATTTTAATTTATTTATCTGAAATTTGAATCATTTTTTTTCAATTTTCAATTATTTTCTCTAATTTATTATTATTCAATGTTTTTGAATTTACTTTTAAGATTGTCAAGTATTTTTCTCAAATTTAAATTATTTTTTTTATATTTAAAACACTTCTATGGTTGTTTAAATTACTTTTCCCAATTTTTAATTGATTTTATTTTTTTTTTTCAATTAATTTGCAAAATTTGCAATTATTTCGTTTAATTTAAATTATCTTTTGCAATTATTTTTAATTCTAAAATAGCATAAATTTTGTCGCAAATAAATATTTATTTTATTTATATAAATTGATTTTTAAATTTTATATTTAAAATATTTATAATTGTTGATAACACAAGATGTAGAAATTATAAATTACTACAATTAGTAAGGGTTTTGGAGTTTTTTTTTTGAAAAAAAGGATCTATTAGGGTTGACCAAGGGCCCCGGGGCACTGGCCCACTTTGCCCCTTAACAGTTACGCCACTGGTGAACTCTAATTCTCTAATGAAATGTTTTCGTCGTATTAAGCATTTTTCGGTAAAAATTGACAATAATAATGAAAAGACGTTCGTCTAGCCAGTCTCATAGTGTTATAGTCTTTGAGGATATTCACCCGGAAGTGCACGCGATTCTATATTTATCGTAGGTCGTCCATAGATATACCTTTCAGAGTAACTACCTTTCAGTACTTTTGCAATATTCTCTATATCTATTTCAGGTTGCTTCCGTGGGAGCCACAGGAAGGGTGCAAAATAGTATCAATTCCGGTTAAAAGTAGATATAATGGCCGCGCAACTATACTTATCGAGACTCGTTTAAGAATCTTTTCTTTTAATCAATGATATTTAATCAATAGCTTATGATTTACTGTGTCATACTTGTTTCTACTCATTTTTGAATATTTTACCTTTTTTACTTATCATAATAATAACACTGTGTTACAAAATAAAAAAAGTAATAAAACTTCTTATCGGACCAAGCGCGTATTCAGACAAGGTTTTTGGGGGAGGTTATAAATATGAGAGAGAAAGAAATAACACTATAATGCTATCTCTCTCACTCCCATATAAATCTAAGTCTTCTTGGGGATGTTATGTCCTCCATGACCCCCCCCCCCCCCCCCTGAACACGAGCATGTATCGGACCTAGTGGAGGTTGTAGGTAATAAAAAACTAAAAAGAATGGTATATATTAAATCTCTGTTAACCCCTCAAAATCTTGTTTTAGAGACAAAAAACCATTTTCAGGTAGAATCATCTACATTGCAAAAACTGTTGTCTTCTAAGTGTCTTATTTTAAGACACAAGACATTAAGAAAGCGTCTTATACTGTTATTTCAAGCTATTTAATTGGTTAATAATTTTGAAAGATGCTTTCTCATTGGTTTAAAATTAAGACACTCTAAAACGTCTTAAAAGTGAGGACAAAAATGTCTTAAAATAAGAAACTTGTTTTTACAGTGTACCTTCAAACTTCGCCATTTTTTATCTGAATCAACAAGTTTTTTATGTTTTAAAGCTTAAAATGTACGCTTCCAATATAAGAATTTCTATATTATCATTTAAATTCATGAAGATATAGACCAAAATCCAAAATTTAATATATTATACCATTTTTTTTAGTTTTTTATTACCTTAAACCTTCCCTAGGTCCAATAATTTGTTTTTCTTTCACTGTCACAAAGTGTAATTAATCACTTGTTTGATTTTCCGATATGTTCATTCTATTAATATAAGTAGTCGACACAAACTGTCATAATCGTTAAAATTACCACTTTAATAGGACTTTTAACATAACCCTTATTAATTCCGTGTTTGAAATAAGAAAAATACATTTATTTTTAGTTCGTGCCACGTGCTTTCTATATTTACTCGAATCACTCAGTTAATATTGTGAAGCGTCGATCATAAAATTAAAATCAATGTCATTGTGTGCAAACAGTTTTATTCGATTTTAACTGGAAAATGACAGTGAAAAAATAAGTTGTATGTACATTTGTACAATGATACAGTTTAAAGATTTCTATGGAAAAATATCAAGTATTTTATTGTACACTTGATTTATATTCTACGATTAACAAAAATAAATACAATTATCTATTACAAAATTAATGATATGATTTTTAATTTATAGATTAAAAAAATAAATAAATTTTCTACAAAATTACGGTTGGATTTTGTCAGGATTTGCAACGAATTTTGAAGAAACAATTCAAGGTCTTTTCAAGATTCACAAAGTAGAAAATATAAATTATATCAAAGTTTACTTTTTAATAATATAAAGTATTAGCCGAAAATCTATACCGTTTAAGCCAGAGATAATAATTAAATAAAATGATTGACATTTCAACAAAAAGCATAAAAATTTCATTAAAAAATTGATATTTCAAAAAAGTAGTAAAAAATATGATTGGGATTTCGAGAAAATAATATTAAAAGTCACGGAAAATAATTGAAGAATAAGAAGAAAATAATTTTAGAATGACGAACTAATGAAAACTTATTAAGAATAGTTCTAAATTGAAGAAGTTAATTGAGAAATTAAAATTCAAATTATTATAATTTAAGAAAATATTTTTAAATTATTAAAGAAAATAATTAAAAATATTGACGAAAGGGCTTGAAAAACTTATAATTTAAGAACGAAGGAAAACATTTTTTTAAGTCTAATATTCAAATTTGAAAATTAATTAAAGAATAATAATAATTGATAAATGGGGACAAAATTAATAAAAATAATTTACAATTTTAAAGGATATATTAAAAATTTTTAAAATTGAAGAATATTATTGCAATTTGAAGAAAATAATTGATTAAATTAAATAATATAATTATATATTTGAAGTACAAAAAAGTAATTGAAAAGCAAAGAACATGATATTGGAAAAATTAAAAAAGAGAATGGACATTTCAAGAAAAGAATAGAAAAACTTAATAAATAATTGGAACAAAAAAAAATTCCATTTCAATACTGGGAATTGAAAAAAATTAATACAGATGGCAATAGTAATTGCTAATATTGAAATGTATAATTGGAATTGGCATTAATAAACAGAAATTGATGAAATTAATTTTTTTTAAATTGAAGAATGCCAACACCAATTAAAAAGGAATAAACTAAATAAATTGATAAAAGTATACAAAAAAATTGAATAATATAATTGCGATTTTTCAAGAATAATTTAAATTTTATGAAAATGTACGAAAAGAAAATTTGTTGTAAAATTTCTAAAAGAGCTCGCTAATTGGCCGGAAATATTACCAGCCAATCAGCGAGCTCTTTAGAAATTCTACATATTCATGTGTCGGGAAAATACACATTCTTGGGTTTTTTTTTAAGAAGTTTAAGAATCTGACAAATACAATTTTTTAAAAATATATATTCGAGAATTTAAACATTCTGACAAATGAAAATTCAAGAGGTTAAATATTCTTAGAAATGGAGTTTTGAAAAATTAAATATTTACGTGCTATTTGGTTTTTTTTTATATATAGAAACCGACAAACATGAAACCGATAATATAGTTGTCATTATTATCCAGAAATAGTTTTTTATTAATATTTATTCTTGATCAATGTCGCCGATACCAGGTAGAGTAAATCAGGTGTTTATTTAATATTTAATGAAAGACTATTAGAAATTCACTTTTAGATTGTGATAAGCGACTATTGGCCTGCAAATAATAATGATGATATATAGAGATTAAAAGTGACCTTCTTGTTTACTGTTGTTCCACGTTTGATTTACTTTTATAATGTTTTCCTTCTCTCTTTATCTAGATCGATGATCCTATACACGTGATTTCGATAGAGGAGCCTCCTGATGGATCACGACAGAAACCACCGGATTATGATGCCGTTACGGATGCTCCGCCGAGTTATGATGACGCCATTAAATTAAATCCGGGACAATTAGTAAGGCCTAGTGATTGTAGTTCGACTGTTTTACCTATGGAGCACGTGATACCTGAGACAGTCGATCAACTCTCCTGTCAATCTGTTCCCACACCACCTCCGCCTTACGCTAGGTACTTTTTTTACAATTAAATAATAATAATCTCCGTAAACTCCTGAAGTTAGTTACTTTTTATATAATTGACCGAATCCATTTAAAATCATGCAGACAGTCCGATGGTACATCGAGAATTAACTTGATATGAAAGAATGTTCTTCTGCTCGAAAAATAAAGAGACACGTATTTTTTTAAATTTTCATAACATTTTTTTTTGAATTTTTACGATTTTTTTCAGATTTTAACAAAAAAATAAGTTTTTTATACATTTTTTCTTTAAAATCTCGTAATTTTCACAATTTTCAAGCTTTTTAGTTGCTTTTTGGCTGATACTTTTCTATTTTTTATGATTTCTAAAAATTCATCAAGATAAGTAAAAAATATTGATAAACAAAAACAATACTTTGATTTTTTGAAAAAGCTAAAAAAATTTTTATCTCAAAAAGGCCACCTTTTTTTTTCTTGAAATTTTCAGGGTTTATAGCTACTTAAGTGTACTAATCACCACAAACATTTCAATTGGTATTTTTTTGTTTCTTGGGAGAAAAAAATTATTTTCTATTATTTCGTAAAAACCTCCTAAATTTCCCAATTTTTAAGATTCAAAATCATTCCTTGGGCCCTTTGTTTACATTGATAATGCTCTTTTAAAAAATATAATAAAATGTAATAGCAGCTGATAAATAGCAATATTATCGAACTTTCTTGAAAAAAGAAAAAACTGTTTTTAAGTATTCTTTTTTGATGTTATAATATTATATTATTTTCATATATTCATTTCACACAATATACGTTTCATAAAAATATGAAATATTTTTAGTACGTATATATTATTTCTTTTTTTTTTGCGTGGGATGTGAAAACCTGCTCACAGGTACCCTGTAGCCTATACTACAGGGTTACATTAGTTCTATGAAACGAATTATATATGGTCGAGTCCATACCAAGTGATCACACCAATTTCAGTCATATTGAGTAATATTTGAGCCAGTATCATTTTGACACATGACTTAATTTTAGATTGTTATATTGTACAGAATGGAAATGTTATTTTGTACAACTGCTAAATGATATTTTGTACAATTTTGAAAAATGAATTTGTTATTTTGTACAATTCTTTAAAAAAGCTAAAATATTGTACTTCCAATGTTTTATTGCTTTTTTAAAAAATTGTACAAAATAACAAATTCATTTTTCAAAACTGTACAAAATAACATTTAGCAGTTGTACAAAATAACATTTCCATTCTGTACAATATAACAATCTAAAATTAAGTCATGTGTCAAAATGATACTGGCTCTAATATTTACGAAATTGATATTTTGGGTTCCTTTAGGAGTAAAAAAAATAAATTTTAATTATTTTTAAAAAATTCAAAATATTTTCGAAAATATTCAATTTCGAAATTTTATGTACTATTTTTTTTGTGTTATCATAACTTCTGTAATTTTGAAGCAATTGAGATCATTTTTTTTTAAATTACTCGTATTTAAATACTCTTTCAAGAAAAATTATAATAATTAAGAAATTGTTTATAATTAAATTTTTATTAAAAAAATTAAATTATTTATTTAAACAAAATCTAAAGTATATCATCGTTCTTTTTCAAAAAATTCATAAACATAGCCTATAATGTGCTTAAAAATTTAAGCCAAAGAAAAAGATGGTATGTATTATAGTTTTTGAGAAAAAAATTATTAAGTTATGCTAGCGCGGCGCGGACCGGTGTCACCGCTACTCAACGCGTAGTTCCGTAGTAACCGAAATGTATGTATATTTTTACATAATGTAAATATAGTTAGTGTATTATATTTAAATTATAAGCTTCAGAAAGTCACACTGATCTTTTCATAGTACATGGACATCAAACTTTAGAATTAAAAAAATCGGAGAAAATAATTAAAGTAAAAAAAAGTAATTAAAAAATTGGTAATTTATAGAAAAATAATAAAAATAACTAAAAATTGGGAAAATTATTAAAATTTAAGAATAATAATTGAAAATTTGTTAAATTAATTGAAAAATAATTAATATAATTAAAAACTGGTAAAAATAAGTGAAAATAAGTGAATAATTAAAATAATTTAAAACTGAAGAAAGAAAAATAATGGACTGGTAAAATTATCAAAATTCGCGATGTTCAGGGGTGTTAATTTTTTTTCTTATGCAATTTTAGACCTAAAATTATGGGGTAATGTCAAAAATAGAGAAACAAATAATTTGCGGAGTTTGAGAAATTTATTCTAAGAAAAACTTAAATTTTAAAAATTAAACCTCTTTCACAATTTTCATTTTTTCCATCGACAATTTTTTTGTGGGATTTTTAAATGATTTTCTACAATCCATCGTATGGATTTTGAAAAATAAAATTTCGAAAATGACCAAAAAAATATTGTTTTTTAATTTTTATGTAATACCATAATTCTACATCTTAATTGATGTAAGGAAAAAAATGACACCTGTGAGCATCAAAAATTTTGTTGAGTTAAAATTTCACCTATCTCTCCCCTTAAAGAATGATAAAAATAGTTTGAAAATAGTTGAAAGAAGCAAGTTTACAACGACCATTAAACAATCAAATTGTTACTCCTCTTGACTTATACGAGTGGGCAAAATCCAGTTTAGAGAAAATTAATGTAGAATTTTGTAATTACGCAGAATATGAATCTGAAAAACAATTGTTAAGTGAAAGATTTAATCAAGCTATGGCCATTAAAGGTACACAAAAATTTCATTCCTTCGTACCCCTTGAGAATAAAATTGAAACAAAAATTTTTTTAAATTCTGTGCACAGCACAATTTGTAAAATAAAAAAATAAACATGACGATTAACTGTATTTATATTATGTAATAATATACATACATTTCGGTTACTACGGAACTACGCGTTGAGTAGCGGTGACACCGGTCTGCGCCGCGCTAGCATAACTTAATAATTTTTTTCTCAAAAACTATAATACATACCATCTTTTTCTTTGGCTTAAATTTTTAAGCACATTATAGGCTATGTTTATGAATTTTTTGAAAAAGATCGATGATATACTTTAGATTTTGTTTAAATAAATAATTTAATTTTTTTAATAAAAATTTAATTATAAACAATTTCTTAATTATTATAATTTTTCTTGAAAGAGTATTTAAATACGAGTAAAAAAAAAAAAAATGATCTCAATTGCTTCAAAATTACAGAAGTTATGATAAAACAAAAAAAATAGTACTCAAAATTTTGAATTTGAATATTTTCGAAAATATTTTGAATTTTTTAAAAATAATTAAAATTTATTTTTTTTACTCCTAAAGGAACCCAAAATATCAATTTCGTAAATATTACTCAATATGACTGAAATTGGTGTGATCACTTGGTATGGACTCGACCATATACCAATGTGGAAATTTTATATAATAGCAAATTGATTAGATTCAAATACCTAAATTTTATAAAACTAGGCGCGGATCCAGCGGGGGGCGATAGGGGCAAGCGCATCTCCCAAAAGCCTTAGATTATCATATGACAGAGAAAGAGATCCGCCTTTGTATAAAACTCAAAATTTTACAATATAAAGTTCTACAACTTAAAAACAGCATTTCCGTTTTTCCAAGAAAGTTATATAATATTGCTATTTATCAGCTGTTATTACTTTTTATTATATTTTTTAAAAGAGCATTAACAATGTAAACAAAGGGCCCAAGGAATGATTTTGAATCTTAAAAATTGGGAAATTTAGGAGGTTTTTACGAAATAATAGAAAATAATTTTTTTCTCCCAAGAAACAAAAAAATACCAATTGAAATTTTTGTGGTGATTAGTACACTTAAGTAGCTATAAACCCTGAAAATTTCAAGAAAAAAAAAGGTGGCCTTTTTGAGATAAAAATTTTTTTAGCTTTTTCAAAAAATCAAAGTATTGTTTTTGTTTATCAATATTTTTTACTTATCTTGATGAATTTTTAGAAATCATAAAAAATAGAAAAGTATCAGCCAAAAAGCAACTAAAAAGCTTGAAAATTGTGAAAATTACGAGATTTTAAAGAAAAAATGTATAAAAAACTTATTTTTTTGTTAAAATCTGAAAAAAATCGTAAAAATTCAAAAAAAAATGTTATGAAAATTTAAAAAAATACGTGTCTCTTTATTTTTCGAGCAGAAGAATATACTTTCATATCAAGTTAATTCTCGATGTACCATCGGACTGCCTGCATGATTTGAAATGGATTCGGTCATTTATTCATTTTTTCTGTCCACGTTTTAAAGTCTGAAGTGAAGTTAGTTAGTATTAATATTTATTCATCTTTTTCTGTCCATGTTTTAAAAACTGAAATGAAGTTAGTCTTACTCCCTGTTATTTTATTAATTTTGACTCTCTTTATTAAATCAGGAAATATTTTGAAATTTGAATTGAAAGAATAAGGTAACCTATTTCGTTAGTGTCGTGTTTTACTGGTTTTTAATTGTCATTTATGTAAAAAAACAGTTTCGAAAAATGCTTTAAAAATGTATTATGGTTTTTGAAGAAGTTTAAAATATACATAAACACATGCAATTAATTTCCTAAATTTTCAGTTATCTCAAATTTAGGTTATTTTCATCAATTTTCGATTATTTCTGCGATTTTTTAATTATTCTCTTTAATTAAAAATTTTTAAGTAATTTTTACAATAATTATTTTTTTTTAAACATATATTCTATTTTTCAGTTATTTCTCTCAAATATTATTGAATGTTTTCAAGTTTTTATATTATTTAAATTATTCTCATCATAGTTCAATTTTCTTTCTCAATCTTTAATTATTTTCAGCATATTTCAATTATTTTTGTCAATTTTTAATTAATTTTATCATTTTTCAATTATTTTTTTCGATTTTTAATTATTATACTCATTTTCTAAAATTATTTTCTAAGATTTTTAAGTATTTTTCTGAAAATTCAAACATTTTCTTCAATTTCTAATTATTTTCATTTGTTATCAGAATTTCAATTTTTTTTTATTAATTATTATAAATTTCAATTATTTTTAGCTTTCTTCCAGTCTTTTTTCCAATTTTTAGTTATTCTCATTTTCTAAAATTATTTTCTAAGATTTTTAAGAATTTTTCTAAATTTCAATTGTTTCTTTAATTTTTAATTATTTTTCTTTGTTTTCATAATTTCCAAAAAATTTTATTAATTATCGTAAATTTCAATTATTTTTAGCATTCTTCCAGTCTTTTCTCCAATTTTTAGTTATTCTCATTTTCTAAGATTTTTAAGAATTTTTCTAAAATTTCAATTGTTTTCTTTAATTTTTAATTATTTCTCTTTGTTTTCATAATTTCAAAAATTGTTTATTAATTATCGTAAATTCCAATTACTTTTAGCTTAGTTCTTCAATTTTTTTCTCCAATTTTTAGTTATTTTCTTTTTTTTCATTGAACTCTAAGATCTTCATGTATTTTTTTTCAAATTTCAATTATTTTTTTTATTTATTTAAATAATTTAAATGAATCATATTTTAATTATTTTCGGCAAGTTATAAAATTTAAAAATATTTTTCTATTATTTTCCAAAATTTATTTCCTTCAAATTTCAATTCTTTACATTTGTTTCATAATTAAAAATATTTTTAACTATTTATCTGACTTTTCAATTATTTCATTATTTTTATTATTTTCTTCAGTTTTCAATTACTTTCGTTCTTTTTCTCGTTCTTTTTCATAATTGCCAAAAAGTTTTTACTTATTTCTCTTTAATTAAAATTTGTTCTGTTCAATTTTAAATTATGTTTATCTTTCTTGATTTATTTTCTCTAATTTTTAATTATTTTCTTTTATTTCAATGAACTTCTAAAAGTTTTAAGTATTTTTCTCAAATTTGCTTAACTTTTCTTTATTTGAAATATGTTATGTAATTTATTTAATTATTTTCCTAAATTTTAATTATTTCTTTTAGTTTTAATTTATTTATCTCAATTTTTAACCATGTTTTTTCAATTTTCAATTATTTTCTCTAATTTTTGATTATTCAATTTTGTTTTAATTTACTTTTAAGATTCTCAAGTATTTTTCTCAAATTTAAATTATTTTCTTTATGTTTAAAACATTTTTATGATTGTTTAAATTACTTTCTCCAATTTTTAATTGTTTTAATTTTTTTTTCAATTGTTTTGTTTAATTTCAATTATTTTTTGCAATTCTTTTTAATTCTAAAATATTATAAATTTTGTCCTAAATAAATATTTATTTTATTTATATTAATTGATTTTTAAATATTATATTTAAAATATTTATTTCTTCGTATTAGATAAATATTATTTACCGATTTGTTATTTTTTATTGTACTTTATAATTTCTAAAAGGTATGAAAAACTAATCGCGCGCTGGCGCGCGTTTTATTTTGCTAGTAATTAATTATAACTAGCAAAATAAAACGGGCGCAAGCGCGCTTTTACTTTTTCGTACATTTTAGAAATTTTATAAAGTACAATAATAAATATAACAAATCGGCAAATAATATTTATATAATAAAAAGAAATAAATATTTTAAATATAACATTTAAAAATCAATTAATGTAAATAAAATAAACATTTATTTAGGACAAAATTTGTAATATTTTAGAATTAAAAAGAAATGCAAAAAATAATTGGAATTAAACAAATCAATTGCAAATTTTGCAAATTAATTGAAAAAAAAATGAAATCAATTAAAAATTGGAGAAAGTAATTTAAACAATCATAAAAATGTTATAAACATAAGAAAAATAATTTAATTTTGAGAAAAATACTCGGGAAAAAACATGATTAAAAATTGAGATAAATAAATTAAAATTAAAAAAAATTAATTAAAATTTGAGACAATAATTAAACAAATTACATAAAATATTTTAAATAAAGGAAAATTAAACAAAATTTGAGAAAAATATTTAAAACATTCAGAAGTTAATTGAAAATTTCTCGATTTTCGTATTTTTCTTGTTTTCTTTCCTATTTCTTTCCTATAAAAGAAAGTTAAACAAAATTTGAGAAAAATACTTAAAACTTTCAGAAGTTCATTGAAATAAAAGAAAATAATTAAAAAGTAGAGAAAATAAATGAAAAAAGATAAAAATAATTTAAAATTGAACAGAACAAGTTTTAATTAAAGAGAAATAAGTAAAAACTTTTTGGCAATTATAAAACAGAACGAGAAAAAGAATTAAAGTAATTGAAAATTAAAGAAAATAATATAAATAATGAAGGAAATGAAAAGTCAGAAAAATAGTTAAGAATTTTTCAAATTATGAAACAAATGTAAAGAATTAAAAATTGAAGAAAATAAATTTTGGAAAATAGTTGAAAAATGTTTTTAAAATTTTAAACTTGACGAAAATAATTAAAATATGATACAAACAATGATAAGTTGTAAAAAATAAATTACATTTAAGTGAGATAATTGAAAAAATTACAGAATTTTTTTTAAATAAAAAAAAATAATTGAAATTTGAAAAAAATACATGAAGATCTTAGAAATCAATTAAAAAAAAGAAAATAACTAAAAATTGGAGAAGAGAATCGAAGAAAAAAGATAAAGTAATTGAAATTTACGATAATTAATAAAAAAAAGTTTTTAAATTATGAAAACAAATGAAAATAAATAAAAATTGAATTAAACAATTGAAACTTTAGAAAAATTCTTAAAAATCATAAAAAATAATTTTAGAAAATGATAATAACTAAAAATTGGAGAAATACTGGAAGAATGCTAAAAATAATGCAAAATTTACGATAATTAATAAAATTTTTTGGAAATTATGAAAACAAATAAAAATAATTAAAAATTGAAGAAAATAATAGAAATTTGAGAAAAATACTTTAAAATTTTAGAAATTAATTTTATAAAATGAGAAAAACTAAAAATTGGAGAAAAGTCTGGTAGAAAGCTAAAAATAATTGAAATTTACGATAATTAAGAAAAAAAAAAAAATTTGAAATTCTGATAACAAATGGAAATAATTAGAAATTTAAGAAAATATTTGAATTTTCAGAAAAATACTTAAAAATCTTAGAAAATAATTTTAGAAAAAGAGAATAATAATTAACAATCGAAAAAAGTAATTGAAAAATGATAAAATTAATTCAAAATTTAAAAAAATAATTGAAATATGCAGAAAATAATTTAAGATTGAGAAATAAAATTGAATTATGATGGAAATAATTTAAATATGAAAAATTGAAAACATTCAATAACATTTGAGAGAAATAACTAAAAAAATCATAGAATATATGTTTAAAAAAAATAATTGTAGAGAATAAAGGTGTCCGAAGATCGACAAATAAAAGGAAAAACACTTTGTGAACACTACGTATATTTAAACGTCCAAATAAATATAAAATTAGCTTAGAATAAAATAGCGTAGTTTTATCTCGCGTCGAGTCAAGAGACATAGATAGAATACATATAATAGATGGCTCTACTGAGCAACAGAAATAAACCACTCCAAAGATGGCGACACTCGTTAATATGAAAAAGGGCGCTAATTGTCTATCCCCAACACTCCCCCTCAATTTGAGCCCGAGAGAAATTTAATATTGATGAGACCAACTCCTGTCGAACAAAAATCATGTTTGGCTCCAGCCAAAGGCTTTGTCAGGAAATCAGCTATCATCTTCTCGGTTTCCAAGTACGACAACTTGATAGGATGATTATTCAACACCTCTCGAATGAAGTGATACCGGATGTCGATATGTTTCGACCTTGCATGAAATACTGGGTTAACAGCCAATTGAGCAGCACCTTGATTATCGTTGAAGATTTCCACATTCTCAAGTTCAGAGAATCCCAATTCTCTCAAAAAACCAATTAGATGAACGGCTTCCTTGGCAGCATTGGTAAGGGCCATATATTCAGATTCAGTCGATGAAAGTGCGACTGTGCGTTGCTTTCTAGATTCTCAAGAGATTGCAGCTCCTGAGAGCACAAAAGTCGAACCGGTGTATGATCTTCTGTCAATGACGCATCCTCCCCAATCTGCGTCGACGTAACCCTGGAGTTTCTTATCGTCTTTTCTGTAGACTAGGTTTAAGTCCATAGTTCCTTTTAGATATCTCAGAATACGCTTAGCAGCCATCCAGTGAGATTTGTTGTGAGAACTATTGAATTGGCTGAGTGCACTGACGGCGAAAGCGATGTCTGGGCGCGTTCCTACAGCCAAATACATCAGAGCACCTATGAATTCCCTGTATGGTTGGTCGTGATTCGTGTTGTCCTGGTTCTCCAAAGTCAATTTAGTCCCTGCAGCCAGTGGGGTGTTAACTGGTTTACTATCTTGCATTCCAAATTTCTTCAGAATATCTCGAATATGACCTGACTGCGATAGACAGATCTTATTTTCTTCTTGACGAATCTCGATTCCTAGGCAGTATTTTGCCGGTCCTAGATCCTTGATTTTAAAAGCTTCAGATAATTTAGACTTTACGAATTCCTCCTTATCCTTGTTTTTGAATATAATTAAAATGTCGTCCACGTAGATTAAGATGAAAGTGAGACCATCTTTGTCGACATATACGCAAGGATCTGCATTGGTAGGAGTGAAGCCCATGTCTTGAAGAGTCTGATTCAATTCAGCGTACCACTGACGACCAGCTTGGCGCAGACCGTAAATTGCTTTCTGCAATCTACAAACTTTAGCAGTACCACGAAGATCCTTTAACATTGTCCTTGCTTGATTCAGGAGGTTGACGTCTTTTTCTTCTCGAATTATTCTTTCTAACATCTCGTTTAGAAATTTCGGTTTCTCCATGTAGATATCTGTATCAATTTTGCCATTAAGGTAGGCGGTAGTCACATCGAGTTGCGATACGTTAAGGTCAAATTTTGCAGCTAATGATATTAGAAGTCGGAGAGAGCTCAGTCGAGCTACCAGAGCGAAGGTTTCATGAAAGTCTATCCCTGGACGTTGTGTAAATCCTTGGGCCACAACTCTTGCCTTTCTTCGTTCCAACGAACCATCTGATGCATATTTGTTGCGTAAAACTGTTCTGGATCCGATGACCTTCCCTTCTTGAGGTTTGTCAACAATTTTCCACGTATCGTTTGAGAGTAAACATTTTATTTCTGAATAAATAGCGTCCATCCATTCCACACTGTCTTGACCGGCGATGGCTTCCGATAGTGAAATTTCAGATGCAGACATGACGAATTCTGCATCATGCCATTCTTCACCCTCGTCCTCGATTTCATTGATATTATGTGTTCCATCCTTTTCGGTGATTGAAGGGTTATCTTCGATTTCAAGATTTTCGCCGTTTCCAGCTTCTTCATTGATTTCAAGATTTGGGTCGACATTCACAGTACGAAGGTGATGTTCCTTCCAAGGTCTCCCCGGTTGTCCAGTTTTTATTATTTTAGGTCTACCAGGACCACGTTTTGTTGGAGCAGGAACTTGTCGATTATCATTTCCATGAACGGGTTCTTGAATTATTTCAGTTGTTTCGGTCTGGTGATTGGAACCAATTTCAGTTTCATTATCTTTTTCGATAACTTTGAAATTTTCGAACATTTTGAAACGTCCGTTCCTCGTCTCCTCATAGATGATGTCCTCGTATTTATCTTCGACTTCAAATTCGTCGAAAAATACAACGTCTCTGGAAACTTTAATCTTTCCTTCGGCAGGCACCCAAACTCGATAAGCTTTTGCGGTATCTGAGTAGCCCACAAAAATCCCTTCTAAAGTCTTGGGTTGAAGTTTATCTTTATTAGGTGTTTTGTCGAGAAATTTCACCTTACACCCAAAAACCCTAAGGTGACGGACGTCAGGTCGCTTATTGTTCCATTTTTCGTACGGCGTTCCTTCATCTAGGCTCTTCGTCACACATCTATTCCTAATATAATTGGCAGTAGCGATAGCTTCCGCCCAGAACGACGGTGGCAGTCTAGACTGGATGAGCATGCATCTAGCTCCCTCTACTAGAGTGCGGTTTTTGCGTTCAGCAACTCCATTTTGCTGAGGCGTGTAGGTAGTTGTAAGTCGACGTCGTATTCCGGACTTCTTCAAAATCTCATCCATAGCTGCATTGCAGAATTCCGTCCCGTTATCTGATTAAAGAGCTTTGATTCTGCAACCAGTCTGATTCTCGACTAAACATTTGTACTCAACAAATTTGGCTGCTACCTCAGATTTATGCGACAGAAAGTAAACTTCACACCAACGACTATGGTCGTCTGTTAAAGTTAGCTCATAATGGGCTCCTCCTTTGGATAATGTCCTCATGGGACCACAGACATCAGCGTGCACGATTTCTAAGAGTGACGATGATCTTTCTGCACGATTCGGAAATGGAGTGCTGCTGAGTTTTCCAGCAGTACATGATTTGCATGGATTAAAATCGACGTGATCCTCAAATTCTAGACCTGAAACAATTTTATTTTTCATCATAAAGGTCAAATCTTTTGAATTCAAGTGACCTAATCTTTGGTGCCACACTACCGAATTTGGTTTGCTTTTCAATGCTATGCAAGCCGTTTGTGAAGCATCACGTAAGTAGTATAGGTCACCTTCACGATCAGCAATCATCTTGACGATTCCGTTAGCGTCACAGACTGTTGCTCGTTCGGCAGTAAAAACTACTTTACATTTATTGTCGACAATTTTTGCGACTGACATTAGGTTAGTTCTTAAATCTGGAACGTACAGGGTATTTCTGAGCTTGATCGACTTACTTGATTTTCCATCTGAAGTAGATATTTGTACATCACCTTTTGCCTTGACTGGAGTGACTGCGTTGCTTGCCAATTTTAAACCGCTTTGCATTTTTTGAAGAGAAGTGAACGAATCTGGATTATTACAGAGATGAGATGTACATCCGCTGTCCATGCACCATCTGTCAGTATTTTCGTAGTTGCTAGATATTTTTGCAAATTTGTCCAGATCAAGAAAATAAGCTTCTTCTCCAAAGCTGGCCTTTTGGTTGAACGATTTATTTTTCTTGAAACAATTGGCAGCCTTGTGACCTAATTTCTTGCAGAAATTACACTTATATTTTACACGTGAATCGGTGTCTGAGTTGTCACTCTTATTAAAGTTGTGTTTATCTCTCGATCCGCTTGCCCCTGAATGATGATTTTTCGCAAACATGGCTCCCGAGTCGGTGTCGCACAGTTTCTGACTCCTTGCGTCAACTTCCTCGATGATTTTAACTTTAAGAGCCTCGGTATCAGGTAAATTGTCGCGGGACTCAATAGCACAACGAAAATTCTCGAAGCTGCTTGGTAAGGAATTAAGAAGCATTATAGAGAGCAAGTCACCGTTGACTTCGACTTCCATGTCTTGTAACTTGTCAACAATATCGGAAAATTTGGATAAGTGCTCTTTAATATTCTCACCTTCATGCATTTTTCGTTGTGTCAGCTGTCTGAGCAACGTTGCCTTGCGCCTGGGACCTTTTGACTTGTAAACAGACTCCAATTTATCCCACACATCTTTTGACGTCTCGCATCCGCAAATCTGTTTCAATTCCGATGGTTGTATCGATAAGATTAAATCGGATTTTGCTTTACGATCCCGGGCGATCCATGGTTTTTGTGCATTAATCGATTCTTGGTCATTTTCGATGACTGCAGGCTTTACCGTTTCGCCACTGACAAATTCCCATGTGTCATTTTTGACTAATAAGGCTTCCACTTGGATCCGCCAAGTGTCATAATTGTCTTTAGAGAGAGTTTCGAGTCGCGTGGAATTCACTATGTTAGTATTAGCCATTATAAAATAATCTTTCGCAGCACTAGATTTTGTGTTGGTAAATGTTCGAATCGTACATGCGCGTTTTCAACAATAAATAGCACTTGCGTCACTAGATTTAACTTTCACTAGTCTTTAATTTTTTATGCGCGAACTTCTGATTATTTTAAGGTTAAAATACCACTGAGTCTGTGTGTGTGTATGTGAAACGTGTGGAACGTTGTTACGGAGCTAACTTCACGTTGCTGTCGACCCTAGGAAAACTCGGAAAGTGAGGTTGTGTCCGTCCGTGTCGATTCGCATCAATATAAAATAATAAAGGTGTCCGAAGATCGACAAATAAAAGGAAAAACACTTTGTGAACACTACGTATATTTAAACGTCCAAATAAATATAAAATTAGCTTAGAATAAAATAGCGTAGTTTTATCTCGCGTCGAGTCAAGAGACATAGATAGAATACATATAATAGATGGCTCTACTGAGCAACAGAAATAAACCACTCCAAAGGTGGCGACACTCGTTAATATGAAAAAGGGCGCTATTTGTCTATCCCCAACAATAATAATTACAAAATTACTTAAAAAATTTTAATTAAAGAGAATAATTAAAAAATCACAGAAATAACAAAAATTGATGAAAATAATTGCAATATCGGATAAATAATTAAAATTTTTGAAAGTAATGCCAAAATAATGAATATAATTATAAATTGATGAAAATCAAGAGAAATTGCAGAATTTATTTTTAAGCAAAAGAAAATAATTAAAAAGTCGTTATATAATTGAAAATTGATGACAATAATCTAAATTTGAGATAATAATACATCTTTAAATGTTATAATTAATCTATAATTAATTCAATTTTTATTTATTTTCTTTAATTCTCAAATATTTTCATTAATTTTCAATTATTTTGATCGATTTTAAATTAATTCCTCAATATTAAATAATTCTCGGATTTTTTCAGTTATTTTTTGTCAATCATAAAAATTGTTTTAAATTTTTAATTCAATTATTCAATTCTAGAACTCTATTCTCTTCAATTCTCAGTTATTTTCTTCAAATTTAAATTACACTTTTCAATTTTCAATTATTTTCTTTAAAAATAAAAAATGATCGCTTTTTTACTATTACTTTTTTGGATTATCATTAAGTTTCTTTAATTTTAAATACAATTGTTCAATTATTTTCTTTAATTTTTAATTCCATTCTTCAATTTTTATTTCCATTTTTTATTGTTCAATTGTTTTCCTCTATATTCATTAATTCTTTGTTTTTTTTCAATTACATTTTTTTCAAATTTTAAGTACATTCTTTAAATTTCAATTTTCAACTATTTTCTTTAATTATTAATTATTTTCCTCAATTTTCAATTATTTCCTACAATTTTTTAAATTTTTAATTATTATCTTAAAATTGTTAATTATTCTTTGAATTTTTAAATTATTTTGTTCCGTTGTGTATTAATCTATCAATTTTTTAAATTTTGTCTTCAATTGTCAATTATTTTTGTCATTTTGTAATTTTTTTTCAATCATCAATTTTTTTTTCATATTTTAATGTAATTCTTAAATTTTGAATTTATTTCCTCAATTTTTTATTATTTTCTTCAATTATTATTTTTTTCGATTTTCAATCCAGTTGTTTAATTTGCAATTATTCCCAACAGTTATTCCTACAATTTTTCAAATTTTTTGTTTAATTTTTTAAATAATTTTTTTTAATTGTGTAATTACGTAGTTATTTTTCGAATTTTGTTTTAACTTGATCTATTTTCGTCATTTTTTAAATATATATTCTTCAATTTCGTAATTTTCATTATTTGAATTTGTAAAAATTTAGTCACTTATATGACCAACAACAATGCAGAAAAAAAGTTTTTTTTGTAATTGTTTGAAGCAAATTTTTTGAGTGCTATTAAAAAAATTAGTTTCTATTCCAACTTTACATATTAAAACTATTAAAATTACAAGATTTAGGTAAACCTGAAAGTGAAAAATAGTGTAGTTTTTTTTTTAAACATATACTGGGTCTTAGAGTAAAAAAAAAACAATTTTCAAGAAATTTTTTTTCCAACTTTTAGACCAAAAAGTTACGCGGGCAAGTTTGATGTTATGAAATTTTCTCGTGGCAAAGTTTTTCCCTCATTATTGAAGAAGTTTTTCTGAAAGTTTGACCCTCATAATCGTGGAAGTAGAAAATTTGTAAGAAAAGTTGTGAAATTTTTATCAAAAAATGGAATGATTAACACTTTCTTCTCCCTTATACATTAAAATATTGATGACTAAGAACAATTATAAATAATTACAATTACATAATTTAAATAAAGCTTCCTTTAGATTTGAATAAAAAAGAAAAAAAAATTTCCAGATGTTCAGTAATAATAATTGTTGAATTTATTTTTCGCTTATTTGGTCTAATTTTTGTTGCGTGCCTTCTTATTAAACTCTTATATGACCCACGTATTGTATTTATCGAAGAAATAATAATCTGAGTAATTCTGGCGTGATATTCTATTGTCAATATTAATTGATTAAATTGTTTATTACAATTACGAAATGTTGGCATAAAATCTTTGATGGAAATTTTGAATGTAAATAAAATTTTGATCATACTTATGTTTAGATAAAATTAGTGTAATTTGTTAATTGTTTTTCAAGTTATAATGTAGACTTAATGTATTTACAATTTTTTAGATTACCCTAAAAAGAAACTTTAGATTTTTTGTAATATAAAATTACTTTAATATAAATTTTCCCTGAGGGTAAGAAGAGGATACTTATTTTTTACTTGTTTTTGAAAATATAAAATCATTTTTATGTAATTTTTCAAAATGCCTTTTTTGTTCATTTTCAATTGTAATTTTTTCAATTAACATTTTTTGTTAAGCATGATTTTATTAAAAATATATATACTCGACAATAAAAAACAATTTTATTTATTTCGTCAAAAGTTGACGAATTTTCATTTTTTACGAAATTTAATTTTTTATTTCTCAAAATTTTTTCAATTTATTGCTTTCGCTGTGACAAGCAAATCTTAAAACTCACAAGTGGAAGCCAAACATGAAATAAACATAATAATAATATTATCAACTTGTTTTTTCTATTAAATTTGTTAATGTAGCTTTAAAAATGTTCTCTTTCAACAAAATTCCTTCAATATATTATCAGAATTGTCTACTTTATTTAAAACGAAGAAACATAATTTTTAACTTTGACCTCGAAAGATAAAAATTTCAAGTTTAAGTCTAAAACTAATCCAAACTAGTAATTTTTTTTTTAACTCACTAAAGTTCGAAAGATATTATTATGAATACTTTTTTTTAATTTTGCATGATTGGCATTCGAACCGTTATCAGATTATTATTGGTCTATGCTAATAATAAAATAAAATAGATTTTTTATTATTTTTCTGCGTTCCTTCTAGTTATTATTTTAAATTTCCAGTAGCTTTTCAAAAATTTATCATTATTTTATACTTTTTTTAGTAGTAGTTTTTTCTGTTTTTTCTCATATTTCTGTTTATTATTTTCATGTTAATTTTTCTTAACTTTTGAGTTATTTCTTTGATTTTATATTTCTATTACTTTATAGTAACTTTACTACGTGTTTTTTTAAACTTCTATAGAACATTTTTTCAGTTAGCAGTGGTTTTTTTAAAATATCAAAATATTTTTTACGTTTTAATAATGAAAAGAAATAATTAATAATTGAAAGAAATAATTGAACAATGACAAATGTATTTGACAATTAGAAACAAAAGTAAAAAAAAAGTCAATATTAATCTACAATTGAACAATAATTGAAAAAATTGAACAATCGTTATTAAATTCAAAGAATATAATTGAAAATTGGTCAACTAGATAGAAAATAAAAAAAAATAATTTAAAATTTGATTTAACAATTCAAAATTAAAGAAATAAATTGAAAATTAAATAATGAAATTAAAATCAGAAAAACACAGAATTATTGAATATTAAAAAAAAACAATTGAAAATTGAGAAATAAAATTGAAATTCGAATACAATAATTGAGAATTAAAGAAAATTACTGAACAATTGGATTGAAAAAAGAAGAAAACAATTTATAATTTAAAAAAAATAGAAAATGCCAGGAATTATTTAATATTGAAGAAAACATTAAAAATTGAAGAATAGAATTGTTATTTAAAGAAATTAATTGAGAATTGAAAAAAATAATTGAACAATTGAACAATTAAATTGAATATAGAAGAAAATTATTAAAAATTGAAGGAGGTTTTGAAACATGAAATAAATAACTGATAATTGAAAAAAAAAATTGAAAAAAGTCGAGGTTACTGAATATTGAAACAAACAATTCAAAATTGAACAAAATAATTGAAAATTAAAGAAAATAATTGAAAATTGAAAAAAGTACTTAAAAATTAAAGACAATATTTGAAAACAGCAGAAAAATTTAGAAATCGACGGAAATAATTGCGAATTGATGAAAATAATTTTAAAATTATCAATTTAAATAAAAATTGAAAGAAAAACATTTATTTATTTATTTATTTATTTATTTATTAAAATGTAAACAGGCCATATACAAAAAGACCCTTTAGTACATAAGTACATAATTTAAAAAAGCTGAGAATTTGTAAATATTGAAGAAAATTGAAAAGAAATTGAAAATTGAAAGAAATTGAAAAACTGAAAGAAATATGAAAAAATAATTGGAAATTGAAGAAAATAATTGAGAATTTAAAAACAATCATTGTAAAAAGCCTAGAGTTATTGAATATTGAAAAAAAAACAATTGAAAATTAAAGAATGGAGTTGAATGTCGAAAATTATAATTGAGAATTAAAGAAAATAATTCAAGAATTGAACAATGGGATTGAAAGTAGAAAAAAATAAGTGATAATTGAAGAAAAAAGAAATTAAACAAGCCAGGAATTATAGAATTTGAAGAAAACAATAAAAAATTAAGAATATAATTGTAATTTGAAGAAATTAATTAAAAATTGTTGAAAATAATTTGAAATTGAAGAAAATGTGATTTTATAAAAATTATTGAATAATAATTGATGAATTGAATTGAAGTTTCAAAAACATAATTTATAATGAAAAAAAAAGAAAGAAAAAAGTCCAGAATTATTGATTATAGAAGCAAATAATTGAAAATTGGAGGAGTTATTGAGATATGAAATAAATAAATGATAATTGAAAAAAATAGTTGAAAAAAGTCGAGAATTATTGAATATTAAATTAAATAATTAAAAATTGAAGGAAATAATTGAGATCTGAAGAAAATAATTGAAAATTGAATCAAATAATTGGCAATTGAAAAAAATAATTTAGTGTTGAAGAAAATAATTAAAAATTGATTAAAATAATTGACAGTCGTAGAAAATATTTCAGAATTAAAGAAATGAATTAGAAATTGATGAAAATAATTGAAATTTGAAGAAAATAATTGTCAATTGAAGAAAAATAGTAGAAAATCGAAGAAAATAATTGAGAAATGAAGAAATAATTTAAAATTAATTAAAATAATTCAAAATGGAAAAAAATAATTGAGAATAGTAGAGAATAATTGGAAATTGAAGAAAATAATTGAAAATTGAAAAGAATAATTGTCAGTTAAAGAGAATAATTGTGAATTTCTGAAAATAGTTGAATAATTGAAGAATTGATCCTAAAAAGTATTGAATATCGAAGAGAATAATTGAAATATGATGAAAATAATTGATAATTGAAAGCACACAATAGAATTGCCCATAACTATATAAACTATTATGCAATGTACGGTCTATTAAAAAAACTGAAGTTCTATCTACATTTTTTCATAATAATTTGACTTTTTTATGTTTAATGTTTTTCATTGTTTCTGTGGTATTGTTAGCGTTAAGAAAAAAATATGGTAGACAAACATCTATATTTCATGAGAATATATTATATTATATTTTAATTTTTAATGTATATTTTTTTTTCAATTGCATAATTTTCGCATAATTACACAAAATTTAAACGCATAATCAGATTGGTTCAAAATGCATAAAGTTATTATCTTTATTTATAAATCAAATTGATATATTAGTTAAATTTATTAGCCCAGAAGAAAATTCCCGGTTTTTCCCGGACAATTTAAATTCCCGGTTATTTCCCGGTTAGTAGACACCCTGTTATATAAAATTTTTTTTTTATTTTTATATAACTTCTAAAATTTTAATTTCATAACGATATTTCCTGCGGAAAAAATATTTTAAATTAAAAAACGAATATATTTTACAGGAAAATAATGATGATTTTTTATTTTTAACAAAATTACAATTTTAATGATTTGATTTTGTTTCAGGTGAAATCAGCTGGACAGGGGATATCTTATCCTGCCAAATAGTGTTATAATTGAGGAAGAAAATAATCCGACAAACAACCAAGTACAAGGCTATCGTGCTAATCATGCAAAATTGACGACGCGAGTGCTTGTGTCTTGAAAACAATCAGAGTGAAGTGTCAGTGTGCGTGTAGAGTACGCACTGCTCGATCAAGGAAATAAAACGACTCTTGCGGGACGAGAGATGGATAATTTATAATGAATTATAGACACGTGACTATCAAGACAAAGGATGCAAACCGTGCCTCTAGTCAATAAACACGTTCCCTCTTATAATCAACCATCGCCGCTAGTGCCTGAGATGAGCGAAACATTGTTGGTCGAACAGTGCACAATTAGACTCTATTTATCTGTTAAATAAAAAATAAGACAAGCGCGACAAATGTACAAAACCAATGTCTTTGAACTTCTGAACATTCTATTGAACCAACATTTTCAATCCTTTATATCATTTTTTTTTTATTATGTGTTAAAAATCATTATACTGTTTAAAAATATTTTGAAATTCACGAAATATTTATGTTCCAGTTGTAACAAAAATTTCTTAATGTCGTTACAGAAAATAAATTCTGATACACGTAGAGTTGCGAAGAAGTAATATTACCTGGAGAACGGTAATGAGAACGAGAATATAACCGACCAAAATTCTAATCGAGAATTTATAAGAATTTAAGTTTTTTATTTATTTATCAAATTAAGTTAAATTTTCTCAATCAATGTACGAAAATAGAATCTCTAGTGCTATTCTTATTAGTAATGATTTGAATTTTAATGTTAAGGGCATGTGATGGATTATGACGTCACTGGTATAGGCAAAATTTGTCCGCAACTTTTCTCTTAAAATATTAAATATTTTTTTATGAAACTTGATAGAATTACTTAAAATGTCATTAGGAACGTCTCTCAGACCCGAGTTTGTTTCAATTTTGTCTCAAAATAGATTTTTAAAAAAGTTTGCAATTTTTCGAAAATTTCCCAAAATTAAGTTTGGGCCAAAATTTACACAAATTCGGGTCTGAGAGACCTTCATAATGACATTTTAAGTAATTCTACCAAGTTTAATGAAAAAATATTCAATATTTGAGGAGAAAAGTTACGGACAAATTTGCCTATACCAGTGACGTCATAATCCATCACATGCCCTTAATAGTAAGAATTCTTTATAATAACTATGGCAACATTAAAGACAAACTTTGCATTGTTGTTGGTCATTTAAAACTGTAAATTTCTGCAAATTCAAATAATGAAAATTATGAAATTGAAAAGAATAGTTTAAAAAAATAAACAATAAATATATATTAAATTTAAACAAATTAGTTTTAAAATTATATAAAAATAACAGTTGCAAATTGAACAACTGGATTGGAAATAGAAAAAAATAATTAAAAATTGAGGAAATAAAATAAAAAGTTAAGAATTAAATTAAAATTTGAAAAAATAATTGACAAATGAAAACAAAATTCAAAAAATAGCTAGATTAATACACAAACGAACAAAATAATTTAAAAAATCAAAGAATAATTGAAAAATTTTAAGATAATAATTAAAAACAAAATTCGAAAAATGACTAGATTAATACACAACTGGAAAAAATAATTTAAAAAATCAAACTATAAATATTTAATTTAAAAAATAATTTAAAATTTAAAAATTAAGAAAATTATAAGAATAATTGTTGGAAATAATTGCACATTTACGAACAGAATTAAAAATCGAAAACAATAATTATAATTTAAAAAAAAAAAAATGAAAATTGAAGAAAGCAATTAAAATTGAAGAATGTAATTAAAAATTAAAGAAAGTAATTGAAAAATTGTATTTAAAACTAAAGAAATTTAATAATAATCGAAAAAAATAATAAAAAAAGGCGATAATTTTTTAATAATTAAGAAAATAATTAAAATTCTAAAAGTGAAATTTAAATTTGAAGAAAATAACTAAGAATTGAAGAGAATAGTTCGATAATTAAATAATTGAATTGAAATATTAAAACAATTTTTATGAGTGAAAAAAATAATTGAAAAAATAAGAGAATTATTGAATATTGAAAATCGAATTAATTGAAAATCGATAAAAAATTTGAAAATTAAAGAAAATATTTAAAAATTAAAGGAAATAAATTAAAATTGAAGAAATAAATTGGAAATTAAAGAATTAAATGGAAGTTTCAAGAAAATAATTGATAATCAAAAGAAAAATTACAATATGACGAAAATAAGTAAATATTTTAAAATTTATTAATGTTAAATTAATTTATTAATATTAACAAAAATAAGGTGAAAAGGTTAAACCTTTTCAACCAAATTAAAAAAAATAATTAACAATCGAAAAAAAACTTCGACAAATGGTGCGAATAATCGTCATTCGTACAAAAAAAATTCGGTAATCAATAAATATTCATAAAATTGAAGGTGAATAATAAATTGCCTATTGAAAACTAATGAAAATCATGTAAAACAATTATCGAAAATAAATGAAAATTAAATAAATCAATTTGAAATTCCAGAATTGTATTGAAAAAAATAATTGATAATTGATAAAATGCAGGAATTAATTAATATTAAGGAATTAATTGAAAATAGAATCAAAATAATTGAAATTTAAAAAAAAATTTGAGAATTGAAGAAAATAATTAAAAATTGAAGAAATAAATTGGAAATTAAAGAAGTAAATGTAAATTTCAAGAAAATAATTTATAATTAAAAGAAAAATAACAATATGACGAAAATAATTGACTATTAAAAAAAAATAATTAACAATTGAAAAAAAAAATTCGAAAAATGGTGAAAATAAGTGGCATTTGAAAAAGAAAAATTTTAAAATTAATGAACAAGCATAAAATTGAAGGAGAATATTAAATTGTCAATTGAAAACTGATCAAAATAATGGAAAAAATTGTAAAAATTAAAGGAAAATTAAAGAAATCATGTGGAAGTTAAAAAATAATTATATTGAAATTTCAAGAAAATATTTGATAATTGAGAAAATGCGAGAATTATTGAATTTTCAATAATGTAATTGAAAAACATAGAATGCAATTGAAAATTGAAGAAAATAATTGAAAATTAAAGAAATAAATGGAAGATTAAAAAATTAAATTGAAGATTAAAGATTTAAATAGAAATTTTAAAAAATTAGTTGGTAATTGCAAGGATAATAAAAAAAATGTTTTCAACTTATCATTGTTTTTATCATATTTCAATTATTGACTTCAAATTTTAAAATCATTTTCCAATTATTTTGCACAAATTTTAATTACCTATTATTATTTTTTAATATTATTTTTTAAAAGTTTTAAATATTTTTCTCAAATTTCCCATTATTTTCTTTATTTTTTAATCATTTTCAATTATTTAATTCAATTTTAAATTATTTATATTATTTGTTTATTATTTTCAATTACTTACTTTCTTTTTCATAATTTTCAAAAAGTATTTAATTATTTATATGAAATTTTCATTTTTATATTCAATTTTCAATTATATCTAGGATACTCAATTTCAAATTATGTTTATCTTCTTTCATTTATTTTCTCTATTATTTAATTTTTTTTTTTTTTGCAATCAACTTTTAAAAGTTTTAAGTATTTTTCTGAAATTTTCTTTAAATTTCCTTCATTTAAAATATATTATGCATTTTTTCAATTATTTTTTAAATTTTAAATTATTTATATTATTTCTTCATAGTTTTCTTAATTTTCATTTATTTTCTCCAATTATTCATTACTCTAGTTTGTTTCAATTTATTTCTAAGATTTTAAAGTATTTTTCTTAAATTTAAATTACTTTCTTTCATTTTAAAATTGTTCATAATTGTGATATTTAATAATAATTTTTACACTTCATTGACTTATAGGTAATTTGTAATAATAATTATTTTGTTATTTATCCATTTTTTTTTTTAATAAATTGTTTGTGTTTCAAAATAGTGGGGCTCATTCAAACATAGAAAATTCTCATAAATTCTCCGGAAGGAGAATATTTTCGGTTATATTCTCGAGAATGTAACCGGATTTTAAATTACCGAGAATTTTGCAACTCTAGATACACGTGACATAGAAATTTCTGTCACAATACTTCTCGCGCATACGCAGAATCAATGAGGTTATGTCTATATATACAACTGTTAACTTTTTTTTAAAAGAGAAGAATAATTTTTAAGAACTATGAAATTTAAAATTTGAATTGCATCCAATCGGGATGAAGAAGCTTCTCTCGGAGGTTTTTGTATTCGATTTTGAATCTGACCTACGATTTTTCGAATTCAAAATGGCGGATCCTTGGTGTCAGAAAAAATAGCAGTTTTTAAAAAATTATCAAGCAGTTTTAATTTTTAATTCACGTTGCGCTTTCGAGTGAAAGAAATATTATTTATAACTGTAATTCAATAAAAAAAAATCGTTCGCGTGAATGTTCAGAACTTCAGGAACATAAAAAGTACTCGACTGAATAGTCTTTATAAAATAAAAATTAGCCTTTTTTCTCCTGTTGAAAACAACTTTACGACCCAAGTTTGTTCATTTGGAACGATAATCTAAGTATAAATAGAAAGCTGTATAAAGTGTATAAATCAGTAGGCATCGAATTTTCTATATTCATTAGATTGTTTGATTCTTAGAGCTTCCTTAACCAAAAAAAATTTTAAAAATGTTATATTTTGAATCAAAAACACTTTTTGTCAAATATCACGCATTTCAATCCAATTAAAAATTTGATGAATGTTTAAGTTAAAATTCACTGAGTAATTTATTCCGAGTCTTGATTGGATAGCAACATTAAACAAAAAGAGTGGCTTTTGATGAAATAGTATTTTGGACAAATTATGAGATTTCGAATTAAACTAGCAGTAGATGTTTGTAGATATTGTATTTGTAGATACAGACGAGTATTTATATGCATAATTATTAATTTATTAATTATGAAATATCGCCTGGATGTTTTCAGCAGGGTCAATCGTTTAAATTGTTAATAAGCGTTTATATTTTCTTCAGACTGAAAACGACGTTAATTGGCGTCTATCGCACAAAGCGACAAACGTTTAATTACGTTAAAGATTAATATTAAAAATGATGTACATTTTGACTTAAGTAGTCAAGTAGATGAAAAAAAGAAAAGGCAATTGGTAACTCCAGTACCAAATGATCACTTTGTAATGGTAATTGAGGACCAGCAGGAACTTGAGCGAAAATGTTGCGATGTTTTAAAAATCAGTGAATGTCCAGCATTTCTGCCATAATTGTAAAATAGGAACAGTAATTTCGAATCGTCCCTTTTATTGTGATATACATTTTTTACGCGAAATTGCGAATGTGCTTACTAGATAAAACAATGTCAAGTGCAAGATGATTTGACTGTCTTTGGGTCTTGCTTTGATACCTTGTATCATAAGACTTTTTTTATATAGTATCAAGGTGAATATACGATTGAATAAATTGTGAAAATTGTTTATTATTTTTCCTACTCAAAATGTCCCATCCTCGTTACTTTTTAAATTAGCAAAAATAAGGAAGAGTAAATTTTAATGTTCAACTCACGCAGTATCGGCAACTTTTTTTTAATATCCAATTTAAATATATTTTAAAGCATTTTAAATAAACCAAATAAAAAAGATAATAATATAATATAATAGAAAATATAGTTGAAATTTGTTCTATCCTAGTCAATTCTTTGCACAGTTTCAATTTAAGACTCATTTCTGTCATTTTTTGTCATTTTTGAACCTACTAACTTTAATTTTTAGATTTTGGAATTTGAACTTATCGATACTCTTTTTTGGTCGACTTAAAATATATGATGGATAAAAATAATAGTTGTCAAGCAGATGGAAGCAAATTTTAATTTTCACCAAGTGAAGAACGGCAGGCAGAAACTATAAGAAATTTTCTGTTTTCGCTTATTATTTTCTCAAATAAATTCTACCTACTTTAAAAAGTTGAAATATTTATATAACCAGAATTAATGTTTAAACATGACTTAAAAAATATTTGTCATAAGTTTTGCAATATAAATTATCTACTTTTGAAGACAAAGAAAAATAACATTATTGAAAAGATATTATCGATTTCACTGAGTCAAATATTGTTATTTGACTCAGTGAAATCGATAATATCTTTTCAATAATTATTAACTGAGTGATAAATTCATAATATTATGGAAATAAATTCATAATATTACAATAAAAATAACATTAGGTGCACCATTGACATTTTTGAAAGCTTTTACTGGCTGGCAATTTTTTTTTTTAATGATAAGAATAAAAGCAGATTATAAATGACAATCAAGATCCAGTATCATTTTGACACAAAACTTATTTTTAAGATTGTTATATTGTACAGAATGAGAATGTTATTTTGTACAACTGCTAAATGATATTTTGTACAATTTAAAAAAATGAATTTGTTATTTTGTACAATTATTTAAAAAATGGACTTAATTGTAATCCCAAAGTTTTTTAGCTATTTAGAAAATTGTACAAAATAACAAATTCATTTTTCAAAATATTGTACAAAATAACTTTTAGCAGTTGTACAAAATAACATTCTTATTCTGTACAATATATATAACATTTTTCAAAAAAGTTTTGTGTCAAAATGATACTGGCTCACAATCAAGTATCTAATCTTGATTAACGAAATATAAAAAGTAAATTTAACACAAATTTATAAAAAATAGAATAATAAATTGTAAGAAACAGAAGTTTGAAGAGACACCAGCACTACTGACAAGGGACACCATTGACATTTTGATTCATTTCTCAAATTCGAAATAGAAAGACTTTATTTTTGAGTTTAAATCGTTGAGTTTTTTAAAGCACGTGTAATTAACTGAAACTGAGATACTTAGATTAATGGTTAACTGAAATATTAAAAAAATATTACTAATATATGTACCTACTTTTTTTTATATTGAATAACCACTCACATGGTATAGACTTGTTACTTAAAAACTGGGTATCAATTCTTATATTTATTGGAATTTTTTGAAAACTAGAATTTCAAGGAATAAGGAATTATATTTCGTTATTTTTAATACATATAATGCAAAATCATAAAATTAATTCTAGGTTGTTCCAGGCTTCTTGACTGTGACCAATATAATAATCGAAACTGAGATAATTCTTCAGAGAAGATACTAAGGAACACTAACAAAATATTAAATAAAAAACACAGTGGTACAAAATTTAAACAAGTAAAAAAACTTCTTATCAAACCTATAGTGTAGATAATACCCAAATAGCACGTAATATTGCAGCAACGTTGCAGCAACATTGCCGTGCAATGTTGGAAATATTGCTGCGCAATGTTTCTGCAACGTTGCCTCAATGTTGTCCATGTCCACATTTCTGCAACGTTGCCCTGTAATGTTGCTGCAACGTTTCCTGCAATGTTGCCGCAACGTTGCAATAATATAGTTGCTCAATACAACGCTTAAATACAACCTTGATTATACAAAAAAATGAACAGTTAACGTAATTTGCATTGGTTGAACTTTCCTTTTATTCCGTAAATGTCATCTTTACTAAGTACTATTTTTAAAAGTTAATGAAGCCTTTATAAAATTTTGAACTGCTATATTTTGAAAGTTGCTGCAACGTTGCGGCAACATTTCAATGCAATGTTGCAGCAACATTGCACGGAAACTTTGCAGCAACATTGCGCGGCAATATTGCCAACATTGCACAGCAATGTTGCTGCAACGTTGCTGCAATATTACGTGCTATTTGGGTAAGTAAGTTGTAGATAATAAAAAACTAAAATAAAAGGTATACATTAAATCTTTGATACATCCCCAAAATCTTATTTTAGAGTCAAAAAACAATTTTCAGGTAGATTCACGTACATCATACCTCGATACATCGTCATTTTTTAGACGAATTAAAATTTTGTTTTTAATTTAAATCTTATAATCAGCTATTTAAAACTGTATAAGATTTTCTTCATTATCATTCAAATTCACTTAGATATGGACCAAAAACCATCCTAAAATTTGATTTTTTCATTGATTTTTCGAATTTGAGACAAATTTATATCTCTTATCATATTTAATTTATATTGTTTTCGCAACGTACATCGAACACTTAGTCAATTTGGCTTTAAATGACCCTAGATAAAGTAAAATTTTATGAAAATTTTTAAAACTATGACACTTTAACTTTGTAGTTACATCATTAAATTTTGACTTGATGAAGAGTTCTCGTTTTAATTTCTTCCTTTCATGGTTTGTTTTGACTATTTTTTCATTTTAACGTATTTCTCCAATGATAAGAAACCATTTTTAGTGTTTAAGAATCATCTAATAAATACACGCACTGAAAACAATTCTTGTGGTAAATCCTACTACAGTCCCTTAGTAGAGTGAAAAGTAGTTAAATCTATTACATTTGTAATTAATTCAACTGTTGTTACCTAGTTAAAATTACCATTTTTATGTATAGTTAAAAATTCTTAGTAAAATTAACTATCGTTCGTAGTTACTTTAAATTACAAAATTAGTTGTAGAATTGAGTACAGAGAAATGATAAGTGCTACTGTATAATGTATAGTAAAATAACTATATCGCGATTAGTAAAATTAACAGACTTTTTGTAAATTGAACAATGTAGTAGAAACTACTAAGAATTGTAGTTGCAACAAAATTTACTAAGTTGTAAAATACAGTGATTTAATTTTACTAGTTTAAATAGTAAAATTTACTATGAAAATTGGTTAAATCTAGAGATAATCTTAGTTACTTTTACCTGTAAAATGTCATTGTTCTTTATTGAACTAAGAAAAGTAGTACAATTTACTGAGAAAGTTGGTTAAATCTAGATATAATCTTACTTACTTTTAATGTCATTGTTTCTTACTGAACTAAGAAAAGTAGTAAAGTTTACTAAGAAAGTTGGTTAAATCTGGAGATAATCTTAATTACTTTTAACTGTAACTTTACCGTTAATTTAATTGCAAAAATGTCATTGTTCCTTATTGAACTAAGAAATGTAGTAAGATTTACTACTTTGGATAGTAAAGGTACCTACAATCTTTAACATTAAATAAGTTTTTTAACTTATTAATTATTCTATTCAATTCCAATTTCTTTCACTATTTTTTAATTGTTTTCTTCAAATTACAATTAACTTCTTTAGTATCAAATCATAAAAGTACATTTAATTATCCTTTTCAAAATTTTCAATTATTTTTTTCTATAACCATTTTTCAAATATTTTTCACTATCAAAAAAATGGTTTGTTAATTCAATTTATATTATATATTATTTATTTACTTAAAATTTTAATTGTATTTTTAAAAAATTGCAATGATTTTCTTGAGGATGTTCTTCAATTTATAATTACTATTTTAACAATGTTTCACTATTTTTATTAATTTTTAATAACCTTCCTGAAATTTCAATTGTTTATCTCAATTCTCATTTTCTTAAAATTATTCTTCAATTATTTTCTCTTAATTCTTATAACTTCCATTCTATTTAATAGTAACTATTAAAATTTTCAATTAAAATTTTTTTTAATTTTCTTTAATTACTATTATTTGCTTTCTCATAGAAGAATAAAGAAATTGGTAATGTATAAGTTAATTGGGGAAGTTATTAAAAAAAAAAAATTTTAAATGCAAAAATTTGTCATAGGGACAACTAAACCTTTTTAGCTATGATATCTAAAAATATTAGGAACCACAGCTGACTGTTAGCTGTCGCAGCAAACGTTTTAACTGTCTTAGCTAATATTTAGCTGTGGTAGCTAGTTCATTTTTTTCCGTGTATCTCCAGAACGCTTAAACGGATTTCAATAAAATTTGGATGACTTATTAAGGGGATGTGATGGATAATGAGGTCACTAATATTAGCAAAATTTGTCCGTAAACTTTCTCCTAAAATAATAAATATTTTAACACTAAATTTTGTAGAATTACTTAAAATAGAATTAGGAAGGTCTCTCTGACCTAAGTTTGTTTAAATTTTGCCATAAACTTAATTTTTTTAATTTTTCGAAAACTAGCTAATTTTTTTAAAAATTAAGTTTAAGGCAAAATTTAACCCTTTAAGGACGGGACGGACACTTTTTTGACTCATTTTCAACGTTAATTTTCTCTATTTTTGGAGGTATTGGTATACAAAATTATAGGAATCACCATTTCTGACCTATTTTTTATCGCTCTTTCAGAATCTGTTATCCGAATTTCAAAAAAAAATGTTTTAAAAATTATGGACTCTTTTTTTGAAAAAAAAATGTGAAATTTTGACAATTTTGTTTAAAAAATGATTTTTTTTCATATTTTTAATAATCGGAAAAATGTTTCAACTTAAAATATCGCGTCCGTAATATCTATGCTTCAAAGTGACGAACCGTACTTTTGAAAATTTCAAGTTGGCGGATCCAAAATGGCGTCCAACGAAATTTTTTTTCAATGTATGAGCACATAGTGTACGCTTCATTAAAAAAAAATTTATTTTTATGACACTAAGTGTCTAAATGTTTTTTGACTCTCCGATCACGAATCTGAAGTCAGATTTCAAAATTTCTAAATGGCTGATCCAATATGGCGGACGATATTTTAAAAATCAATCGGATTTTTTTTGACAATTGTTATTCGGGGATTTTTGGGGTCGCTGATCACGAATCCGATGTCAAAATTTAAAAATTCAAAATGGCGGACGATATTTTTAAAACAGATCGGATTTGTTTGAAATTTGTTACTCGGGGTTTTTGGGGTCGCTGATCACGAATCCGATGTCAAAATTTAAAAATTCAAAATGGCGTATCCAATATGGCAGACGATATTTTGAAAATCGATCGGATTTGTTTGAAACCATCTGATTAAATATTTAAGGTCCTTTAGCTAATAAAAGTATTTTATTGTTTTCCGTCTCAAACACTGAATGGAAAAAAAATGCATTGTCGACAAGTGTTCAATACGTACACAAAACTTTTGTGAAAGTTGTACTGATTATTTCTGTAAATATTATTTAAAAAAATTCCACGAACATTAAATGACTGTCTTTGTTCCGTTCATATAAAATTTTTTAATATAAAAAAAAAAAATATAATAAATACAATTACAAAAAAAATACAAAATATTAAAAAAAAAAAAATGACTCTTCACTTTACGTTTATCTCTTCGTGGTTTGAGTCGGGCAACATTAAAATACTTTTAATGGCTAAATGACTTGAAATATTTAATCAGATGGTTTTAAAAAAATCTCATCGATTTTCAAAACACCATCAGCCACCTTGGATCTGTCATTAAAATTTTGTTTAAATTTAACATCAGATTCGTGATCAGCAAACCCAAAACATTCGAGTAACAAGTTTCAATCAACTTTGAACGATTTTCAAAATATCGTCGGCCATTTTGGATCCGTCGTTTTGATTTATTTAAATTTAACATTAGATTCGTGATCAGCGACCCTCAAAACCCCCGAGTAACAAGTTTCAAACAAATCCGATCGATTTTCAAAAAATTGTCCGCCATATTGGATCCGCCATTTTGAATTTTTGAAATCTGACTTCAGATTTGTGATCGGAGAGTCAAAAAACATTTAGACACTTATAGTGTCATGAAAATAAATTTTTTTTTTAAATTTTTGTCCTAAAAAAATATTTATCTTATTTATATTAATCATGCGCGTATCCAGGAGGGGGGGTCAAGGGGGTCATGACCCCCCCTTCGAGCTAACTTGGATTTGCATGGGAGAGAGAGAGACAACACTATAGTGTTGTCTCTTTCTCTCTCATGTATGACCCCCTCCAGAAACCGAGTTTGGATACGCCACTGATATTAATTGATTTTTAAATATTATATTTAAAATATTTATTTCGTCTTATTAGATAAAGATTATTTACCGATTTGTTATATTTATTATTGTATTTTATAATTTCTAAAATGAATGAAGAACTAAATGCACCTTGGCGCGCGTTTTATTTTGCTAGTAATAATAATAATTGAATAATGAAATTAAAATTTTGATCAATTCAAAGGCATTTTTGAAAAAGTAGTTGACTCATTATTACTCGTTAAATTTTGATTCAGTGAGAATTTAGCCACTGACGTCAATCAGTGAAAGTCACTGATTCACCAATGAAATTTACTGAATGAATCAGTCAAATTTTACTGATTTAAATCAGTGGCTAAATTCTCACTGCAAATCAGTCAAATTTCACTGACTGCAGTGGCGCCCATTGGATTTCTAGCAGGGGGGGCCAGACCCGTTTCCAGGATACCACCCCCCTTTCATGAAACCTAATTTTGACAAGCAAAAAAAAAAAAGGTTCACATAATAAAATTATCTATACTCTCTAAATTTAAGTTAGTGAAATTCCACTGATTTGTAGGCTAAATTCTTCTGATTCAAAATTTAGAGAGTAATAATGAGTCAACTACTTTTTTAAAAATGCCTTTGATTTGATCAAAATTTAAATTTATAAGTAACAGTTGTAATTTTAATTTCATTATTCAATAAATCTATAATTTTTATTTAAATTTTAAACAGTTTTCAATTTACAATTATTCTTAAATTTTCTAAATTACCTTGCTCTGTTGGGCCCGTATCATTTTGACACAAATTCTTTCGGGCAACTTGTTACATTGTACTCCTAAAGATGAATGTTATATTTTACTCCTACTAAAATCAAAGATTTTTAAGTTTTAATTATTCAATAATTGAACTTATTGGATTAATTAAGTCTTTTAATATTAATTTAATGTATTAAAATCAATTATTTAAAAAATAAGACTTAAAAATCTTTGATTTAAGAAGGAGTAAAATATAACATTCATCTTTGGGAGTACAATATAACAAGTTGCCCGACAAAATTTGTGTAAAAATGATACGGGCCCGCTCTGTTGTCTAATATTCTCAACAGTTTTAGTAATTCCTGTCTTTTTTCAATCATAATTATTGTTCAAATATTTAAATTTAATTGTTTAATTCTACGACTATTTTCTTCAATTTTCAAAACCATTCTTCAGTTTTCAATTATTTTTTTTTATATTCAAGAATTCACAATTCAATTTTTAAATTACTTATTTCATATTTAATTATATTTCTAATTTTTCTTTGAATTATCAATTATTTCCTTCAAATTTCATTGAAAATTTAATTTACGATTATTTTAATGAAATTTTCTTCAATTTTCAGTATTTTTCAAATTTTAATTCTTTTCTTTAATTTTTAATTAAATTTTCAATAATCAATCATTATCGGCTTCTTTCAATTGCCTTTTTCAAATTTTAATTATATACTTCAAATTTCAATTCGATTTTTCAGTTTTCAATTAGTTTCTTCTATATTCAATAATTCTCGCCTTTTTTCAATAAATTTTTTGAACTTGAAATTATAATCTTTAACTTTCAATTCCATTCTTCAATTTTCAGTGATTTCCTTCAATTTCAAATTATTTGCTTCAATATTCAATAATTCTTGGCTTTATTAAATTTCATTTTAATTTGAATTAAATTGCTTAATTCCATGCATCAATTTTTAATTATTTTCTTCAGTATTCAATAGTTTTCGGTTATTTTTAATTATTTTTCTATTCAAATTGTATAATTATTCATTAATTTTTTAATTACTTTTAAATTGTGTCCATTATTCTGGCCTTTTTGAATTTTTTACAATATTCAATAAATATTATCATTTGTAAATTATTTCTTCCATATTCAATAATTCTATGTTTTTACAGTTATTTTGTTCAAAAATCCGATATTTTACTCTATTTTTAATTATTTACTTAAAATTTTAATTACTTTTTCGATTTTTATTTAATTTTTCAATTTTAAACAATTCTCGGCTTTTTCCAGTTATTTTATTCAATTATAAAAAATATTTTTTAAATTGCAATCCAATTGTTTAATTCTACAAATATTTTCTTCAATCCTTATTTATTTTCTTTAAATTCCAATTATATGTATTTTCTTTAATATTAAAAAATTCTGGCCATTTTTTAATAATTTTTTCGGGTATCAATAAGTTTCTTTAATATTAAATACAATTGTTCAATAATTTCGTTCAATTTTCTAACCAATTCGTCAATTTTTAATTCGGTTCTTTAGTTTTCAAATATTTTCTCTTATATTCAATAATTCTCCCTTTTTTCAATAACTTTTTTAAATTTTTAATTATAATCTTTAAATTTCAATTACATTTTTCTATTTTCAGTGATTTTCTTGAATTTTAAATTATTTTCTTCGAATTTCAATTCAATTATTCAATTCACAATTATTTCCCACAATTATTCCTACAATTTCCTTAATTTCTTAATTTGAAATTATTTTAGTTTAATATTTATAGTTTTAAATAACCAACAACAGTGAAGAGATTCTGGCCCTTGGGCGCGTTCATTTTGTTATTTCAAATAGGGTACTCTTGAATTTTTATAGGAACATATTATTAATGATTAAAAATATAATTATTTAATAATTTCTGGTTATACTTGAATTTGAAAACCAATATTTCAAAGACATTCTAACTAAAAAACAGCCAGTGGCGCCCATTGGATCTCTAGCAGGGGGGGCCAGACCCGTTTCCAGGATACCACCCCCCTTTCATGAACCCTGATTTTGATAAGCAAAAAAAAAAAAAAGGTTCACAAAATAAAATTATCTATACTCTCTAAATTTAAGTTAGTGAAATTCCACTGATTTGTAGGCTAAATTCTTACTGATTCAAAATTTAGAGAGTAATAATGAGTCAACTACTTTTTTAAAAATGCCTTTGAATTGATCAAAATTTAAATTTATAAGTAACAGTTGTAATTTTAATTTCATTATTCAATAAATCTATAATTTTTATTTAAATTTTAAACAGTTTTCAATTTACAATTATTCTTAAATTTTCTAAATTACCTTGCTCCGTTGTCTAATATTCTCAACAGTTTTAGAATTTGTTTTTAATTGTCAAATATACTCAAGAATTTTTTATTTTATGATTATTCTTTTTAATTTTCAATTAATTCTTCAATATTTAGTAATTTCTATCTTTTTAGGGTTCCGTACACAAAGTGTCCAAACGGAACCCTTATGTTTTCACTCGTTTGTCCGTCGCCCAAAACCATTGCCCCCCCCCCCCCCCTAGCGGCCAAACTATTTGAGATAGAGAGTTGAAATTTGGTACACTTATGTATTTTCACGTGTAGATTACAGGAAAAATATAGCGAACATGATTGAACGTGATGTTCATAGTGTTGTCAAGGAAATAACAAGATTTTTTTCAAAAAATGCATTAAAATGCCTATATACCCCCCCCCCCCTTATCTCCTAAACTATTTGACCTAGAGTATTGAAATTTGGTACACATATGTATTTTCGCGAGTAGAATTCAGGAAAAATATAGAGAACATGATTGGAAGTGATGGTCATAGCGTTGTCAAGGAAAAACTTTTTTTTTTAAAAAAAAACGTGTCCCCCCCTTATCTTCCAAACCATTTGACCTAGAGGTTTGAAATTTGGTATATCTAGGTATTTTTACGTGTAGATTACAGGAAAAATATAGCGAACGTTGCTGGACTTAATTTTCAAAAGTTATTAATGAAAAGTTGAAAAATGACAAAAAACCCCTATGCTAGAGCTCAGCGTATTTATCCTGAAAGGTTGGGAATTGGTTAAAAATGTGTAATTTTATGCAGAATTTTTTATAAAACCATAAAAATTGTGGTTTAAATTTATTATCATAACATTTTTTCCAAAAAACTGAAATTTTACCAAAAAAAAATTTTTTTCTTCTCAACAGCTACAATATTTTATAGTTTCAGATTATTTTTTTGTATAAAATGTTTATGTTTATGTTTAAATTACTTTAAAAGTTAAAAAATTAAAAAAAATTAAAAAAAAAAATTTTTTTTGCTTTAAAATTTAAAATTATATAAAAAAGCTTAGTCTATTTAATTGGAAATTTTTAATCTTATAAAAATCATTAAGTTTATACTTAAATTTCTTTCAAAATAAAAAAAATTATTTTAATTTATCATTATTTAAATTATTATTCAAATAATCTCTGACTCATATAATTGAAAAAAATTAGAGCGATACGGAACCCTTCGAATTGGTACGAGTGTAACTCGTACTTGCCCGATATTTCAATCATAAATATTGTTCAAATATTTCAATTCAATTGTTTAATTCTACGACTACTTTCTTCAATTTTCGAATCCATTCTTCAGTTTTCAATTATTTTCTTCTATATTCAAGAATTCACAATTCAATTTTTCAATTACTTATTTCAATATTTAATTATATTTCTAATTTTTCTTTGAATTATCAATTATTTCCTTCAAATTTCATTGAAAATTTAATTAACGATTATTTTAATGAAATTTTAAATTATTTTCTTCAATTTTCAATTTTTTTCAAATTTCAATTCTTTTCTTTAATTTTTAATTAAATTTTCAATAATCAATAATAATCGGCTTTTTTCAATTTTTAATTATATGCTTCAAATTTCAATTCGTTTTTTCAGTTTTCAATTAGTTTCTTCTATATTCAATAATTCTCCCCCTTTTTTATTGAATTTTTTAAACTTGAAATTATAATCTTTAACTTTTAATTCCATTCTTCAATTTTCAGTGATTTCCTTCAATTTCAAATTATTTGCTTCAATATTTATTTATCTATTTCAGATTATTATTATATTATTATTATTATATTCAATAATTCTTGGCTTTATTCAATTTCATTTAAATTTGAATTAAATTGCTTAATTCCATGCATCAATTTTTAATTATTTTCTTCAATATTCAATAATTCTTGGTTATTTTTAATTATTTTTCTATTAAAATTGTATAATTATTCATTAATTTTGTAATTACTTTTAAATTTTGTCCATTATTCTGGCCTTTTTGAATTTTTGACAATATTTAATAAATATTATCATTTGTCAATTATTTCTTCCATATTCAATAATTCTATGTTTTTTAGGGGTCATCCATAAATTACGTGGTCTGTTAGGGGGGGGGGGGGTCATGCAAAATGCTACGCTAGACTACATGGGGTGAGGGAGGGGTTCGATTCCGAGCAACGTAGCTTTGTATTTTAATTTCAAAGATATTTTTTTTTTAAATAGCTTTGGCAACTCAAAAATCATTTCGAGAGAATTGAATTGAACCGAGTCTATGCTTAACAGAAAACCTTGAAGTTGTTAAAAATAAGAATTATAAGGGGAGACTGCGAAATTTTTAGCTATGTGAAAGAAATCACTTTACTAATCGTCATTATAATTTTTATAGTAATTTTTACAAGGAATTCAACGGCCATAAAAAAGATTGGTCAAAAAATTTGTTGACTATATTCGAATTTTTATTTTTTGTCAAAATTAAAAGATTTTAATGATAGAACGTCCAAGGCTGCGTACTGCCGGTAGGACTCGCTTTCACACAGTAAACGTCCTTCCGGAAGGACAATTCATTTTTGTGAAAAAATATATTAATTTCATATAATCATCATTATCATCATCATCATTATCATCATTATCATCATAATTCATCATCTTTATCATCAAAAGAATTGACTTTATTATTACTTTTGTAAATATTGTTATAACTAACGTAATGGCGGTCGGTGGTAAATGGCTCAGGCGCGAGTCCCTTGGAAATCGCTCTATAAAATCAATATGAAGCAGATAAGTATAAAAATGAATATATGGTTTTTTAGGTAATGAAACAAGTTTTCAGATGACGTAAATATCGATTTTTTAAATTTATGTACAAGGGCTAGGTAGTCTTTTTAAAAAAACTAAAACGTCCTGTCGGCAGTACCGCGCGTCGTCTTTTTGTGACTAAAAATTATGTGAATTTTTGGAAAATTTAACTTCTTTTAGCTACCAAGCTTCGGGGTTTGAATTTACAAGTTCCATGTTTACATGCGCTGAAAGCTTGATTCTTTACCTTTCCAACCATATATACTACATTTTGTTTTTCTGAATCCATGTTAATTTTATAACGCGATTTCGTACGTACTCGCGGAAGGCTTTTTTGTCCTGCCGGAAGGACGTTGGACGTTCTATCATTAAAACCCATGCGTATTTTTTTGAAAATATGTTTTTTAATAGAAAAAAATTGGGGACCCAAAAATTTAAATTTACAATTTTTGAAGCATTATTTCTGTAAAAAATTAATTTTTTTCTGTAGAAAAGGGTTATATCTAACAATCTTAATGAAAAATAAGCTCGAAAAAAATTTACAAACTTCTGAAGATGTTTAGGAAATTAAAAAATCATTTACGATTTTCCGTCATTTTAGCTGCATAATTAGTTTAGAAAAGTTTTCTTTTGCAATATGTTAAGTTTTTCCTAAGCCATTTTTGTTTTATTTGATTTATATTTTACAGCTCCCCACATTTGGATAGTGAAAAGTGGACCACTAATTTTTTGTAATATTTAATTACTTAATTTAGTAGTTTTTACCTCTAACTCAAATTTTAGTGAAAAGTCAATACAATTTAGGGGGCGTCCACAAATAACGTGACATCTTTTTTTTTTCTTTTTTCAACCCCCCCCCCCCCCGCCCGCCCCTTGTCATAACTTATCACACATTTGTCAATCACCCTTTTAAAGTTATGTCAAAATTTTTTGAACCCCCTCCCCTCTCTATTTTATATCGTGTTAAAAAATTATTATTTAAATTTTTTTATTGTCTTGAAGTTTTCGTATTTTGAACTCCAAAAAATTACTAAATTTTCAAAAAACATACAAAAAACACATTGGGATATAAGATCTACATAAGCATTTAACATATAAAAATCAAATAATAGTCATTAAATCTGAATCAGTTAAATATGACTAATTATTAGTAAAAAATTAACTTAATTATAAAAAGTAAAATTTGACTAATTAAATTAGTAAACAGAATTTAATTAAACTATTCGTTATTTGACATAACCTAAAAGTGAATTTAACCAATTAATAGTTATTTTTTACTAATAAATGATGATTAGTAGAAATATAACTAATTTAATTATGAATGTGAAAAGATAAAAAATCTTTAATGATTTTTTAATTTCCTAAACATCTTCAGAAGTTTTTATATTTTTACCCTTTTCTCCAAAAAAATAAAATAATTTTTTTACCAAAAAAAAAGGTTCAAAAATAGTAAAATTTAAAATTTTGGGTCGCAAATTTTTTTTCTATTAAAGAAACATGTTTATCTAAAAAAATTAAGCATGGATTTTAAAATCTTTTAATTTTGACAAAAGACAAAAATTCAAAGATTGTCAAAAAAATTTTTGGCTGATTAAAATTATAAATTATATTAAAAATTGTAGCGACAATTAGTTAAGTTAATTCTTTTACATAGCTGAAAATATCGATGCAGTCTCCCCTCAAAACCATTATAACAAAGATCTCCCTGTCAAGCGATAAAATATAACAAAATGTTTATTATATAACGTATTTTCTAATTAGGTTATATTTTAATGGGAGAGTTCTTTCTAATGTAATTGGTAAAATTCTATTGAAACCAATGATTTAATAAATAGTAAAATAAAAAATAATAAATCTAATTCACAATTAAATATTACAGCAATTATTTTTACGCGAGAAATTATATATTTAGGCATTATAAGACATTTAAAAAAAAGCCACGTGCCCTTATGAGGGGGAAGGGGGTCTATCAAATGCTACGCTAAGCTACATGGGGGGAGGGAGGGGTCGAAAAGTTCGAAAATTGGAGCCACGTAATTTATGGATGGCCCCTTACAATTATTTTTTTCAAAAGTCCGATATTTTACTCTATTTTCAATTATTTTCTGCAATTTCACATAATTTCCTACCATATTTAATAATTTTCGTCTTCTTTAATTACTTTCTATAAAATTTCAATTCCATTTTTAATTTTTCAATTATTTTCTTAAAATTTTAATTACTTTTTCGATTTTTATTTAATTTTTCAATTTTAAACAGTTCTCGGCCTTTTCCAGTTATTTTATTCAATTATAAAAAATAGTTATTAAATTGTAATTTAATTGTTTAATCGTACAAATATTTTCTTCAATCCTTATTTATTTTCTTTAAATTCCAATTATATGTATTTTCTTTACTATTAAAAAATTCTCGCCATTTTTCAATCATTTCTTCAGGTATCAATAAGTTTCTTTAATATCAAATACGATTGTTCAATAATTTATTTCAATTTTCTAACCAATTCAATTCAATTCAGTTTTCAAATATTTTCTCTTATCTTCAATAATTCTAGCCTTTTTTCAATAACTTTTTTAAATTTTTAATTATAATCTTTAAATTTCAATTACATTTTTCAATTTTCAGTGATTTTCTTGAATTTCAAATTATTTTCTTCGATTTTTAATCCAATTATTCAATTTACAATTATTTCCCACAATTATTCCTACAATTTCCTTAATTTTTTAATTTGAAATTATTTTAGTTTCATATTTATATAGTTTTAAATAACCAACAACAGTGAAAAGATTCTGGCCCTTGTGGTGCGTTCATTTTGTTATTTCCAATAGGGTACTCTTGAATTTTTATAGAAAATATAATTGATATATTTTTATATAACATATTATTAATGATTAAAAATATAATTATTTAATAATTTATGGTTATACTTGAATTTGAAAACCAATATTTCAAAGACATTCCAACTAAAAAACAGCTACGGGATTAAATATTAGGTTTACCATTATATTATTAAAATCAAATTAACCATATAGTTCATATAGTAGTTCCGTACTTTTCTGATTATTTTGTTACCTACGTAAAATTTAATTTTTTATTTATATTTTTTACCATCCTCCTGGAAGCACCCACCCCTCGACCAGGGGGGGCGTCCGCCCCCCCTGCTCCAGCCGATTAGGCGCCACTGCACTGACTTTATATTCAGAGAGTACCCTCTAGATAATTTTATTATGTGAACTATTTTTTTGGCTTTTCAAAATTAGGGTTTATGAAAGGGGGGTGGTATCCCGGAAAATGGTTTGACCTCCCCCGCTAGAAATCCAATGGGCGCTACTGCCCCTTTCAGATTGTTTAGAAATTATGCTTAACTTAAAGTCCATCTACTTTGGTCGAGTCCATACTAAGTGATCACACCAATTTCAGTCATATTGAGTAATATTTACGAAATTGATATTTTGGGTTCCTTTAGGAGTAAAAAAAATAAATTTTAATTCTTTTTAAAAAATTCAAAATATTTTCGAAAATATTCAAATTCAAAATTTTGAGTACTATTTTTTTTGTTTTATCATAACTTCTGTAATTTTGAAGCAATTGAGATCATTTTTTTTTAAATTACTCATATTTAAATACTCTTTCAAGAAAAATTATAATAATTAAGAAATTGTTTATAATTAAATTTTTATTAAAAAAATTAAATTATTTATTTAAACAAAATCTAAAGTATATCATCGATCTTTTTCAAAAAATTCATAAACATAGCCTATAATGTGCTTAAAAATTTAAGCCAAAGAAAAAGATGGTATGTATTATAGTTTTTGAGAAAAAAATTATTAAGTTATGCTAGCGCGGCGCAGACCGGTGTCACCGCTACTCAACGCGTAGTTCCGTAGTAACCGAAATGTATGTATATTATTACATAATATAAATACAGTTAATCGTCATGTTTATTTTTTTATTTTACAAATTGTGCTGTGCACAGAATTTGAAAAAATTTTTGTTTCAATTTTATTCTCAAGGGGTACGAAGGCATGAAATTTTTGTGTACCTTTAATGGTCATAGCTTGATTAAATCTTTCACTTAACAATTGTTTTTCAGCTTCATATTCTGCGTAATTACAAAATTCTACATTAATTTTCTCTAAACTGGATTTTGCCCACTCGTATAAGTCAAGAGGAGTAACAATTTGATTGTTTAATGGTCGTTGTAAACTTGCTTCTTTCAACTATTTTCAAACTATTTTTATCATTCTTTAAGGGGAGAGATAGGTGAAATTTTAACTCAACAAAATTTTTGATGCTCAGAGGTGTCATTTTTTTTCTTACATCAATTAAGATGTAGAATTATGGTATTACATAAAAATTAAAAAACAATATTTTTTTGGTCATTTTCGAAATTTTATTTTTCAAAATCCATACGATGGATTGTAAAAAATCATTTAAAAATCCCACAAGAAAATTGTCGATGGAAAAAATTAAAATTGTGAAAGAGGTTTAATTTTTAAAATTTAAGTTTTTCTTAGAATAAATTTCTCAAACTCCGCAAATTATTTGTTTCTCTATTTTTGACATTACCCCATAATTTTAGGTCTAAAATTGCATAAGAAAAAAAATTAACACCCCTGAACATCGCAAATTTTGATAATTTTACCAGTCCATTATTTTTCTTTCTTCAGTTTTAAATTATTTTAATTATTCACTTATTTTCACTTATTTTTACCAGTTTTTAATTATATTAATTATTTTTCAATTGATTTAACAAATTTTCAATTATTATTCTTAAATTTTAATAATTTTCCCAATTTTTAGTTATTTTTATTATTTTTCTATAAATTACCAATTTTTTAATTACTTTTTTTTACTTTAATTATTTTCTCCGATTTTTTTAATTCTAAAGTTTGATGTCCATGTACTATGAAAAGATCAGTGTGACTTTCTGAAGCTTATAATTTAAATATAATACACTAACTATATTTACATTATGTAAAAATATACATACATTTCGGTTACTACGGAACTACGCGTTGAGTAGCGGTGACACCGGTCCGCGCCGCGCTAGCATAACTTAATAATTTTTTTCTCAAAAACTATAATACATACCATCTTTTTCTTTGGCTTAAATTTTTAAGCACATTATAGGCTATGTTTATGAATTTTTTGAAAAAGAACGATGATATACTTTAGATTTTGTTTAAATAAATAATTTAATTTTTTTAATAAAAATTTAATTATAAACAATTTCTGAATTATTATAATTTTTCTTGAAAGAGTATTTAAATACGAGTAATTTAAAAAAAAAATGATCTCAATTGCTTCAAAATTACAGAAGTTATGATAACACAAAAAAAATAGTACATAAAATTTCGAATTTGAATATTTTCGAAAATATTTTGAATTTTTTAAAAATAATTAAAATTTATTTTTTTTACTCCTAAAGGAACCCAAAATATCAATTTCGTAAATATTACTCAATATGACTGAAATTGGTGTGATCACTTGGTATGGACTCGACCCTTTAAGAAATTAAAACGCAAAAAAATGTCTTGAAAAAATTAGCATCATTTTCTTCCTTCGTTCGTAGAACTACCCGTATACATTTATATATTTCGTAAAATATATATATATTTTAATAACAGTATCAATTTCCACCTAGCAGCCACGCGACTACTATCAACACCAAGAAACGATACTAAAATACTTTGTCGATAAAAGACATTCTAAAGAAAAAATTCATCGAAATGACCTCCTGTAGCGCGTCGCCTGCACTAAATAATTGAGCGAGAGAGAATTTAACATTAGTGGGTACATACACACAATAGTGATAAATGAAATTGCCGTCGTTGTCGGCAGATGTCGCTAGAGGTTGCACAGCGTTGGAAAATGGGAGAGCCACCGTGGGGAGAGCCCTCGAATGATCGGTGCGCGCGAGAAATGCGCATTTGTATCTGTAGTAGTCCAGTGCGTGCTGCAAAGCAAAGCAGCAGACATCAGACATCTTGTAGTAGAGTTTTAGTCAGTGAGGCAGTTTTAATCGGTGTGGCCGAGTATTGAGGTGTCGCGGTGCCTCGTAGTGTTTAAAGCAATTGTGTCCAAGTTGCCCAGGCCATTTGCGTTCGAAGGCCAACTGTGTGTCGTGTGCTAAGAGAGCTTAGTAAAAACAGCATTCGCGAGTGTGCTCTCGTACCCTGCGCACGACAGGGAAGACAGATCGAGGAAGTGAGTAAGAGCGGTTTGCAAGAGACGAGAGAAACCGCGAAAGAAGAGGAAGGAGGCATCAACGGCGGCTTCAACGGCAACCGTGGTGGTGGTGGAGGAGGTGGTGGCGGTGGAGGAGGAGGGTGTTGTTTTCCCTAAGAACCGAGAGTATCCCACGGCCCCTAATGTGCAGCACTGTAAACCGATAATTCGGACCGTCGTCTGCGGGTCTGTTTCTCCGCTGCTTCATACGTGTCATATTCTAGTGCGAAAGGAAACACCGCCCTCCCCCGAGAAGGTGTCTCCTTCTTCTACCGTCCTCCACCGACCCTCTTGTGCGACAGTGATAGAGTGACATACTCAGCCAAAAGTGTGACAGAGTACGACGCCTTCTGTCATCGACGACTTATCCACCTGTGCCAGCATGACCTCGAATAATTCTCAAAAGCTCTCCACGACGGAACGGGTCATCAAAAGTAAGCACTTCTCCTTCATAGCATCCCCATTACACATACCCCCACTTTTTTTTTTCTTCAATTCACAAAATTCCTTTTCAAAAACCTACACTCTCTCCACCTTCTTCTTCTTTTCCTCTCTTTCTCATCTTTTTTCTTCGACCCAATGTTGCTGCTTTCCTTCTCATTCCCCCTTAAGCTCGGTCGGTATGTCAGTGATTACTCGTGCAACTGACAGCACATCCCCTTACTCACCCCATTACAACTTGACGAAGATTCTATTTCTCCTTAGAATTGATGTGTGACCTTCCTTTCTTTAAAACGAATCGAGCCTAACCAATTAAAATCTATTCCAATTTATAACAAGATTCACCGTGGTTATGGATTGATTTTTTACATGTAGGGCTGCGGCGCCATTGCTATCGACCTGTCGACCCGACTAGTCACGCTTCTTCTAGCAGTTTTTTTTCCTGCTTCTTGTTAGTTGTCAACAATCACTGTTCATGTACATTACAAAAAAAAAATTCCTTTTTCTTCAGCACAAGGTGCACTATTCTTTTCCACTCTTTGACTCTCTCTCTTGAGTGCAAAAATTTTCTTCAAACACTGCTTCTAACCTTGTTGCCGATTTTATCCATCCACTGCATCTAGTGCTTATTCTTCTTGACTCAATTCTGCGCCGTTCACCCCCGCCATCTTTCGCCTATATCAAAACTCTTAATAAACTAACAATTTTCCATTTTCGAAACACTCTATTTTATTGATTAACGTGAAATTTTCACCTATTTAAACATTAATTTACCCTCACAATTAGTGACAAATTTCCTTAACTTTTCAAATACAAGTTTCTGGAGTTATCTACTATGTTGGAACTAAACTTTGTGAAAGTTTCATTTTCAGGAGTGTAACATGTATTGATTTACATTAAAAGTTTTGTTTATTAACCGCTTTGTTAACTCGACGTGTACAGTAGACAGAATAGTTTTGCAACAACAAGATGCCTAGAATGTGAATTGCACTATCTATCGAAACAATGGAAAATGCTATATCGTGAAATTACCAGAACACATACTTTCTACTACCAAGAAATCACTAAATTCGAGGCAAACTTTGACAAGCGCACCACTGAAAAAACAATTCGCTGTATTATGAGGACCAATGTTTACAAACTTTGAGATAGGTTAGGTCAAGTCACCTGTCTGCTTGGCGTGTTTGTAAAAAAAGAAGATTATATTTGTTTGTCTAAGCAAACAAATAACAAATACTGCTCATTATAGGAAAACAAATAATCCAAATTCTGAGATAATAAAAATACAGTTCTAAAAGTCTAAAAAATTAACCGAGAAATGTCAGTTTATACGTTTTTTAAACAGATAATGTTTAAAAAACAGATAAACTAAAAAGTCTAAATTTTTTTTTTTAAGAAAAAGTCCGTATTTATGTGTGTATTCAATGTTGTCAAAACAACAGGATTATTTAATTGGCTTTGGGGTCTGTATCTGTAAAGAAGAAAGTAATTAAGAAACACAAGCAATTATTATTATTATTATTATTTTACACCAACAGAAACAAAAATTGTACCAAAAAATTGCACTTTAATTAGAATGACGAAAAAAGATTTAAAAAATAATTTATTTTATTATTATTATTATTATTATTTTACGCAAACAGAGATGTGTATTCAATGTTGTCGATACAACAGGATTATTTAATTGGCTTTGGGGTCTGTATCTGTAAAGAAGAAAGTAATTAAGAAACACAAGCAATTATTATTATTATTTTACACAAACAGAAACAAAAATCGCACCACAAAACTGAACCTTACTTTGAATGACGAGAACAGATTGAAAAATTCAATTTGAATGACGAAAAAAGACTGAAAAAAAGTAATTTATTAACAGAAAACTGTACTTTATTTCCAATGAGTTAAAACCTGACACATTAATTTGTTATTAATTTATATTATTGTTGGTATTGTAATTGTTATTATTTTACCAAAAATTAAGCACTTTGGAACTGAAAGAAACCCAATTTGGAATACGGAACTACATTTTATATGTGTGATCATTTTTTTTTCGCTGGGATATCTCGAGAACGCATTCACGGATTTTAATAAAATTTGAATGGCGAATTAAGCTCAGAAATATCTAAATTTGAACACAGGAATTTTTGAAAATACCCACCGAAAATTTTCTAAGCACCATTTTTACCAAAAAGTATCGTTTTTTGCGAAAAACAATATTTCATTCTAAAAATACAACATAACAGGTAAAAAAATCATGTTCCTTGTCTCAAAACGAATCAGTTACCTTATATAAAGTCTATAATTGACCAAAAATTTGCATAATAATTCATGATTTTTCATTTTGGTTTTACATTTAAATTCTTTTTTCTTTTTATAACTTCTCCAATTTTTATTTTATAACCATAAGTCCTTTAGACGAAATATTCTATATGAAAAAATGGATCAATTTAATTATATAAAGTATACATCACTGAAAAAAATTTTTGTTAATTTAACATATGATTTGGGTGAAAATTTCATTGCAGCAGAAAGTCAACCATATGTGTAAATTTAAAATCAAAATAAAGAGACATTTAACAATAATCTAAGAGTTAATCTTAAGAATTCCATTCACCTGAAAATCACATGCAGCAAACATCGCAGATAGTTTTTTCTGTGATTTTATCCTAAATTTGAAGAAATAATGGAGATTTTAAATTTTTAATGAAATTTTAATTTTGAGTTTTTTAATATAACTTCTCCAGTTGTCATTTTTAAGTAGAAATTCCTGTATAAAAAATATTTTACAATGTTTAAAATAATCCAAGATTATATTAAATATAAAGAACCCCTAAATCTTTTTCAGATTTAGGGGCGAGTATTAGAAACAGGTTTAGGAAATTTTCAATTCACCTATAAAATAAAAGTAGAGTTCATTTAAATGTTTAGTTTCAAGTGTACAATAATTCGATTTTTACGCAGAGACTGACAGATAATAATTGGTAATTTTACCATAATACATGGCTGTAGGTAATAGGAATTTCTACTTACGCTTATACCTAATAAAACGGCTGACTAGTAAAATTTCGTACTCGCGCAAGTAGATATTTCCGTCTCGTACAGCCAAACATGGCAGAAGTAAAATTTTTCAAACATTGCAAATATGATGAATGTGTGTGTGTGTATAATTTTTTCATGATAACTCGAAAATGGTTCAAAGAATTTGAATAAATTTTGGTATTGTTATTTTTACCACTAAACTCTGAAATAAGACACAAGGATTTTTTAAAATAACCATAAAAAAAATTTTATATTGATTTATAAAAAAGAAAGTTTATCTTATAAATTTAATTTATTATGAAACAGTTTGTATTCTTTGCTAAAAACAAATCGATTGACCTATATAAAAAATGTATATCCTTAAATTTTGAAGAATTATTTCCAATTGAATAATCAAAAATGTACTTTTTTTAACCATGTATTTTTTATTTCAATTTAATGTCTAACTTAAAATAACATTTTCATAAGAACTGGACATTAAATTAATGTAATAATATAATTGTTTTTACATAATTGTTTTATATAAATAATTTAAGAGTTTGTTGTACGTTTAGTATCTACTGTGAGATTAATTTCTTTCCAAAGATTTATTATGTAATTAATACAATTAATAATATGTCCAAGACATAAATTTTTAAAAGAATTTCGAAACACATTTTTTCAGTCAATAAAACCAGTGATTGTGCACGTTTTACATGCATATAAAAATTTAAACTTTATCAATTTTACGGTAAACTTTTATGCATTTATTCCATGCACTAATTTAAATTAGTAAATATTTCTAGATTATTTACGATCTGCTATATTTATAACCAGATAATATATATTAAATATTATAATGTTTAAAAAAACTCGTGTCAAAATACTTTAAAAATTCATAAATTTCGTAATTTTCATTTAATAAAAGAAAAACATGTTTCTTTATTTTCATATAAAATCTGAAAAAAACTGCCTATTCCAAGCAAAAAATTTTGTAAATGAAGATTTTACATTGAATGCCTCATATAGTATATTGGTAATTGTGATGAATTTAATCAAAAGTACAACCTTTAAAAAACGGAAGCACCATTAAAGCGTAAGCGTAACTTTTTCCGAATATATTTAGAACCTAATTGCAACTTTTTAGAAGCATTATTGCAGCATTTAGATGTAAATTTTTAAAGATCATATGTGGGAGCTAATGTTTAAATCGTCATTAAATGAAAAATATGCAATAAAAACATTTTCTGACTTCAGATATAATTAAAAAGAAGCTTTAATACAGCTTGAACTATCATGATCCGTTAATCAGATTCTCTCCTAATCTCAATTAACAAAAAATATATCACTAATTCAATTAGTGAATATTTCTACTAATTTTTAATGAAATTAAAAAAATATATTTTTTTAAATAAAGTTTTAATGCAAGAAATACGATTTTTTTAATATTATTAAGTTGAGTTTATAGTTTATACATTAAAAGAAATTTATAATAGTTATTTTTTAAAACCCTGGTGTTTGATTTCAGATTTTAGTAGTATAAATATCCATACCAAATTTTATTTAAATCCGTTAAACCGTTTTCGAGTTATCGTGTTCACAATCAAAAGTACATCCACGCACACAAATATGCACACATACGCACATGCACGCGCACACTAATACACAATTTTCTAGTTCCATGTTATTATTGTAATTTAATTTTTGTTCAATTAACTATTATTTTTTTATTACTAAATCACTAGAAACATGTACAAATATTACAAAAAAATTAAATTCAAGTATTATTTCATATTACGTGCAGTTAAGGTAGTTCTCCGGCTTCAGGGCCGCACAAATACTATTAAAAAAATAAATAAAAACAAATAAATAAAAAACTAATAAATTAAATCTGAAAACGTAATTTAAAGCAATATGTTAGTCTCGTGACACTTCACATGTGCTTCAAACGAAAGAATTTTGGCAATTTGCGACCGTTGGATTTCCTTTCGCTCGTAAATTCAATGGAAAATCACATTGGTTTCGAATTTCAGATTAGTATAATTAAAAAATGAGCATCGATACCCCTATAAATTTTTTTTTATATTATTTCTTTTATTTGTCCCTATAACATACTAGTTTTTGAAAAAAATTTAGCGAGTAGTTTTCCACATATTAATAATAGTGTGCCACTTTTATACGTTTAGTGTATGATTCCCATGTAAATGTTGAAACTTTGAAGGTAAATATCTCAATTTTTAGCATCGCAAGGGGCCCTGAGATTTTTACCACACATAAAGCATACAAAAAAGAACATTTATCCAAAGTTTAAGAAAATTCTAACGAAAATCGATTTGCCGGAGAAATACCTTAATAAAATGTAATATACTCTTTAAATATGAATTAGTTAAAAATAACTATATTAGTGAAATCGTAGTTGAATTTTTGTTTCATAAATTAGTGAAAAATAACTAATTATTAGTAAACAAAAAATAGTTAAAATTTGACTAATTGAATTAGTTAACAGAATTTTCCGGAATTTTAATAAAGTATTAGTTATTTTTACATAACCTAAAAATGAATTTGATTAATAATTAATTAATTTTTTATAAATGATTAGTAGTAGAAATATAACTAGTTGAATTAGTGAGTGAGTTTAGGCTTTTAAATTATATATTTTTGACTAATTCAGATTTAGAGAGGAAACATTTTTAATTAATTGAAATTTGAAGTAAAACTACAACAAAGTTATGAAGAGAATAAATTCTTAGGACAAACTAACGATGTTTAAGTATTCTTTACATTAAAAATATTCAACAAAAATTAATTTTTATTTTACAAAATTAAATAATAATCCATTAATCAATACAAAACAATCATGAACATAACCTATAATTTTTTGCTGCTAAGGTTTTTACATTATTACTTATAACTTTCGAACAAGTCAAGCTATTTAAGTTTAATTTGGCTTATTTTGAAGTTAACAGATCAAGGTTTTATTTAGCTTAATTTTAAGATTTTCCTATTATTTCTCATCTTTTTAATACGATTTTTGTAAGTGATCCCACAATTTTGGCCTGTAGTGTATATATTATTTTCATCTTAAATCTTAAAAACTATGTTCGTTTTTTTCTTTTTTAGTAAAAATCCATAAAATAGTTAAGTATATTTCTCAAAATAACTTTTTTTAAGTCGATGAATACCAGTAGTTCCGTAAAGTTGTACGATTCGAAATGATAGTTATATCATCCATGAAGAAATGATAAAAATATGTTTATATTCCTTTTTTTCATTAAATGAAACTGTTTTTATTTATTATCTAAAAATGCAATAAATTGTCTAATGGAAAAATTCTATATTGCCATTTCTACTGTTACGTTGTATTTTTACTCAGTTGTTTTTACCTAAAATATAATTTTTTTTTGGTTTTGTTTACAGTATTTGTTATATGCATTTTAATAAAAATCTAAGATCTAACTTTTATTAACTTTTGATGCTAATTTGCAATCTCATATGCTAATTTTTCAATTTAAAGTAATAGAAAAATGATTTTGACATTAAAAGAATATTAATTTAATAATATTAAAGTTTTACATAAAGAAGATAATGAATTTAAAAGATTAGTTAGGTGAAATGTTTTATATTAAAAAAGAAAAATAGAATGATTTAAATTTAATTACTGATTTAAAAAAAAAAATGTTGGTATGGTAGTGTTATATGTTACCTGACGAAATTGAATGTACTAATTTTTAACTTCAAAATTTTAAACACATTGACTCAGATAAATTGTTGTGTTTTTGATTGTATTTTATTATGTGACGTATATTTTGTTGACTTCTGAGTTGTTTAATTTTATGTGATTAACAATGGATTTATGTTTATGTTTTTTGACTATTATGTAAGTTTTATAATTTATTGTAAATTGATAATAATTAATCTTTTGTGTTTTTGTATATAACCTCAAAAATTGTATATTATGTTTTTAATATTTTTTTGTATATTGAAATTGTTGTTTATGTAATTTCAGGTTTTATTGTCCTGAGAAGGCCTACGTTTTTTATTATGTGACGATACGTTGAGGCGTTTGAAATAAAGAACTGACATTATTTGGAAATTACGTATTTATTTTCATTGATTATATTGTTCCCAGACGTTAAACCAATTTTTATATTTTGAGATTTTTTTGTGAGCACTTTCTTGAGAAATGATTTTTAAAAGTGACAAAGGTAATAATGTCTTTACCTTTATTTTATATTTTTAGACCTCAAACTATATTTTATAGAATCCAATCAACGTCTTTGTTTAAAGTGGGGTTGTTGTAAAGGGTTAAAATGCAGATGTTTCGAATTTTTTTTTAAGATTTTAAAATTCAACGTGTGTAAATGATCTAAAAAGATTTGTGCGCAATTTTTCAAAAATCTGGTTTAAATTGAAATGATTTATAATCTTCGTTGTCGCGCATTTATATTCAAAACCACGAGTCAATTCATCAATTGACTGGATATAAATTTACAGGGTCCAAACTTTTTTAAAATTCGACAGTTTAATAATATATAGATAGACCCATTGGTGTGATATTTCAAAATATTTGACAAATGTAATATTTTTTGACCTTTTTTGCAATTGAAGAAAATTTTTTACGTTCCTTTACATTTTTAATTCTTTAATAGTAGAACGCTGTTTGTGGAGCAAAGTCTAAGCCTATTTTTAAGCATAGGAAATTATTTTTAATCAATTAAATTAATTCCTAACAATATTGCCTAAATGGAGTTGACTCATAAGGCACTTCCCACTATTAAATTAATATTATGTATAATGGTTGTCTTTTTAATATATACAAATAAAATAATCGAAGAAGGGTCATTATCTCATTTAAATATAATTTTAAAAGTCAAATTAGTTCGGAATTTTTTCTTCCGACATCACACGCTATAAACGCTTTTTTCTTGTGAATCCCACTGAATATTTATATTATTCGTATTGCCTCCAAGCTATTTTAAAATGTTTTGAAAATAATTAAAATTCATCAAAGTATACCTTCTGATTTCAAGTTTATGACAGCAGTTATTCGAGATAATTTTGATTTTTGTAAACTCGCGGTCGTTTAAAATACATTTAATGCTATATCAATACAATGAAAATATTCTATTTCTGAATCAAGAATAACAGAATTTATTCCTGCAGACTTATTTCGTCCTCAGTAATTTCATCGCTGGAACAGTGGCGTTAAAATAAAATGTTATTTCTGTTTTTATATTGACAGAATGTATTTTTATTGGCATATTTTGGTGTCTAAGAAATCAAACATTCTTTTAAAGAATGTCTGCAATAATTAAAAAAACTTATGAGCAAAAAAACTTGTGTATTAGATTAAATGTTTAATGTATAAATATTAAATGCTGTTTATTTTATACCGTCAATAATTTACATTATTTGGTGTCAAATTTATTTATTTGTTATTATTGAAACTAAATGATTTTAATGTTAAATGATGTTTTTAATTTTGATAACTTTCTCTAAACCTTTTGTTAGCTGTTGTTCAGTAACAACATTTTTAGTTTAAATCAATTTTGGTTAAGCATTCGAATTAAAACTCATAACATTTAAAACATCGGAAGTAAACCAATGTATAGTCGAAGCTTTATTATGTCCTTTCTCTCTATATATATTTTATTTCGCATCCCCGTCTCTTAATTAAAGTTTAATGTTTGGACATCATACAAGAAACATTTTAATTCAAATTCGCAAACAATGCACAATAAAAATTTTAATACCGGGATCGAATGAAAATATTCATCATAAATTTTAAAATTTTATTGTACTCGACATATTTAATTATTCACCAAACATTTTATCCTTTTTTGTTAAATATTCTACTTGCAATAAGTATTTAATCCTATCATTGAATTATAAAATAATCATTATTATTTCTAAATATTATTATTATTATATATATATAGGTATTACAGTTTATAGTAATTGATTTCTTTATTTTTGTTATTTATTTTATACAGTATTGTTGCTCTTTACTCTCTAAATCTGAATTAGTAGTTTTCTACTAATGAATTAGCAAAAAGTCAGCTACTATTAAATAGTAAGAATTCTACTAATTTTTTAGTAGAAAACTACTAATTAAATAATTCTCTGAAGAAAGAAATATTTAAAAGAAACTTATATTTGTTTTAATTATAATACGATTTCTAACGCTTATAACTTCAAATGTTGCACTTGCAACAAAAGTATATATAGAAAATGTAATTTAAGTTCAAAAAGTAACCTTTCTTAAAACCAAATTGTGTACAATCGATTTGCAATATTTTTTTTTTAAAAGCAAAAAATTTTTTGAACAAAAATGTAACCTGCATTTCTAAAATCTCTGGACGACTTTTCAATTAGAAGAGAAGTTAAGAGAATTAAAAATTTAGTTTATTTATGAATTATCTTCAATTTCATTGCTTTTAAACTTTAATCTGCTAAAACATTTCAAATTTATAAGCGCTGAATGATTAAAACATATTTCAATATAAGTACATGTTCAAATATTAAAAGGTTAGCATTTATAGCGGTTTCCACTAACACAAGCTTTAAACTGAAAAGTAGCATGCAAAAGCATAATCGTAAATATGCATTAAATAGTAGTCTAATCGAAATTATGTACAATAAAATTTTTGGAGATTCGTACTTTATTCGCATTTATTTTTTAAATTTATATTTGATACAATAGATGCCCAGAGAGTAAAAACAAACTTAAAAGCGATGTCACCCCCGAAACTAACTAACTATATGGCTTTAACTTAAAACAATAGATGACCAAATAATATTAAAAAAAAAAAATAGATTTCGACCCTGGAACATGCCTAAATCATACCCTAAAATTGAAAAAATTCAAACTTGTTAAAAAAAATTCTAAAACTACTCACACTATATACAGTTCCGACCAAATTTTTTATTGCTTTAACTTAAAACAATAAATGACACAAAAAAACTAAAAACTTTAGGACTATAGTTCGAATTTTAGATTTTTTTGTACTGAAAATCAGAGTATTTACAAATTTAGGGGATGATTTAGGTATGTTCAGGGGGCGAGATCGGTTCTTATTTTTATATATTTTTGGGGCATCTGTTGTTTAAGTTTAACCAATAAAAAGGTTAATCTCGATTTTAGTTTGATTTTTGGTTTTTTTTTGGTACTGAAAATCAGAATTTTCAAAAAATTAAGGGATGTTTTGGGTATATTCCAGGAACCGAATCAGCCCTAAAGTTTTCTTATATTCTTTAGGAATCTAATTCTTAAAGTTAAACCAATAAAAAGTTTAGTCCAGACTTTTGTTTGATTTATGGATTTTTTTTTTGTACTGAAAATCAGAATTCTGACTATTTTAGGGGATGTTTTGGGAATGTTCAGTGGGCCAAATAGGTTTTAAAGTTTTTTTACATTCTTTGGGAACCTATTGCAAAAAGTTAAACTAATAAAAAGTTTGGTGTGGACTTTAGTTTGAATTTTAGAATTTTATGAACTGAAAATCAGAGTTTTGAAAAATTTAGGGGATGTTTTGTGTATATTCCGGGAGGCTAAATCGGTTTAAAAGTTTTTTTTAATTTGTTTGGCACCCATTGTTAGTTAAGGCAGTACAAAGTTTGGTTTGCACTTTACTTTGATTTTTAGGTTTTTTTTTTGTGGTAAGTTTCAATTTTGCAATTTTTAGGGGATGATTTGGGTATGTTCCAGATGCCAGAATCGGTTCTTAAGCTTACTTATATTTTTCAGGCATCTATTGCTTTATGTTAAACCAATAAAAACTTGGATGTCAACTTCAGTTTGAATTTTAATATTTTTTTGTATTTAAAATCAAAATTTTTAAAAACTTAAGGGATGTTTTAAGTATATTCCGGAAGGCAAAATCAGTTCAGAAGTTTTTTATATTCTTTTGGCACCAATTGCTTTAAGTTAAGGCAATCCAAAGTTTGGTCTAGACATTACTTTGATTTTAAGAATTTTTTTTTTGCGAAAAATTTGAATTTTGGCATTTTTAGGGGATGTTTTGGGTATGGTCTGCGAGCCAGATCGGTCCTAAAATTTCCTTATGATCTTTAGGAATATAGTGCTTTAAGTTAAACCAATAAAAAGTTTGGAGTGGATTTTAGTTTGATTTTCAGAATTTTTTTGTGCTTAAAATCATAATGTTTACAATTTTAGGGGATGCTTTGTGTATGTTTTGGGGGTAAAATCGGTTCAAAAGTTTTTTTATATTCTTTTGGTACCTATTGCTTTCGGTTAAATCTACAAAAAAATTTACAGTGGACTTTAGTTTAATTTTTAGAATTTTTTTGTAATAAAAATAAGAATTTTTACAATTTTAGTGGATCTTTTAGGTATGTTTCCGTGGGTGGGGGGGGGGAGTAATCGGTTATAAAGTTTTTTTACATTATTTTGGCATCTATTGCTTAAAGTTAGATCAACACAGAGTCTGGTATAGACTAAATTTTGACTTTGAGATTTTTTTTGCGATATCTTAAATTTTTGCAATTTTAGGGGTTGATTTGAGTATGTTTTGGGGGTGAGATCGGTTCTTAATTTTTTGATATTCTTATAGGACATCTGTTGCTTTAAGTTAAAGAAATAAAAAGTTTCGTCTGGATTTCATTTGATTTTTGGAATTTTTTGTACTGAAAGTTGGACTTTTTGGAAATTTGGGTCTGATTGGGGGTATGTTATGGGGTGCGAGATCGGTTTCTTTGTTTTTTATATTCTTTTGGCATCTATTGCCTAATGTTATAGTAGTACAAAGTCTAGTCTAGACTAAATTTAGAATTAAAAAAAAATTTTTTTGCTAAAGCTTGAATTTTTGCAATTTTAGGGAATGATTTGGGCATGTTTTGTGGGTGAGATCGGTTCTTAATTTTTTATATTCTTAGGGCTTCTATTGCTCTAAGTTAAGGAACTATAAAGTTATATCTAAACTTTAATTGATGTTTGGAATTTTTTTGTACCTACACTGAAAGTTGGAATTTTCGCAAATTTAGGGGATGTTGTGGGTATGTTCAGTGGGCGAAATCGGTTCTAAGTTCTTTTATATTCTTTTAGCTTCTATTGCGTAAAGTTCGAGCAATACAAAATCTGGTCTGGATTTTAGTTTGATTTTGAAAATTTTTATTTTTAAAGTAAATTTTAAATTTTTCCAATTTTAAGGGATGATTTGGGTACTTTTTGAGAATGGGTTCGATTTTTATTTTTTTTATTTTCTTAGGAATTCTATTGATTTAAGTTAAAGAAATAAAAAGTTTGGTCTGGATTTTAGTAGATTTTGGAATTTTTTATTCTGAAAGTAGAACGTTTCGGAAATTTGCTGCTGATTTGAGGATACTACACTGAGAAAATAAGCCTCTAGCCAAGCAGCTTTATTTCTAGGTTAGGGTTCAGCGGGACAAAACAAACAAAACACCGGCGATGACAATCAAACTTCTAGGATACCGGAGCCTATGCTCTGCTAAAATCAATTAAGTGCTTTGCAGGTGCTACATCAACAACCTCTCTCTGCTAAATTTAATCAAGAATTGGTTGTATTTAGTCAACTTATTTTCTCAGTGTAAGGGGGATACTAAATTAATCAATTAATTTGTTTTTTTTTTTTTATATTCTTTGAGCACCCATTGATTTAAGTTAAAGTTAAGACTTATAAAGTCTGATCTAGATTTTAATTTGATTTGAAATTTTTTTTTTATGGAAGGTATGAACTTTTTCAATTTTAGGGAATGTTTTGGTTATGTTTAATAAAACCTTCCTTTTTTTCAAAATTAAAATTTGTTTTTCAATGATAATAAAAATTCTGCAAATACCTCAGCTTACTTAAATTGTATATAAAAATCCGCTTAATAATTCCATAAATATTAATAGCTATATTATGTAAAAAAATAATACTTTTGTATAATAATTCCAAGTGTCATAAATGTTATTATTTTGAATATTTTCATAAATCCGTTTACATTGAAATTTCTACCAACTATTATTAAATTAACCCACTTTTCATGTGACTTATCATTGAACTTGCATTGTGAAAGATAATAATATATAAATTATATGTATTATGCACGTGATAATGCCGGAAGTGAGAAATAAGGAAAATTTTGCCTAACTCTGAATTGGTAAATTCGCTTATATCTGCCTAGTTAGAGGTGCAATACCAATGACTGGAGCACTGTAAGTAAATTTGGCGTTACCGCAATTTTCTTTGAGTGACTGAGACATTTACAACGTATTGTAGCTCATGACTCGTAGTCCTCGTGGCTCACATGGCTCACGGCTGGCTGGAGTGTAATAATAGACACAAACAAACTCATTTGGCCGTTCGGCCAACTACATTTGGCTCGGCGAACGTTCATGAATCTGTGTTTCGTCGCGTCGGTCCACTTCTCCTCAACACGTCCTTTTATTCTCATGGAGAAAAAAAATTGAGTGATTACGTTAACAATATAATTGCCCTTGTCACTCTAATATTTACGATTGTCCCTGAAAACTTAACACTTAGAATAAACCTACCATCAGTTATACTAAACACATCCCGGTGTATCGGACAAATTCCTATTTTCTATAATTTCCGAATAATAGGGAAGGTGGGGGCAAGATGGGCTACCTGCCTTATTTAAGAAATTAATTAACCAATCATGATCATTTGTTTCATTGTAACGCAAAAGTTGATAATTTATTTGATTTCGGGTAAATTTTCCGAATTAATAAACAAATAATCAAAATAGTATAAAATTTGTGAAAATCAGTACAAAAATTAAAAAAAAAAATAAAATAAAAATTAACGAACTTGATTGAAATTTAAAAAAAATGATTAAAACGTTAAAAAGTGGGCGCAATAACTTGGATTTGAGGTAATAAATAAAAAATTTAGGGAATCAATTAAAAAATAATTAATATATCTAATTAAAGGGTGGACAAAATAATTTAAAAGTTTTAAGAAAATGAAATAAATAATTGAAAATTTGGGAATTTAATTGTGGAATAGTAAAAATAATTAAGAAAATTGAAGAAATTGATTGCAAATGATAACAATAATGCTTGAAAATTGAAGAAAATTATTAAAATTTGAGAAAAATATTTTAAAATCTAGGAAATTAATTGAAGGTTATTGAAAATAGTTAAAAATTCGAGAAAATATTTGCAAAGTAATAAAAATAATAAAAATTTAAAAACATAATTTTAATGTGTAAAAAATAATTTAAAAAATTACAGAATATATTTGATATAAAAAAACGTGATTAAAAATTGTAAAACGTTATTTAAATACTTGAAAAATACAACTACAATATAAAAGCAATAAATAAAAATTTAATATAAATTGATGGAGCATAAAACAAGTTTTTGAATATTGAAAATTATTTTTGGAAAATGATTATGGAAAACCATGGAAATAGTGAAACTGATAATTAAATTAACAAATTTGATGAGTTATGTTCTTTCATTATTTGACATTGTAAATTGACATTAATAATTTGATTTTGAAGAAATTAATTGTAATTTGAAGAAATAAATTACAACTTAAAAAACAAAAATCATATTTTTTAAAAATAATTGAAAAATGAGGAAAAACTAATTTAATATTGAAGGAAATAATTAACTCGGAAAAAGTTTAATTTTAATAAATTCCAGAAAATAATTGAAACTTGCGGAAATTTTGAATTTAAAATTTAGGGGAAAAATTGAAAAATAATGGAAATCATTGAAGAAATTTTTTGAAAAATGATAAAAATAGTTAAGATTTGTAGATATTAATTGTAAGTTTAGAAAAATAATGTTAAAAATACAGGACATTTATGAAGTAACAAAAAGTACCTTATTACGAAAATTTATTGAAGAAAATAATGGAAGTTTAAGATAAATAATTGAAATTTTCGGAATTGATCAACAAATATTCAAATTAATAAAAAAATTGTGGAAATCATTGCAAATTAAAAATTAAAAAAAAATAATTTAAAATTGACGAAAGAATTTGAAATTTGAGAAAAATAATTAAAGAATGATTAAAACATTTAAAAGTGGATACAGTAACTTCGATTTGAGATAATAAATTAAAATTTAGGAAATTACCTACTTCAAAAATAATTAATATATCTAATTAAAAGGTGGAGACAATAATTGCAAAAGAATAAAAGAAAATAAAAATTGAAAAAAATAATTGAAAAATGAGATAAATATTTAAAAAATAAAGAAATTTAATTAAGGAATGAAGTTTGAGAATAATTAAAAATTGAAGTAATTGATTGCAAAATGATAGCAATAATAATTGAAAATTGATGAAAATTATTAAAATATGAGAAAAATATTTTAAAATCCAGGAAATTAATTGAAGAATAATGAAAGTAATAAAAAATTCGAGAAAATAATATTTTCAAAGTAAGAAAAATAATTAAAAATTGAAAAAAATAATTTTAGTTTGTTAAAACTAAATGAAAGATTTACAACATATATTTGTAAGAAAAGAAAATAATTGCAGAATGATGAAAATAATTGTAAATGGAAAAAATAGCTAACATTTGATGTAAAAAATAAAAAAATAAAAAAAATAATTGAAAAAAAATTAATAACAAAATAATTAATAGAAATAATTATAAATTGAAGAAAATAATAAAAGTTTGTAAAAAATAATTGAAAGAATTTCAGAATATATTTCAGATAAACAAGACTACAATTACAATTATATATTATAATTCTTCGAACTTCAATTAAATTGAAATTTCATTGATTAAAAATTTAATTAATCCACGCTTTGAGAATAATAAATTTCAATATAATTAAAAATTTCTTAAATTTTTAACAATTCTTTTCTATTATGATTTCAATTATTTACTATAATTTTCATTTATTTTTATCATTTTTCAAAAATGTTCTTCAATTTCTAATGATTTTCATTGTTTTTCAATTTTTTTCCTAAATTTGAAATTCAATTTCTGTAAATGAAACTTTTTCATTTTTAATTATTTCCTTCAATATCAAATTAGTTTCATAATTTTATTAATTAATTTTTAATTTTTTTCGTCATTTTCCAATTATCTTTGCAAAATATGATTTTTTAAAAATATTAATCTTTTTCTTTAAATAAATTTCTGATTAGAGACCCCAAGAACCCCTTATACCAAGTTTAATAAAAATCTATTACTTTTTTAAATTTCGTGTCCGCCATATTGGTTCCACCATTTTGAATTTTTGAATTCTGACTTCAGATTTGTAATCAGCAACCTCAAAAACAATAGAACTCAAAATTAGTAATCCTATTTTTTGTCGTTTTATTAAATCAATTTTTGAGAATTAATATTTTCTGACAATAATAACCTATTTTAGTTTACTTTTAATTAACTTTTGGGCCCTTTAAAAAATAGTAAACTTAACAAATTTCATATGTAAATAATTGCATGTTATTCTTTAAACATTTATGAAGAAAAACAGAGTAAAAACTATAAAATCAGTCAAGTTTCGCTGATTCAGATTTAGAGAGTAAGCGAACAATTATACAAAGAAAAAATATTACATATGAATAGTAAAACGATCCCTTGACGCTATTCACGCATGCTAAAAGTCTATCCATGCATATACATATATATACATTATACATATAGAATAATCACATTCAATTAGGAAATTACACAGATAAAAAAGTCTGTGACATTTATTAAAAAGCTTGTAGGTACACTGGAAAAAATGATATTCTTGTATTAAGAATTATTTTTGGATCCTAAATATAGGAATAAAATATTCTTAAAATATATTAAGTATTTTTTATTTTAGGAATATAATATTATTATAATAAGAAGCCTATTATTCTAAACCCTATTCTTTATTTAGGTTTGATTCAAGAATATGCTTCTTATTTTCAAAATACTTTATTACATATTAAAAGAAGAATAATTCTTATAAAACTTTAAAAATATTTTATTTTTATGTAGGAATTAAATTTATTAATTTATTAAATTCTTATTAATTTGTAATGAAAATAACAAAATTAATATTTGACATTTATTTACTTTATTAAAAGTTAGCTTTTTTAGTGGAAAACTTATTTTACCTTATTCTGTCACACAATTTAAAAATATGTGTTAGTGACATTGTCGTTTAGGTCGATATTTGTGTGTTATGTTTCGCGATTATCGACCTTAACGATAATGTCACTTGCGCCTTTTTTCAAGTTGACAGTATTGACAATTGCTCGCTACAAATACAAAAAAATTTGACATATTTAGAATTCATATGAATTAAAAATGTTCAATTCTTTTTAAGACAGTCACCAGTTAATAAAAATAGTGACTTTATGAGTTTTTCTGTACTTTCAATAAATTGAATTTTAAAGTATAGTTAGCCACTTTATCCGACATCGTCAATACAAACTTCTGCCAACTCATAATCGGGCTGTTATCTTACCTTTATGCAGTAAACATAACCTCAAATATTGTAACTGACAGCATTAATTTTTCTAATTTATTTATGCACATGGAACTATTTGCTTTGCAAAAAGATTTATACTTTTATTGAATAATAATTGTTCCTTTCATCAATCACTTTTTTTCACTTGTCATTCGCTTTTAGAGGTTAAGTTATAAATACATTGCTTATATGTTTACAATTGTACCTTAACCAGCGCAATGCTAAATTATAGACAGGCGTGCAGCCAAGTGAAATGGAGGGCGAACTTAATAGTTTAAAAAGGTACACTTTCTAGTGCTTCTACAGCACCTTGATAGATATAGTCATTTATGATTTACTTTCCATGAAGAAACTGGACTTTTTACTTTAGTTAAAACATAATTAGTTCAAAATTAATTAATTAAATAATCAAATTTTACTAAAAATTGTTGGTGAAGTCGCCATTTTGACATTTATTTGGATATTTATCTTCCCGAAACTTTATTTGTCAGAATATCTAACTTCCTGAATATGAATTTTCCAGAAATATTGTATTTATCAGATTCATTATTTGCTCGAACATTTAACTAATCGAAACTGTATTTACTTCCCCGAAAAATTCCAGAATGAGCATTTGCCCGATACACGGAATGTAGAGTTCCTAAAGGAGCTATCTGATTGGCTGGTAATCTTTCCGGAAATATTACCGGCCAATCAGCGAGCTCTTTTAGAAATTCTACATTCCGTGTGTCGGGCAAATGCTCATTCTGGAATTTTCGTATTTAGGAAGTTTAAGACTCTGATAAATTAATTCTTTAAAGTTTGGTGTAAAAATATTTATTATTTTGCGAGTAAATTTATGGACAAATTTTGCATATACTAGTTCCAAAGGAACTATATTTAAAAAATAAAAATTAAAGAAGTTACAGGAGGTGAAAAAAATTTTATTGTCAAAAAACTGAAAAATCATTTATTATTACAAAATAACTAGAAAGTGAAGAGAGTAACTAAAAATTATTAAATAAAACGCGAAATATTACTCTCGAAATCTGAATCAGTGGAATTTGCTGATTTTCAGTGACCTCATTCTCGCGGTTTCAATCACTGGATATTAATCTAGTGGATGGAGTATCATGTTATTATACTCTTCAAATCTGAATTACTGAATTAGTAGAAAATGGCTAATTGGTGGTAGTTTCTTTTTTTACTAATTTAAATGGAGAGAACTCGTTTACCCTCAAATAATGAAAACCTACTAATTAAATTGTTAACTCTGAGGGATAATATTTCTAGAAAAGAGGATATTCACATCAATTAAACAAATTAAAAAAAGTTCAAAAAGAAGAGTAATTTATTTCTAACTTTAAACTTGTCAGTATTTTCATCTACTAATTTTCCTTAAAATTGCGTCTATATTTAAAAATTCAGTGAATGTTAAAAGTTAATTATAGGTTCGGTACATTTTTTCTGTTTATTCTTCACAATTTTCGAAATGTTTCTTCTCGCAGTGTATTTAGTGATATTTTTGAAAAATATAAACCATCATACATTAAAATAAAAACCTTTGAGAATTAAAAAAGATAAATATTTAAAGAATTTATTTAAGATAATATGGAATAAATTATTTTTAAAATATTTTGATTGAGATTCAATATTTTTAAATAAGTTTCATGTATATCAACGATACAAAAATAATATCATTTTTGTGACAAAAAAGAAACATTTTTTATAATAACTTTCTTAGATTTCACAAACAAAGGTTTACTATTAAGGAAAATTTGTTTTGCAATAAATATCCAATTTATTAACAATTTATATAGATAAATGCTGTATCTAGACATTTATAAGCTTAAACTTTTTGTATTTTCTGGTAGTTTTGATTAGAACATACAAAGTAGAACTTTTAAATTTTTTCAGTAACAATTTCGTTTGCAATAAATTTACGTTCTTTTATAAACAATTTTTATAAACAAATAATTAAAAATGAGAGTTTTGGGTAAAAAAATATTTTATTCTATGTATTATGCTTATATTTTGGAATAATGAACTTTTTTATGAAGGAAAATTTATTTTGAAATATGTTGTCTTTTTTTATTAAACAATTACTACAAACAAATGTAGCATACTTAAGATTAATAATGTATCTAAAATATTGTATCTATTAAAATGTCATGTTACTTTTAATTGTTTATATAATTATGTTTTATTGGAAAATCGAATTTTATAGAAAGAACGTTCTATTTCTATGTTCTAGTCAAAATTACGACAAAACGCAAAAAGTTGTAGCTTGTAAATGTTCCGATATAGCATTTGTTTATAACCATAATATTAAAAACGAAACGCGACTTTTTTTATACAAAAATGATATTTTCGTTTATTTGTTTATACAGGTTGTTTACAGCAATAGGTAAATTTATTCCAAAATCAATTTTTATAGTTAAAACGTTCTATTTCTATGTTCTAGTCCAAATTACGAGAAAATGCAAAAAATTTTAGCTTATAAATGTCCAGATACAGCATTTGTTTATATAAATTGTTTATAAAAAATGGATATTATTGCAAAACAAATTTTCCTTAATAATTAACGTTTGTTTGCCAAATCTAAGCATACTATTTAAAAAAAAGCGACTTTTTTGTGCCAAAAATAATATTTTAGTTACTTTGTTTATATAGATTGTTTATAAAACAGGGTAAATTTATTCAAAAATCAAATATAATAGAAAGAACGTTCTATTTCTATGTTCTAGTCAAAATTACGACAAAACGCAAAAAGTTTTAGCTTGTAAATGTTCAAATACAGCATTTGTTTATAAAAATTGTTTATAAAAATAGATATTTATTGCTGAACAAATTTTCTTTAATAATAAACCCTTGTTTGCTATATATAACCATAATATTAAATTAAAAAAACACGACTTTTTGTCACAAAAATGATATTTTAGTTTCTTTGTTTATAAAGATTATTTATAGCAAAAGGTAAATTCATTCAAAAATTAAATTTTATAGAAAGAAATTACAATTTGTATATTCTAATTAAAATTACCATAAAATGCAAAAAGTTTTAGCTTTGTAAATGTCCAGATACAGCTCTTGTTTATGAAAATTGTTTGTAAAAACGGATATTTATTTCTAAACAAATTTTCTTTTTATTAATAAATCTTTGTTTGACAAATCTAAGCATAGTATTTAAAAAAAACGCGACTTTTTTGTCCCAAAAATAATATTTTAGTTACTTTGTTTTTATAGATTGTCTGTAAAAAAGGGTAAATTTATTAGAAAATCAAATTTTATAGAAAGAACGTTCTATTTCTATGTTCTAGTCAAAATTACGACAAAACGCAAAAAGTTTTAGCTTGTAAATGTTCAAATACAGCATTTGTTTATAAAAATTGTTTTTAAAAAAGAATAATTTTTAGATAAGTAAATTTTTTTAACAAAATACATCCTAAATTTGCCTCATAAAGGAAGAATTTAGTGAAAACGAGATTTTTTTCTACTCATAAGTGTTGAAACACTGAATTTGTTTATATTATTAGTTTATAACGATATTTTTAAAAAAACAAACTGTTGTTTTCTTTTTCTACTCTCTAGGTCACTTATGAAGTATTAAGCATGGAAAATTGTTTTTCAGCCAATGAGATAGATAAATATTAAAAATCTCCATGTTTTTCACAATTTACGTTTAACACAAATTGTTTATAGTACAAAAATTTAAAAATCTGCTCTCACAGATCACTGACAAAATTATTTGTGCACATATTAAAAAACAAATTTTGAATTTGGCTTAAAATGGCATCCAGTAAATCAATTTTTTTCTCACATTGTTGCAACTACCCTATTACAGCCATCACAGACAGTAACCTTTTCACCTTTTTTTAACCTTATTTTTTCAATTTTGTCACCTTTTTCATCTTATTTTATGATTTGTCACCTTTTTCACCTTTTTTTATGACTATTCACCTTTTTACATCTTTTTTCACCTTTTTTGGGATCAAAAATATATAATTTTTTGAAAATATTTCAAAGTATGTTCATAAAATTCAGATTTAATGTTTGAATTTAGTTTTATTGATGATTGATACATCAACAAAAATCCGATTTACTAATAAAAAAAGCCATAAAAAAGAATAGAGTCGAATAAACAATTAACTAATCTTTTCTATGTTCCTGCTATTTATGTAAATAGAATTAACATTACCATAACATACCATTTTCGTCATTTTGTAATTTTTCTTTCAAATCTCAATTATTTTATTTACATTTCAATTTATTTCCTCCATTTTTAATTATTTTCTTGAATTCTCAATTATTTTCTTCAATTTTTAATTATTTTATTCAATGTTCAATAATCCTCATCTTCTTTCAATTGTTAATTATTTTTTTGAACTTTCAATATAATTCTTTTATTATCTTCTTCAATTTTCAATTGATTTCATAAATTTTCATTTATTTCCTGAAATTATTACTATAATTTTCTTCAGATTTTAATTGATAACTTAATATTCTTCTTCAATTTTGTACCTAATTATCCTTTAAATTTTTTTAAATTATTTTGGTCTGTTGTCGGTTACTCTCGACAGCATTCGAATTTTTTTTTCTTTTTTTTCAATTTTCAAGTATTTTTCTTAATATTTAATTAATTTAGTAATTTAGTAATTTTTCTTTTAATTATAAATTATTTCCTTAGAAATTTAATTTAATTCTTTAATCTTCAATTAATTTCTTCAATTTTTAATATTTTCTCCAATTATTATTTTCGTTATTTTTCAATTATTAATTATTTTCCACAATTTAAAATTATTTCCTACATTTTTTCAATTATTCTCTTAAGGTAGTTCTCCGGCTTCAGGGCCGCACAAATACTATAAAAAAAAAAATAATAAAAACAAATAAAAAAAAAAATAATAAATTAAATCTAAAAACGTAATTTAAAGCAATATGTTAGTCTCGTGACACTACACATGTGCTTCAAACGAAAGAATTTTGGCAATTTGCGACCGTTGGATTTCCTTTCGCTCGTAAATTCAATGGAAAATCACATTGCTTTCGAATTTCAGATTAGTATAATTAAAAAATGAGCATCGATACCCCTATAATTTTTTTTTTATATTATTTCTTTTATTTGTCCCTATAACATACTAGTTTTTAAAAAAAATTTAGCGAGTAGTTTTCCACATATTAATAATAGTGTGCCACTTTTATACGTTTAGTGTATGATTCCCATGTAAATATTAAAACTTTGAAGGTAAATATCTCAATTTTTAGCATCGCAAGGGGCCCTGAGATTTTTACCACACATAAAGCATACAAAAAAGAACATTTATCCAAAGTTTAAGAAAATTCTAACGAAAATCGATTTGCCGGAGAAATACCTTAAAATTTTATAATTATTCTTTAATTTTTACAATTTTTTTGTTTTGTTGTCTATTATAATATAGTAATTTTTTGAATCTTGTTTTTAATTGTCTATTATTTTCGTCATTTTTCTATTATTTCTTACAATTATTAATCGTTTTCTTCGTTTTTAATTGTTTTCCGAAATGTTTCAATTACTTCATGCAATTTTTTTAATTTTCAGTTAATTTCTTAAAATTTTATAATTATTCTTGGATTTTTTCAACTTTTTTGTTCGTCTGTGTATTAATCTAGTCATTTCTGAATTTTGTTTTTAATTGTCTATTATTTTCGTCATTTTTTAGATATTTTCTTCAATTTTTCAATTATTCTCGTCATTTTTGAATTATTTCTTTCAATTGTTAAGTTTTTCTGCAATTTTCAATTATTTTCTACAAATTTTTCAATTTACAATTATTCCTAAAGTTTATAATTATTCTTTAATATTTTGTTCTGTTGGCAATTATTCTCGACAGTTTTCTAATTTTTTTCAATTGTCAATTACTTTCTGAAAATTTTAATTTAATTCCTTAATCTTTAATTTATTTCTTCAATTCTTAATTATTTTCTTTTCTCAATTATTATTTTTAATTTGAAATCCCAGTCTTCAATTTTCAATTATTTTATTCAATATTCAGTAATTCTTACCTTTCTTCAATTATCAATTATTTTTTTCAAATTTGAATTTAATTCTTAAACTTTCAATTCATTTCTTAATTTTTTATTATTTTTTCTTTAAATTTTAATTTTTCAGTTTTCAATTATTTTCTTCTATATTCTACAGTTTTCAGCGTTTGTAATTAATTTTTTCAATTTTTAATTATATTCTTTAAATTTCAATTCCATTTTTCAATTTTCAATTTTTTTCGATTTTCAATCCAGTTGTTCAATTTGTAATTATTTCCAACAATTATTCCTATAATTTTCTTAATTTTTCTATTTTCTTAATTTAATATTTCTTGCATAATTTTTTCAATTATTTCTTTTAGTTGTCTATTAATCTAATCATTTTTCGAATTTTGTAATTATTCTCGTAATTTTCATTATTTATTGCATCTGTAAAAATTTATAGTTTTAAATGACTAAAAACAATGCAAAGTTTTTTTTGTTAATATTGCTACTTATTTTATATTTGGTCATGGAATTTGATGAAAAATGGTCTGTAAAACCTGGAAGTCATTGAATATTGAAATTTTGAAAAGGTAGCAACCCTGTTTTAATCACATTCCAGTTTGTTGTTTATTATATTTTTTTTGTCACCTTTCTGTCACCTTTTCCAGGAAAAAAATTCACCTTTTCACCTTTTTTTGAAGATAGAAGGTACTGTGATGCCTGCTATTAGAGGAAATTTAAATTAATTATAATAATAAAAAATTTGCATATGTCTTGTTTTACTCTTCTTCTTTCGCGTTACAATTCAGCTTATGATCGCTACTTCAAAGTAGTTAACGTATTTCTCGGCCGCACGTATGCATTTCTTATCAGAACTTTTCACTGCACGATACCCATAGTTAGATTTAGATACGACAAATCGATGAAAATTTGCATATCACCTTGCCCGGCACCTTGTATAATAATTATTGCTATATTCACTTATTTAGTATGCAACGAATATCGAAATAAGGTCGCTGTAATTAAAAATACAATCACTTTAGGTCCCATTCTTGATAATGTTGACGATGCTTAACTTAGGAAATTAACCTTTGTACAAATTTTGTGAAAAAAGGCTTTTAAACTCTGTAAAGTCGAGAAGATAAGATTGTTAACAGCTTAATGTGCATGCATACATTTCTCGAAAGTATCTAACGAAAAAGTGTAATCTCTATACCTTTTTTATATTCAACACGCAAGAAATAAATATTTCATTAAACACAAACTAATTTTTAAATGTTTTTTTTTAAATATCTTTATTTACTTAAACAGTGTTTTAAATTATTTCTCGAGTTTTTGCAGTATTATTTTTTTCTTTGTCACGTCTATTTTTTTCTAGTTAACGAATTTTTATTATAAAAGCTTGAAAAAGAGCACGTTTTTAAACACTCTATATCTTCACAAGATAAACAAATTTTCATCTGGCTAATTATGTACATCGTTTCTTTTTTCTACCTTTTTAAAATCGACTTCAAAGCAAGCTTTTTAAAATAACATAGGATGAAAATTGTTTGACAATTTTTTTGGCTACTTTCGTTTTTACTTGGCAATTTGTCCCGTTGAACGATTTTAATTAAACGTTTTTGTAACTCATCCCTCTGTCAGACATTTGATCCTCTGAACAAAAAGTTTTGTGCAATTAATGAAATACTTGATAAATTTTGTAAAGCGTTTTTTATTTTTCCAAATAACTGGTTCGGAGGTCTCCAATTAATTTTTTTTCCCCTCTGTTTTTGAACCAAGTGTTTATTTATTATACAGATATTTCAACAACAATCACTTTTAAAAATATAATTCTTTGGTATTTAAAAAAGCATTTTGTTCGAAAGTTTCTCTTTTGAAAATTATTTTCATATTCAGGCGGACTTTAAAAAATTCAAAAAACTCAAATTTATGCGGCCTTAGATATTAGGAATTAAAACTCAACTGGATTTATTTTTAAATAGAATCTATCGGTATTTAAATTGAAGGATCAAAATTTTTCGAATTTAATCCTGTCTTGATCCTCTGAAATTTATTTACATTTTTTTCTGTCATTAATAGGGTATTTTGAAAAATTCTAAAATGAAATTTTTTTCGTAATTTTCGATGATATGCTATAATTTAAGACGTAAAATTTATGTTAAAACAAAAATTGGCATTTCTGAAAAATGTGTTGATCTTTCATGGATCTCTCTCTTTAAATATTCAACTTTACAATTATAATTATTTTTCAATAAAAATTTTTTTATACGATTTTTTAATGATTCCTTCAATTCTCTCCCATGTAATCTACAAATTTTTTGTTCCAAAAAATACAAATTCTAAAATTAGTAAAAATGTATATACATGAATTTTTACCATACAGAATTTTCATTTCACCGAATAATCATTTTTCAAACTTTAATTAAGTCGTATTTTTATTTTTAGTTCATATACCACGTGGACAATTTTTAATCACATTTTGATCCCCCCTCCCCCTTCGTGGACAATCGTGGACTTTTGACGAACCCCCCCCCTGACCCCCTCTAAATGTCCACATGGACTTTTTTTTAAAAATAATATGATTTTCGATGTTACGAAAAATTATAACTATAAAGAAGGCTTCTTATCTTAAAATGGTAAATAAATTAATATTTCATACTTGTTAGAAATATTTTATTAAAATCCGTTGAAGCTTTCACGAAATAACCTGTCGGCAAAAAAGAATAATAATGAAAAATTAAAAAAATAATTACACTTTGAGAAAAATAAGTGATAAAAATATAAAATATATTTAAAATTAAAAAACATAATTGAAAAATGATGAAGGCAATAGAAAGTTGAAGTAAATAAGTAAAATTTGAGATAAATATTTAGAAAATTTAGAAAATTAATTGAAAAACAATTAAAATCTTTAAAAGTTAAAGAAAATGATTGTAAAATAATGAAAAGAATTATTAATTAAATTTAAGATAAGTAATTTAACATTGAAGAAAATAATTGCAATTTTGAAAAAAAAGGATAATAATTTCCATATGAGACAGCAAAATCAAAAAGTTTAATTGGAATTAAAGAAAATAATTGGAAAATGGTAAAAACAATGAAAAATATAAAGAAAGTAATTGATATTCAAAGAATTAATTGAAACTAGTGATAAACAATTGTAAATTTGTAAAATTCACTACAAAATAATTTAAACTTTGAGAAAACAATTGCAAAATAATAAAAATATTTAAAAATTGAAACAAATCATTAACATTTGAGGTAAATAATTGAAAATTGAAGAAAATAATTAAAATTTTGAAAAAAAGTGATAAAATTACAAAATGAATTTGAATTTAAAGAAAGTAACTGAAATGTGCGAAAAATAATTAAGAATTTAGGAAATTAATAAAAAATTGAAAAAGTATAATAAAAATTGTAAGAAAAATAGTTGAAAAATTATAAAAGCAATTAAAAATTGGAGAAAATATGTGAAATTTAAAGAATTAATTAAAAGCGGGGAAAAATAGAATGTAGAATAATAATAATATTTAAAAATAGAAAAAAATAATTAAAATTTGTAAAAATAATCATTGAAAATTTCTTAAATTAATTGAAAAATAATAGAAAATATTGGTAAATTAGTTAAAAAATAAATAAAATATTAAAAACTTGGAGAAAATAATTTTAAATAATAAAAGTAATTGAAAGTCTAAGAAATAATTAAAATTTCAGAAAAATGTATTTATAAAATTACAAAATGTATCTATATCTAAAATATAAAAAAATAATTAAAAAATAATATGAAAAATTAAACATACCTAAAAATTATTGAAATTTGAAATAAATCATTGTAAATGAAGGTAATTGACTAAGAATTATTGTAAATTCTCACAAATTGGAGAAAAGAATTTAAAATAAAAAAATATAATTGAAATTTGTGTTAAGTAATTGAAAATTAAAGAAAATAATAGAAAAATAATTTTAAAAATTGAGCATTGATAAAAATTATTCAAATTTGAGATAAATAATTGAAAATTTTAAGGAAATTTAAAACAAATATTGAATATATTTTAATATTTGAGAAAACAATTGCAAAATAATGAAAATATTTAAAAATTGAAAAAAAATTATTAACATTTGAGGTAAATAATTGAAAATTGAAGAAAATAATTAAAATTTTGAAAAAAGTGATAAAATTATAACATGAATTTGATTTCCAAGAAAGTAATTGAAATGTGAGAGAAATAATTGAAAATTTCTGAAATTAATTGAAAAATAATAGAAAAGTTTGGTAAATTAGTAAAAAAATAATTAAAATATTAAATAATTGGAGAAGGTAATTTTAAAATGCTAAAAGTAATTAAAAGACCAAGAAATAATTAAAATTTCAGAAAAATGTGTTTATAAAATTACAAAATTTATTTAAAATGTAAAAAAATAATTAGAAAATAATATGGAAAATTAAACATTAATAAAAATTATAAAAATATGAAATAAATAATTGTAAATTAAGGTAATTGACTAAAAAATATTGAAACTTCTCACAAATCGGAGAAAAGAATTGCAAATTGATGAAAATAATTTAAAATAAAAAATATAATAGAAATGTGTGATAAATAATTGAAAATTCAAGAAAATAATAGAAAAATAATTTTAAAAATTGAGCATTGATAAAAATTATTTAAATTTGAGATAAAGAATTGAAAAATTTAGGAAATTAAAAAAATATATGTAATATAATCTAAAATTTGGGAAAACAATTGCAAAATAGTGAAAATATTTAAAAATTGAAAGAAATAATTTAAATCTGAGGTAAAGAATTAACAATTGAAGAAAATAATTGAAATTTTGAAAAAAAGTGATAAAAATGCTAAATGAATTTAAAATTGAAGAAAGTAATTGAAATGTGAGAGAAATAATGGGAAATTTAAGAAATTAATAAAAAAACTGAAAAAGTATAATAGAAATTGTAAGGAAAATAGTTGAAAAATTATAAAAGCAATTAAAAATTGGAGAAAATATTTGCAATTTAAAGAATTAATTCAAAGTGGGGTAAAATTGTAGGTAGAATAATAATGATACTTGAAAATAGAAGAAAGTAATTAAAATTTGTAAAAATAATCATTGAAAATTTCTGAAATTATTTGAAAAATAATAGAAAAGTTTGGTAAATTAGTAAAAAAATAATTAAAATATTAAGAAATTGGAGAAAATAATTTTAAAATGGTAAAAGTAATTGAAAGTCTAAGAAATAATTAAAATTTCAGAAAAATGTATCTATAAAATTACAAACTACCTATATTTAAAATTTAGGAAAATAATTAAAAAATAATATGGAAAATTAAACATTAATAAAAATGATTGAAATATGAAATATAAATTGAAATAAATAATTGTAAATTAAGGTAATTGACTAAAAAATATTGAAAATTCTCACAAATCGGAGAAAAGAATTGCAAATTGATGAAAATAATTTAAAATAAAAAAATATAATTGAAATTTGTGATAAATAACTGAAAATTCAAGAAAATAACAGAAAAATAATTTAAAAATTGAGCATTGATAAAAATTATTGAAATTTGAGATAAATAATTGAAAAATTTAGGTAATGGAATAAAAATATTGAATATAATTAAAAATTTGAGAAATCAATGGCAAAATAGTGAAAATATTTAAAAATTGAAAGAAATAATGAAAATCTTAGGTAAAGAATTGAAAATTGAAGAAAATATTTAAATTTTCGAAAAACAAGTGATAAAATACAAAATGAATTGGGAATTGAAGGAAATACGTTAAATATGAGAGAAATAATTGTAAATTTCATGAAAAATTATAGAAAAATGATCATGACCATTGAAGAATGTACAAAATTTTAAATTTAAAGAATTAATTATAAATTGATATTAATAAGCGACCCAAGCGCTTTGGAAATCCGTTAAAAAGCGTTTTTGAGATATCCTGTCGAAAAAACAGTGTCGCGAAATTTGAAAGTCAGCTAAACAACATTTTAAGGGATAAAATTAAATTTTACTTTTATTTTTTGTCAAAACAAAATTTGTTTTGACCCCTCTTTTCCCCTAGTGGTCAATCGTTGACTTTAGACAAACCCCCCCCCCCCCCCTCCCTCCAAAACTCCCCACGTGGTATGTGAACGCCCCTTTACAATAATAATTATTTGAATTCTATTTTTTTACTCAACTGTTGAAAAGTGAGTGATAAAACTAATCAAGTTTTATTACAATAAAATTTTATAACATAATTTTTATAATTTTTTAACAGAAATTTGAGGTTATGTACTTTTATTTAGATAGAAATTCCATTTAATTCAAAGTAATTAATTTTATAATTTGTTTCGTGAATTATTCAATGTATAAATTATTCTTTAATATGGTAATTTTAACAAATTTTCTGTAAAACTTTATCAAAGTGCTTTTAAAGCTGTTTCTCTCGAAAGTTCAGTAACTCTTGAGGCCAGTAATTTTCAAATGATTTTCGAGACTCGGTAAAACTATACTCTATAATTATAAAAAAGAAAAAAGAAAAAAAAAATAATTGCGTGATCCGGAATTTAACTCAAGTTCTAATCGGGTCGACCCCCGGTAGTCGACTAGGGCATGAATCTGCTGTTCTTCATTTTACAACGCTACTCTCAGTGAAGATCGATATAATCGCGCCTGCGTTGAAACCGTTTTATTATACTGAACCGAAAAATTAAAAAAAAAAAAAAATTAATTTTGCAGAAAGAAATTTTTGAATAATAAACCGCGTCTACAATTGTGGATTGTAATTGAATGAAACTTAATTACTTTCAAGTGTAAGCCAAATGTAAATAATGAAACAAACACAACTGTTTCAACATTGTCAAACACTTTACTTTCAATTAAAAAAGCTTTTGATCCTATAAAACGAGACATTTTAATATTAATAATATTCTGCATTTGATAACATTGCATTTGTAAAGTTTATTCCATAGTATTTTATATAATATAATTTATGACACAGATAGCGCTCTTTGTTTCTGGGTCATTTAAAAAAAAAGTGTTTATAATTTTATGTTATGTTTTAGTGCTTCTTTTGTAATCGAGCTTTTTTTTATAAAAGATAAAAATATAAACTGTTACGCGGCAAATGAGCGTTATTAATATTCGAGGCTATTGAAAAAATTTAGATAAAGATTGAAATGTAATTTTTATTTTTATACTTTTAATTTTGTGACTTTATTTTTACGGAGATGTTTATATGCTCTTTTTTAAAGTGTTTTTATTTTCTTGACAGTTTCTTTTTTAAACAATAAAATGTTTACTACATATCGTTCAGGTTTTTAGAAACTTTCTATATTGTAATAGTTTCCAAGTAAAAATTATTGTTGAGATTAAGTGTAATAAAAGCAAAAGAAAATAAAATAATTGGGTGAAAAAAAACAGGGAAATATTGATAAAGTCGAAATAAAAGAAGTATTGCGTGAAAAAAGGAGAAAATTAATATGAAAAAAAAACAGAGGAAAACTATTGATGGTGAGGAAAAAAGAAAACTATTAAAAGAGAATAAAGGGTGGAAAAACTATTAAATGTTTGAATATAGAAGAAAAGTGAAAGGAAAGCAAACCAAGGGTTTCCTTAATCCTAACAAATCTATACAGAATTTGTTCTTTGAAACAGTTTTATATAAGGATTAAGAAACTTTCAAGACTTCATCTGTGAATGTTGTAGGGGAACTTGTGACTAGGGGAAAAATAACGGGGTGGAGCTGGGATATGCACATTTATATCTCGAATGAGGGTTAAAGGCCATTTTTAGACGCAGAGCCCTTGAATCTAAAAATTACATAAAAAATTGATAGAAATGTCTTTCCAAACTTTCATTTGCTTCTTTAGAAATAAAAACATTAAAAATAACACCAAAAAATTCTTTTAACGCGTGAATGAGCCGACAAAGATCGAATCATTAACTTATTATATATTTTGATAATAGGAAAAAAAAAGTTTTCATTTTACGGTGTCCCGGATTTAAAATCGTAGAATCATCTGAAACACATGGATTAAGAAAAATTAGTTAGGGGTCATCCATAAATTACGTAAGACGTTTTTTCGGGTAATTTTGAACCCCCCCCCCCCCTCCCCACGTAAGATTTTTTACATACATTAGCGACATTTTTTTCTATTGGTCGTAAGATTTCCTGGACCCCCCTCCCCCCTAAAAGTCTTACGTAATTTATGGATGGCCCCCTTATTTGGAAGTATACCTCCCAGTCAACGTTGCCCTTTTATTAAAAAAAAATTTTTTCTATTTTTTTACGGTCGTTTAATGTCAAAGTACGTTTTTTAGCCTAAAAAGGCGCCATTTAAAAAATAAAAAAGGCTGCACAATCGATCAGAAGCAAAAAAAAAAATAAAAGGGCAACGTTGACTGGGAGGTATACTTCCAAATAACTAATTTTTCTTAATCCCATGTGTTTTAGATGATTCTACGATTTTAAATCCGGGGCACCGTAAAATTCGAAATGGCCTACTGGAAGTTGCTGCAACTCCGTTGTTTCTGGACATTTTTTTCTTAAAAAATTCAAAAAGTTACTTTAAAGTTACTAAATAATGTAGTAATAAAAGTATTAAAACATATTTAGTAGTTTCGTCAAAAAAAAAAATGTTTAAAAAGGGTTTTTTTTTTGCTATTTAAACCGTACCCCCCCCCCCCCTTATAGAAAAACTTTGTGACTTATTTTTTTATTTTAAATGGAAATATAATTATAGAAAAATTTATTTAAATCTATTCAACCGTTTTCGGGTTATTGTGTTTACGAAAAAAAGTGATATAAAATCACACATTTATATGGATGATATATTAAATCTTTTAAATTTTTAATAAAAAATTATTAAATAATTTTTAAAAAATTACGATATATTAAAAACTATTAAACTAACTATTAACCAATTCTTTTTTTTTTAATATTAAGGTAAGATTGTTATTAAACAAAACAAACTAAAAATTTGTTTTAATTTTAGATAAAATTATATTATAATTAAATGTTTTAATGGAAATAAATCCTAAAAATAATTGTAAATAAATAATCATTAAAATTGATAAATAATTAGCATTTTAATAAATTTTAATACCTAGATAATGATATAAAATATTTTTGTATAGTTAGGGGTCGTTCACATACCACGCGGACAGTTTTGGGGGGAGGGGGAGGTTTGTCTAAAGTCCAAGATTCTTCACTATGGGAGAGGGGGGTCAAAACAAATGTCTACGTGGACCAAGTAAAAATTAATTTTATCCCTTAAAATGTTGTTTAACTGACTTTCAAATTTTGCCACACTGTTTTTTTCGACAGGATATCTCAAGAACGCTTCAACGAATTTCCATAACACTTGGATGGCTTATTAATCTCAATTTTTAATTGATTCTTTTTCAAATATTTTTTACATTTTTCAATTGACATTATCATTTTTCTATAATTTTTCTTGAATTTTCCAATTATTTCTCTCATATTTAATGTATTTTCTTTAATTTCCACACGGAAATAAATGAGTCAGCTGCTGCTGCTAACAAAATTTAACCGTCAATTATTTGGTCACCACAGCTAAATATTAGCTAAGACAGCTAAAAGTTTGCTGTCTAATTAAACAGAAATGGATCCCACAGCTAAAAATAGTGATTTGTCATAGGGACAGCTAAACCTTTTAAGCTATAATATCTACAAATATTAGGAACTACAGCTAACTTTGAGCTGTCGTAGCAAACGTTTTAGCTGTCTTAGCTAAAACATTTTAGCTGCGGTAGCTAATTCATTTTTTCCGCGCAATTTATTTTGTATTTTATCACTTTTTTTCAAAATTTCACTTATTTTCTTCAATTTTCAATTATTTACCTCAAATTTTAATTATTTTTATAATTTTAAATATTTTTACTATTTTGCAATTGTTTTCTCAAATTTTAAAATATATTCAATATTTGTTTTAAATTTCCTGAAATTTTCAATTATTTATCTCAAATTGAATAATTTTTATCATTGCTCAATTTTTAAAATTATTTTTCTATTATTTTCTTGAATTTTCAATTATTTATCACACATTTCTATTATATTTTTTATTTTAAATTAATTAATCACTTTGCAATTCTTTTCTCCGATTTGTGAGAATTTTCAATATTTTTTAGTCAATTACCTTAATTTTCAATTATTTATTTCATATTTCTTTAAATTACTTTTACCATTTTAAAATTATTTTCTCTATTTTATTGATATTTTATTTATTTTTTAACTAATTTACCAATATTTTCTATTATTTTTCAATTAATTAAGAAATTTTCAATGATTATTTTCCCAATTTTAATTACTTTCTTCTATTTTCAACTATTATTATTAATTATTCTACCTACAAATTTTACCCCACTTTTAATTAATTCTTTAAATTTCAAATATTTTCTACAATTTTTATGTGCTTTTATAATTTTTCAACTATTTTTCTTACAATTTCTATTATACTTTTTTAATTTTTTATTAATCTCCTAAATTTTCAATTATTTCTCTCACATTTCAATTACTTTCATCAATTTCAAATTCTTTTTGTAATTTATCACTTTATTTTAAAATTTTAATTTTTTTCTTTAATTTTCAATTCTTTACCTCAAATTTTAATATTTTTTTCAATTTTTCATTATTAATCACTATTTTGTAATTGGTTCTCAAATTTTAAATTATATTCAATATTTTTTTTAATTTACTACATTTTTCAATTATTCATCTTAAATTTTGATAATTTTTATCAATGCTCAATTTTTAAAATTATTGTTGTACTATTTTCTTCAATTTTTAATTATTTATCACAAATTTCAATTATGTTTTTTCATTTTTAATTAATTTCATCAATTTCTATTCTTTTTAAATTTTTTATTAATTTCCTAAATTTTCAATTATTTCTCTCACATTTTAATGACTTTCTACAAATTCAAATTCATTTTGTAATTTTATCTCTTTTTTTCGAAATTTCAAATATTTTCTTCAATTTCCAATTCTTTAACGTAGATTTTTATTATTTCTTTCAATTTTAAAATATTTTCAGTATTTTGCAATTGTTTTCTCAAATTTTGATTTTTTTTAGTGAATTTTACAAATTTCCAATTATTTATCTCAAATTTTAATTAATTCTTTAAATATCAATTACTTTCTTTAATGCCTAATTGTTTTTACCATTTTTCAATTATTTTCTTTAATTTTAATTACATTTTTAATTTTGCCTTCTCATATAAAAAGTATTATCTATTATTTTCTTCAAATTTCAATTATTTACCTAAAATCTCAGTTATTTTCTTCAATTTTCAATTATTTACCTCAAATGTTAATGATTTGTTTCAATTTTTAAATATTTTTATTATTTTGCAATTGTTTTCTCAAAGTTT